>CM034148.1:638570248-639240198 GCA_019776745.2 Taxus chinensis | reverse complement strand
GTTGAACCCATATGGAATGTTTCAACTTGTCAAAATTATCTGAAGTCTTGTAGAAAGAAATGACAACCAGATGTCATGTGAAGCACAACATCTGCTCCTTTCCAGGGGAATTATCTCAGTATCCCCTTATCAGACATCTGAGGTAGCCTGCAAATTCGTTGATCCTGAAATTCCCACTATCAGAATTTCACTCCAGGCATGAACCTATGGTGTTTTGTACTCTCCAATGGCAGTGGAGACACTTCAGATACGTTGAACCCCCACCTGATGATATTCCAGTAGAAGGACGACGCCTCAGGAAATTGGTCCCAGACCAAATACCCTATGGAGGTTTGAATTTTCCAGACTATGGCCTGAAGGTCATCCTTTGGAAAATGATGCATGGAATCGTCCCAGCGTTCCTAGTGATAGGCAGTATATTGCTAACCATTTCAAATATTTTTTGTCTAAATTTCTGCCTACCAAGATTTCTGACAGCCCGCTAATCAATGTCAGCTGTGACACTGTTAAAAATATTTTGATAAACTGTAAAATCCCTTGGTATGTTAAAATGTGCTATTATGTAAGAACTAATCCTATGCAGGGACATCATACCAACCCAAACGGACAACTTTGGTGAAAGATTTTCATCAATCATACAATGAATGTACCTCCTCCTGCACCAAGCCATTTTCTCCGAATTCCTGATCAGTACCTGTTTCCAACAAGAAGGCATCTTCAAAGAGATAACGATGGATCTCGATCCTTATCCATATTATGGTACGAAAGGAATACTCGTGACATCCACTTTGCAGAACGACAAGAGTGGGAAGAATCTTCCAGTTCATCTGATAATGACGCTGGACCCAGTGTCCACTACAGTCCGTAAAGCTATGATGACAGGCTTGTTGTCATCCTTGCAAAAAGAATGATATGACTCTACTTTATGTAAAGTATTGTGGACCTCCCCACTTTTAAAAGGTGTTATGATGAGTGGCATGTGCTCATCCGTCTTAGTGGGAATCTTTTGGTAACTTAGGTTATTGGTTCCCAGTCTCCAGGTTATCCCTTAATCCGGTGAAAAGCCTCTCTCTTTTCCTATATAAGGAGATGTAGAGACTCATTCACTACATGGGGTTTTCGGGATAGAGTCCTCTCTTAGAAAGTTTTAGAAAGTTTGTAAAAGCTTTATAGTTTGTTATTTCAAGCATCTCATGTGTGTTGCTAGATAAGCAAGAATATTGTAATGGAGTTTTGCTCTTACATAAATATGATTACAGTCTTTTGTTGAGTGTAAGATCCTGTTTCCGCAAATTGTGATAAGATGAACTGTGAGCTAGCTGAGTACCCAAACATGAAAATAATTTCGTCCAAAAATTACTTGTAAAAATAGGATCACGATCACTTACAATTATCTTTGGGGTTCCATGTAGCCTTTGAACTGTCTACAAAAAAATAGTTGCGACTGTACTAGCTGCAAATGGATGTGATAGGGCACAAAAATGGGCATATTTTGTAAGCCTATCCACAATCACGAAAATAACATTCTTACCCTCTGAACAAGGCAATCCGGTGATGAAATCCATGAAGACCTCCTCCCATCTCTGGCTAGGAATTGGTAAGGGTTGCAATAGACCTGGTGTCTTAATTTTTTCCCCTTTGTTCTGTTGGCTCACTAAACACTCTGATACAAACTTTTGTACATCCCCCTTGAGTCCTTCCCAAAAGAATTCTCTTTTTATTCTATGATGTCTTTAAAAACCCAGAGTGTCCTCCAACAGGTGAGGCATGTAGCTCTGCAAGAATCTTATGCTTCAACTCAGAATCTTTACTCAAGTATAACCTGTCCTTATACCATAGGGCATTACCTTTCCACTCAAATTTGTTATATGTCATAGATCCTTGCTTGATATTCTGTATTAGAGATTGTGTATCCTTGTCTTGATCCCATTCCAATCTTGCTTCATCCACCCAATTGGCCGTCAACATGGACATTCCACATAGTAAGGCATCTGCGGATGTATCCCTTCTGGACAACGCATCAGCTACTACATTTTCTTTACCCTTTTGTATATGATTTCAAAATCATAACCCAACATTTTTGTTACCCACTTTTGTTGTTCCTCAAATGATAACCTTTGCTCCAAAAAGTATTTGAGACTATCATGATCAGTTTTTACCTTGAAGTGTCTACCCATGAGATAGGGCCTCCATTGCTTGACTGCATGAAGAATAGCCATCATTTCTTTCTCATAGACAGGTTTGAGCAGATCTTTTCCTTTGAATTGGCAACTCTCAAATGAAATTGGTCTTCCTTCTTGCATTAGAACTGCTCCCAATCCTGATTCCGAAGCGTCACATTCAACAATGAAGGTTTTTGAAAAGTTGGGAGTAGCCAAAACTTGGGTGCTGCATAAGGCTTCCTTCAGCTACTCAAAGGATTTAGTGGCTAAGTCTGTCCAATAAAAGGCATCCTTCTTTAGCAATGCAGTGAGTGGGGTTGTTATTCTACCATATCCCCGCACAAATCTTCTGTAGTACCATGTTAGTCCTAGGAACCCGCAAAGATTTTTGAGATTTTTGGGCCTTGGCCATTCCACCATAGCTTTGATCTTCTAAGGATTAACGTTGACGCCTTCATGGGATATAATGTGACCCAAGTACTCTACCTCTTGTACACCAAAAGAACATTTAGATGGCTTTGCATAGAGAGTATGTTTCTCCAAAACTTCCAACACTTTATTTACATGTTGCAAGTGTTCTTCCCATGTCTTACTGTAAATCAATATGTCATCAAAGAAAACTAATACAAATTTCCTTAAAAATGGTCTTAAAACAGTGTTCATCAAGCTTTGAAAGGTTGAAGGCGCATTTGTAAGACCCAAAAGGCATTACCAAAAACTCATAATGGCCCTCATGAGTCCTGGAAGTCGTTTTATGAACATCTTCCTCTTTTATTCTAATTTGATAGTACCCCCGAACGAAGATCTAATTTTGTGAAATAAATAGCACCATGCAATTCATCAAGTAAATCATCAATTACTGGAATAGGAAACTTATCTTTGATGGTGTACTTGTTGAGTTCTCGGTAATCTGGACACAGCCTCCATGTTTCATCCTTCTTATAGTACCACGACCATTGGTGAAGAATATGCACTCTGGCTAGGCCTGATGATACCTGCCTTCAACATTTCCTGAACCATTTTCTCAATCTCACTTTTCTGGGAATATGGGTATCTATATGGTCTAATGTTAGGTGTTTGGCTCCCTGGAATCAACTGAATGGCATGATCATGATCCCTAACTGGTGGTAGTCCCTTTGGAATTGCATCAAAAACAGATAAGTGAGCATCAACAATCTTCTGAAGATCGGGTGGCATTGAAGACTCTGTATTTTGTACTTCTATGGAAAATAACTTTGCTATAAAACCATCTACTCCTTTCCTGAGAACCTTCTGCATTTGATGAGAGCTAATAATCTGTGGAGACTTAGCTACCATCCCATTCAATTGTACTGTCCTTCCATCTGAATGAAATCGCATGAACAATTCTTGGAAATTCATCTCTATAGTACCTAAGGTTGTAAGCCATTGGACACCCAAAACAATATCTGCCCCTCCCATAGAAATAGCAAACATAGGTGAGTCTAACATGTAGTCTCCCATGGAAAGCTTGATACTATGGCACTTTCCTGTGCACTTGACTGTCCCACCATCCGCAATCATAACTTGCATTTCTAGAGCTGGGTAAATAAAACAATTGAGGCGGGCAGCTAACTTACTATTTATGAAGTTATGAGTACTCCCTGAGTCAATCAACACTATCACCTTCTGTTTTTTGAGATAGCCAATAACCTTGAGTGTTTGAGGAGGACTAATACCTGACAATGCATGGCAAGAAATTGTAGGTTGGTGATCCTCTACTTCCTCCTCTACCGGTTCCTCAGCCTCTCCTATAATTTCAGTGTCCTCATCATCCTCATTACCTCCGTCAATATAGAACAACTTCTTCTCAGCACATTTGTGTCCCGGTCCCGGTCCGTATTTGTTATCACAGTTAAAATATAATCCTTTTGCTCTCTTTTCTTCCATTTGTTGAGGAGTCAGTCTAATTGGCCTAGAAAATGAAGGGGAAGAGATACTACAGTCTTTGGTGTTAATGAAAGGCGGCCTCCTACTACAAAGAACTTTTTCCTCTGCTTGACATGCTATGATAATAGAATCATAAAGCTTGAGTGGATTAAACATACGTACCTCATGCTCGATGTGGTCCTTAAGACCCCCAAGAAATGGGTCATTCAGATTCTCTTCTGGTATATTCTCCACCCTTAAGGATAGGTTTTGGAATTGATGCACATAATCTTTGACTGATCTTGTTTATCGTAACTTTGCTAATTGACTAAAGTAGTTCTCTGAAACACTAGAACTATAGTGCAATTGCAACTCGGTAAAAACTGTCCAAGTGACACCGAGACCATTCTTCTGCCTCTGAGCACATAACCATCGATACCAAACGAATTGGTCTGGTTCAAGATACAGGGATGCCAATGTTACCTTTTGTCTTGATGGTGTTTGATGTAGCTCAAAGAAGTTCTCCATTTGATTTATCAAATTTAAGGGATCTTTACCATCAAATTTGTGCATATCCACTTTCGGCATCATGTTCCGTGGTTGCGAATAAGTTGGATTTTGATTGGGCTGGAAAAGTGATCCAACATGGTTATTTTTTCCATGATTTTGAATTGAAGATCCTCCTTGGTTGATATGGGATGGATTTGGGCCATACTGTTTACTCTTTACATGTTGCATGATATCATCCAACCGATGATTGATTTGGGCTATGTCTCCTTTAGAGGCCATCTCAGATTGTACATTTCACAGCTCATACTCAAGTTGGCTCACCTTATGATCAACTAAAGTAAACCCTAGTGCTGAGGAATCTGTATTTACGCCTTCTGAATCCAGCTCTTCAATCACTATCCCATCTTTATCTAGGGTTTTACCCGGAGTAGCTGGATTCTTTTTTGCTCTTGTGGAAGGCCCCACCATGATATCAAACCTTAGGGTTTAGGGTTTCGATACAAATTCAACCGAACGGGAAAAAACACAGAGAAGATACTAATACTTATTTTTTCAAAGCTTTCCGAAAATGTAAAGAACTTGAAAAAATTCCACAATTTGCACCCTAGGGAGCGATTTTATGAAAAACCCTAAATTTGTAATAACTTGTGCAAAATAAATCAAAAAAGTCTGAAATTTTCAAGGAACCTTACTTGAAATGTTTCGCAACTCTGGCAAAAATATCTCCCACCAATTCGCTCAGGTTCGAAATATATTATGGAAACAAAAAATTAGGGTTTTTCCCCTAATTTTGGCCCATATCGCAGCTTTGATACCACTTCTAATGAAATTACTAGTATAATTTAGATTATGAGCAGCAATAGAACACAATATTTCAGAATAATGATCTCAATATGCAATTATAATAGCTTCGCCACTTCAAGGGGGCAACCTCCAAACCATATAATAAGACTCAAATGCTCAAATGATAATAAACTACTACCTACAATTCCCTATATATATACCATTCATATGTTATGGCCATCACCCAGGCCGACCTATTAAGCATGAGAAAATATAAATGATATAATAAAATGATATGGTAAGCCACAAGTCGGCTACTCATATCCTAATACAAGCAATAGGTTAAGGGCGTAGCATTTTGTCCTCTTCTGCAACAGTCATCATTACATGTACACCTCAGTAAAGACTACTTTAGATGTTACAGTCAAATAATTTGATTCTCCTTTGAAAAGAATTGATACAATAAGGAATAAAGATTTTAAGGAATAGGGGAAAAAGAATAAGGAATTGCTAGGGGGGGACGGGTTGAGGTCCACTTGTTTGCTTTTCAACTCTTCCTCTAGCTTATTCTTCTATACATCAAACCTCTCAAACATGCCCTAAATTGTATCCTCATCTAGTCTTGCATGGTAGAGGAATATTATTTCCTTCTTGGAAAGAACGTTGTCAAATTCAATAGAAATAGCCTTCTTCCTCTTAACTCTCTTGGCCAATTTATTGATACATCCTTCTAAATGAATAAATTTTTGTACAGAATAATAATAAAAAAAATTAGGAGGCTCCAACTCTCCTACAACATGTTGATGAAGGATCTCTATCAACTCGCTTACATCTACGGATCTCGAGGTATATACATCTTTAAGGGGGAGCATTCTTTCAAGTTTTGAGTGTATGTCATCCACACATACTCTGCATTTTCCCTTATGTCTCGAAGTTTGCTTACGCATCCCTTCAATGTTTCAATCCTTAACTTGATGGCCCCTTTGTATTCATAGTCTTCCTCTACAATATGAGGAGAATATTCCTTCATTTTCTACCATTTTATCTCCCAAATCTGTTATGGCCTCGAGCTTGGGTAGCAAGCCATTCCAATAATCAATCTTTGTTTGGCACTTGCCAATTAAGGCTTCACTTGCTTCAATCTATTTAGAGACTTGATTATGACATTCAATGATGTCTCTGATGGTCTTGCTACCTCTTGTCACCAATTCACTTTCTCACTTTTTTGCTGCCTCTCCTCTATAATTCAAATCTTCTACATTCTTTATTACCTCTGAGGCGAAGGCTGGGATAATCTCTTGACCAGTTGGAGGAACTTGTATCCATTTTTGCACATAGGTTGATAGGACATCAACCTTCTCTTTTAAGTATTCCTTGGTCTCTTTATCCTTGTCAATTTTTTGGAAGAGACCATTGACTACCAAATTAATATCATGCTTTAAGCCCTCAGTGGTCTTCTTTCCGAGTGGGATTTTGGTGACTTGATAATCAGAAGAAAAAGCTTCATCCCTTAATACATCAGTTTGGTGAGTAGCCACCACCACAAACCTCTCTCCTTGAGCCCCAACCAATGTTCTTGATAAGATTATTGCTTTCTTTGGGGTCCTTGATGGATTCAAGGAGATGATGCTTTGAAGGTCGGCTTCCTCTATCCGCACCTTCACCTTTCTCTTCCTTGGGAGGGCTGCTCCCAATCAACTTCCAGTTTGAATTCTTCCTTGCCCTTGTTCTTGTTGCTAGGCAGAACTTGACACTATCATTTGCTCTTGAGGTGAAAGGAGATTGAGACTAGAGTCATCAACTTGTACCTTTGGCTTATCAGAAGATTCAACAGTGTGCACTTGTGTTTCTCCTTCACCTTCCCCATGGTCATTCACTTCTTTCTCCGTCATGGTTAAAAAGGGTTGAGCACTTGTATCTACAAGCTTTGTGGCCTCACCCCCTTCTCCACTTGATGGAGAAGGCTCCTTGGTTGGTTCACTTGATGGCTCTTCTTGACTTTGAGCCTCTTGTTCTACAACTTCATGAGCTGCAATCACCTTTTCCACTGTCTCCAGATCTGACTACATAGGCTCCATGGTCTTTGGCTGCTCAACTTCAATCGATGGATCCTCTTCAACATGTGGTTTCTCTATTTTACTTGTTGCAATTCCTTCTTCAGTGGACTTTTCTACCTCACCACTTATAACCTTTTCTGTGGTAGGTACTTCATGTGATGTTAGGCCTCCTTCCTTCTCCCCAACTGATGTGTCTTGTATAGTTTCTTAGAGAAGATCAGCTCCAACATCTTGATCTAGCCCATGTAGCAACTCAGTGAATGTTTGCTCATGTGATGGGTCTAGTGTCTCCTGCCTCTAAGTTTCTTGAATAGGCACATTAGTAGGAGTTTCATGTAACACAAGAGGTGGGGTCGTAAACACTATCTATGGAACCAAATGGGTTGCAAAGGGTATCGGAACTTGTACAATTACCCCCTCAGTTGTTGTCCCTATGGTTGTTTCTACTGTAGGTGTTACCACCTTTGACCTCGTAGTTCTTACAAAATGCACGGTCACAGGCTCATATGTTTCATCTTGTTGGATGACCCCTTTAAGGAAAAATTCGTCACATCAACCTGGATGGTTTCCTTTTCCACAGATGTCTTAGGACTTGATGTTAGGTGTGGAACTGCTTGGAGAGGTGTGGCTACAATAATAGGAGCATTCTGCATGGTTTTCTTCAATATTTCCTTTGTTATATGTGTCAATTTTGACACCGAAGTCCTTATCTTGCTTGTTGCAACACTGAATTTCTCCGCATCCTCTGAAGTTGGTCCTCTGAAAGAAATTTGTGGGGACTTTCTCTTTAGGGGATCCAAACTTTCAGTTCCTTTCATCTAAGGGGGAAGCACATCTTTTATGGCACCACTTGTCTGGTATTCCCTTAGGATTTTTGTGTTCTACAGGGTCAAATCAATTCCCCTTTTAGTTAGCCAAATTGAAGTCCTCTCGATAATGTGAGTTGTTATATCATGCAATGAGGTACTCTCTGGCCTTTTCCAGTCAACACTTGGGAGGGGTTGTGAGGCTATTATCTTGTCAATATAATACTTGCTCACCAAGTCCTTTCCATCTTCTAGCCCCTGAGGTACAACTAAAATTTTGTAGTTCACAATTTGGGTGAGGGTCATCCTGGAATAGTCCCTTAATCTTACGTACTCATCCTTGCAGTCCATCCAATAGTCCTCATAGTGAAGATCATGTTCATAGGAAGTCCCCAAAGGTCCCTGAACTATCCATCTAATGTCATAATTGGGCCTAGGAGTAAACTTTTGCAAGGTGATCCTGCGCATTTTGCTTCTAAGAACCTGGTCTTGACCAAGGTAGGGTATGCATACCTCCCAATACTGATTGGGAACTTAATATTTACCTTATGCTTCCCTTCAATCATCTTGTGCATTGCCACCAACTGCCTTGACACTTCTAAAAGTGCCCACCTATCGTCCAAGTATCTTGGCAGCATATAAGGCGTGTCATGAAAATCACTTACCCCGATGTAAGTAAACGTCTTGAGTTGAATGAAATAACATCCATATTCAATGATTACTTTCCTTTCTTGTGGAGATATCATGTTATATTCCCACTCATGCTTGAACAAGCATATGAGGGGAGCAAAGGCAAGTACCATGCACCATCCTGAAATTGTAGATGTAATCGTTCAAGTTCAACTGTGGGTACGCATCATAAACCCTGCAATTCCAAAGTCCTTCACTCTATCTAGCCCAGGGAATGACCTATGGCGAGCAATGTTGTAAACCAAATATGAGGCCATGTAAAATTCCAATTTGTTGGTAGATCCCTCCTCTATTTGTACTACTATTCTAAGCAGTTGTTGGTGGATGCAATCACTGATAATCTCTCCCCACTGAATATGTATCTTTCCAATAAGGATTATCTAAATGAAATTGAACATCCAGTCACTATAGGGATATGCAAACTCCTTCCCCATAACCTTGTTCAGCAAAGTGATGATGTCCCCTATTTCTTTAATAAAATCAGCCCTATTCAATTTTTTGGGGATCCTTGTGGATGAGATTATTGGCTTTTCAAGCCAATTGTTGTTCAATATTTTAGAACACTTTGCACTGTTATCATTCCAATATTCCTCTGCATTCTCAATGGATATGTCCGTAACTTCTGGTGCATCAAGGAGACCTAGCAATTCCTCAAAAGTTTTAGTGGTTAAGGACAGGACCAAAGCATTACTTCCATACCTAACCTCCCTGGTCGTTGGGTTGTACTTTTGTGCACACATCCATACCAATTCTAGATACTAAGGAGATGGGGGGAAAACAGCTGCTAGGGAAAGCCCACTCCATTCAATCTTTCTCATTGTTTCATTCATATCTATTGCGTGCAACCTCTGCTGGAAATCAGCTAGATTCGCATTTCCTAAGTTAGTGTCAGTGATTTTGTCTAGGTCATAGGTAAGGTGGGAGGTGGTTGGGACATCAAACAACTGAATCTTCATTTTCGTTCAATAAACGGATGGAACATCTACTGAAAGAGGGATTCAAAACAATCTAAATGCACCCAACCCTTCCAATAATGCTTACCAACACACCACGATACCACAAATTGTTCACAAGCACTAGTAAAATACTTACTCGTGCAAACATCGCCGCAATTCTCCTTTGAGCTAAGAATAACAACCAGAATGCCTTCAAAGCTCCAAACCAACTTCTACACAATTCAAATGCATGAATTTGGTCTCATGCTCGTCTTAGGGCTTCAAAGCACTTCGCAAACTCGAAAATTGGAGGGAAAGTGAGATATTTTTGTGGACTCCAACCATATATTGCTTCTCGCATGCTTTCATTAATGACGGTGCCTACTTCTACGGCTTTCTAACTTTTTGGGATTACTACATTTACATTATTATGTATTTTTATAATATAAGCATTGAACAACAATAAAAAAATATGTTTTTTTTTATTGAGGGTAAATAGTTTTTTTGAAAGGGACTATACCCTTGTACAAGAAGGCTCAAAAGCCGGATTTAACAATTATACCATAGTTAAAATGATCAAAATCAGGATAAAGCAAGAAGGCCCAACAACAGAAAACAATCTGCTCGGAATAGAACCATAAAAAATCTCCCTATCAGCACAAAAACAGTTGATGTACAACAACCAAACTGCAACGGCACAGCAGCGCCAAAGCAGAGAAACCGGCTGCTGTTCGGCAAAGAAATATGAGGCAATAGGGAATAGTCCGAACAACAGAAGAGAACAAAATCAGCCAGGTGGAGTATTGTTATTCTTAGAAATATAATTTTTTTGTTTCCGCACCGTTACCCAACCTGTTGAATCCTCCTTGAAGGGAATAGGAGTATTTTCCTTATCTATATTTAATTCAACTAGGACAACAAAGATGTTAGCCTCAAATAAATCTTTTTCCTTAGTCGCATTGGCTCCAACTGGGATAACATTTTTGTTAGCTTCAGATAAAACATTTGCGTTTTTTTTGTTATCAACAATAGGAATTTCATATAGAGGGGTTTCCGGAACAGAGTTGGAGTCAGCTTCTGAATATGTGTTTGATTCAAGATCTTCTTTGGCTTCAAAAACCAAGTGTTCTAGGAGGGCATCTTACCACCAGTTGTGTCTCTCATGTTGGTGCTTTGTTATCCCACAGTTAGTGGAGGTGTGACCTAAGCAGAAACACCTCCTACACCTAAATGGTAGGGCCTTCATAACCTAAAGGTTGTGGCCAAGTTTTGTTTTGCACCCTAAGATCAATGGTAGCAGGAAGGTTTTTAGCGGTATCAAGTTCCACCAAGATCCGGGCATAAGTAGTATGGGTATAATCCGAGGTTTGAGAATCTATAAAAAGAGTAGTTCCCAAGGCATTGCCAATAGAAACAAGGCATTCTCGACTCCAAAATTGGAGAGGTAGATGGGGCAGCCTGATCCATATAGGTTTGCATGAAAATCATTCAGTGAGCGGGTTAAAAGAGGGGAACCAGGGTTTCATAATCAAGTATCTAAACTGACAGACACAAAGTTTGGATGCGATGTTGTTCTTATCAGCTATTGAAGAGAAGGAAACAATGCAAATACCTTTAGCACACAAGTACAAATTTATCCTTCAAGCTAGTATCAAAGTCCAATGTTTGTAAATTCAATCATGAAGTGTAGGAAGGTTGGGCCAGAGACCACCAAATCTGCAGATTATTGCATGTTCTTTGTAGTATTTTTCAGAAGAAATAACCTCCTCCCCAAATGAAACACATGGGGAAATGCTTGCAGTTTTCATAGGGGATCTCTTACCATTCAATGCATCTTTGAAGGATGTGTTCATGACAGAGACACCCTTGCAACCCTGGCAGCCTTAGAAGCACCACCATCACCAGAGGGAGTGAATGCCTCCACTTTTGCCTATATATGTATCCATGCCAGGAGTTTTAGTTCCCCCATTGTTGCCGCCATGAGACAGGAAAATAGGTTGGGCAAGAGCGCTGAAAGCTAAATTTATCTAGGAAAAGGGCAGATCTACAGAGTCAACCCACTGAGTGGAGCCGCCTCCAGCAGCATCGCCTTCCTTTGAATCCACTGCAGAGCCTCTTCCCGCAGCATCGCCACCCTTAGAGTGAGATTCATGGTCGCCGCCCTGATTAGGGTTAGATTTTGTGCTTAGGGCTTTCGCATAAGAGGATCGCGGAGCAACCATTTTCAACACTGATTTTTTAAGAAAGTTGAGCTAGATAATATGTTAACACAATGAAAATAGATAATACTTCATAACAGAAAAACATGGTATATTAAGAATAAATTTCGACACATATTGTAAGGTCGCAGCAAATTCGAAAACTTTAAATTTTATTAATAAAATATAAGTGGGATAAATCATCGTTGGAGACATTAACTCTTGACACAACCAATCTAAAAAATTATTATGCTCGTTGCAAAAGTGAAAATGTCAAAGTAATATTTACAAAACTGAAATTTCATCGTTGCACAAGGTTTTAGAAGGAAATACGTGTGTACACATATTCACCACCACTTAAGCATTAAAGAGATATATATTCTTCCCTAATACTAACAAAAACACAATACAGAGGATAGCGCCAAATGACACCCTTATGAGGGGAGCAACATGAAGTGGAGATGTTATCTTACAAGGCAACTGACAAGCGTCACATCATTGCCCCTGACATCCACATTCTTCCTCTTTGCTTGAAACTGCTCAAGTGAATCCCAATCCACATCTTGTTTGGAAATTTGTCAAATGGTTGTGCGTCTGTAGAGCACTCCACTCCATGGCTAGCTATTGTCATCCTCTTTCCACCTCAATCTCAGTTCATGGTATTTATGGAGGGTCTACTGTAGGAGGCGCTACACATCACACTTACAACACGACCTCCTACATCTCCTCAAAACATTGTAGACCTGTATTGCCAAAATAGCACCCTTGCTATGCACGGATGGGAGGATGGTGGCAAGGTGTGGAGTCAAGGTTTACACCTGATAATCGCATTTACTCAAATGTTTCCAAGGCCTCTTCGCCAAACTCATTTGTGCATAACCCACAATAAGTCTTTCATGTTGTCTTGTGTTGGGTGGATGCCAACAAAGGTTGTGAACTTCATTTTAAATTGTAGCAAAAAGAAACAGGTTGAATAACTATGCACATTTCCAGCATATCAATTATAGCCATATAATGTCAGCGCCATCCACATCCATCAATTTCCAATCTCAACCTCCATTCACACAACATTATGCAGACATGGTGTGCAGGCAGAGGTGCCATAATTTCAAGGCATGACAGTCCCATACCAAGACCGTACTCCTTGTAGACTATGCCCTGTCACAAGTCAGGTAAGGGGCAGAAAGGAAACACGTTAATATTCAAAAAGTAAGCTCCTTACACTAATCGCTCGCTAACATACCCGTTTGAAGAAAAACCGAGATGTAGTCTTTTGTTCAACACATAGTGCAAGGTTAGGAAGTAGTAACCACAGGCGGCACAACCCGAAATGTATAGGCTCACTCCAAATGCAAGTTCTTACAGGCTACTACAATGATCATTCAAAGAACAACATCCGCCCACAATACTTATGAGTGAAAAGACAAGCCACATGTTTGAAGGAGCCGGATGAGAATGACGTCCACTTACTTAGACAAGCAAGCCTCTCTCACACTCCACAGATGGCCAAGATTCATTTAATCAACACATTGACATACAAAGGTAGTAATAGTTGCCGATTTTCACAGACAAGTCAAGCCAATTCTAATAAGGAATGTCTATCAGTATTAATAATTAAACTAAGAGTAAAATGAACAAGCCATACACTGTTGATCTCTTGCTTCAATTTTGTAATGGAGGCATTGGTGACCTCTTGCTGCACCTCGATGAATGCTTATTCCTTACACTTAAAGTAATATGTCATCACATATCACGTACGTATTTGTATCTCTTGAGTTAGACAAGTCTACGCAAGACCATGAGTGGACAAAAAATAGGCCCAACAGTGGTAATGTACAATTAAATGGGGGGATTTTAAGTCCTTTTAGTTTCACTGGTCCATAGGGCACGGGTGTACCTTTGGCTCCTCTTTTTCTCATGGCAGTTGAATCCATTTCTATCTTTTAAGAGACAAAATATATGGCCCTCTAGTAAAAGGGATACTAATCCCTAATGAAAAACCCTTGATTGAGGTTTAGTTCGCATGTGGCATTGCCCTGCTCTCTCAATTGGCTCAAAATAACACAAGCATGCAGAAAAAATTAGACATCAACTATTTGGCTTCAAGCGCGAGGATTTTTGTTTTTAAACTTCTTATGCTTGGTTGACCCCTCCCGTTTGGTTGGTAAATCAAGGGTGGTCGTGGCATTGCCCAAAATATGAACACTAGCAGTAAAATGAATCATAAAATCCATGTCAAGGGATGTCTCGTGGAATGTGCTAGTAAGAAACAACATCACTGGGGCTACAATGCTTACTTGAATAGGCCCAAAAAATGGGGGGCAGGTTTGACTACAATTGATGTAATGTTGGGATAATTTTACACTATAGTTCAAGGCTCCCCTGTATTCAAGTCTATATGGAAGCTTGGAAGAAAAGGTAAACATTTGGTCTTTGTTACAAATCCATGTGATTGAATTTAAATCTGATAGGAACAGAAAACACAGTAATATAAGGGGATTCTCAGCTTTTTCGTGTGCTAAAGGGGTGTCAGAATGTTCAAAGATATATTCTGGGTAGGGAAATGGATGATTGGATTGAGATTTCCTGAGATTAATAGAAGGAATTTCTAACGTGAGGGAATCTCCTGGAAAAAACATGGTGGCCTTTTCATGGACTTAGATGAAGATACAGAGATGAGAGAGATTAATCCGATAAATGGCACTCTTCTTCAAAAGATGTCTACAAATTTACGAGCTACCATCTGCTGACTAGGATAATTGATCGGGGTTTAAAGGTGACTGATTTGTATGGAGTAATGGATACTAACCAAGCATGAAGATGGAGATTTAAGCAACCAAAGAAATCTTGTTTTTATATGGCTTCTTCATTGGAAAACTCTTGCTCTTTCAGAGGTTCTTAAGAAAAGTGAAATGGATGTCAATAGTTGTTGAATGTGCTGTTCTCCTCAAGCTATTCAACAAGTTTTTTTTGCCATTATGTCAAATATTCCTGGAAACATATTCTGAGTGATTGGTTTGGCTTAGTTAAGAGGTAAATTACATGGAAAGATACATGTGCAAGATCAGTTGGTGATACTAAACATACGAATTGCTTTGATAGGCATTTGCTTGAGATTTCCACTGAAGTTCGGTCTTTTTTGTGGAACAAGAGGAAATAAATATGTTTTTGCTGAGGGCATGGACCCTACTGGCTTCATAAGTGAATTCATTACGTCCTCAGTTTTTGAGCATGTTTCCTCGTAGGATTTCAACAATAAGATCTCAAATAGTTTTTGCAGACCTGACATCTTTCTAACCAGGGAAGATACAAAAAGTTGGGGAAAAGCGTCCAATGGAACCCCTGCCACCTATGATAAAGAACTTTGACTAGAATTTGAGATGATATCACGAAGGAGACAAAGCATGGGATGCTGTTTAAATAAAAGATGGGGAAACATGGGAAATTACTACAGAGCCTCATTTTCCAGAACAAGCAAATGGCAGCAAAATCAATACTTCATTTTCATATGAAGGTCTCCAATTACCATAATATTTACCCCAACTAAGAGGTAAATGGGTAGATAGGGATGATAACACAATATTCTCAAGAAAAGCATTGGAAAGGATTTTTGGGGGTACAAGACTTGGGAATAATTTTCATCATAACACCAATTATGAGCTAGATGAGCACCAGGAAAGCTGCACAATAAAAATGGCAAAGAATGCAATTTGAGTCGAGGGTAGCCTCATGTCGAGTAATACCAATAGAATTGAAGAGAGCCAAAGAAAAAACAACTAAACAAAAATATATATTGGATCCTTTGTAGAAAATTTGAATGGAGATGGTAGGGATGAATGTAAGTACGTAGAGGACTGGCCAATACAAGTTGAGAGTGTGGAGCAGAGTCCCCATTTTCACAAATATGCTTATGTTTGGCCAGCAGGCAACTGTCCTATTTAGTTATTGCCCCCAGTGGGACAGATGGTAACGGGCTTGGGCAACGTAGAAGCCAGCTTGATGTTGAGAAAAATGATGAGTTAGATGTGGATACCCCGCCGAAGTTTGATTAGAGTTTGCACAAGTTAAATTCATAAAGATAGGCATATTGCATAAAATAATAATTCTTAATCTAATAATATATTTATTGATAGAGATTTTAATATGTATAGATATTTGAACTCCTTTATTCAAAGAAACAAACATAATTTTGAATCCCCTAAATCTCTCATCTCTATGTCCGAACAGTTCTCATTCATTTATTCTCTTACATACACCCCTAAGATATCTCCTCATATCTAAACAAAGCCTATTTGATGTGAGTTGAACTGACATACAACTTTATCATTATTAGTTGTTTATTCAACAATTCATATAATTAGCAATCGTACATAGAATGTGTGATGAAAACATCGAAGAGGATGATTTGAAAAAGTTATGATAGAGGGAAATAAGTAAGGGAGGAGGAGAGTGACAAAGAAGGAGATTGAAGGAGAATTCCTGGATTGTGATAAATTTTGGGGAAACTTATGCTTAAATCCTATTGCTTACGAATAAACGTATAAGAAACAGTTGTATGTAAATGACCAGGTTAACACAACACCTTGACCTATCATTTTTGCAATGCTTGACAGACATAGTTATTGAAACCTGCATTTGGAAATGCTTTTTAATGTAATTAATGGTTGAGGCATTAGCAAAAGATGGAATTAAATTTCATGCACATCAGTTCTTCCTTTGATCGTCAAAATCATCCAAGGATACAATAAGGGAACATTTGAATTTGAAGATTATAATTTGATGGATAGTCTGAAAATTATAATTTGGTAACTCGATGGGAAGAGTAAAATCTAATAAGGAGCCAATAAATGTGAAGGCATGAAATATGTTGAATGCATGGGTTTCAATGAAGGATAGTTGGAGGAGATGAGTTTCCTATTTTGAAGGCATAGGGACATGAACATCTAACATGATCTAATTATTTGGAAAATCGACCAATGCAATGTTCGAGCACCACATGTAATGCATAATGATGGTTGAGATGAAGGAAGATGCAAAATCTAGTGATCCAGGCAGTGGTGCAAGGAGATGTTGGATGTGAGCAAGAATGGATCACAATTCGCAATACATGTTGCATAATGAAATACGATTTCGAGCTCATCGGAGGACCGAAAATGCGAAGACTGATGCATAACGTTTCTAAAACTTAACGGAATTGCAAAATAGAATAAATTCAGCAGATGTAGTCAAACTCAATGAAAGTGTAATCATTAACGCTAGCATTATCCCTACGGAAGCACAAATGGAGATAAGGCAATCACTTTACAGGGGTGCACAGAGGAGAACGAGTGAGGAAAAATAACAAAAGGTGTTTTCCAAGGAGGAATGAGGAACGAGGGACCCTACTAGGGTACCTCCTCTGCCGAATAGCAAGCACTCAAAAATTGTATTACGAGACAAATATGGTCATAAGTAAAGGAAAATATACAAGTGATAGTGTCGACTTTTATAGTATGTGTTGGTTTGACACAATAGAGAATTCTTTAGTTGCGGCAGTGTTTCTATTATTCTACAGCAAGTTGTAGGTTGTGGATCAAAAGATGTGCACTTGGGGCCTTTCCACCCACAAAGCTGACAAGTACATCTACAAAATGTAATATGAATTATAACCTATTCAAAAACAGTAGTGAAGTTAAGAATAACGTTGCACTGCATATATTAAAAGCCATACGAAGGGCTTGTTAAGTCAAAGGTGTTACCTTGTTCATTAGTTCTTCGACATCAACACCTGGTCATTATTCAACTAAAAGAATCACATTTGTTTAGGAAAAATGGGGAAAAGGGTTTTGTTATTTTTTATGGCATCAATATTTTTGTTTATATGACGTTCCTATTTATTATATAATATGAACATGTGAATGCAAATTTGGAATGAAAAAGGTAGGGATTAAATACATGCATGCCCCACGCCTTTTCCATGACTCAAATTGTTCTTGCCCAAATAATATATACTATATGTGCTCTACTTTACCATATCAATGTCAATTTGCACTTAAACAAGGTAATATAACAATCAAGGGAAATATAATAGGTTCCACGTGACTTTAAGTTGTGCTTAACTGGGGCCCTAGAATATTCTTGGCATCTTGATGACATCTCACAATGGTTACTTAAAGACCTTGAAAACGTAAACATCCATAAGTGGTCTGTGGGACACGTTCTCGGTCGAGTTATCCAACAAACATTATCATTACAATGCTTATGTTTTTCTAATGTGAAACCAATCAATCAACGTAGTGACAATTGGATGATACAAAACACTACTTATACAAAGACTCCCTACAATATATAAACTACAATAAGCAAGAGTCCATATGTCGAAATATTTTTACCAAGTCTGATCTGTTCCCACAATATGATGATAGCCAAATAGTTCATAATTATACCAGCCATCAATTATCGTGCTACGCTATTGGTATGTAGTGATATAATCTTGGGAACCCCGAGAGGGAATAAATACCATATTAGCGATTTTAATTGCCTCAACCAAGCGAACCAAATTATAGAGACATCGATATAAGTGTCTTCCAAATTAAAATACTTCTTACTTTACATCAAACTTTTTGAAAAAATAAAATCTATTTCCTCAAAATAAAAACTATACTTTTTTAATAAAACCTACATTATTCAATGTTTATTATTTTCTACAACTCAACCAAAGAATGTGGACATGAAAAATAATAAATTTAAGTAAACAAACCATCATTATAATGTCAACGAACCCCAAACATCGCATTCCATGCTTAAAGTTACAACTGACGTGTATTCCAAAAGACACTCACATACGCACCGTACTACATTTACACCACTAACATCCTAAGTAGATAATTTAATCTTGAAAAGTAGAATAAGGTCTTTTTATACTATTATAACAAAATAAAAAACACTAGGAAAAGTAGACATAGATTTGTCTAAATCAAAACAAGAGTTTCCTCTTGCATGCCATGAACACCTCCAGTACAATGCTCTGAGATCCAAAAATGAGATATAAAATTTTAAACACTAAGTATTGCGATACATTTTTTGGGAGGATACAATAAAGACAATCAATAATGTCTTGAGTGTTATTTTTCAGGTTAAATGTTTGGATGAATTTACAAAGTTCTTCTTTTAGTACTGAAGAAAAGATTAAGATGTCGGCCTTTCCATTGCATTTGGTAACATAGTGTTGAAGCCTCTTCAGGAAGCACATGTATTCAATATGCTCTAATAACGGCATTTAAGGATATGTTTTATTCTTTCTATATCTTGAGTTGAAGATGAGAGAGTGACCTTTCTTCAGAATGTGTAATACGCATTGTTGAAATTTGAATTTGAACAGTTGATATATATATTCATGTTGTTGACATGCATATAATTTAAGACAATTATTATTCAAATTTTAACATGCATAGTTTTATGTGACTTACAACGGCTTATTTAGAACCCATCCTCGTCATCAAAAATTTCTTATCTCATCTTTTAAGTTACACCTATCATCCTTATGTTAATAAGGTGATGTTTCAACAGGAATGACCTTTTCTAGGATTGTTGATTAATATGCTTATTTGTTTGGCTTCTCCTCTATTCCTTTGTGCTTTCATTATCTAAATAAGTTATATCATCCTTTGCTAGTATGTTTATTTCTTTGGCTTCTCCTTATATATTCCTATATGCTTTCATAATCCAAATAATTTTTGTACTATACTTTTTAATCATGTACGTATTTAAAATATTCATTCATGTAATTACATTGCCACTGGGTTGACAACCATGTTATATGAGTGTAAAAACTAAAGGGCTCTTTCCATTTTAACCAATAAACAACATAGGGCACCAATCGAATACACTATCTACATGTTATACTCGAGAAACTAAGCCATGGTCTAAGTAGGGGATAGGGAAATGCCCCTTCAATCCATATAGAAGTTTAGGAAGAACTATCTCTAAGATCTTATCCCATCTTGTCGTATAAAAAAGGGAACACCAACATAACAGACTATCTCAATAATATCCTCGTGATGTCGAGCCATAGTCTAATCAATCTATTGGGAAGTGAAGGGAGGATTATCACTCATTAGGAGCATAGATCTAGAATAAGCCTTCGCTAGAATCAGGTGGCTTATGAGGATATCCATTAGTTCGAGATTTCATTTGGATATAACTTAATATGGATGAATTTTTTTTTTTTTTAAAGTGATGTTAAAAATTAATTAATTAATATTTAGTTTGTTTAATATATAAAGTAAAACTACTATTTCTTTTTCATTCCTCGTGCCTCAGTATCATCGGTTAAATTTGACAATGAGGCAAACACTGCTTCATTCTGCTTGGTTTTACGTGATACTGTTTGAGACGAATATCATTCTAATGTCTTCAAATCATCATACAACCTCTTGAAATCTCATGAAACCATCTTCATATTAGAAATGTTTGACAGTGTTTTAATTTATAAGCATAGTCATAGTCCTTATGCCTACTTTACAATGGTATTTGTCGGTGTTTAAGCTATTAACAATGGTGGTTTACTTAACTAATTGAATAACTAATTTGTATGATACGTCAATTCCCATTACGTGAGCAAAAAAACAAGGTTACAGACAAAAAAAACATAAGGTATGGAAAAAAGCAAATACTTATGTTATGGCCTGAAAGTTTTGAGTCAGTTAAGCAATTGATTCGAAAACCTGAAAATGAATATGATCTTCTTATACTTTTATTGTTTCATGGCACTCGGGGGAAACTTTATAACCCTAAAGAAAAAGAGATCAAATCTTCCACTGTCGCAGACATTGAAGAAAAAAGATGTTGAGATCCCTGCATTTGTCGAAGGAAACTCCAGCTCCTTGCTGAAGCAGCAGCAGAGGAAGATGCATTACAGAGGAGTGAGACAAAGACCCTGAGGTAAATGGGCCGCAGAGAATCACGATCCAAAGAAAGCAGCTCACAGCAATAATAAACTCACACTATAATATTTTGCAAATGAATGGAGCACTAATACAATAGCTAACATCCGTAATAGGCTAATGAAGTACAAGATGAAAAGAAGGATTCTCTTCCTCTGCTAGTTGGCATGAGTGTCCTTGAGCCACAAAAAAGTACCAAAATTACATTCGCGGGGCTCCTCATCCTCATGCTCCTCTAGTTGAAGACTCAAAAAAAAAAAGTTATTCGTATATGATTATAGATGGAAGTTGGGTAGCCATGCCTAGTGTTCTTTGTATTGATAACCTAAATGTTGTGACTTATTTGGTTTGTTGTACTGGATGGATTTTGTTATTGTCCTTATGTTATTTTAAGATTTATATACGTTATATGTAGTGACTTAGGTTTGAGAGTTTTAGCAGTCGCTGTGTTAGCATATGTTTGAGGTCTAGTAAAGTGTAGACGATTACATTGATATATGGTTGATGTTTTAGTTGCCTTTATAAAAAAGGCTAACTAGGTTTTGTGATCTTCTAGGATTTCATGTTTTGTACCATTGCCGCCACTCGGTGTTCAGTTCTCGTCATATCGCTCTCTGCGGGATTTTTTCTTGCATGTGATTGCATTTTTTTTCGGGGTTTCTTAGGCATCTTCGTTTTCGGGCGGCTCTTTTATAATGGTTTCCCACTCGCATAATCCAATTATTCTAATTGTGATGGGCTTTGATGGCACCTTTAGCGAAGAAATCGAGGAATTTTGTGCCCAAAGCATAGTTCAAAAAATCGTTATCGGCGATTAATTGGCAGGCCAAATTTTGACTCGGAAATCGGGAATCGGCAATTTATCAACATTAATCGGCAACTTTATCGCTACTTTTAAAAACATTTAAATTCATAAAATTAACTTAAATTAAATGTAAAAACAATGTTAATTCATAATATGATTTTAAATATATTAATTCGTAATACAATTTTAAATTATAATATATTAAATGTATGCAAAAGAAAATATACTATAATACGATTTTAAATATATTAATTCATAATATATTATATAACGGTAATATATTAAAAATTCAAATGTATGCAAAAGGAATTAATTTGTAAATTCATTTATAACTTTAAGTTTATACACAGGGGATAGTATATTTGTTAAAATCTTAAAAATAAAATAAAAAGAAATATAATGTAATAGTATACATCTTTGTTTCTATACAGTAGAATTTACTAACTGGCTAGGGCACAAAATAGCAGAAAACCTAGGGCCATGAACTGGTTGGTAGTGGAAAGATGAAACCGCCACAAACTAGCTAGGGCACAAAATAGCACAAAATCACCACGAAATAGCACAAAACTGCCATGAAATGGCACGAAACCGCCACGAAATGATGGAAAACAAGTGGCAGGACAAAAGATGAGTTGCAAGAGAAAATACGAGTCACTCAAGGCAAAAAACAAGTCATTTTGGTCACGTTTTGCATTTAACCTCTAAGTCATACGATTTTCCACGATTTCCAGGCGAGATTCAACGATTTTTCAAAGTATTTATCACCGGAAAATTGTGTTTTATCTCCTCTACACAAATCGTGATTTTTTGAAAGTTTTATCGTATAGCTCAGGGTAAACGATAAATCACGATTATCACCCAATTTATCACAAGTTTTAAAGTAGAGGCCGAAAGTATCCCACGAGGTAATGTTATTGCCCCTGATATCTTATTACCAATTGGGGAATTTAATTCTGCATGTCATTGGCTTGAGTGGTTTTGCATGATAGGCTATTTTGTTGGAAAGATTCCCTATGAAAGCATGCTTCGCTCTCGGTTTCAAATGGTCTAGTCCCAACTTGGCATCAAGCTGGATTCAATCCAAAATATGACCAAAGGGTTTTTTTGTTATGTTTCGCTGACCCGGCCAACATGGCTGCAGTGCTATATAAATCCTTCACCTAGAATGTATGAAGATCTCTAGTCATCGTGTCCCCTTAGACTTGCAAGTTTGTGGCTTTAGAGCATACGACTCTCAAAGTCTCAGTTTGAGTGGAATTTCAAGGCCTTCCCATGCCATGTTACCACTTTTTGGACCTCATTGCTTCCTCAAACATGTCATTACCAAAGAACCTATTAAGTTCTATGCTACCAGACCACAATGGCGAGTCTGTATTAAGGTCGACCTTTCTAGTGATCTCAAAGAAACCATTGACATCCCAGTGAAGGACTCCCAGTACACTCAAAGAGTGGTTTACATTAGCCTTCCTAAACCCTATTTTCGATGCCAATTTGTAAATCATAATATTTGGGATTTCACTTTGTAAGGAGAGTGTAACAAAAAAATTCAAAACCCAATGTAGCGCCCTCTCAGGCCTCTGACAAAGATGGTTGGACCACTGTGGGTTGCAAAAACAACCATAACAAAGCCCCCATTCTCCACACTATTCTCAAAGCTTCTAAGGTTGTTAAACCACAAGCTAGCCCATTGCCACTTGCGTAAACCAATCTTAAGTCTGTTAGAGCTACTATCTCCGAGCCTTATATGGCTTCCATCTCACTTTCAAAGGAGACGCCTTCCACTACTAAACCACAATTTTCTCCTCCTTATGGGGCATTCATGGAGTTAATAGGTTTTCAAATTGGTTTATAGGATGGTGGTTTTCCTTTTGTGTCTTTTCTTCCAAGTTCTTCCCCTAAAAAAAGAACAAGGTGCTCTTAGAGCCCTCCTTGCCACCTAGAGGAAGGAGAGTTTGCACCTCTAATTAGACAAAAAGCAAAGTCTAGAGAATTGTTGCTTTCTATCCAACAACGGTTTTTGCATAACAGTCATGACGCCCTTTTGGGCCTGAATTTGGAGGATATGTCTATGGATGCTAGTTTCCAATGAACTGATTTTATGTAGACACAAAATAACGCACGTTGGGTAACTATTTAGTCCTGATTACATACTACTATTCATATGATTCATAAGTAAGAAAAGTACTAATCAACCCATGTCTTTGGCAACTTTTCTTTGTTTTTGTTGTCACTTTTGGTCTTGCACCCTTACTTGCTCAGTCTACCTTTTTACACCTCGACATTTATCATCCTAGACACCGGCACCCAGCCAGGACGCCAACGCCAGGCACCCCCCATCCCCTCTAGGCGCCCCTTACCTCAGTATACTTTGTTCACACTTTTCGGGTCCTTTCTACCCGTTCGAGCATCTTATCTTTTTGGTAGTCGGCATTTTCGAGGTTAATTACGAAATTCAAGCAAGGGAATCATATAAATATAATGTTATGTGATCATAATAAATGACCAAGCACTAAGCATTAGCTATCACCACCTAAAGTTGCATCCATCTAACCCATCCACGGGACACGAGCGCTACTTATTATGTATACACTTCATAGGAGGGAAGTTCACTCTATTCCATGCACATATTTATTGCATTTCTTTACATCTAGCTACTTGCTCGGTATCAAGTGCGATACGTACAAGAGCCACCTAGGGCACAATTCCACACACACATATAGAACTACATTGGGTCTGAGATGTAGTGCAGCGCTCAGTCGTAAGATCACCATTTTGACAGCTGAGGACAATCCAACCCCCTCATTCTGCATCTTTCTTTTCAGGATTTGATGTCTCTTTAAGGGTTTTGCAAGTCATAATTTCATTGTAGGTTTCCATCGACTTCGGCGATCATTGTGTGACCTCATAGCAACCAAAGGCGAACAACAGTGAATACTTCGCGACCACTTAGAGGAAGTTTTATGAGCATTTCCACAAACATAGGCACTCAGAAAAAGGTCTAGGGTGCCTGCATGTGCCCCTATCCCTCTCTAGGTGCCCCAGTCTAGGCAGATTGTCGGCTTGCACACTTTTATGAAGTTATGTGCGAGGCTTCTCCATCTTTGTTCATCCGGTCAACACTTTGGCACAATCTAGGGATCACTCTGAATTAGTTAAGGCTCTTCTTACCCTCTTTGCAACTAGGGTTTCACATTTTATTGTTTATCTTGCTTGGGTTAATTTCTATATTTAATTATTTATTCATTTACTGCTGCAATATAATCGGATTAGGCATATATTTCCATATTTATATTAATCATTCTCCAGGAATGTAAAGGGTTTAATAGACTCCACTTGCAATACACTATGCAGGAAGCATTTTCCAAATATGGACATTATTTGTTTACAAGAAGTTAAGGTGGCAGACTTTCTACTATCCATGATCACTAAAGTTATATGTCCATATAGTTTAGCTCTAACTAGTAATCATCAGCTTCGTTGTGGAGGAATTACGACTTTTATCACCCCTAAATGGCAGCCTCATTATGTTATTCATGGATGTGACCCAAAATCGCATCCTATGGGTGTTATTCAACAATAATAATCGCTCTTTTGGAGTAATTAATGTTTATGCAGCCAATGACACGGCTGAACGAACGACACTCTGGTGATGGATTACCGACGAGCTAATGCCCATTGGGTGTTGTGTGGTGGCTTTTATACGGTTATTGACAAGATTGGCCATCTACCCATGTGATGGATTGTTGGCAAAAGGGCGGCCTGGATGTACATACGCAATAAATTTGGATTTTTATGACTCCAATGTTTTTTGTCATTTTGACTAAGTCCTTTGGCACATTTGGTCTACTTTCGTCAAGGATTTTATCATGTATTCAAGCACCTCAATCGTGTCATATTGTTAGTGCAACCCTTTTTTTGTTCCTCGGTGGTTTTCAGTTACCAGTGGAAGTAATGTCAGATATAGTCATTTCTGACCATTTCCCTATCCGCTTTAGGATTGAACGGAACTTTTGGCGTTTGCTCGTCCATATAACACAATTGTATCTCAACACCACCCTTTTACATCATGGGCCTACCCTTCACCACACTAGGTGGGTCTGGGGCCTAGTTGGCAAGCCATAGTGGATTGCATGGTGGAAAGATATCATTTGGCAGATGACATATTTCTTGTGCACATTCAGGTGATAACTAGCCTGAATTCAGGGACAAAGCTTACTCTGCTACCACCTATGAGTTGAGCCGCTCCTTAGCCACTCTGAAACAAACTCCCTTTGATGAACCTTTGCAGAGACATGTGGAAAATCTTAGGTAGCGCATCCAAATTGCTATTGCATAGAATGCAAGAGGTGCTCAGATCAAAGCTAGATTACATTGGCTCAAAGTGGGAGATCAAGTTTCCAAAGAATTATTTCACTCTCTCAAAGCCAAACATGCACACCAACAAATAAAAGCCATATGAGAAGGCTCGCTTCATATGTCTTAAGTGTCAGAGATGGCGCAGGATTTTGTTATGCCATTGTCAACAAGTTTTCAAAACCTAGGAGCTTTCTCCTAAGCGACAAGCAACTCTTGAACAATGCATAGTTTTCATCCCTTCTAAGCTCTCTCAATCACAAATAATTTCTTGCGATAGAATGTTAATTGTTGCAAATCCTTTTGAGGCAGTTTCCCAAATGGCTAATGACAAAGCCCCAGGGCACGATGGCCTCCATTGTGAATTCTATAAAACCCTTTGGGATGTGGTTGGTAATGACCTTTTTCATGTTTGTTTGGAAGCTTTTTGTTTGGCCAATTCACTTGGTCAGTTCATTAACCAAGGGCACACCAAATTCATTCCCAAGATGGGGGATCTGAAGCTCATTTGTAATTAGCAGTCGATTACTTTTCACAGTGTTTCATACAAAATCATTACCAAAGCTCTGGCTTTACACATCCACAACTTGTTACCCACAATTGTTAGTCTAGAGCAAATAGGTTTTATCCAAAGAAAATAAATTTTGGATACTAGTATTGCAGTATGGGAAGGTATGGAATGGGCTCGACAGTCACAACAGAAAGCCCTTTTTGTCAACATTGATTTTGAGAAATCCTGTGATAGGATTGAATGACACTTCATTTTGGCCATGCTCAAAGCACTTGGTTTTGAGCCCACCTTTATTAACTTTGTGTCCATGCTTTTGTCTGATGCCTCTGCCTATCTATCCGTCAATGGCGTTCACTTTTAACCTTTTGGGTTGTTTCTCTCTATTCGTCAAGGTTTCCCTTTGGCTCCTGCTCTATGTTAGCGATTGAAGGATTTTCCTATCTTCTTGCCAATGCCACTTAAAATGGCTTACTGAAAGGAATTACCCTATCTAGTATTACCTCGTTACTCAACTCGATCAATGACCATTTTTGCAGATGATTCCTTTCTCACCTTACTTGAAAGATAAGGATGATGTTCAACAATGATTTATACTCTTTTCCATGATGTCTATTTCCACTCACACATTGGGTTTGAGCTTTTCCATATGTCTATCTCCACTCCATACATTAGTGTTACAGACACTCATTATTCTGCCTCCACCCCCATGGCTATCTCTCTCTCCAATGGAAGTGGATTCAACATGGAAAAATCCTCTTCAATTTTTGTGCATGCCAAATTTACAGTCCTAAGCAACCCCCTCGCTGGCTCTGGCAATATGTCACGTTGATTGAGTTAAAAATAAGTTTTCATGTACTGGATCATGGAGTTCTCCTTCTCGTATAGCTTCAAAGGAAAATATCGACCACACCTGTGTATTCCAATGTTCTTATTGGTCCCCTTATCATGCTTCTTACCAAAAAACTTGAGAAATTTCTCATAGATTTTTTATTAGCTAACTTAGAGTACAACAAGGGTTTTCATCAAGTTGCTTGGGAATATTGTTTCCTGCCCAAAGAATTAAGGGGTCTTAGCTTATTAGATAGTTGACCGCAAGGGTACTTCCCTCTATGCCAAATTGGATTTTTCATCACCATTGATGGTCCAAAGAAATGGAAAAATTATGTTGTGTGAAACTACATTATCTGAGGATTTTCCGCAAGATCACAAAACCTAGAAGGGTTTGGATCTTCCCAAACTTACTTTTTTCATCAAATCCCCTAATCAAAGTGATTGGATCATTTGTTATAAAAAAGTATTTGGAAAGCTTGGGAGAAGATCAAACCCTATGCTAGTACTGGAATGGAGATGAGTTCAAAATCGGCTTATCCGTCAATTCCCACATCGGTTTGCAATGGTCACTGGTCATTACCTTCCATAATATGTCTCTTGAAAAGGTTCCCCGGGTTACATGCCCTCAATTTTTTTAGCATGAGGGATTTTCACGTTGCAGGATATTTTTAGCCATCCTTGTTGACAACTTCTGAACCCGACTAAAAGATAAGGATAAATTATCACTATCTAATATCGATCGTGCTTCATATAAGCCCCTTCTCGAAGCTATTCCTACCAATATTTCACACCAAATTTTGATTTTTGTCTTCTAGGCCTTGGTGGAAGGATTGGAAATGGTTTCCACATATAATTTTTCTCAATTATTCCTTAAGTAAAAGGTTGTGATTTGTTGTCTCCCAAACTTCCAATGGTGGATAAACTCAACTTCTGTTGGTCTTTGCGGTTTTCTACTTGGTGTTGGCAACACAGATTCTCTACTATTTGGTCTACCATTCTTGATCCCAAGCTTGCTCATTTTGAATGGTGTATTCTTTATTAGGGGTTACCCATTGGTAGAAGGCTCATTCAATTATGAGTTCTTGATCCCCATTGCCCATTTAATGGGTGAATTGAAACCCTTATGAACCTTTTATAATTTTGTCTACAAACTCAAACCATCTAGATTTGGATTCATGAATTCTTTCAGCCATTTTGGCCGAAACATTTTCTCTAGCAACACATCCTATTAGGGGATTGGCCAAGCTTTCCCATAGCCTTCGCCTAATTTTGGCACAATTTCAAAGTGGAAATCCTATTCATAATTTGGAAAGACGTAAATTCAGCTCTTTTTGCTCTTTTAGTTGTAGATTGCAATCTTACGAGTTTTGCAAAGCAATGATTTTGTCTAATGTTTTTTTACAGATTCAAGTGCAAGCTTGGAAAGTGGCCCATTTTCAGACCCTTTTGGATCATTGGGACAATGTCCCCTTATATTGTTGCTCGTGTTCCGCCACCCCCTGCCGGTCAGGCCCCCCTTTCTGAGGGGCAAAGGTCGTCGGCATAATCGCTCTCATCGTTGCTCGTGCAATCGTTTTGGGTGGGGGCTGGCCTCCTCACCTCCACTCTCTTCCTCTGGCTCAGCGGGGAGGGTGGGGCTCGCCACCACCTTGCCACTTGTTAGGAGCCCATTCCTAACAAGCAAGTCCTTCCAAGTAGCAGGTGGAGCAAGCCCAATGACAAAGATCCTTCATCTTCAGCTCTCTTTATAGTTACAGCCTAATTGTTTTGCATTTATATGATTTTGTATTTGGTATGTTGCTTGTGGACTCATGTTTTCGTTTCTCACGCCTTCAAACAAATTTGAACTTGAAGCATCTTTCCATACCGCCTACTCTTTTTTTTGAATAGTTGTACTATCTTATTATTTAGTAATAATCATGCTATTTAATTAAAAAAAAAAAGGGAAATTACCTAAACTTTTACATTTCTCTCCATATAAAAGTCAAGAAATCAAAAGTATATTTACTTTATAGATCACTATTAAGTGAAACATAAATTATAATTTATAAAAATTATTTCAAAATCAAAGAATAACTTTTAACCCATTCATAAGATATGAATAGGGTTATTTGTTAAATTAAAGTATCTTTCTTAGAAGCGAGGGTTATATTTGAATTATAGTTATTAGTATTTTTAAGTATAATGTTGAGATATTTCTTTTAAAATCATTTTCAAATTAAAATAATATATTAAATAAGTGACATTTTTGTTTGGGAAAAATGAAAATGAGAATATTTTTGATGTATTATTAAAATATTAAATATATATTTAGCAAATAATTTGATTTTATCCAAATTTAATACTAACTTTAAAATTTGAAGTTGAAATTATCGTATGCCCTCAACCAGTATTTCCAAGCTGAAAATGCATTGGGGAAAAAACCTCCTATATCTATTGTTGATTGTAAAAGTGGCGAGCATGATTGAGCCTCATCAACTACAGATAGTGACCGAAAACAACCTTGAAAGACTCGATGATCATTATTACAAGTAGTGCCTATTTGAGTGGAAGTCCTTGTTTACAAGGACATGATCAAATGACTTGTCAATTATAAGTCTTACACCCCAGTCCTTTTCAAGAGGCGAGGGAGGATATATATAATTGACAAGATCTTATTTTATATTTTAACTTTACATGGAGTCAACAAGTCAAATTGAAATTCACTACTGATATAATTGACAAGATATTTTAACTTTCTATGGAGTCAACAATTCAAGTTGAAATTTATTACTGATCTTATATATTTTAACTTTACATTGGGAGTAATGGACGATGCACTCACCTCTTCAAATTCTTTCTTGATGTAAGCCCGCATGAAAGCAATGCTGGGTATGATGTAAACTGAGAATGAAATGAGAAAAGCTCCCATGACCGAGTTGATGGGACCAAAAAATGGAATAGCCAATGCTAAGAACCATGTGAGTAGCACCACCGGTATCCTCACTGCTGCCCTTACTGCAAATCTCTTCGACGTGTGAACACCCACTGCTTTCTCCCATGCCAAAAACAGTGGATTTACATTTAACATAAACGCCACGTACTGTTCAAAACCCATGGTCAATGAACGTTCAGATCCCAATTGTTACAGCAACTCTTGAATAGAGGATGAAACACAAACTACATAGTCTTAAATCTTATATCAAAAAATGTTGAATCGTTTTGCTAGTTTCAATCTCTCACACCTACACACTCGTAATGAATGCAAAGTGAAGCATCAACCTTATCACAAATAAGTGGTTGTGAATAATTATTACACCGTAAGTGGGTCATTAAAAAAAATGATTCAGCCTATTCGATAGTACCTCACACATTTAATCCTAAAAAATTTTATGTAAATGTGAAACTGAAAAGCCCATATACTTGGGATTATCTTTAGCTTTTTTGTGGCGTATTAATCTAAAATGTACTGTCAGGTTCAATACCTGGTGTAGAATCATGGCGATGATGGAAACATTTTTCATCTTCGAGTGGGGTAGAACTCCAAATGCATTGGAGTTGTGCAAGAGGGTGTCTCCATAGGCCCAGTAAACAGAAACCGAATCAGGGATTGTGAGCAGATAGGTATACAAAACTGCAGCCGCATAGGCATATTTGTAGTTCTTGGGCTTCCACATGGCCTCCATCAGCTCTCTGTAGGAACAGGGTAATAAGGGATTTCATTTCAGTAGAACGTACACAGTTTCAGCAAATTTGAAGTATTCATTTTAAAGAGATACAGAAGCAGAAAAAGGTTGCAGAGATTCACATGCACAATCCGTGGCTACCAAACGCGAATAGAATGTTGGTAGCTCCTGAGAAAAATTGCACCATGCTCTTTGGACCTTGGTGTTTGACATTCTCAATCTACAAATGCAAATTCCATATAGAATAAGTTTCAAATTCATGGGAGGGTTTTTCCGTCTGTTGAAGGAAAAATTAAAATAGTGCCTGTTTACTGACCTGTCCATGCTGAACAGCGGCGACTGTCATGTAAGCTGATGTCAGTGTGGTTGTGGCAATCCCCAACAGTGACACCACACGGAAATTGTGAAGAGATGGCAGCAGCACAGTTGGTAGAGCCAAAAACCCAAATAAGTAAAGCCATTCTCTCTTGTTCCAGCTAGAGTTCATGTAATACACATCACTGCATCAATATAACATTAGTGTATGCTATGTGAGGGTTTTTAGAGTCTTAGAAGAAATTCCAAGAGGCATATCGGAATAAGACTGTGATCAAGAACAATAAGAATACAATTCATTATATTTTAATGCCCTTGAACGTCATTTATGAATTTGACCGCCTGCCTCTATTTAACCAACCACCTCTGATGGTTGGGTTGAGGTAAAGGGCAGCTATGTATAGTTGGCACTGCTCAACTAACGGGAGAGGATTACTGCCCGTCCGCTTCTAAGGTTTGGGGGTTTGTGTTGAAACAGTCAATTAAGCACAATTAGTTGAAGCATTTTACACAATCTGCTGAGCTTACCTGCCAAATAGCTAACTCCCTACATTAGGGACATTCTGAAACTTAAAGATATGATTATGGACAACTATAAGGTTTAACGCACTTAATCTGCAAAAACTATACACTTAAATTGTATTAGCTTGTATGCTGATCTTGCCTGAACCCATGGATCCTTCAGGGTGTTTAATAATTTATTTATTATTTCATTTGTTTCTTTAATATAATTTCCTGAAAGTCCCTAGAACAGACTGGGAAGCCTTACAAAAAATATTATACCTGGAACATGCTATCAATTGCAGCACACAGGCAAATGTAAGGGCTGTCATGTTGAATCCAAGAGTGATGCGTCCAAGCCATTTTCCAGCAACTATACCTATTACTTCATGGTACTGCCAACATAAATTTGCACAGCTAAAAATCTAAAACCAACAGAATCTTGTATTTCATTATTCAACGAAAGTCTGAACTTGGAGACACCTATCAACTCGAACAACTGTACAAACATTCATGGTGCCCCAGTATACAATCTGTTAAGATGAGTTTATTTTTCACTATGCATCGTAAAAACTTAAAATCATCATGAGCATTTACCTGAAGTATATGTCTTTGGTGAAGAAGTCCAGTCCTCCTAGTTCGAGCAGAAGCCTCTGCATACAGGTAACTGAGAAGATAAACAGTCCAACATCCAAAGGCGCCATAAATAAACTGGAATCCAATGCCCAAGCCATAACCCATTTGGGACAGTGTGTATGGCAGAGTTAAGATCACTGATCCAACCTGATCATACAGACAGAGCCCTTAGTATCTACAGAAGAAAACTTTCAAAGAGTGGCCTGTTCTAGGCCAATACACGTTAAAACCAGCAGGAAAGAGGCTACAAATTCGAATGAATGTAAGTGCCTCACCCAACACCCATTTTTGCTCATGTAGCAGATACCTACCTAAACATTCTTCTAAACAAGTAACCATACTTTGATAAGTCCTGCAGACCATTTTGACCTAAGGGACATCAAAATTCATCTAAACCCGTATTTCATGTACAACTACAATCAAACAAGTAATTAAAACACGAAGAGGGAACAACCATGACAGACCTGGGCAGCAACAGCATTGATCCAGGCATCAAAAACAGAGCCTCCATACCATATCAAAGCATTCCAGCCCTGCCTCAGGCTCCATTCTGTTTGTGGCATTACAGATCCCTGTACCTGCACATCTCTTCTCTGTACTGAATCCTCTCCATCCTCTGGTGTCTTTCCATTGCCTATTTGCATTTCTGTTTCCATGGCCTCTGTATTTCTATCTGCCATTATTGATCTCAAAAATCAACACAGGTAATCCAGAAACTCATAAAGCTTATAACATAGTTTGTTAGCTTGGACAACTGTTTGTCCATTTGCTAAGATTAGATAATAGTTATCTTATTGTTGAGAATGAATTAATTATTTTCTAATTTTTGATTTCCTTTAGTGACACCTTGCAACCTATTTGTTATGGTTGTTAAGTTGTTATGTATCTCAGCCGTCGATTGAGAATCGATCTCGGCCGTTGGTTTACCAATGAGAGTAGTATAAAAGGAGGTCATTGGGCATTTGGAGAACACAAGTTTTTGAGAAGCATTTGCAGTGCTAGCAAATGAGTTTGTAAGTTTGCAGTGATAGCAAACAGTCTTGCAGTGTTAGCAAGGGCGCAGTGATAGCGTTGGGGATAGCAGTGGGGGAATATCAGCAGGAGAAGTTGGGAGATTGTCAGAGTTCTTGCCAGTAAGAGGCAAGGAATCTTTGTATCTCTTAATTTGCTGAAGTTAATATAATTCCTCATCTGTAGAACTGGTTTTCCCTTAGGGGTTTTTCCAGGGACAATTTGTCTGAAAATATTGTGTTCTTTGTGTTACGCATTTCTTTCCGTATTTTTATTAGTGAAGTTGCAGTTGTGTTATTTTTCGATATTAGCTGTGAATTAGTTTTCGGCAGTTAAATAATCTTTTAAGATAGGAGATTAATAATCAGTGACTGCAATAGAATTTTCACATGGTATCAGAGCTTGTGTTAAGGGTAGAAAAAGGTTTTCCCTAGGAAAGAAATTGAGGGTTTCTATAACCTAGTTTGATCTCTTTAAATTCTTTTTACTTTTATCCTTTGAGATGGCTTCAGCTGGTTTGAGAGATCAGGACAGATTAGATGGTGCCTCGAATTTTGGTGTCTGGAAGGCCAGACTTTCTTTATTGTTGGAAGAGAATGGTATAAAGGATTATGTTACCACTGTTGTAACTGTACCTACAGACGCAACACAGCTTGCAGCATACAAGAAAGAGGATGCCAAGGCGAGGAGGATTGTCCTTGATGGTGTCAAGGATCATATTGTTCCACACATCTCCGAGTTAGATACGGCGAAGAAGATGTGGGATGCCATTCTGAATCTGTACCAGAATGCTACCACTAACCAGGAAGCTGATTCTCAGAGAAAAGTTGAAGAATACCTAGATGAACAAGGGAGAAGACATTACAAGTTACCTCACCAGGCTTAGACTCGTCAAGGATGAGTTAGCAGCTGTTGGAGATAAGCCAGATGATGATGAGCTAGTAAGAATAGCCCTAAATGGGTTTACTAAACAGTGGGATGTCTTTGTTCAAGTTGTTAGTGGACGAGACACCTTACCGAGTTGGGATCGACTATGGATTGATTTCACTCAGGAGGAGTTTAGACTAAGTCTTGTCAATGGGGCCAACAAGAGTCAGAAAAGTGAGGGAGAACAAGAAAACGTTGCCCTAGCGGGAAAAGGGAAAGCAAAGAAGGGATTTAGCAAAGGATCAAATTCTCAAAGTGAGAAGAAGAAGGACATGTCTAAGGTCAAGTGCTATGGCTGTCACGAGTTTGGCCACTATGTTAGTAACTGCCCGCAAAGGAAGAAGAATGATAAGAAGGGCAAGAACCAGGTGGCGGCTTCAGCAAGTGCAGAGGAGCTCTCTAGGAGATTGGAGGATGAGTTTGCACTCATAGCTTGTATGGTCAGCTCAACCTCACAGTGTGTTTGGTATATAGATAGTGGGGCATCATTTCATATGACAGGAGTTAGAGAGTACTTCTCCAGTTACCAGGAGGAGGACACCAATATCCAGATTTCTATGGGGAACTTGTCCAAGCTCAACCCAGTTGGGAAAGGGACTGTTCAGTTTCAGAGGGAGAATGGAAAGATAGTTCCACTTCATGATGTCTTGCATGTGCCAGGCTTAGGTATGAATCTGATTTCTGTATCTGTTCTTCAGGATAAAGGGTATAATGTACTTTTTAGAGGGACACATGTGTTGATTAAGCACAAGGATTGGAAATCACCCATAACTATTGGAGTTAGGAGTGGTCGCCTTTATAGGTTACAGTTTGATACTCCTAAGGCACTTATGAGCAACAGTAATCCTAGAGATCTTGGAGAGCTATGGCATAGGAGGATGGGCCATATTCATCATGGAGCACTTAAATTGCTTCGTGAGACAGTGACAGGTGTTCCAGAGGTGAGCACAGAGCATGATGATGTATGTAAGGGATGTGTGTTGGGGAAGTTTGCGAAAAGCATCTTTTCCAAGGAGTGACAATAGATCTAAGGGTGTTCTTGATCTAGTACATTCAGATGTATGTGGACCAATGTCGACAAAGTCTCTCAGAGGATATGTGTACTATGTTACATTTATTGATGATTTCTCCAGGAAGACCTGGATATACTTCTTGAAGACCAAGGATGAGGTTTTCAGTCACTTCCAAGAGTTCAAGGCTCTTGTGGAGAACTCGACAGGAAGGAAGATAAAGGTTCTTCGGTCAGATAATGGAGGTGAGTACAAAGGAAATGACTTCCAGGATTTGTGTACCAGAGAAGGAATCAAGAGAGAGTGGACGGTTCCTTACAATCCACAACAGAATGGAGTTGCTGAGAGGAAGAACCATTCTATATCGGAGGCAGCAAGGGCTATGCTACATGACCAGGACATGCCCCACTATCTATGGGCAGAGGCATGTAGTACAATAGTTTACATTCAAAACAGGGTTCCACACAAGGTACTAGGGAAGATGACACCAGAGGAAGCTTTCACAGGGAAGAAGCCAGATGTAGGTCACTTCAGGATATTTGGGAGTTTGGCATATTGTCATATTCCAGAAGATACACGTACCAAGTTAGATCAGACTGCAGAGAAGGGGTACCTTGTTGGGTACAGTGAAACTTCAAAGGCATATAGGATTTTTATTCCAGGGACTAGAAGAATTATTGTCAGACGTGATGTCAAGTTCATGGAGGACAAAGCGTTTAGAAGGTCCAGAGATTTGCCAGCAGATGATCAAAGTGAGCAGCCAACAAAAGCTCCAAGTCCAAGTCAAGGGCAACAAAGCTCAAGTACAGTTACTAGTACAAGCATAGACTCAGGTAGTGAAGATTCACAGAGTATGGAGCAACTGGTGCAGCATAGGATATGCATCTAGAAGATTTAGAGGTTGATATTTCATCCTCTACCAGTTGGCAGCAGGAACCGTGAGGTTCAAAACACACAAAGGGATACTCAGGAGTTTGTGGGAGCTCCTAGGAAGAGTACGAGACAGAGGAGAGAACCAGCCAAGTTCAATGACTATGTGGCATTAGTCAGCCAGTTGGTAGATAGTGAACCTTCCAGCTATCAAGAGGCTGCACAACATCAGGTATGGCGAGATGCTATGGTTGAGGAATATACTTCAATAATGCATAATGATGTGTGGGAGGTAGTGCCTAGACCAACAGATAGGGCAGTAGTTGGATCACGCTGGATCTTCAAGATAAAGCACGGTGCAGATGGTAGCATCGAGAAATACAAGGCAAGGTTTGTGGCAAAGGGGTTCTCTCAGAAGGAGGGAATAGACTATGAGGAGACATTTGCTCCAGTGGCCAGGTATACTTCTATACGAGCTGTAATCTCATTTGCAACGCAGATGGGATGGCAGATCCATCAAATGGATGTCAAGACAACATTCCTTAATGGTGAATTGAAGGAGGAGGTATACATAGAACAACCAGAAGGCTTTGTAGCACACAACAAAGAGACCCACATGTGTGCAGATTGAAGAAAGCCTTGTACGGACTCAAGCAGGCTCCTAGAGCGTGGTATGAGCGCATTGATACATACTTGCAGAAAATGGGCTTTGTGAAGAGTGAGGCAGATGCTAACCTCTACTACTTGGTGGTTGGGGGTGAGGCTCTCATTCTTGTTCTATATGTAGATGACTTGTTTCTTACAGGTGCACTAGGGCTCATAGAGGATTGCAAGAGGGACCTTGCAGAAGAGTTCGAGATGAAGGACTTGGGACTCATGCACTATTTTCTAGGCATGGAGGTGTGGCAGACAGATGGAGAGATTTTCCTTGGTCAAGGGAAATATTGCATTGAAATCTTGAAGAGATTCGAGATGGAGGATTGCAAAGCCATGTCTACACCTATGATCACTAATTGGAGGAAGGTAGATACATCTAAGGACAAAGATGTAGATCCCACCTTATATAGGCAGTTAATTGGTTCGCTCATGTATTTGGTCAACACCAGGCCGGATATAGCATTTGCAGTAAACTCTCTTAGTCAGTTCATGGTTGAGCCAAAGAGAGTGCATTGGACAGTGGCCAAGCATGTGTTGCGTTATTTGCGTGGTTCAGTTGAGTATGGGATCAGATATGTTCGAGGTGAAGGAATCAAGCTGATAGGCTATACTGACAGATTGGGCAGGTAGTACAACAGACAAAAGGAGCACTTCAGGGTGTTGTTTCAGTTTAGGATCAGGAGTTGTTTCTTGGTTCAGCAGGAAGCAGAAGTCTGTGGCTTTGAGTTCATCAGAAGCAGAATACATTGCAGCTAGCATGGCGACATGTGAAGCTATATGGCTTCGGAAGTTGCTAGTGGCCTTGTTTGGTCAGAAGGTTGAGACTACTGTGATACACTGCGACAATCAGAGTTGCATCAAGTTGTCTGAGAATCCAGTGTTTCATGATAGGTCTAAACATATAGATATCAGGTATCACTTCATCAGGGATTGTGTACAACGAGGTATTGTTCAACTACAATACATACCTACAGAGGAGCAGGTAGCAGACATTCTGACTAAGGCATTGGGGAAGGCAAAAATTTATCTTCTTCAGAGATAAGATGGGTGTCGTGCAGAACAACTTCCTCGCTAAGAGGGAGTGTTAGTTTGTTAGCTTGGACAGTTGTTTGTCCATTTGCTAAGATTAGATAATAGTTATCTTATTGTTGAGAATGAATTAATTATTTTCTAATTTTTGATTTCCTTTAGTGACACCTTGCAACCTATTTGTTATGGTTGTTAAGTTGTTATGTATCTCAGTGGTCGATTGAGAATCGATCTCGGCCGTTGGTTTACCAATGAGAGTAGTATAAAAGGAGGTCATTGGGCATTTGGAGAACACAAGTTTTGGAGAAGCATTTGCAGTGCTAGCAAATGAGTTTGTAAGTTTGCAGTGATAGCAAACAGTCTTGCAGTGTTAGCAAGGGCGCAGTGATAGCGTTGGGGATAACAGTGGGGGAATATCAGCGGGAGAAGTTGGGAGATTGTCGGAGTTCTGCCAGTAAGAGGCAAGGAATCTTTGTATCTCTTAATTTGCTGAAGTTAATATAATTCCTCATCTGTAGAACTGGTTTTCCCTTAGGGGTTTTTCCAGGGACAATTTGTCTGAAAATATTGTGTTCTTTGTGTTACGCATTTCTTTCCGTATTTTTATTAGTGAAGTTGCAGTTGTGTTATTTTTCGATATTAGCTGTGAATTAGTTTTCGGCAGTTAAATAATCTTTTAAGATAGGAGATTAATAATCAGTGACTGCAATAGAACCATGTTGAATCTTGTCCACTTAAGTATTCAACATCAACCCAACTTGTGTGAAAAACAAAAACCCGTTCAGCGGAAAATGTGGAGGTAGACAACTAAGGACTCTTGAGTGGAATGCCGACATCAATATTGTTGTATCTGGATTTTTTTTGTTTACACAATAAATAAGAGTATGGGAGGGCGGGGCTTCGTAATCAACATGGATAGACTGAACTAATCTAGTTTACTTGGATATTTATTGGAATTGTTATAATTTGTGGGTAGGCGTTCACCTTCGAAGTTGTTTTGATGTGACAGATTTTGTTATTATTGGAAATATTTAGTCGGAGTGTCCGCTTCGGCAACTCTTCCTGAAAGCCCCTTTCCACATGCACTGTTCCCAAATTTTCCCTGTCACACAGTTACCAGCTGGAGAGTGTGTTTCACAAAACCATAGACATCGATAATTTCCTTGTCTGTCTTCCGGGAACTCATGTGCAACAGTCGTTAAGGGAACTGTTCAGATTGAATGCATTTTATCTGCAATGATAACAAGGCAGGAGACTGAAGATTATATGATCTCTATGTATTGTTGAAAATACACAAATTGGATTGGAAGACATGGGATACAATCATTGATGCATAGATTTTCTGTGGTTTGTTGTTGTCAGTGTGATGGTGTAATTACCACGGGCCACATCATTGTTATTCATAGAAATAAGCAAATGCATGTAAATCCACTTCTGATGACGAATTACATTGTGGTATGATTAAATTGAGAAACTATGCACATTTCCAACGTTTTAAATATAATCATACAGTGTCATCCACTACCAATCTCAATCTCAAAATCAAAACATTATTTACAGAGGGTTTCTTAAAGGACATGCAACATATTATGCTTACTACACACAACCCCTCTGTAGACTCTAACACGTTTATTCAACTATTGCAAACCTGCATTGCTAAGAATGCACCGGTAGACATGTATGCAAAATGTGAAAGCATAAACCAGGCACACAAAGTGTTTGACAAAATGCCTCAAAAAAGTGTGGTTTCATGGAATGCCTTGATTGCAGGGTATGCACAAAAATTCTGTCCTTGACAAGGCTTTAAGGCTTTTCAAAGAAATGGCTCAACAAGATGTCATTTGATGGAACACCATGGTTACAGGATATGCCCAAAATGGGTTTGTTGAAAAATCCCTAGAGGCATTGAACCAAATGCAATTGGAAGGTGTGAAGCCAAACTCCGCAACCTTTGCCAACATCCTCCTAGCTTGTGCCAAAATTGGAGCTTTGGAACAGAGTATGGACATCCATAAAAACATAAATGAAGAGGATTTGTTGTAGTAGTAAATGTCATGGTAGACATGTATGCAAAATGTGGACATCCAACAAAATATAATAAAAAGTGGGTTTTTGTTAGATGTTGGAGTTGCAAGTGCCTTAGTAGACATGTATGCAAAATGTGAAAGTATACACAAGACACAAAAATTGTTTGACATAATGTCTCAAAGAGATGTGGTCTCGTGGAATGTCATGATTACAGGATATGCACAAAATGGGTTTGTTGAAAAGTCCTTTGAAACTTTTAAGCAAATACAATTGGCAGGTATAAAGTTAGACATCACAACCTTTGTCAGAATCCTCCCAACTTGTGCCAAAATGGGACCTTTAGAACAAGATACAAAAATCCAACGAAGGATAATCGAAAGTATAAATTTTCACTAGAGGTGTTCATTATGGTTGGCATAGTGTATTATGAATGGAAAACCACTTTCTATAAAATAATGCTATTAACCATATGTAGATCATTATTATGCATGATTTTGGTTTAATACATCATAGTAACTAGCAATCGCTCGTAGAATGTGTGATGGAAAAGCCGAAGGGAATGCATCAAAGAATTGAAACTGGAGGGGTGGAAAGAGAGGTAGAGGAAGGACTAAAAAGGAGTTTAAGGGAGGTATAGTCGAAGGGTGGGAAAAATGTTGCAAGGAACCTATAAGAAACTTTTATTTTCTATAACCGTGGGTTATTTGTGTCAATCATTAGCTATTTTTATATTTGTTTATTTATACAATGTTAATGATTTCGTTTGGGCGACATTTACTATGTTAGATAAGACTTACACATGAATGTAAACTTGGAAATGAAAAGACGAGATTTCAATACCTGCATGCCCCATTGTCCCCATGTCACTTGCATTTCATATACCTTCCTCAAACCCCTTCTTCTTTACCCTTCTTCTTGCTGCTCTTTCCATCCCTCAAATTTCATTTTTTTTATGCATTTTGTTTGACATTTGCATCGCACATTTCATTTACAATTGCTAGTTAATTAAACAATATTCTTTAATGGATAAAACATCACTTTTCATATGGAACGTTCCAATAACGACGAGACGCTACAAGCTTGAGGTTAGGAGAGCATGGAAAAAAACCAAAGTGTGCCACTAACATAATTAATGAAAGGTCATCATCGATTATTATGTTAAAAAATTATCACGTCGTGAAAACCCAATTCCATCTCACCTTGTGATTATTTAAAAATAAAATATTGGTAAATGTCTCTTATTCATTCCTTGAGCTTTATGTGTTTTGGTTTGAGCTACACATCCCTTGGAAATTGTTACCAGCGATGTGTGCAAGCCTTATCTCTCTATGTTAAAATCCATAATCGCAATGACAATGGCAACAGAAAATCGACGTGCATGTCATAGAGATAGTTTTGGCTTTCCTTTCAATTTCAAATTTATCCAGCCCTCGTTTGCAAGCAGTGGCGGTCTTTCATGGTTTCCTGTCCAATTCTAACATAGTTTGTTTTCCCTCCACAAATGCAAGCCATGGTTGTTTTTTTTGGGGAGTCAACAGAAAATTTGGCATGGGATTCGACCTTGTAGCCCGTAGGTGGAATCACAAGATTAGATATGAAGCCTTAAATGATGTGCCTCCTTTCAAGTGTCTTGTCTCGAGGACATTAAATGCATGTAATTTACAAACATATCTACAATCTTAGACTATAAAATCATTTAGTATTATTGGTACAACACATGAAACTTATTATCATTATTATAGTATGGTAGGGTGTCCATGTAATCACTAAATTAGGGAATTGAAATAATTGTCCGCAACAAGAGTTAAATTCAATGGCCATTTAGATGTTTTTATGTGTTAAATCGTAAAATACTTGTAAAAATTTGAATTAATAGCATGCACCCATCCCATGTTAGAGTAGGAACTTTGAAACGGGGTGTGAACATACACCAAAGCATATTGAAGAAGGGATGGGAGATACACAAGCAAAGTGCTTAGGCATGCACATGGTATGTGTAATGATTGTAGGATATGCACAAAATGTGATTTTTGAAAGGCCTTGGAACCTCTCAAACAAATGTAATTCACAGGTGTAAAACCAAACTCCACAACCTTTGTCAGTGTCCTTCCAGCCCATGCCAAAATGAGAGATTTAAAATAGGAAATGGACATCCACCATAACATATTGAAAAGCTGATTTTTGTTAGACGTAGCTGCAAGTGGCTTGGTAGACCTCTATAAACACCAATTACATACAGCAAAGAATGGCATGTGATTGTTCATTAATTTTCTATTCGAATGTTACCAATTTTAGTGTAGTTTTTTGTCGTTGAACAAATGAACTATTACATGTCCACCTAACTATTACATGTCCAACATGTTGGAATAAGTGAAGTACACTTATGTAAATGACATGTACACAAAATGAGAAACTATACGTAAAGCACATGCACTATTTGATAAAAATGCCTTGATGTTGAGGCATACACAAAGGATGTGACTATTTCACTAAATAACTCAAGAAAATGTGGTCTCCTAGAATACATTTTTTCATTTATTTTAATGACATCAAAATAAAATCACAAACTAACTACAACTTCATTTCTTCCAATGTAATTTTTGACTCGTGTTGCAATTGCTAGTTTATATTACTATAAAAAGAGGTTATGATAAAAGGGGTAGGATAGAGTCATGGTTCAAACAACCATGTCAAAAATAGGAACAAAAGACATCAATACATTACATGGAAAATGTTGTCCAAAATAACCCCCTAAGCTATTTTGACAACTTACATATTCAATTTTGGACTTAGAAAAAAATTGTGTTCAAAAGCCACTGAACAATGAAACTTAGTGTTCTGCAGAATCAAGGAACTTAGTGTTCTATGGGTTCTCCTATCTGCAAAACAAAGGAGTTATAGAAAAAAGTTAGGCGGAATTCAAAGTGAGTGTTACGCAGACTTGGAGAAATTTAGTGTTCCACAGAGTTGGTCACAATGTCGCGCAACAAAACATGGGTTCCGGTCAGCAAAATTCATGATGCAATAGGAAAGTTCCGCGAGACACTGCACGAAAAAACATGGAATTTGGAAGCAACTAAGGTTGGAAGCCATAAAACACTATCCCAGTGTTCTGTGATTTTCTCAATTGTAGTGTTCCACGGGTTCTCAAAAGCCGCAAAATGAGGGAACATGGTCGCAAGTCATAATGTCACACAACGAAGAAATAGACCATTGTGGCATAGCAGGAGCATGAAACGACTAAGTGCAAAAGATTTCAGAGCCGCGCAATAAGGAATAGTCGCGGGACATTCAAAATGTCACAAAGCAAAGAGACTTCACGGATAAGAAAGCTAAGAGTTTTGCAGGATTGCGAGAGTTATTGTCTCATTAGTTTCTCAATCCATGGAGATGTTCAAACTCAAATCCAGGAAGTCTTGGAATGTCGCGGGACGTTCTAAAATCCTTGAAACAAGCAGAAAGCTGCATAACAAGACGAAATCAGTTTTTTTGGCCATAATTTTCATTGCGGAGCTCCAAATTTGATGAAATCAGTGGCATTGGAACCGTCTCTTCAAGGACTTAATGTTTTCGTAGAGAAACACAAGATTTTATGTCTTTTTGAAATTGAAAAATGAAAACACTGGTTGGTAGGGAAAAGGGAAGTTTTTCTTGTTTAAAATGTACAACCACTTCAAACAGCTAAATTTATTACTTCGTGGCGCCCATACCTCCTCCTACATGTCATATGGTGTAGAGGAATGGATTTTTCAGGTGCCCATGGGCATTTGTAGACATTTATGATGTTTGGTATGAGGATTTGGCACACTTCTCTCCCTTTCTCTCTTCTTTCTTCTTCCCATTTTTATAAGTGTTTAACTCATGCCTTGTAAAATAGATCCCTATTTTGTTGTAACAACACCATGCCAAAATCATCATCGAATTCCCATGAGTTCCAGACCACAGATTTGGTATATGTAAAGCATTATGTGCCTTCTTTCATGAATCTAATGGTTTGTGCATCCTTTGAGCAATAAAATCTTGTGTTTGTGGCTCTCTTTCTTTCATATACTCACATTTTATCATTCCTTACCTCTCCATTCATCCTTTGGTATGTTGCATGTGGATTTTATTTACAGAGTTTCATTTTTGTGTGTTTTCAATGTGTGAGAGGGGTCAGTTTGTGTGGTTTCAGGTCTGTGGCACTTCTGTCTACCCTTCCCTCATGCATTTTCTTCCCTTTCTTCCCCTCGTGGAGAGTGATCGACCCTCTTTTCGGGTGTTATCACCACCCCCTTTTAGCTTATATTTTTGTTTCCACATCTCTCTCTCCCTTATCCCTTATATGTGCTAGTGTAGGTTAACTTAGAGGTATTTTTAGCATTAGGTTAGATAGGTAGAGGAACCAACCTTCTCCGAAGGTTTGTCTCAAGATGCAAGGTTTAGCTCAGTTTGTGGAAGAGAGAAAGAGAGTTGGTTGATAATCCCTCACCATCTGGTGATGAAATCGACAACGAACTCATCCTCAAATTATTTGATGGCATAAAAATCAGCAATGGGGATATTACAAGCAATATTGATGGAGAAGTGTTGTAATAACAATTGCAAAAGTTGTACAAATGAGAAAAGATAATGTTGTGGGATATTGTTGTACCAATCAAGTACATGGCCACCAAAGGACATGTGGAACATCCTCAACATGATTATCTTGGTTATGAGTGATAAGGTAACAGACATGATAGAAGGAACTGGTGTGTTGTTTTGGATCCTCCTTACTGTATAATTTGAGGAATTTAAGGAGTTCCCAGTGTCGAGGATAGGCCTTGAAAGACACAGATGGATTGATAGGTTCGTTACAGATTTTTTTCGTATGAAAGGTTGTTTTTAGGTCCCATAGTGGTGGCTTCACGGATAGCTATTATGCTTAATAACACATGCATGGGATCATTATGTGGTGGTTGTGTGTTTGAAGAAGGATTGGTTTGATTATAAGTGTAAGGGTTTGATTGTTGATACAAGTGATATGGTAATGGAATATGTTGAGAAGGAGGAATACTTGTTGGGATATGATGAGCGTATTGCAAGACTAATGGTTGTGAAGTTTGGATGTATTGATAGGGAAACATGATAGAGGTAGTGACGGGAGGTTGTGGGATATAATGAGAAGAGATATGATCATATTGTGAGAGAGGTGCAGTAGATGTTTGTTGTGAGAAGGGCTGAGTACTAGCAATGACACTCATGTTGATAGGTGGGATAGATGAAGGGATGGGTTAGGACTAGATTTTGAATCAAAGACGTAGGTTGTTATGAAGGGATAGGTTGATACACGATCAAATTATTTGTATGGAGAGGGACACCCATTGAGCTTGTAGGAGGAGGAGGAGAGATGGAATTCGCATGTGATTGGATGAGGGTGGAGAGGTAGTAGTAGGAGTTTGTGTAACCTGTGGGCTTGGTGAGGAAGCCAATGATGCAGGTGTTTTGTTGGCTAGTCATTTTTTGTGATGATATGGCATTAATTTTGAAACTAGAAATAGGGGTGGATGAAGCGAGTGTTGACATCCATACATCACTAGTAGAAGGGTAAGGAGCGATCCGCTTGATGATGGGTTGATAGTCAGGGTCGTAAAGCTTGGAATGGGCATAAGTGTCGACGACAGAAGATGGATAATATTTCACATAGGGGGATAACTTAATTGTGTATACCCCTTGGAAGTAAGGTAACTATAAAGAGAAATCAGGTTGGAGTCTAAGAGTTCTACAAAGACTGGATCACCACTTTGGAAGAACTGTGGAGGGTCAAGAAAAGGAGATTTTGATGTCGTAGATTAAGTACTGGGAGAATGTGGAGGTTATTGATATATTTCTAAGGGTGTTTGTAAGGGATTCGACATGTTTGGGATGTTTTGGATATGAGATTGGGTTGATTTTAAGTATTTTTGAAGTGAATCCGTCATATTTGAGATGTTTTGAGGGAGATAATGTAATCTAGTCATACCATGAACTGAATAAATAAGCAATAAAGAAATGAAATATGGTTGTTTAAGAGAAACATAAATCACACAATCACAAGAACATTTTAAGATTTTATTTTAATAAAAGCGTGAAATGAAAAATGGCTCAAAATTTGAGATCAGGTTTCAAAAAAATTCTTTCTTTCTCTCCGAGCCAAAAAACCTTCCCAACAGATCCGGGCTATCATGAATGACGGAGCTTGCATTATTGACCCACAACTTATGTTGTAAGCCTTTGTGTGCCACTACAATCTCATGTTTCAAGATCAACAACCCTCTTTAGCTCACAAAAATGCTCTTGATCAATGTTTGGGTGTTATTCCGTGTAAATTATCATAGGCTCAAAGGTGATCTACGAGAGAATGATCACCATTGAATACCTCCATGAAGCCACCATCCAAATGGCCAATGATAAAGTGTCGAGCTGCGATGGGTTCCCTTGCAAATTCTATAAAACCGTTTGGGACTCGGTTGATCCAAACATGTTTCAGGTTTATCTTAAAAGTTTCTAGAATGATTCCTTAGGGCCACACATTAATAAGGGAAACATGAAATTCATCCCTAAACAAGGAGACCTAGAGAAAATTACCTGTTGGTGTCTGATTATGTTATTGAACGTCTCCTATAAAATCATTGCCAAAGCGTTAGCTCTGAGGTTACGCAATCTTCTACTAGTTGTTATTTAGTCATAACAAATGAGATTTATACAGGGTTGATACATTCTGGATAACATCATTTTGGTGTGAGATGGCATGGAATGGGCTCGCAGGTCTAATCAGGCCGACCTGTTTATCAAAATTGATTTTGAGAAGGCTTATGATCGGATTGAATGGCCATTCATACCCGTCATGCTCCAAGCCCTTAGCTTTGGTCCCATTTTTATTCAATCCGTTAATATGATTTTTACGGATGCTTCTGCTCACATCTCTATCAATGGCCTTAGCTCGGAACCTTTTGGGATTTTTTGTTCTATTCGGTAAGGTTGCCCTCTTACCCCTGGATTGTATGTGCTCATGTCTAAAGGTTTTGGCTATATGTTAGCTCATACCAAAGCAAAGGGTCTTGTATGTGGAATCTCACTTCCTGCTGAGCCCACTTCTCAACTTCTTAATGGGAATTTTGCAGACGATTCCTTTCTTACGCTCATTGAAGACGCAACCAACATTCACACTGCTATGCAATGTTTGGATATTTTTTGCGTAGCTTCTGGCTCATCTATTCGATGGTGAAAAACACAGTGTTATCAGCAATCTTTCCTTCCCACGCCAGATTGGCTTGCCACTTTTTAATGGAAAATCCTGACACATGGTGAGATTTTTAAGTTCTTAGGTATTCCTTTTTCTTTTCAAACCTTTCTAGTCGAGCTATGGTAATATGTCACTCATTGGGTGGCAAAAAAATTGGAATATTAGATTTCCCGACATTTATCTTTGGCTGGAAAATTCTGAATTTGTTCCAAAGTTCTTGCAGCCACACATGTGTACTACTCGTCATGTTGTTTTCCTTCCAAATCTTCCATCCAGAAGCTAGAAAATTTTCTCAAAGCTTTCTTGTGGGCTAATGCTCCTACAGGAAATTTTTTTCATCAGGTAGCCTGGGACATTTGTTGTTTGCCTTGAAATTTTGGGGGCCTTGACCTTATTCACATTCAACGCCAAGGGTAAGCTCTTTTCACTAAATGGATTATCAGAAGCATTATTGATCAAGAAACTTGGAAAGTTTGTATATGACATGGTATTGCTGAAGGTTCCCCTTATGGCCATCCTATGTGGAAAGGATTGAAGTATGTCAATCTGTTCATTACCCCAGCGCCTGTCAAAATTGTTGGCACCTTTGTACTCAAGAGCATTTGGAAAGCTTGGGAATGTATTACGCCTTGGATTTTGTGGAAGGGGGATTGTTTTTGAAATAGGCTTTCAATCAACCAACAATTTCTCTAGTGGTCTCTGATTTTTCAATCTCAAGATAAGTGTTTAGTAGAGGTACCAGGAATCTCTGCGCTCAAATTCTTCAAACGTGGAATTCGCACCATCAAGGAATTCTTCTACAAAACTGCCCAATCCTAGTTCTCTTGGATGGATTTCAAAAATCTATTTGGGATTTCCAACCAGGACTAGGATACTTTTACTACTATGATCAATTCGGTTCCTGACCACATGTTGCATAAGATTTTTGTGCATTCCTCTCATCTATGGTGGACAAACTAGAAGAGGTATTCAGATACCCCATTATGTAACTACAAAGCCAACAAAGGCTATTGTTGGATCTTGCCTCATTTTCCCATGGTGGATAAATTTAATACATGTTGGGGAATCCATTCCACATTGTCTACCTAGAGTAGGTGATTTGAAACGGTTTGGACTCTATGTGTGGAGCCTAAGATTGCTCATTTCCTTTGGTGTATTCTTCACCAAGGCCTTCTTATTGGGGCTCGTCTCATTCAAATTGGTATCCCAGCTCCCAAATGTCCTTCATGTGGCCATCTGGAAACAATTTTACATGTTTTCTGGTTTTGTCCCAAAGCTCAAAATGCCTGGAACTAGATCCATTCATTTTTCTTTCCTTTACGGCCTCATTACTTCACTTAGCAGCATATCCTTTTAGGAGATAATCCCAAGCTGCTTCCTATGTTCACCCAAATTTGGCATGTTTTTAGAGGGGAGATTTTGTTTTGGATATGGAAAGGAAGAAAGTCTTTTTTCTTTGCTAATTTTGCAGTTGATCAATATTTCTCCATTTATAATAAATCTATGGTGATCTCCAAGGTGCTTCTGTAAAAATACAAATTCAGGCCAAAAAATTTGCGTTGGAGGTGGACCACATCTAAACCTTACTACGCCACTAGGGGAATCCCCATGTAATGTTTCTCAAGTGCCTCTGTCTCCTACCAAGTGCTCCTTGCCTTCCACCAGTGGTGGCCAGCACAGCCGGTCTCAGCGTCATGCTTTCAGTCACGCTCATCACTTCCCAAGCTCATTGCATCAGCGTAGTTACTCACCAAATCGCCACCATGGCCAGGGCCTGCCGCCACCTTCATCATCTCACCAGCAAGGCTGGGATTCACCACCTTGTCAGCATGGGTGGGGCTCTCCTCTTGCCATTGCTTCGCATCATGATGCTTTGAACCCACCGCCACAACCACCACCATCAGAAAAAATTCCCCACCTCAACCTCACCATTCCTATTCGTGGGGAAGTGGACCTAGAGGAAGAAGTTGCTACTAGTTGGGAACTTCCAGATGTTGGCAAGGACTTTCCTAGTTCGATGTGGTTAGATGATCATGATCCACCTACCTCGGGCATGTTTGTTGTTGCTGCTTGATTGTGGTTTTTGTTTGCTTTTAGGCGATGCCTATATTTTGTACTCTCGTAGGCTTGGCCTAGTTTGACTCTCGTTGCTCTAGGCTCAAGCTAGCTTTTTTTGTGGTTTTGGGCGTGCTCTCATAGTTCTTGGTTTTTTGTTGAAATTTATCTTGTATCGTATTGAATCAATATAATATAAGATCTTTTTCATCAATACAAAAAGTGGTTGAAAAGGAACTATATAAGAGGTTATCTAAGGCTGGTCTCAGGCGAGTTAAGGAGTCCTCAATATACCCGAAGGCACATGATGCCCAAGTTTTTATTTGTGTCGGTAGTAGGCATGGTATTGGGGCCTACCCCGTCACTTCAGGGTTCCACAACGATAAGGGTGTTGGGTGCTTAGCTGATATACCGACCACCAGTTATTTATACTCGGTCAGAACACCAAGCCGATTTCCCCCTTGGTGATCAAAACCAAGTAGGTAGAACTAGAAGGAAGTGTTTAGATGCAAATGTTACTTATGATGTGATTCGATTGTATGTGAGGGGAATTTTTGAATGCAATGTGTTTACCCCTAATTAAGTTGTGTGAGCAAACAAAATGAAGGTTCATTTTAAGACCCAAAAAATGGGTTGATTTCGATGAAGACAAATCAAACTAAGGTGTGATGCTAAAAGGAAAATGAAAGGAAAAGAAATGTACCCATGTTTGCTATTCCTTTTTTATTTTAATTTTTTCAATTTTACACATTTTTTGAAGAAGTGAAAACAAAGTACTCAAGCTGAAAAGTAAGATAATTTGGCAAGAAAGAAAACAACAAGATATAAACTTTAAATCAAGGGAAAGGGACTAATTGGTCCAATCGGTTGTGCCAGAAATGTTTGAGTTGATTTTTTTGGTTCGTCAATTATATGATAAAAAACCAAAAAAAACTTAGACGACGGTAGGGTTTAACGATACCTGCGCCAAAAAATGCAATGTCGGGATGAATGGATGTACAACGGACATAGGGCTCCTTCTTTTAGTAGATGAGATAACCTGCATGCAAAGACAACTAAACAAGATAGATATTAGACAAAGAGATGACAAGTTGATCGGTAAAGGCCAATCCCAGGAACCAATGGGCTTCTGCAAAGGGTGTCAAATCATTTTACAATTAAGTGATAATGATAATAAGATAATTGAAAATGAAGGAATGACTAGAATTCCATAGGGATATAGGCATCCAATTTTTGTGTGATATGTGGCCCAAGAAAGATCTACAATAATTTTTTAACTCCTAGAAGTAATCAAACTAAAATTCTTCAGCAACATCTCATTCTTCTTTTATGACTTCAAATTGATTTTCAATATCTTCAATGTTTGGTATCAAGGCGACGACACAAAGGCTGAGTTCATGCACGATATCAAATTACTCCCAAATGAAGGGTTGTTGGATGATGGGGGAGGTCACATATGCTTGTAATCATATGTGCTTGACATGGTACAATCATCTACAGAGAGACACATCTAGAAAACATGAAGATTAGACATAAAACAAATTGATATTTGACAACAAATATGATAAGTACAATTAAAAGGTTAAAATGACAATGCTTGCTGATGATTGAGGGGAATTATTGGCAATTTTGATAAATCACTGTCGATTATTGTGTAAAATAATGATTCTTTGATAAAATGTAGAATGGATGTAAAAAATGATCTTTGACTTGATATGGGTTATACCAAGATGTATTGACAAACTGAAAGTGGAAATAGAAGATAAAGACTAACCTTTGCTAATGAATACTTGAAAATGATGTTGCAGGAACCTTACAATGTTTTCAAATCTTTTTGCGGGGCTTGGCAGGGATGTTGAATGTCTTAAGATGACCATGATGATGTAATTTAAGTGTCCAAAGTAACAAAGATTCATTGCGATGCCTCATATATATTATAGGAGGTTTTATATTGTTTATATAGAATCATCAGCGATCTGTTAGAATTGTTGGTGATCCAGGAAAAGTGGGGAAACCCACTTGGAAGTGGTTTCAACAACTTTCAAACGGGTAGATTCAGGTGTGGAGGCGAGTAGAAATTGTTATGAGGGGGTTAATGGAGTTAGGAGGTTAGATGGTTAGGATTAAAATTGGTAGGGCTAGTTTATAGGTGGTTAGGGAGTTTTATGGTGTGTAAATAAGTTTTATGGGGGGTAGAATGTGATTTTAAGGGGGTAAAGTAATGGTTTAGGATAATAAGATAGGTTTTAATATTTTGAGTGTAATTGTGAGGAGTGTGGATATATGATGTAGGGTACCTAAAATAGGTGTCTACACAATAGATGTAAATTTGGGAGTCACTAAATGTGTGGAAATATGCCTCTAAAGGCACAATAACACTACGATATACACCAATCTCAATGAAAGATGATCAAAAGTGAGCTATAAGTGACTCAAATTGTCCCACAATGCGTGCCAAAATTATTAACGCATGAGATTACACCCTTTGTTGAGGCCAAACTTTAGCATATTAAGGAAACATGGAAAGACATATATATACACTAAATCACATACTCTGGGTATTTATCTAGTCTTAACCACATACTACTATTCATATGATTCTTAAGAAAGAAAAGTACTAACTAACCACTGTCTTTGGACTCTTTGTTTTCTTTCTGGTTTTCTTCTTGGTCTTACACTCCTTTTTTCCTAGTTTGCATTTTCATTACTTCAACATTTATGATTCTAGACACAAACGCCGAGCCAGGATGCCAGTGCCCTCGTCCCCTCTAGGTGCTCCCAACCTCTTTGTACTTTGCTTGCATCTTTTGGGTCTCTTCTAGCTGTTTGGGCATCTTATTTCTTAGTAGTCATAATTTTTGTGGTTAATTACAAAATTCAACCAAGGTAATTATATAAATACAAATATATGTGATTATAATAAGGGACCAAGCCCTAAGCGTCTACTATCTCCACCTAAGGTTGCATCTAAAGGCATTACAAGAGCATCAAATCATCCATCTAGCACTCACATAAGGGATAAGGGACTACATTCTTCTGCATACACTTCATAGGAGGGTAATTTAATTTTTCCATGCACACAACTATTTACATATTCTACATCTAGCTATTTCTCACTATTCAAGTGCGACACGCGCAAGAGCCACTTAGGGCATGATTTTTCACACACACACACGCACGCGTGTGCAAAACTACATGGATTATGAAATGTAGTGTAACACATGGATCGTAAGTTCACTCGGTTTGGTGACTGTCGGGGTTAGTCCAACTCCCCATTCACATCTTTTAATTTTTAGGATTTGATGTGTTTTGGGGTTTTACAGGTGTTTTTTTTCTTATTGTAGGTTTCAGGTGAATAACGACGAAGTGCAATAACATATAAACGACTAAAGGCCAGATCCACGAACATCTCACGACCCTGCAAAATTGGGTTTCACATATTCTGACTAGTGATAGGCACCCAAAATAGGTCTCTAGTGCCCCTGACTCTGCATAGGCACCCTACTCCCGACATTCCCGACATTCCTGACACTTCTGTATTTTTTTGGGTTCGGTTGTGACGCCGTAAATTCCCGTTCAAACAATTTTTCAACTCGACATAGCTTTGGGATCATTGCAAATCAGCTAAGTATTTTTATCCCTTCATTTGCAACTAGGGTTTCATATTTTCTAGCTTACTTGCTTGGGTAAAAATTGTACTTTATTGCATATATGTATTTTTACTGCGTTGTTACATATTTAGATTTAGCATTTATTTATTTCAATATTTGCTTAATCATTTGGTGAACCTGACTCATTTGAACACTCTTGGGTCTTTATTTCTTTAGTTTTCTCCTTCTTCCTTAGGGGTTTATCATCATGGATGTCTCCATCCACACCTTCCTACAAGACCATCTTAATTATATCAATAAAATCATGTCCTATCTAGTTAATACTTACATTCATCCTCAGACCTCACCAGAATATGTGTATCATAAGTTTACTTTTTCCTTATCTCTCAACGAAGACCACATCGCTTTCACATCATATGTGTTGCCTTCTCACCAATGTTAGAGCATGATCCCCATGTACATTCAAGTTTGTATCAATAATATCGGGGTTAAGTGTGTTTTAGTCGATAATGGTCCGGGACTCAATATTTGTAATATTACTTTTCTCCATCAATTGGGTCTTTCTGAAACCTCTTTTTCCCCTTCGTATGTCTCTATTCATGGATTTGACAATATCCCCAAGCATTTCTTAGGTACTATCTTACTCCATGCCATTTTTGGGCCATGTACATTACCAATTCCATGCCGTGTAATGCCCAACAACCTGAATTATAACATTCTTCTTGGGAGGCCTTGGATCCATGTTATACACACAGTCCCCTCCACTCTGCATATATGTCTTAAATTCCTTTATCAGGAAGTTTTCTATGATGTTCCAGTAGATCCATCAACCTCTTATATTGCAATTCTATAGAGAATTCTATTGACACTCCTAGTTCATCTGCTTAGTATTTTTCCAAAGATGATCTTGGATATAAATATTTTCTCCATTATGGTTTCTTTGGTAATGGCCTAGGCCCACGGAGACAAGGAGTCATAGAGCCATGGGCTATCCCCACACAATCTAGCAAGCTCGGTTTGGGATATTATCTCATGTCTATACCTTATTCAAAATCTTATACTACTTTGCATACCTCTTTGCTTTTGTTGATATATCAAGACCTCATCAGTGATTTTACTTCTACTACTTGGGATAATTTAGACACTTTTTCTACTGATGAATCTCTTCTAAAATACATGGGGTTTACGATCACCTCCCTTATTTTCATCATAAGAGGTGTTCACCATCACTCCTTAATGTTACCACGTTATTTGGAGAATCTGATACACTTACTAACAATGTCGATCCTCCTGATACTATTCCTACTAACACATACATTGAGGATTGGTTAGCTCTTCTCAATGAGGATACCATTCAATACAACCTTGTCACTTATGATAACCCATGAATTATTTTATTAATTGCTTCTCTCACACCCGATGAACAAAACAATATCAAACAGGTTCTTCAGGAATTTTCAGACATCTTCACATGGGACTATAGTGATATTCCTGGAATTAATTCATTTGTAGCTATGCATAACATCATTCTTAACTTTGGTGCAAAGCCTCTTCAACATAAAATCCGTAAAATGCACCCAAAGGTCGCACTCCTAGTTAAAGAGGAAATAGAATGACTACTAGATGTTGGATTTATTTGTGCTGTCAATATCTAGAGTGGGTGTCTAACATTATTCCCGTTATGAAACTAGATGGTTAGGTCCACTGTTGCACAGAATTTCGTGATCTAAATAAGGCTTGTCCTAAGGATAGTTTCCCTTTACCGCACATTGACACTATTATGGATTCCACAGGCGGGTACAATATTATTTCTTTCATGGATGGCTTCGTTGGTTACAACCGTAAATCAAAATCAATCCAGAAGATCAAGAAAAAACTTCTTTTACTACATGCCATGGGGAACATTTTGTTACACTGTCATGCCCTTTGGCCTAAAAAATGAATCGGGACCACCTATCAATGGGAAATGACGCACATATTTCATGATTACATTCACAATATTCTTGAAGACTATGTTGATGATATACTTGCATAAATCAATACACCGTTCTACACATGCTCAAGATCTCTGCACAGTCTTTGAATATTTATGACAATATAAAGTACACTTAAATCCAAAGAAGTGTGTTTTTGGTGTTACAACCAGCAAGCTCCTTGGATACATTATCTCACAACGTGGTATTGAAATAGATCCCAATAAAATCAGGGCAATTTTGTACATGCCTCCTCCTTGAAATTTGCATCAACTACACTCGTTACAAGGGAAAATTCAAGCTATTCGAATGGTTTATTGTGTATCTTGCTAATAAAAGCCAACCATTCACATGCTTGATGAAGAATCACACTAAATTTTTCTAGGATGATCATGCCAACAAGCATTTGATGCTATTAAAACATATCTCTTAAATCCACCTATCCTAGTCCCGCCCGTGGCTGAAGCACCTTTCTTGTTATATATTTCTACCATGTTTCATGCTTTAGGAGTACTCCTATCACAACACGATGATTCTCAATGTGAAGGGTTGTCTATTACATCATTCAGACTTTACTCTCTTATGAGTGTAACTATAGTTATGTTGAAAAACTATGTCTTGGTATTTTCTTTGTCGTAGACAAGTTGCATGCCACTACCTTCTTAACAATGAGGTCCATATTATTACCAAAGTAGATACATTACGATACCTCTTGTCCTGCACACATTTCTCGAGACATCTGACGTGCATTGGTCATGCTACTCACCGAATTTGATTTCAAATTCATTCCACAGAAAGCAATCAAAGGCCAAGTCATTGTTGATCAACTAGTTGAAGCACCTCTACCTGATGCATCTCCTGTCTTTGATTCCTTTCACGATGATTTCACTACTTACGCCATCGAATTTGATACTTGGGAACCATGTATTTTGAAAAATCTCATTGTCGCTCAGGCTCTAGGGCCGAGATTGTTTTCATCACTCCACATGGTGATCATTTCCCCTTTGCATACCTCTTAGGGTTTTCCTGTACTAATAACATCATTAAGTATGAAGCCCTCATTCTCGGCCTTATCACCGCTCAAAATATCCTTATTTGAAATATCTACATACATGGTGATTCATAGCTTATTATTAATCAAGTTAATGAAACATATCACACAAAAGAGGAGCACCTAATTCCATATAATACGCTTTTCAAGGATCTCTTAACTAAATTTGAGTCTTACTCTCTTACTGCCATCCCCCATAAAGACAATAGTCATGCAGATGCTATGGATAGTGCAACATAACTTATCCCTCAAGAAATCACTGATGAGCAAGCCACATTCATCATTTGAACTTGCACCAACCTTCCACTTCTACTTCCTCTAGTAGTTTGTGCCATCACGTGTAGTCATGACAACCCTGAATGGTTCACTCTAATTTATAATTTTACTTTATCAAAAACCATTCCTAATGGTCTACAACCTCATGAAGCTCGTCACCTGTGACATGTGAGGCCACATGTTATGTCATCATAGGGGAAAAATTATTTAAATTTTCATTTGATGGACCATATACTAAAATGTCTTAGACTCATCGACATCCCCACCGCTATCTCTCATATACATGACAACCTATGTGGTGGCCACTTTTCTAGCAAATATATGTCACAAAAACTCTTACATCAGGGCTATTATTGGCCTACCATGGAATAAGATTCCTTAGAATACGCTACACGATGTGATAAATGCCAAAAACATGAGTAATATTTACCATGCGCCTGCATATGATCTCAAGTTGATTGCTCCAACATGGTCATTCTCTCTATGGGGTTTCGATCTTATTGTCATGATAAATCCTAAATCGGCTGATGGCCATAAGTATATTATTATGCCACAAAATATTTTACTAAATGGGTCGAAGTGGTACGCATCTACGCACTACAACTGGTTACTGACATTTGTGGTTTCATCACTACTCACATCATTACACACTTCAAAATTCCCTCTGCCATTATCACTGATAATGGGTCTTCTTTCAAAAATAAGGATGTTAAAATTTTTTGCACCAAATTCAAAATTAAACTAATCATTCTCTACTCCTTATTACCCACAGGCAAATGGCCAAGTTGAGGCCACCAATAAAACTATTGCCAAAATCTTATGCAAGAATGTTGCTACTAGCGGTGACGAGCTGGCATAATCAACTCTTATATGCCCTTTGGGCTTACCAAACTAGTGTGCATACACCCACTAATGCCACCCATTTTTGCTAGTCTATGGTACTGAGGTTTTCATTCCACTGGAACTTAAGATACCATCATTATGCATTTCACTCAAAGGCATACTTAAAGACAATGAATATCAAAAAATGACATGAGTTGAAATGCTTGATTCTCATGTGTCCAAGCTCTTGAAATCTTTGTGCATATCAATCTCGCATCACCCAAGCATACAATCACAAAACTCATCCTCGCGAGTTCAATGTGGGTGATCTCATGTTAAAATAAAATTAGAAAAACATGAATGTTGAAGCTCCTCTCAAAGGAAAATTCAATCCCAACTGGCTTGGTCCTTATATCATTACTGACAAGCTTGGATGTGATGTCTATTGCCTTGCCACTCTCTTAGGTAAGCCATTAAAAAACCCACTCAAAATTATGCATCTTAAGTGATACCACACATAAAACAACGTATGTTACCCTGATGATGCACTCTCGTTCTTTGGTTCACACTTGACCTATTGAGGGCACCACTACATTCATGAACCTCACATCACAACACATAACACATTTCACACTTGACAGTGCATTCAAAACATATGTTTCTAACATGCACATTGATCATTACAAACTTCCCTATGATGCATTATAGTTCCACAATTCATACTTGATTGTTGAGTGTCTCAATATAAAATGAACCTCATCAATACTCATGTACTTTCACTATGCTCTACACTTCGATGATGACATATTTCTAGTACACAATTCAAACCATTTCTCGATGACAGCACTCTTGTTATATGGTTCATTATTGAGTGATGAGGGGGCATTTATAAATGAAACTCTATCTCATGCATTCTCATTTGACATTCAATCAGGGGGAATGCACTGATCTTATCACACTCACTTTTCATTCCAGTCCATCTCACTCATCCACAACATACTACATTTATTGGTCACACATTTATTCTTTCTTTACTTATGCTCACATGTCACACTTTATCTTACTATGTTAGACATATATTTTGTATGTCATTATATTTTCTATACACACATGTGCAAGTTCACTTGCCTTCTATTTGTGATCACAGACTCTACACAAATCGATACACACAACATGGATGCTTTGCGCAATACCTCATTACCAGTCCCGCATACGGACTCCTGGGGGCATCCACTTTCGTCATCATCACAAGTGTTATTAGGTTGATCTACTACTCTCTCATTTTTTCACACTAGCACTATAACTATATTGAATTATACATGCTTGGAAATACATTTTATCCTTCTAACATGCTAACAGGTGCTTCATGTGCAACGCTTACTTTGTAGGCCTATCTTTACTACCATGGTTTGCTGATACATTGCTTGCTACTATTTAATCTTATATGCCATTGTATGCCATTGTTTACAGGATTTTTACCATTTGTCTTATGTACACACTGTATGCATTTTGGCCTTAGTTTGGCGTCGGTTGTCTTGTTACATCGTGAGTGATGTCCCATGTTTATAACCCAATTTTCACGGTCTACATTATCTTTTTGCGTATTGTCTAATTGCATGATAGATTACACTTTCTATTCTTGCTTTCCATATTGCATCTTGTCTTATTATATGCGTGTTTATCTTGCTTGTACACTAACACTGTATGTTTTCCAGTCACTTTGTTTGTATTTTCCTTGGTTTCTACCAAGAACACTCCCTTCCCCTTGCAGGGCATCAATTTCAGCACATCGGTCTAGTCCTCCTTTAGGATGTCACATGCTTCTCAGCGACAGTCGTATGCATCCCTAAACGAGAGGAGGAATCATTGGGTGAATCAGTCACATAACACAAAAATTCAAAGTAATCAGGTCAGTCACTGTTCAGTACCGGTACAATACAGTCATTCAATCATCAACAATGACCCAAAATTTGGCTTAGGTGCTTCAACACAACACAAACACCAATGCCCAGACATAGATAATAGCACTTGGGTGCCCCTAACCTTTCCTACAATCGCCTATGACCAGGAGAATAATTATACAATTTTAATCAATTTTCCACAGTTCACAACAATTTACACAAGTGGATTTTATAGGATGGACATAATCCTTAAAAACTCAACATGCATACATTACACCTTCTTTTCAAACTCTTGCATGTTGGATTGGACTTGATCAAAACGGATCAGATTTTCACACACAATCTGTCAGTGGAGTTTACTACTTCCAGAAGCATTCAAAGGTTAAAGAATAACACTAGACCTTTCTCCAGTACACTTCTTCCGTACTTGGCGTAGTTGGCTTGAAATCGCTCAAAAAACTAGCACTCAGCGCAATTGGCATGCGAGATCACCCAATAAAATCGATCTTCTACAACATCATTCAGGATCCTTTCCATATCTTTCACTCATCACGAATCAGGTGCACAATATTTCTCTTTCACATTTTCACTATACTTTCTTACATTCTTCTTACACATTTTAATCGAATATTTCATATACACGTATTTGACTACTTGTTCATTCTTCTCTTTTGCAGGTCTGTCCTTATGGGAAGCAGTAGTCACATCAATCATCATCACACATCAAGCTACATCAGCAAAAAGTATAACACATGTGACATCTATACATACACTCTCATCCTAGGATTGTCATCACCATGTCATTTTTCAATTCCTCTTCTTTAGCTCCCACAATTCATATTTATATCACTCCATGCATTTTTCTTTGTCTCCTCGACACACTTTTCACCATCGATCTACATGGTTATTAGCTACGCATCTCTTATCTACTTTATGTTATCGATGCATTCACTCAACAACATAAACTAGGAGGCAACATGTAGACACTAAATTACGCACTTTGGATATTTATCTAGTCTTGTTCACATACTACTATTCATATGATTCATAAGCAAGAAAAGTACTAATTGAACCACTATCTTGGGACTCTTTGACTTTCTTTCTAGTTTTCCTTCTTGGTATCATACGCCTTATTTCACTAGTATTATCTTTTCATAACTTTAGGAATTTATGACTTTGGACGCTAGCGCCCAGCCAAGATGCCAATGCCTAGGTGTCCCTCATCCCTTCTAGGTTCACCCCTGACCTCTTTATACTTTGCTCACATCTTTTGGGTCTTTTCTAGCCGTTTGGGCATCTTGATTTCTTACCAGTCAGCATTTTAGTGGTTAATCACAAAATTTGAGCAAGGTAATGATATAAATATAAAGCTATGTGATCAATAATAAAGGACCAAACACTAAACATCTACTATCTCCACCTAAGGTTTCATCTAAAGGCATTTACAAGAGTATTCAAAGAATCCATCTAACACTCCACACAATAGATAAGGAAATGCATTCTTCTGCATACAATTCATAGGAGGGGAAGTTCATTTTTCCATGAACACATTTATCTACATTTTCTACATCTAGTCTATTGTCTCACTATTCAAGTGTGACTCGCACAAGAGCCACCTAGGGCACGATTTTTCACACACACACAGAAACTACATGGAGTTATGAGATCGTAGTATAGTACCCATAGGTCGTAAGTTCACTTTGTCGGGTGACAACCAAGAATCAGTCTAACTCTCCCATTTTGCATCTTTCTTTTATTCAGGATTTGATGTAGTTTTGGGGTTTTGGAGGTGCTTCTTTCTTATTACAGGTTTAAGGCAGAATAACATCGAAGTGTAGTGAAATACATGTGACTCAAAGGTGAACATTAATGAACATCTCGCAACCCTGTGAAACTAGTGGGTTTCATGAGCTTCTGAGCAATCACTAGGCACCCAGTAATAGGTCTGTAGCACCCCAAGTGCGCCCTTGACCTTGCATCCATAGTGCCCTAGTCCCAGCCAGATCCTAACACTTCATATAATTTTTCTGAGCTTCGATATGATACTTACCATGAGTTCTTGTTCCATCATTTAGTCCATCTCAACACACCTTCCAAGATTATTTACGTATCAACTAAGTCTTTTTATCTCCTTCATTTGCAACTAGGGTTTCATCATTTTCTAGCTTACTTGTTTGGGTCAAAACTGTACTTATTGCATATACGTATTTATTTACTGAGTTGTTATATATTTAGATTTAGCATTTATTTAGTTCAATATTTACTTGATGAAAATCCAAAGTGTGGGAAAATGGATGCTTTTGAGGATAATATATAGAGAAGGATGGCTTATTCTACTCTCTCACCTACACAAGCCAGCAAAAAAAATAGTCCTAACTAATTATAATCTAAGTTTTCCAAGAGACCATGGTTAGAAATAAAATGCAAAAATAAAGGGATGTGATGCACCAAAATAAAAAAAGGGTTGATTTTGGTTCCAAAAATATAGAGATGACGTTGCATGTGAAGGTCCAAATGACAATACACAGATCTTATGGGAGAGATAAATAGAGCAAGACTAAAATCATATAAACAGATAAAGATATCCACAACAAATACTAATGCATTAGAAGGAAAGGAGTCACATTTGCATTATCAAATCTTGTCTCTTTATAAATTCACAAAGAAGAGGAACATGAAACCTTCATAGACATGTTACAAAGGTCCACAGGAAAAATATTAAATCTCAAAAGGGTAGAGCTCTAGAACATAAAAGAAAAGACCATTCTTATGTGCCATCACACTTACACTTATAAGAAACTAGACTGAAGAGAATAGAATCAGATCGCATTCAACAATCAATAAAATCAACCACTCTATTAGCCACCAAGGATCAATCAACATTCAATTTGTAGGTGAGGTATAGGCGCAAGTGACATTGCTCCAATCATACACCATCATATTGTCATGGATGGATGACAACACCATTCAAAATTTAATGTTGGTTGTTGGGGTGGTTGATCATCTGATATGAGTTAGGTGTGATATTGTTGTATTTCACATACTTTAGATGATCTTCTATCTCACTCCTACTTCCCATGGCCTTGCTTTTCATTTGCTAGATCCTATATGATCTACAGTTATATTTCTAACCTCCTCCTTGATCCACGATCATCTTCTAACTCTACAACTTATTTTACCCTCCATGACATTATCGCTCCTTGTTTTATGGCACATGTTTCTTTGTGGGACATTTTCCCTTGTCACAAAATTTTCTTTGTATCATAGACTCTTTGTTCCATGGTTTTACTTCGTACTACAATTTTTTGAACTAGTATCATTTTGAAGATATCTTCTTGTGTGGGATTTATTTTCCAAGGAAATATCCTTTATTCCCTCTGTGGTCAACCTTTTTTTACTCTGTAGTGTCGTGTGGCTCTACTACTTAATTCCACAATGTATGACCTCAAATTCATATTTCTTTGTTGTGCAAAATTTTCCAACTTCCACGATACATTTACTCTTCTTTCTACAGAATAATGAATTTATTCATTCCATGGCTTTCCACTACGAATCTTCCTAAGTATATAAAGTGAATGAAGTTGTCCAAATAACATGGGTGATAATTTGGAGAACAATGACCAACATGGGTAAACATTGAATCCTTATATTCTTAGGAGGTAACTCTACAGGAGAAAAATAAATATTCTTATCCATTCTTAGAAGTGGATTTGCAATAGGTGGAATAGAAGATGACTTAGTGGTGTAAGGATGAGGAGCATATTGTTGTGGGATGGTCTTGTATGTGATAGTATTATCATTAAATATATCTTGGATAAGATGTAGAAGGTTAAAGACTCAAAATAAGCTTTATAGTTGAAATATATATCATGAGGATTGCTCGTATTAACCTCAATAGGGGGAAGGAGAGATAAAAGGTTACACTCAAGAAAATTTTATAATATGAAATTCTTAAAATAATGAAAACATGTGAATTACCTTTTAGGAGGGGCATATAATTAACTAGGTGTAGATTGGGCCTTGAAAAAATGAGTACAAAGGCTTGTATTAGTAAAGAGTTGGGAACCAAGGCTAGGATGAGGATGAATACAATTAGATATGTAAATATTATCACACTCTACTAGCAAGAGGTCATCAAAGGATAGTGTAGATGATGGAAAATTGATATTAGTAGTGTATGAGGAATGGAAGAAGTGGATATAAAATCTTATACTACCAAGGAATTGTTTCATACTTTTAGGTTGAAAGGTGATAGGGGTATTATTAAAGAGATGATAGCACAAACCAAGGTGATGGAAGATGTTCTATAATCTAATGTAAGCTTCATCACACACACACACACACACACACACACACACACACACACACACACACACACACACACACACACACACACACACACACACACACACACACACACACACACACACACACAAATGCGCGCGTGCGTGCGCGCACACACACACATGATGTGTAAGCCATGCCATCACAAATGATAAGAAACTCTAATATTAGGACAAGGAACATGCACCAAATAAGAAATGGGAAGCCCTAAGGATTTGAAATAGAAATCTTAATTTGGAATAAGGGGACATAAGCCAAATAGGTTTATGATTCTAGAAATAAGTGGGCTCACCAAATTATTTACCTAAAAATGATTTAGGTGAGGAAAGGGGGATTAATTTTATTTAATTCCCCTTTGATTAGGCTATAAATAGGATGCATTTTTAGTTTATCAATAAACACACACATACATGAATTTTTAATATACATTAATTATAACATGTACTACATATATTAAAGCATGAGAGAGTAAGTCCACTTAACTATTTGGATGATCTACAAGTTGATATGGGTATCCTAATATTATGAACACAATCAAAAATTTGTGTATATATATCATCTTTGTTTTGATAGTGTAGAATTTATTGGGACCAAATCATCAAACATGGACCCAACCGTTAGATTTTTTTGGTACTTTAATCCCTAACTAGAAGTTACATCTAGGAAGATGATGTCATTCTATAAATTTGCATGCTCTTGAGAATGTCTATAATATGCCCTATTGTAATATATTAGGTCTAAAAAATGTGTGAAACTCTTTGAAATCAACTAGAAAGACCCAAAACCCTAAGCATTTGTGAAATCCATATAAGAATATTAGTGTTTGGGTTGGAGTGTAATTTTTACACCACCTATGTTGGAATTACTCTAAAGAGGACTCAAACTCCACATAGTGCTTCACCTAGAGATTTGATATATGTATGGATGTGACTATATTTGACAATTTGATCACTTGGTAGTGTTTGCAATGACACACTTTCTTAGTGCTTGAATTGTATTTGATAGTCTTTTTATTTGTAAGCTTGACTCTAGAACCTAGTTTGGAGTGCTTAAGACTTGTGTAGGTGATTCTTCTAATGTGTTATGCTTCTTTAGGGATATTTAGGAGAGACTTATATGATGTTTGAGAGATAGTCACTTGAGGAGAGTTTGAAAGTGTCAAGTGAGTAAATAAGTGTATTTGAATTACTTATATAGGGTTCTGTTATCAGCTAATTTTGACTTCACAAAATCAATGAGCATAATTTTTTTATTTTTTTACAAAGTGTTCTTTCACATGATTTATCACCCTCATCATAATCATTTTATTCTTCTGATCATTTTGGTCTTCGTTTCGTCCATTTTCGGGTGAGAACTCCTCCCACCAGGTCGCGAACTGCGTTAAATAATTTATTAATTAATTTATCACCCTTTTATTCAATAAAATTAAATTTATTAATTTTTGGGGTTTTTAATTAAATAAATATTAATATAATATTTATTAAAAATCAATTGACAAGTTTTTCTTTATTACCGGGGGAAAATAAAATTCCGCGTCCAATTGCCTGGGATGCCAAATTGGCTTTCCACACCCAGATTTCCCCTTTCCTGGCAATTCTTCTTTTTTTCCCCACTTGTGGAATTTCTCCTGCTAATTGCCAACCCAACCAGTTGACAAACTGGAAAAAAATCTCCCAATCTCCCACATGGGGAAATAAGATGGGAATTGCTTGCTTACTTTGTCGTTGTCACGAGAAAATAATTAAGATATTTCCCATACTTATTGACAATTAATGCCCACTTCCCGAAGAAAGGGAATTTGGTTATTTACATGGGAAGAAAGAAACAATTATGGGGAAGCTTCTTTAATCCTCGTAATTTTTCCTCCATCAAAATTTGTCTGAAAAAGTCGTGCGAAGAAGCTTACAAGATTTTTGTTTTCAACTTCTTCTATATTTCTTCTGAAGGATCGTTTCAGAGAAATTTTTTTATCACATCCCTTAGGCAATACACCATAAGTAAATGAGGTTTCAATGTAACATTTTTCTAGATTCAACTCAGTCAATCAATTTTCCTATGCTATTGCTGAACCGTTCCATTCACGTTGAAAGGAGACATCAATAACCCAATCCAATCAAAGTTTCCATGCATTGCAACAATAGATTCACCACACATTAGGAAAAAGGAAATCCATGCTGGAGAAAAGAGGTGAAAACAGTCCAAAAGACTGTCCATGCATTGGTTAAAACAATAGAATAGTCCAAGAATAGATTTACCACACATTCAGGGAAAGATAGGTCTAAAATACCAAGAAGAAAGCCTTGCATGGAGGTAATAGAGCAACCAAAGAGGACAAGATCATTGTTTAAACACATGCATAGGAATCCACATAGTTTTTGACAGAAGTGTCAACGTTCCAGCACTTGCCAAGTAAAATAAAAATCCAGCATAGGTTGCATAATCCACCACACACTACCTGGAAAATCTACCACACATTTTTTTTAAATAAGCGGGTCACTTTAGAGGAATACCAATCCAAGAAAAGACTAACCACACATTGGTCAAGGCAATACAACCCCCACATAGTCCAAAACAAATGTATAAGAAGACAAATAAGTCCAAAACAATTTCCATACATGAATGCACATGTAGTTTTCCACATAGGCAGCAGAGGAGCATGAAAGAATCCATGTTGGCAAGAATTTATTCCACCCAAAAATAGAGCACACATTGTAGAAGGAAAATCTACGTTCCTAGACAAACCAGGCAGTGCTCCCATAAACGTTTTTGGTGAAGAAATTCCATGGGAGAATTCAATAAAAAAAATTATTCATGCATTCAGGAATAATAATTATTCACACATTTGCATAAACCAGGAGCTCTCATGTATTCAAACATAAACGAAAATAAAAAGTACAAGTTCAAAGTATTGCCGGAAAATCAAAGCAATTCTTCACATTGAAGCAACTTGAATTAGCCGAGGCGAAGAAATAGTGAGTCAAAAATATTAAAATTGATCATGTGTGAAGCCATTACAATTGGGAGAATTTAAAAAATAAAATTATTAGTGTTACCCAATCTAGAATTTGAGCTTAGTCGCAATATTTTTTGTTTGTATTGACATTTTAAAAAAATTGTAATTCGGGATCAATTATTATTATTATTTTTAAAATAATAATAATAATAATAATAATTAAATGAGGCATATTTTTCTTATGTTGACGGTGGTTCAAAGACTAAGACCTGACACCGTTTACATCGTTTTGCATGCCTAAGGCATTTTTCAATAAAATTCATAATGGCTAAAAAATCCAATAAATCTGCAGGAAAATCAAGGAAGCAAGTGGAGAAATCAAATAAGTCCATGCTCAAATACAACTTTGAAGGGGTCATTCCTCCCACTTCCATCAAGTTTGCAAATGACAATATCATCGACACTAATCCACGTTAACATGCAACAATTTTATGATCGGGTGAAAGCTGAAGGCAAGACCATATTTTTGGATAGGCTCTACCATAGTGGCCTACCCCAAGCAGCGACATTTCCTATCTCAGTACAATGTCTAGAGATGGTCATTGCCTGCTCAAAGCATTATGATCCCGAGAGGCGAGGCATTTATAAAGATAATTGCAATTCGTTCCTCTTGATTACACCAAAAGATATTGAAGAATTTCTCAAAATACCTGACTTCCCTAAGAATGTTGACATCACTCAGAAGTCAGCACAATATTTTTGGGATGAAGAGCCCCTCAGGTGGAGTAATATGGTGAATAACAACTGGTTAGTGACCAAGCGACCTCAATTTGACTGGCTTCCTAAGGAGCTATACCACGTTGACTTCGTGGAGGAAATCAGTGACATGATCACTCTCCTGATTTGATTCTTCAGTCTAACCTCTGCCAAGATTTTCCACCCATGGATGTATCAATTTATCTGTATCAACCTTGCCAAGAAAGAGTTTGTGGATTGGGACACCATTATCAGTTATATTCTTCACAAACAATTGATGGAAGTAAAGATGTCTGGATGTTTCTACATGACATCATACCCAACTTATGTAGTGGTTAGAAGGAAGCTATTTTCGGGGCTAGAAATGAAAGGAGTCATGGGTCCATCAAATAATGTCTTTCCTTATTATCCACAGTTAAGTTTTAAAAATAGCTCTCATCATTTTAGGAGAGTTAACGATGCATTCACCTTCCATGTGATTAGAAACTTGAATTAGAATACAAAGAAAAGATTCTCTAAATATGCCATGGATGTCATTTCCCAGTGGGGAACATGCTTTATTCAATTTCCATCCTTTTCCTACGTTCACGTGAGCGGCTTTGCAAGTACTCCATGGAAGCTTCCTAAGTATGTCGGTGATAAGTGGGTATTGATTGAGCTTACATGACAACTATTCCAAGTTCACTATCTCCTCAGTGACAAGCATCGTTTAGGCATTCATTTCCCAATTTAAATTGGTGAATACCAATGTCTAAATCTCTTCAGTACACAACTCATGGAGAAAGAGTTTTCCCTCATCAGTATTCATCCATATGAGAAGAGATTCTAGTTTGATATCAATGGATATATGCAGAAGATTCTTGGGGAAAAGTATCAACACAACCCTACCATGGAAGATTTCTAGGCTGCATGTTCATACGAACATGAAGTGAGAAGGTGAGAATTTTCCCACTTAACCCTTGCTTAGATCAAGGCCTTTCACATCATAAAACCTCTAGATTCATTGGTGGATAGTGATGAAGATGTTATTGATCCCTCATATGACGTCGTTGTCTTTACTCCATTGCCCCGAATTGATTGGACCAAAAGAGATGAATTTTCTCTTGATAACAAGAATCGACCAATTCTCGAAAGAAGCATATCCTGGTATGAAAGAGAACTTGCAAAGTTACCATCAATCCAAGATCATACCTCAGAATTACAAAAATTGCCAACTCAAGGAGGTCTCCAGCTAACCAAAACTTCTTCGCAGTCAAACTTTGTGCCATCTACCCATACACATCAAGTAAGAAAGGAGTGGTTGCCAAAATCCACTTCACCAAAGAAGGGGTCGTGAGGTGAAATATCTAAGGATCCTAGCCCTAGTGAAGGAAGAGAGCATGTATTGGGAATTTCCACTTCAAGTAGAGATTTTTCTACTCACATTGTTGATAGTTCGAAGAAGCTCATAACAAACACTCCTCAATTGTGTCTTGTACAAGAGTCTACTCAAGTGCAAGTATTCCAGATATTGAATGCTTCTGAACCTATAATTCACGAAGATATTTCTCACGGTCTCCCTGATGTTGAAGAGGTTGATATCGAGGTTATTTCTCTAGAGATTGAGGTCATGGAAATGATTCTTGTAGAATCTAATGATGTTGAGAATGATGTGAATGTTGCTTCCGACTCTAGACTTCTGTATGCAGAATTGAAGGATACTCCTTTTTGGGTTGATTGTGAGATCAAAAAAAGGAAGAGGGTTGTCAAACTAATTGATATTGAATTCAATGCACTTTTCAAGCTTTTGAATGATATCATTCCCAAGAAGCCTAAAGTTTTCTCTCGGATAATGGTGGATGATGATGGAAACAAATTTGCAAATCTCGTCGTCCCACAAGTTGACAAGAAACGTGATGCCATGACACCTACTGATTATGAATTTTCCAGACCTTGGCTTGGGAATTCCACATCGAAAAGTGACATGCAGGGTTCATTTTAAGAGACCTCTTAGAAATCAGAGGTGGAATATACCTGGTGAATATCCTCGGAACCGATTTCATGGGAAGGAAAATTTTTTGGGGGTTTGGCAACAAAATTTTCCCCTGATTTTTAAGTGGTGTGACAGAAGGCTATAATGAACCTGGAAAATATCCTCGGAACAACCTTATTGATGCATGTCAATGAACCTTGCTGACACACATCAGTGAGGGTGCTGTGTAGCCTTCGCTCTCTGGTCACACTACAAAAAAATCTCCGTGTCACACGTCAAAAAACTCTATGTCACGCGTTTACTTCCTCCGCACTCCTGTCACGCATCAAGAAACTCTCCCTATCATGTGTCGACAAATTCTTTGTCACGCATCTGCAGCCTCCACCCTCCTGTCACGCATCTGTAGCCTTTTCCCTCCTTTCGTGCATTTACTGTACTTGATAATACATATGCCCCAGGTGGTATGAGTGATCTAGTAGTGTTCTACCTGGCGAATAATCTAGGATTATATAGGGGATAGTTTCAAGGGTAGGCGAAGCCGACCCCTAAAAAAATTAAACTGTAATTTTTAGGTGAATAGGTCACTGACCCACACCAAAAAATTTGCCTTTTCAAAATTTTCAAAAATGGAATATGTGCCATATTACGAATATTCACCACTAAAATTATCCCTGGTGACATGGCGATGGCCCGAGATTCAATGGATATCATGCTAAAGAGGCTCGAGAAATATAAATCTTAGAACTCTTAGCTCAAGGCTGAAAAGAATCAATTAGTGGATTATGTTCAACATCTGATAAATCCTATATCATCTACTTTCCCAGTACCCGATGCAGTGGTTTCCCCTGATGATGAAACTCTCAAATTTTCAAAAGAAATAAACACATTGGGCCAGGTCACTAAATCTTTACTTTAAGAGATTCTCGTTTTTGGTGGAGAGATAATCAAAGCAACCATTAAGATCCATGAGGATATTAGTGCATATCTTGATCCAATTGTTTCTTTTAAGGAAACTTTTGTTTCTAACATATAAAATTTGGATGATATATTACCTAGTCTACAGGAGATGATAAGTATGGAATCCTCAACTTTAGCAATTGAAGGAAATCTTGAATTCGAATGTTGAGGGATACACTTTCTTTGGTGTCTACATCTCAAATCAAGAAATACATTTCTTGAGGATTTTATGATCCATTACGAGAGTGTATGCAATGAAGCTTTTACTTCACTCACCTTGATTCATGAGTTCACAGCTGAGATCCCTTGTGATCTTGCAAATGAGAAAAATCAAAAGCATTCATCAGAACATGTTGAGGAGCAATTTTCACACTTTTTCAAAGACATGTACGCTCCCGCCATCAATTTCTCTTCAAATTCAATGGAGCGTTGCATAAAATTAAAGAGCTTGTTTGAGAATGTTCAATCAAAGATGGTCAATCTGAATGATATGTTAGGTAGGATTTTAGAATTACACGTATTTTGTGAGGGTGTGCTTCGACCGAGTGAACCTCATGAGGAAGAAAATATGTTTGAAACATTGGGAAGGTTCAGATCCTTTACATTGGCGCTCACTGATGGGACGAGGAGATAGCTTTTATGGTACCTAACGAAGTGGGAGAGTCCATTTCTCATACGTTTGAGATAGGCAGACCCCACCTCAATGGATAAGGCAATGAGTTTTTTCATATGTTTAAATGATATTTTAAGTGGGTTATTGTTAAATTCACTTTTGGAAAAACTTTGGGTAATTTAAGTGATTTCTATTTTTAGTTGCTTTTTATAAAGTTGGTTGAAAAAGTCAAAGTCACTTAAGTGCCCTATTTAATGTGCATGTAAATCCTAACTACTTTGTAACCAACTTTTGATTTCTAAAAGTAAGTGAGGGGCTCATTTGTAAGGGTGACTTTGAGAGAGGAGAAGAAAATAATTTTGTGTGCAAGCTTTGTTTTAGGAAAGAAACTTTGTATTATTTTGTGAAGACATTTTGGAGTTAAATGAAATATGAACTTTGTGTCCCATTCATTATCTCCTGTAGCATTCGATGTTCTTATGTTCATCAAATGTTAGTGTTTAAATATTTCATGCAAATATTGTCTTCGATCTTATTGTCAACACTATTAATCTGTTGTTCTTGTTCATAGTGATCAAGCTCTGATATTTAGTTGCTCATGTGTGTTCCCTTTTACTTATTCTTTCTTAGATGGTTCAATCTTTGCTTTATTTGAGTTAGTTATTTATTGTTCTTCTCCATGCAATATTAGGCTATGCTTTTACCAAACTATTGTATGTTCCTTCCATTCGTTCCTTTCCATTTCTTTCCTTCATTCCATTCCATCTCCCTCATTCACATTTCTTTCTATTTGATGTTCCAAAACTGATCTGAAAGTCAAATTTAACTAGCAATTGTTTACACAACAAAATTTGCTTTGTATTGATTCTCGATTTAAAATTAAGTGATTACGACCTTTTTTATTTTTTTAATAAAAGATTAAAACCTGCAAGTATTGTGTAAAAATATAGAGAAGTGAAGAGAATTCACCAGCAATTCGACACAAGACGTGATAACAGAGTTCGACACTTGAGGCCTATGTCTCCGGGTCCGGTTGAATGGGACTGATCTATTAAAATCTTGAAAATAATTCTTTAAAAATAATTCTACAAAATTTTGACCTTCTCACAGTCTTCCTCTATTAAAAGCAATAGGGGTTGCTTTTAACTTCTCCTCAAAATTCCACTTCTAGCTCAAGTTATGAGCATTTAAATAATTTACACAGTCCCGAATGGCACTTCAAATACAATAAAGCTCCTTTTATAATGTTTGTAAGTGGCTGGATCAATGGTTGGGTGCCTATTATTTTGCATGGGAGGATAGAGGTTCAAATCCCCCTACCTCCACTTCCCTCTCCGTCTCCTTAGGTGGCTTTGTAGAGTTTTATCCCACATCGTGGGTGCGCAAATGGAGGAAGGCCTTTAATAGAAGGGGCAGTGCATGTTTTAATTGGCTTAAGAGCCACCTTATGTTGTGCGTGGTTGTTTGACTTGCCAATGTATGGCACATGGTGTACATTTGGCCTTGTTCAATGGGATTTGCACCTTATTTAGTAATGTTTGTTTAAAATTTTGACTTGACATAAGGCGTATCATTTGGGATTAATATATGAAGGAGGTTTAGCAAATAAATGTGTGGAATATGGAAAAATCTATGTATTTTATATCATTTGGATTTAATGTGCACTTACCAATTAGTCCCACATGCATAGTAAAAATGCAATTAGAGGCATATATATACACAGGCTTGTAAAGTGATAATATGAGAAGGAGGCCACGACACCCTTCCATAATCAAGTGTGTTGAACCTAGCTAAGGGCCCCCAGCTAGCAAATAGCGGGGCCCACTTGTCTGTTAGCAAATAAATGTGTGGAATATGGTACAAGTTATGTATTGTGTGGCATTTGGATTTAATGTGCAGTTACCAATTAGTCCCAAATGCATAGTAAAATGAAATTAGAGGCATATATATACATAGGCTTATATAGTGATAATATGAGAAGGAGGCTATGATACCCCTCCATAATCAAGTGTGTCGAACCTGGTTGAGGGCCCCCAGCCAAAAAATAGCGGGGCCCACTTGTCCATTACCGAGTATCAAAGACTGGTGTCCCAACACAAATTTTGTCTCATCATCTATACTATCCATGTGTCATATTTTTATTTTTCCACTTGGTGAGTGTGCATGCATCCAACCTGCATAAAATCCCAAATTTTGCTTGTTGCCCGAAAATTTCAGCGGGCTATAACTTTTGCAAATGAGCTTCGTTTCTCACAAACAAGATATCGACAGAATCGTCTAATTTTTCTCCATAATTTCAAACTGACTATAAATTATTCTAAGAATATCTTAGATTGGTGTTTCTCGGTGAGGATCCTCTGGATCAAAAATACCCCCCACAGACAATTTTGAATGTACAGATGTAAATAAAGTTTTGGTTTTTAATAAAGGCATCCTCACCTTCATTAAGGAGAGAATTCGTTCCCATATTGTTTCATGTGCCATTTGCATGCGTGAAAATCCATATGCTAATAGGTTTCATAGTTATATTTTCATATTAAGGCCAACCCTTAAAGAATGTATAGACCCATAAAAGATATCAAATTGAAAAAATGACAATTTGAAGGCTCTAGATAAAACCTCCAATTTTGAGAAAATTTCTTTGGAAATTTTCCCCTTGTTTAGAAGTTTTGTCGAAGAGGGATGTACAGGGATAAAAATTTCTATACAGAAAAATTATAACTAAGAGAATACTTTTAACTAGTGTAACATATTCTTTGAGTGTATGAGTAATGAAATGAGGAGAGTAAGTCTTGGAATATGACTACAACTATATTGATTGGGCTTAAATTAGGCCTATAAGAAATGAAATAGGGATTGAGCTAAAATTGATATTATCAAGTGAGTAATTATCAAATTTAGGTGTATACACTAGTATTCACGAGATAACTACAAGATACACATAGTCCATTCACAATTACACACATATTGATGTGGCTTCCTATACCTATATTTAAGGGAAATCTTCCATGTTGGGGGCATGCCTACATTGGACGTATCTTACACACTTAGCTTATTTAGGTTACTTTTTTCTACACTTGTCTATTTTTGATACAACGATTCTATTTCTTATCTTGCACTATCTTTTATATTATGATACATTTTTATTATGATTTACTTTAAGATGATTAACTTATTGTTATTTTTAAGTATTTATTTAACATGCTTCATGCTTATTAAATTATGTTAATGATGCATCTGTGTTACTTTATTACTCATTATCTACATGCCTTTATTTTTTTTGGAAATAAGGGTAAAGGGAGGGTTTTAGAAGGTCCCCCAACCTTGTTAAAAAATCCCATTAGGCTAGATATAGCATTTAATATCATAAAGAGAAGATACCCTAAGGAGATTCCAAAAAAGGGAGCGGAAACAACAACAAAAAGATAATTACAAAGAGAACATTATATGAGGTTTTTAAGCTCAATTACAACATTTTTTGCACTAGGACAACCAGAATCATCAGCGAGTTTTTTAGCTAGAGTAATGAGCTCTGCACAGTTCATGGCAATGGCTTTTCTGGTGATATCCATGAAGTCCTCCCATGCCTTGAGAGTGGTGAAGGCTCTCTGAAGCTTGCTCAAGATAGATGTAACCAATTCCACTCTGCACTCATCCCTCGCAGAGTCAGCAACCACAGGCTCAACAGGGTTCAAATCTTGGTTTGGAGGTGAAAGTGGAGAGTTAGTCTAAGGAGAATTGTTAGCCGAATCCAAATCATCCCTAGCATTATGGATGGGAGTATCAACAAAAGGCTGCATTGTTTCTATCTACAAAGAATCAGGGGAGTCGGGGTAAAGCTGGGCAAAGCCCAGAATGTCCTTAGCATGGGAAACATTGGGGCTAGAGACCAGAGAGGGAACTTTAGTGGCAGTGTCCTCCAAGAGAAGGAAAGATTGGCTATGAGGATGGGGTGGGGGAATAGGGGTAGTGGAAGGGGAGGCATCATCATGAGAGGAGCTGAGGATGGCGACGTCAGAATCGAAGTCAGAATACATGTGAAGGTGATGGAAGTGGCTTGACGAACAAAGAGAGACAGGAGAGGGGTGGGGGGAAGGGGAGGGAGAGCGGTGACGCCGCCCCGACCTGGGGGGAAAGTGGACAAGCTCGGTATGGGGGGAAGCAACAAAAAATACTAGATACAGTAAACCTTGATGCAGAATGGCCCCATCCCCATCACGCACCAAATGCACAGAATGTTCCAGATATTGATAGAGGAAAGCGGCCAAGTTTATTTTCTTGCCCCAATGCAAGTGAGAGAGAATGAATAGATGGGGCTTGAAGATCAGACGGTATCTACTGTCAATCGTGAAATACCTCATTATGACTTCCACGATATGGTCCCACGGGGGAGGGAGCGACTCTCATGTGTAACCAAAGAGATTCTTCACTAGTCTTTCCCTAGGGGCAGTGAAATCTTGGAACTCTTCCTGCAACGAGCGTTTGGAGTAGATGTCACTAGTGGCAAGAAGACCAGTTGCAGTGGCAATGGCATTCGTTGAAATGTGGAAAACCATGTTACCAATCTGCACTCTCCCCCTTGCCCAGGTCACCATCACTGCATATGAAACTAGGGCAAAATGTCTAGCCATTCTTTTGAGGAAGGTGGAAATCCCATTGTCCATGAGGATATTCCACACTTCTTCATCTTCCCTGATCGAGCTGCATGAGGCGGGTTCAATACGCTTCAAGTGACCACCCATTTGATTACGAGAGTGGAGCTGCGTGAGAAGGAGGGGACGTAAGAAGGACTTAAATAGCCCTCTATGTGCAACAATCTTATCAACATAATTTATCTTCCACTCGTACCTGGGGATTTTATTGGGATGCATGGCGCCAAGCATGCTAGAATCAGCGGAATCATGACGCATTTCGCCCTTTAAAAGATTTTGTGCCAGGGGTCTTTTCATATTAAATGAGGAGTTATTACCATTGCCATAATGGAGGTCCAAAGAGATGTTGCTGACACCCAAGTCAGCCTTTCCCGCAAACCCGCTGACATCAGGAGGTGAGATCATTTTGAGTAATTTGGAGGAGGTCAGCCGGGAAGTTATCATGCCAATTTTGAGTATTTTTGAGAAGGACCTCGATATTATCCAAGTGGTCCGCCACTTTTTTTCTCTCCTGAAGAATACGCTGAAACTGAATTTGTTGGAATCCCCTTTGCAAAATGAGAATATCTGCAGCAATATTCTGGATCGACCATTGACCTGAGTCCACCAACTGCAAGAGCTTGATCATATTGAGGGAGTCACTTTCCACTTGGATAGGCTCACTGCCAAGTTTGAGAGCCATCTCAAGGCCTTTGAGGATGGCCATGGCCTCCACCCGATGATTTGTACCGACATTAAGATTGTGGGCTGAGGCAACAAGGATAGAGCCAGAGGAATTACGAAGGATGGCTCCACCACCCGATTTTCCAGGGTTGCCTTTTGATGCCCCATTAGTGTTAAGTTTTCTCCAGTCGGGAGGGGGGAGCCATCGAACATCATCACGATTCGTAGAAGAGGATTTCTTTGTTGGGAGATTAACCAGTAACAACTGCCACTATTGAGAGTTACAAATTTGAATCTTTTGCTGATATTTTATCTAGTAGTGAGAGTTGAAATTATCCTGGAAAGAAATAACGATCTGGCTATCCAAAAGATCAAATTTAAGACTTTGATTCTTAAAAATTCTTTTGTTCCTTTCATTCCAGATTCCCCAGATGCCATGTGGAAGGAGTAGCTTCCAAGCCAAAGCAAAGGCTGGATGGGAGAAGGGGGAGCACCACTAAATGAGGATGTCCTGAATAGACTCTGGAAAGATCCAACAGACCTCCATCCTAGATAACAACCATTGTCAGATAGCTTGTGAGAAGGGACAGTGGATCAAAAGATGGGAAGAAGATTTTGTTGCCTTTTCATAGAGGACACATCGGGTGGGAAGAGAGAAACCCCTTCTTTTCAGATTTTCTCCGGAGAGGAATGCGTTCTTTGAAGAGAGCTAGGAGAAGAAACCTATTTTGGGGATAGCAGCCTTCAACCAGAAACTGGAGAGGGGAGGGCCAAAGCTAGTCCAATGCATGGAGAGGTAAGCCTCTTTGACTGAAAAGGAACCCGAAGGAGAGAGTGGCCAGATAAGCTCATCCTCAGGCCGAGAAAAGGGGATATATATTAAAGAGAGTTCCTTCCTTAGCTTAAAAAGAAGCTGCCTCTGTTGTTCCCTAATTCCCGTCCACTCTGGGATAGTCCATGTAGGTACAGTGTTCACCTCAGTCCAGTAACCAGAGACCATCCTACCAAGTCTATGGATGAGAATTCTTTAAATAGGGTCCCAAGAGGAGATGTTGTTCAACGATTTTTCTCCCATCCAGTGATCATGCCAGAAGTTGATAAGCCTTCCATTTCCAAATTTCCATTTGGTGCCAACTCGGATGGTGGGGAGGGAGCTAATGAAAAAATTCTAGATGGCCAAACCTCTGATCGGATTTGAGGAGATTAAATTTTCATTGGGAGCAAGGTACTTAGCTCTAAAGAGTTGGGCCCAATTTGAGTTCCCTTTAGCAACTTCCCAGCCAATTTTTGCAAGGAGAGCCGCATTCATATCAACCAACCTTCTTAGACCAAGACCCCCCTAAAAGGTTGATTTACAAACTTCATTCCATGAGACCAGATGGATCCTCTTTTTTTCTTCTACCCCTAACCAAAGGAAGTTCTTTTGGATTCTTTCCACGGTATCCTTTACTGAAGTGGGTAATTTGAGAAGTGACATGAAGTAGGTAGGTAGGCTCTGGAGAGTAGCTTTCACCAATTGCAGTTTGCCAACCTGACTGAGTAGGACCCCTTTCCAGGCTGCTAACTTTTTCTGATATCTCTCAATAACAGGATTCCATAGATTTTTTGTTTGTTTCCCTTTAAAGAGGGGAATGCCAAGGTATGAGGCCGGGAGGTCCACAATTTTGCAGCCAAAGATATCAGCGATTTTCCTTTGAAGCCTAGGAGCAGAGTTTATGAATGAGATGCTACTTTTGTTGAAGTTAATGGTTTGCTGAGAAGTGGCTTGATAGAGGTTAAGGATTTCCATGAGCACTTGCACTTCAATCATAGAGGTAGCACTCAACAACAAGGTGTCATCTACAAATTGGCTATGAGTGGCCGAAGGCAAGCTAGAGGTGATTTTCAAACCCGAAATGACTGAATGTCTTTTAGCAGCCTCAAGCGCTCTGCTGAGGGAGTCCTCCATCAGAATGAAGAGGAAGGGGGACAAGGGGTCTCCTTGCCTGATTCCTCTGCTGCTTTTAAAGAAGCCATCAGGAATACCATTCATGATAATGGAGAAACAAGGTGTCACAATACAGGAGTAAACCCAGCTACACCATCTTTTATCAAAACCATATTTTTCCAGGATCCTAATCAGGAAAGGCTAGTTGACTCTGTCGAAGGCTTTTTGCATATCAAGCTTTAGGATCATTCTAGGAGACTTTAAAAGATATGTCGATGTGAACAGCTTCATGGACCATGATAATGCCACCTTGGATGAGCCGCCCACTAATAAATCCGTTCTGATTTTGAGATATGAGGTTATTCATAAGGGGTTTAATCCTGGAGGCCATCATCTTGGTGATGATTTTAATAGGCAGTGTTGAAGAGGCTGATCGGCTTGAAATTTGAGACAACCTTTGATCCCTAATATTTAAGATCCAGAGCTAAGAAGGTGGTGTTCCATTCTTTAAGAAGCTTGTTATTGTTCTAGAATTCATTAACTACTTTAAAGAGATCCTGCTTGATTGTTTCCTAGAAGACTTGAAAGAAAGCAGTGGGGGAAGCCATATGGGCCCAGAGCTTTATCTCTTTTCATGGAAAAAATAGATTTTTGGATTTCTTCCATAGCGAAATCTTTGGTAAGATTCTCATTCATCTTAGCTGACACAAGCTGGGGAATGTGTTGAATCATAGCTGACATTGATTGCTCTGTAGGAGGTTGATCTACCTGAAGGAGATTAGAATAGAAGGAGACAAGCTCATGAGATATATCAGAGTCAGAGGTTAATAAGGTACCTAAGGTTGTCACTAGTTCTCGAATATTGTCTTTGCTTTTATGCTTGGAGGTAGTGGTGTGGAAAAATTTGGTGTTGCAGTCTCCCTGTTCAAACCAGAGGGCTCGCGAACACTGCCTCCAATAGGTCTCCTCCTCTTTAAGAGTATTATGATAATCACTAAGGAGAGAGATTTCCTCTTGGTGAAGGTGGTATAATCTCCCTTCGATTTCCATTTGAGTAGATATTCTAGCAATATCTTGTTTCAGCTTCTGCTTGTGGAACTTGATACTACCAAAAACTGCGGTCTTCCAGATTTTGAGCTGTTTTTTAATTTCTTTGAGTTTACTGGAAAATTTAAACATATCGGAGACCTCAACATTGAAATCCCACCAACTCTTAATGAGAGGGTTTAGATGGTTATTCTCAAGCCAGGCCAGCTCGAACATGAAGGGGGGATTCTTAGATATTCAAATTATGATTAGCACTAAGTAGTAGAGGGGCTATGGTCGGAAGCCGCCCTAGGTAGGGAACAAAGATAGAAGTCAGGAAAGAGAGAGATCCATTCGAGAGATCCCAGAGCTCTATATAATCTACTTTGAATGTGATTTTTGCCCAATCTGTGATTTGACCAAGTAAAAGAGGAGCCATGAAGATCCATGTCAAGAAGGGTATTGTCCCTGATGAAGTTAGCCAAAGCTTCCATGTTGGAAGGATTAGTAGGAGTTACTCCTTGTTTTTCTGAAGGGAAAAGGGTGCAGTTGAGGTCACCCATTATTAAAATGGGGATGTTGCTACAATTACTGATGAAATCAGATATGTCTTTCCATAGTTTTCCCCTATGGGATTCCAAGTTGGGGGCGTAGACATTGATGGCAATCCAGGTGGAGACAGAGCCCACTTCTTGGAAGAGCATGCACAAGAAGTTAGGGTGTTTGAACAGACAATCACCTTTGAAGTTTTTGGGATCCCAAAGGGTGCATAAACCACCGGAATTTCCAGCCGAGGGTTGAGATTCATAAGCAACAGTAGGCTAGATTTTCAGAAGGTGATCATCTTTTTTAAGTTTAGTTTCCTGCAACATTATGATATTAGGGGAATTCTAAAACTTTATATCTTTGATGACTCTCTATTTTTGGAGAGAGTTGAGACCTCTTATATTCCAAGAAATGATCTTCATTTCTTAGATTTCGATTTGTTCCCTACTACCATGTTGATTATGCTCTATTTACCTTGAGTGACATTAAGAGCTGCTTCTTGTTGTAGCTTGACATTACTCAGAGTTCTTCCCCTGGGTTTTTCAATACCAATATCAGGCTTCTTGTTGTTACTTCTTGTACATCGGGGATTGAAACTGTCATCAGAGGAAAGGGTTGAAGGGGAGATGGAGGAGACCACATTGGGAGGGAAAAGGGGGACCGAGGGGGGAGATTCAAGGAAGGGGGATCCAAAGTAACAAGGGGGGGAAGGGAGGAGGGGAGGGGGGAGCGAAGAGAGGGAAAAAGGGAAGGAGGGGAGGAGGGGGCAGCCAAGGAGAGGGAAACCTCCATAGAGGAGGGGAGGAGAGGAGTAGTGGGGGTTAACGAAGGGATGGGAGACTTGGGGGGGAGGATGGGGGATCAGTGGGTGTAGCCATTTGAGAGTCAACATTAATTTCCCCTTCTTCAAGGAGAGCAAAAGAGTTAGAAATGGGTATGATCGGTATCTCTTCAGAAGATGATTTTGGGATATAGGTTTTCTTGATTTTGGGGTTGGGAGTTTGGGGTTTAGGTTTTGGCTAAGGCTTAGAAGGGCATCCAGCTACTCTCTGTGGCCAATGCTTTTACAGAAGGAGTAGGCTTGGGGGATGTATTCATAATCAATATTTTGCTTCCAGTTCCCTAGATCTGAAAGTAGCTCAATCTCTTTAGGGAGAGGGCTAGGTGACATCATCATTAACACAAAAACAAGCATGGATGAATCTAGTTTTAGCCTTAGTAGCTTGATCTATAGCTATTAAAGAGCCTATGGTGAGAGAAATATCTTCTATAACAGCATGATGCCAGAACTCCAGGGGAAGACCCGGGAGGTGAACCCATATTGGAGCTTGGGTCATGGATTCCATGTGGGGATTGAAGCTCGGAGACCATTTCCTTATATAGAAGCCCCGTCTGCCAAAAAACCAAGGGCCTCCAAGAAGAGCTCTTGCGAAATCATCTTTCATGTTGAAGGAGAATAGAATGAACCCGTTTGGCATTGCTGCTATTTCTAGCGCTCCACAAGGGTGCCATTTTGACCGTGCCCATTTTTTAATGTCCTCCAAAGGGGGTCTGGGGCCCATCAATTTACCAACTAGCAAGAGATCACGTGATGTAGCAGTTACCTCTGTGATATGGGTGGGAATGCGCAGTGTAAAGGACCCATTAGAAAGAGTGGGTGTGAATTTGTCTGTATGCAGGGTAGAGGTGGAACCCTCCACTAATTTGTTCCAAGCATCAGGTGGTATGGGGGAAAGGGCCCCAAGGGGGGCCCTTTCCCAGGACCAGAAGGGTCCAGCATCCGTGCTGTCACTAGAGAGATGCAGAGAACAGCAGGCGGCTGTAGGAGCTAGGGCTCACAACGGCAGTTTTTTTAATACTTAGTTGACTAAGAGCATCATAATCAACTATCTACATGACTTTATTACTCATCATCTACGTACATAATTTTTTGAAACACATGGTGTCTAGAAAATACATAATCGACACATACTCTTTAGACCATTACTATTTAACACATACTTTATTTCCAATCATAACTAAGTATCACTAACATTTATTGAGTTGTTAGTACAATACCATGTTGATCATCTAGTCTTGTGTTAGGCCATCCGTGAGATGTATTGTCATATCATGTTACGATTCCCAAATGTCCTTTAGTGTTAAGTTCATTGTATACAAACACACTCCTCTAAAATATTGATGGTTACGTTGTTATCTATTAATTTATATGGATTATTGGACATATTTACAATATGATTACCCATGAGATGAGACATATAGTCCTTGTTATCTAATGATCATATATGATGCATTATAATGTTATAAACATGTTTACTACCTAATATTTATATGATAAAATATAATACAAATTTTAATTATACATATTACAACTTAACAAATTTTCTATTTTGAGTTTAGCGATATATGGAAGAAATCCTCACCTTAAAAGGGGGATGTATTGTGGGGTTTATATAAAGTTCAAATAGATTATATTTAAATGCCATAGGTAAGATATATTTATTGAATTTCACATAATTCAAGGTAGATATTACATGATTTAGAGCAATGGTTACATTATTCAAAAGAGATATTACACAACTTAGATAATATTAACATGGACTTTATACAACTCATCATACAGATTCAAATACAATTGTGATATTTATATATATTTTAATCATATTTATTATAGAGCTTAAAGATTTTCATTACAAAGGCATATATCATATTTGGATTCAATGACCTAAGGATGATATAAAAAATTATAGAGATCAAAGTTACAACAATAATGTCATTTGACTCTCTTACTATCCATATTTGGTATATGGTTTCCTTAGTAGCCCAATATTGATATATGGCTCATTAATATCCCTAAAATAATACATGGATCCCTCAATAGGAAAAGACTAATAGGTGGCTCCCTTAATAGCCAAATATTAATACACATATCCCTTAATAAATTCCAATACTTATAGTCAACTCCTTTAGTAGCCCAAGATTAATACTCAAATTCAATGGAGAAAAGATGATCTCAAATGAGATATTTACTGCCAAAAAAATTATAGAAACTACCCATCATGGGGGAAATGCACATGGTAAAATTTACATACAACACATTGGGGGCATTGGTTGACATGATGAATCAAGTATAACTTTTCTATACACATTTTTCATTTACATAATATGATTTTATATGGTGATTTTACATTACTATTGAGAATTGATAAGAACCTTTCCCATGTGACTACATATTTCAATTTGGATTGGCACATGGAAACATTCACAAGTTTTACAAAACCATCCTATAGTTGAGATGTGAGGTTTTTATTTGCATACTCTTTTCTTTTTATCCAACAATTTTTTTTATATTGGATTAAAGGGGAGAATTGCACTACCCAATATTTGGTCTTGTGTACTTGGTAATATCACTTTTGACATTATTCTCATTTAAATAATAATTCAACAGCTTAAATCACATCTTACTCTATCTTGCATCATGATACCTATGGTCCATAGTTATTCTCTATCTTAGCGCCCCAAGAATCAATATACACTTTACAAAACACATCTAAAAACTTCCTCTTTTCTCAAAAATGATTCCAAACTTAAACTAGACATATTCATGGGTCCAATACATGTTTGGCCATGAAATTATCCCACCTTTTATGAATCTATCTCTTGTACTTTCAATGGTAATGCTTTCAATTGAAGAAATTTTCTTAGTCAGCCTAAGTAATACTTTTAGATTGTTAAGTGGGAAATATTTCAAATGGTCACCTACACAAAACTCCTCTCTAAATATTTAGGGGATTGTAGGGATATCATGTCAAATGCATGCTCTCAAAAATAAATTGAGAAAATATTGAAAGTTACCATTCCTTAGTGTACTACCATAATAAGATACTTAAACTATGAATATGTCTTTATTGATTCTCTAGATCAAAATCCATGAGTTATAATTGAGTTATAAGTGTTTATTTCCAAATTATACACAGATTATTAGGAAATTGATTAGTGATCACTTATATTTTAGTAGTGAATACAAATAATACATACATATTGTATTTGGAGCTTTTTTTTTGGGAAAAACTCTCATTTAACAGATATTGTTGAGTTATATCCTATAATAGTGGAGAACATGATTGCATAAATTGTATAGTCTTGTATAAAATATAACAAAGTGTGTACTTTCTATGTTATTGTGTTTAATTCGATCCAATACTTAACATTGGTATAGAGAACGTTTGATCTTTGATTGAATAATTTAGTTTGAAGGGGCAGTCCTCTTTGTAATTCCCGTATGATGAATGAGTTATTCGAAGCCACTGTCCACATGTTCCCAGATATTGGAGTAAAAATAGAAGCTTTGCATTAAAGGAACCTTTATAGAGGGACATTCCCAGTTATTGGAAGCTTTTTGCATTTGACTTCCATGTATTTTCAACATTGCAGCTATCAAGCTCAAGCTCGAGCTCGTGTTAAACTACCCTCCTCACCGAAAAAAATTCATATTGTCCAACTCATCAATGAACAAAACCACCTCTGCCTCACAGTTTTACATTACCCCTTTTTAGATGGTTTTTTGTTTTGTTTATAAAAGTGTTTATTTAGTGGTAGTTAGTTTAGAGTTGTGTGATATTACGAGTCTTTAGAATGTTTTATGTATCAAATGTTGAAAATTTTGATTGGTCACTAGATTGCATAGTTTAATGACATCTCTGCCTATGTTCTGGAGGGAACATATAGATTCAATGATACAAAGTATGTAAAAAAAAAATGGCCTCAATCGTTTGACTCTCTGTGTCAGGTATCTTCAGGCCTTGCACTCAGCAAAACTTGATCCCTGGTGGGATCCATGGGAGCTAACATCATCACCGATAGACCAAGGACCTTTCAATAAAAATGTTGAAAATTGAATTTTTGTGATATTCATTTAGTCTAAACCTTATCAAGTGACGTTGTGTGCAGTTAAAAATAAAGAACTATTTTAGTTGTAGTGTATCAAAAGTCTTATTTAACTGTCATGTACGTCTCATTTCATCATATAGTATTATTATCATGTGTCGTCAAAGGGTTGAGTAAGTATTAAAAAATGTATTGTCATTATGTCAAAATTATCAAAGTGAAATATGTGATTTTAGGATTTTTGTTTGTTGTCACCCTTGTTGATTCAGTTTCATGGTATTAATATGTAAAAGTGTCAAGAGTGAAAATTTGTTAAAAAAAAAAAATCTCGCATTTCTTCTAGACATACTATCTTTTGTACATGACGTCTTGGAAAATAAATGTTTTCACATTATGGGGGGGAAATAAAATAAATACAATGTAGAAATAATTTTGATTCATGTCTTCATCGACTCAGCAAGCAAAAACATTCAGTAGAGGATGAAGGAAATGAAGGAAGAAGGTCATTCAGAAACCTCTCATTAACCGCTAACGACGAGGCCACACATTTGCATTAGTGACATCATTTGTTTTCAATTGTGTTGAGTTTGAGAAATAAGAACAAAAGTATGTTATTGTGTGCTTGGAATGTGTGAGCATTCCTAATGCAATCTCTTGAATGTGTTGTGATATGTTTGGAAGGTGTAGATGTAAAAAAACTTGTATATGAGGGCAATTGACTGTGGAGATCCTCTAACTATCGTACTTCATTGGAAGATGGTCATCCGGTGAAGATGTTTACTGGAAGGGAAAACATGAACAATTCTTATATGTAGGTGATTATGTGCAACAAGATTCGAGACAACAAGATCCAACCAACAATATGCAGACCTAAAATTATGTGGTGGCATGTGATTCTATTTTTAATTCTCCTTGTCCCATGTTCCACTAGGGGGAATGTTAGGAAATTGATTAGATTCATATATATTATATACAAAATTTACATATATATCAAGGAATGTAGATCAAAATTTATATCGTGGTCGATAATAAAAATAATTGGTGGTCTATTTGAGAAAATAAATATGTTTTGTTTTAGATTAAACTATTGCAATATATGATTGTTTTGATATAAAATATCTCATTTTTCTACACTTATGACAACTAGGCTCCACTCAATCTGTAACGCCCACACATGAAGGATAAAAACACAAGACAAAATAAACCAAGATAACAAATTTGTGTCGTTCATTTACTTGTTATACGATACCATTAGTGATCACTTAGAATAACTCAACATCACATGAGACACTTGTAACACGAGATACACACCATTTCCAAACTTACTCAAAAGTATGAACACAATACAATGACTTAGCCCCACATGAGAACTTAAGGATGGACATGTTCCACAAGCACATTATTTCTTGGTTACCCCTTTATTACCAAGGAAACTATTTTATTTTGCAACATTGATTTGGAAACACATTGAACATACAAGGACCCAAGTTCTCATTAATAAGAGTATATATTTTTCATTTCATTTAAAATTTATCTTATAAGGAGTACACTTTAATTGGTTTCATTCTATACAAGAATAATTTTCTATAACTCAATTGTTGGTTTGAAACATTTTAAATGTGTAGGAGTCTCCTAATACTTATTCTTAAGCTTAGGATCCGTTTCTCAAATGCATGTTTACTTGAAATTTTAATTTTACTTTCATTATGTGAGGGAAACTAACATGAGGTCAAGAGGTAAGAGGTCTTAAGTTTAAAATGATTAAAGTTCAAGTTTCCTTTTCATTTAAACTTCTACCCATTACAATACGTTCATCTCCCTTTTGTAGTTGTTATATTTCGATAATTGATTGGATTCATTTTAACGTTTACACGTCATGAGTTTCATTTTCCCATATAAGAGTTTATGATTTCTCGAATGCTTGATTTCACATGGAGCAGCTTATATTCATTTTCAACAATATAAGAAGGCCTAATCAAGTTATAAGAAAAATCTAAATTTCACTTTACTCCTAAACCAACATCTCAAGAGTTAATTACGAATTTCATCCACAATTAAACTCTTAATGTCATGGTATAATAACTCAATTGTGACAAATGGAATTAAATCTAAATCTCATCCGCAGCCGAGCCTCTTAAGAGATTTGTTAATAAAATAACTCCTATTTGTGTCACCTAAAACCCTATATTCTACTTATGTACCAGTCTCATGTAGTTTGCATTTGATTTGAGTCAAGATTATCTTAAGGTACTAACATGAGAGCACCTCCTCACTTCATTGTTTGTTAGATCACCTTTCAAAGTTACAAGATTACATTTCCTAATTACCCCTATGATCCCAAACATTTACATTGTTGAGCCTTTCTATCGAAGCATAGTCTCAAGAAAACCATATAAATAGGTTGTTAAAACACTACGTCCCTCATGTCATAAAAGTGACACTATACCTTTTAACTATTGCATCTCACACACTTCCACACACACGAAAAACCCTCTATTAGGCTCTTAGGGAAAAACACACATACCTAAATAGTTTTAAACCATTACAATTTCAATAAGGTGGTTTCATGACTTTTGTGTTGATAAACATACATGTTCATACAATAACTTGGATTTGTGATCTTATTTCCTCTAAGCTAAGAGGTGCCAAAAAGTGTTAAGACAACTAGGATTTTCTTTTAAATTTCATTTTTCTATGTTATGAAGGTATTCACACACAAGGGTATACCAAATAATAATTTTACTCTAACGATATCCTTTTTTATTTGGTTCTTTTCTTATGAGTTACCAATTTAATAAAACACACAAGAGTACATTCATTAACTTCACACAGGGGAAAATTATAAAAATCCATTTCTTTTCCAGTTAATAGGCACATCTACACCATTAACAAGATAGAATCCCGTAAACTAAATCACACCCATGATAGAACAAACCATTTTACAACATCCCAATATGCTAACAATATCATTTTCAACACATAAAGCAATAAATAACATTTCTATTTATATCGATATTGCTAATTTATCATATACAATTACATTGTTTTCAACAATAACCCGTTATTAAAAAACACAAGTAACACTACAATTTCTTCTTGTCTTGATGTACCTGTAACCAAAAACTTGGTCAACCCAAAAGATGGCATGACATCTTCTTACAATCTAGCAACATTCATGATTTCATAATTTTCCATTCACAATCAATACAACACTTATCACACGACAAACAAGAGTAAGAGATATATATGTAATTTCATTTCATTTTCAAAGTTAGAGAGACATAGAGAGAGGAGAGAGAAAAACACCATTTTTCCCACAATCAATTTTCTCAAAACAAGCAAACAAAGGATGTTCCATACAGTCGTATATTAGTGTCTACAATTTTACCGATAGTTATCCGACTTGAAGAAGGTCCTACGCTTTTATCCCATTTTTGCTACGAGTTTACAAAAAACGTCCAAAATAGTCAAAGTGGCTATGAAACTGTGTTCAAAAACCAATCTTTGAGACTTAAACACATAAAGTGTCAATTTATATCTACTTCCATATCTACAGAGAAACCCTTGGATTCGAAAGAACTCAAAACTAGTGACTAAGGTTCAAATTGTGACCACCTTCCTAGAGTTGATCATCATAATTGTACTAGTACGTTCTTGTTGTAGAACAACTAGAGGTCTACAAAACACACTTGCAATTCTAACTCCCAAGGTTATTTTCTCAAAACTAATGATGGGATTTGATTTTCAAGGAGAAATTCAAGAGGTGTGCAGTGGCAGAAATCCATTTCTCAACATAGGAGCCTAAAACAAACTAAATTTTTAACTTTTAGCAGTTGTGCAAAGTTGCAAAATGGCCAAATGGGCTCCTAAATGCTTGATGTTAAATGATCAAATGATCACCTGAATTCATTCTAAAAGTTGATGTGACAACCCAAGTCACTAGGAATCAGGGTCAAAACTTGACTTACCCACAACGGGGTATGGAGAGGTGTTTTGCGCGTCGTTAAAAAAACATGTGTTATTAACATTTTACAAGGTGATCAAGTGATATGTTTTCACGAAAATCGAGTTCAAATTACTGTTTTGGATACTTTCATAATCCTATTTCATCATCTAAGTGTTCCACAATCTCAGGATGAGATTCAGGAGTAAGGTTACACTCAAAATAGTCCTATCGTTGAGAAGCAAATAAGGCAAATTTTTAACGTGTTGTGTAACAAATCATATTAATTTACCATTTAAGAAATATGCTTCCTTGATTTTTTTTAAAAAATCACAAAAGAAACAATATATATGCAAAAATTATGGTAGACGGAGGTGATAAAATCATACCTGAGAGGGTGAAGAGGCAGTGAGGGGTGTGCTCCAAATCTTGGAGGCAATAGTTGTGGTGTTGATGAAACATGTGCCCGATGCATTTTCTTGTGAGGATTTTAAGGCATTTTCAAACTCAAATTTTGTGAACGTCTTGCAACCATCATATTCCATGTGACCGCAATCCATTGAGCATTTTGTCAAATAGTTCATGTCTGTGCTGAATGTTTACACCCCCTTTTATTTTTAGCATTTAACAAATAAAATTTATTTTCAAACATTTTTTGGTGGTGCCAAGAGATTGTTCCAAATCTCCCATTGGCATAGGTTGAAGGGTGCTCACAAAGGTTGTAGAATTTGTATTCAAACTCATTAATATCATGCGCTTGAAAGTTCCTAGGGCTAATACAACTACCCATTTTGTGCATTGCACTCCATAAGCTCCAACACTTTACAATTTCTAATAAATAGTTACATTTTTTATTCATGAGCACGAGGGGATTTTACTAGAATTTGTTTGAAAAACATAAATTCCTATACATTGATGTGAGATGGATCTTCTTACTCTCCCAAGAATTCTTGAAAACAAAGGTTTCATTATAGAGGCGTCCATATTTGGCATACGTATAAAGAAAAAAATGCTTTTCACTTACGTTCTGATGGATGCTGAAAGCTGCCCAAAAAACCAGTCCGTGCACCATTATTATTATTATTTTTATTTTTTTGGCATACCCTGCACCAAGACTCACATTCCAACAGGCTGGGTAGAAGAAAAAGCATGCATATCCTCATAAGGCATTGACACCATTTCACTAAAATAGCCAACAGGCGTCTAAACTCATCAATTCACCCTCTTACATGTATTTTCAATTAAAACATCTGACAAGGATATGCTCCTTCTCTATCATGTCTCCTCTCTCTCTCACCGACCCTAAAAACCATCTTCTCTCCACCGTTATAACTCCACTTTCTCATTCAATTTTTTTTTGTTTTATTTATTTAATTTTTTTATGTTTTAAATTTTAAATTATAATAGTCTATATATACATAAATATATTATGTATATTTTCATTATTATTATAATTATTTTACTTTTCGAAGTAAATGGATCATCAACACAACACTCAGGAGAATATAATTTAAGTCACGCTCCTTGAAAATGAACTCAACCATATAATGGTAACATCTCGATCTCACATAAGATAAGTCGACGATGCAGAAATTGGAGGGCATTACATAATCATTTTCATCTGATTTCCTAAAAAAATGTTGGTAAATGTTTTATCTTTCAAATATACTATTATTCTACCTAATGGACACTAGGATCCTCCGTGTCCTTATTCAACTTATTTTTAGTTGAAACTTTTCCACTCCGTAAACTGAAGAGATCTAAGACCCACTCAAATTTTTAGTTAAATGGATTTAAATCTTCTCATGATTTGAACTTTTAGCTGTTACATACATGTGTATTCTACCCAAAGGATGTTAGGCTCACCAAGGTTCCTTTATGTGTGTTCACTACTTAAAATATCACATTTTGTTAGGCTAACGTACACTACACCCCACTCATCTTATAATTACACATCATATAAACTCCTCATTATTTGAAATTTTAGCTATTACATAGACATGTATTACAACTAATGTTCACCGATTTATTTATTTTAAATAATACAAAGGAAAAATGTGTATATGTCAAGGAATAGAGATTGCAATTTACAGTGAGGTCGATACTATAATTTTTTGGTTGTCTAGCTGAAAAATTATATTTCTTTTGCATTGATGTATATGATTACGATATAAGATTTTTATGAGCTTGAGACCACTAGTCTTTGATCAAGATTATTATTCTCCTTATGTAAATACATGGTTTGTAAATGCTTCACATTTCAAACATTATTTAGTATTCTATCTATTATGTTAGCCTCCATCCTGTTATTATTAGGTGCAGTCACTGGTGGAAATCTCACACTTGGTAAGGCTAGTGGGCATTAGGCCCTACTTGAGTATTAATTACATGGATTTAAATATCCTCATTATTTGAAGTATTAGCTATTATACAGTCATATATTATAGCTATTGGTCACTGCTCTACCATACCAAAAGAGATACAAAACTAAAAAATTAGTATATATCAAGGAAATTAGGAATAAAGATCACAGTTTCTATTATGGTCAATAATTAATTTTTTTGGTGGACTAGCAAAGAAAAAAGATTTATTTTCCTTTAGTGTATATGATTACAAGATATGCTTGTTTTGATCTTGTAGCCACAAGGCTTTGCTTAATATTTTTATCTCCTAGCCTAAATGCATGATTGGTAGAGGCGGTATCTTTTAGATATACACACATTTTATCTAGTAGAAACTTGGACGACGTGTACTAGGACTCAATCAAGTTGAAATTACATGTCTTTTGAACTCCATACTTTGTGAAGGATATATTTGAAATAATAACATCTTGCTACAGAACAATTTCAAGTGGTTTATGATTGATTTTCATTATATGCTCCAATAACTCCCTTTTTGTAAATGTTGGGAGTATACTCGGAAAAACATTCTATTAAGGCCTTTTCCACAAACTCATCTTTAATATGTGCCAAAATCCACCCACAATAAATATTAATGGGGTAAAATATTTATTTCTAATGTTACCCTTGCAAATAATAAAAGGGTATAGTAAGTGATAAATATTTATGTAAAAAAACATAGTAGAAAGTCAAGAGACATTGATGTGGGTAAAGACCTGATAAGAGGTATATTGTAACTATGAATTGATTATGTACAAAAAAAAAAAATTCATTTGTGAGATGTAACATGTGTGTCAATTAAAACTATCCCTTGAATATTATAAAAGGAAATTGTCGATGGATAAAAATGGGGGAATAAAAAAAATATTGATATATTATGGAAGGAATCAAAAAGAAATCATTAAAAGGCAACCCTCTAGTTTGAAGTGGGAAGAAAGCACCCTATGATTTAGAAGGGGTGTTCAAGGTGCATCCAACTGGGGGTACAAGTTATATCCCAGATGCCCCTAGAAAAAGGTTGTGTTATATGTTTTCAAGTATTGTTTCCTCACTATACAAGTTCTAATTGTGCTCTTTTTCTTACACTTTGAAGGTTGAAAGAGTCATCCACAAGGATTCCACATATATGTAACTTAATTTTTTTTATAATAAATGAATTATTCTATTATTGAGTATAGTTTTCATTTTACCTATTGTATCTATATTTATATCTTTACATTCTTCATTAAGCGTCTTTTATAGTTATAGGTAATTAAAAAGTACATAAATTATTACACAAACAAAATTAGGGTTTCGTGTTATATGTTTCCCTATGAATGAAACATTACAATCTTCACCAAGAAGACACTTGCATCATTTATAATATCACTAGTCACTCATTTTGAATTGTTGGTGAAAACATTTGTTGCAATGTAGACTATTGGCTATCGCAAACGGTCATGGGGTTAAGCCCCTCCTTCTTGGGTGCGGGGAGGCTCCCATTATTAAATGTAAACTAACTAAAACCATGGGGTGGTTGTTAGGTTGGGGATCACATAAGAATACTCCACTAGAAATTTGGTACAGTGTTTGTACACTGTACACGGGGAGGAAATATTTTGTGAAGGGAGGTGTTGTCATGTGTTTTTGCAAGGGAAAAATTCACTTGAAAGTAGGACAATTTTATCCTAGTGTCAAAAAATTTCATTGTATACCTTCCCCGACACCCCTCTAGGCTAGTTCATCCCCTGTACAGGGTCTATCCTATCCTATCAAGTGCTCCTTTGTGTTGTGTCAAACTTTTCCATAGGTGATTTAGTTATACAAATTCATTCAAGTGCTTCCGAGGTGGTATTATTCAAGGTTGACTTTTCGAGAGGATTAGGAATAACTATTTCTAGCTCTTCTGAGGCATGTTGCACACCCCACGAAGTGGATTTGTGGGCCCAAATTCATAATGGAGTAGTATTAAGGAGCTAGAAACATTGTGCAACTAATTTTGGAATATTTTGGAAAGATTCAGAGGTTTAGAGATAAGTTCAACAAAAGCGGGTCTTGGAGGGTGAAGGAGCTTGCTGTACAAAACAACCCCTAAGCTTCGAGAAGTGATTCCAAGAGCTTAATAAGGATTTGGAGGTAAAACAAGACACCGTTGGAAAGGTATTTTAGAGGTCTAAGTGATGGTGGTTTTCTATTTTTCACAAGGCATAATAAATTCTCCCTACAGATTGTTTTCAACATGCACAACCTATGATCTTGAGAAAAAGCCTAGTTTTAGAAGGTTTTAAGAAGAATAAAGGAATGAGCCCCATAATATACTTCTCAAAATGGGTTTTTAAGTCAATTTTATGTAAATGAGTTCTAAAAAAGAGCCCCGGATGCTCAAGATATGCCTCTGACAAGTTGTTTTCCAAGGTATGCTTTGGGACTTAGCCAATTTTTAGGGTGGACACATGTCACTCCCAGGATCAAAGCACAATTTATTGCACCAACTGTCCCATCCCCTTAGGACAATTGGGACATAAAATTATTCCCAACTCTATTTAAGTCTCCCTAGACCCTCATGTGACCCCGACGAAGCTAAAACATGCAAGTTTAGCCCCTTTGCACGCATTCTTAGCCCTCACCGTTGTGTAATCAAATTTTGCCACTTGTTATCACCAGATGAGGGTGCATTTTTTTTCACCATATTTCATATCTCCTTGGGATATTTGGGACATAAAAATGCACCCAAGTCTATCCCTTGCTCTTGGTCACCCATATGACTCAGTTTCAGCTCTTAGGTGTTTTAAAATGCTTTTTTTCTCTCCCTCACCGTCCAATCATGGGATGCCACTTTCCATGCTCAAGGTGAGATAAAATTTTGTGTAGAATATGTACCAAACACTTGAGACACATGAAACACAAAATTTTACTCAAGTAATTGGATATTTAAAAATCCATTTTTGTAAAATTTTAACTGCTTCTACTTCTTCTTCCCCATCCGTATGAGAACCTCACTGTTGGAAGAAACCATTAAACTCCATTGCCAATGCTTCCACCACTCCATTTATTCATTGCAAATCCATTCCAACAAATGTTTTTTTTCAATAATATCCAAACCATTTCTTTTGCAGGTGTTACCATGCCTAATTGTTTCTAAAATGACTCCATAACCAAAATCATGAAAAACTCATATCTCACAATCCGATCCACGGATTGAAGTGATATTTTTGCAAACTTCTCCGTTCTCAAATTACTTTAAGAATAAATTTACAACATATAAAAATATTCCTTGGATATTTAATGGCAACAAAATCCTCATTTTGAACCTTGGCTTTCATTCCTTCGATTTACCATCACACCGAGCAGACATATCAAGCTAAAAATGTGAGCACAAGTTCCAGGAGAAAAACATTCTACTGGTGAAGTTTCTTTCATCATGAGTTGAGGTGGGAAAGAATGTTATCAAAATCTTAGTGACTCCATTAATGGTTGTCATGGTAGCTTTGTTTCTGAAGTCTGCACTCAAAAAAATTTGTGTTTTTTATTTCCAAGCATTCTGGTGGGTGAAACACAGTGAAATTTGGAGCACGAGATTGCTACGAAGAGCCAAATCTAAAAATATCGTATCCATTGAAAATCTGAGGCCATTTTTGTAACTTACTAAAAATAACATATTCCATGCTGCTACACATGCTAAAAATAGTAAGTTCCATGAATTGCAAGTATGGATTACCCAAGAAATTCAAAAACAATGCAAAGCAAAAGACCGGGCAAAATGCCATTTTTCCCAAAATAATAGGTTGGGAAAAAGATGTTACAAATATATTGTGACATTATTAATAAATTTTAATATTATTAATAATGAGTTAATACAACTCATATTAATAATATAGTTAATAGTTGTGTGTGAGTGAAGTTGTTGAATAAACAACTCACGTAGCTATTTTGGAGTGTGAGTGATCCTGGGGATAAGCTTGAGAGATTCATGGAGAGATATGAGGAAGACTATGTGATAAGACTTGACTCCTAGATTATAGGATCAAACATTTGTATAAGAAGTTATCTCTAGATGAATACAATATCTCAGATGAATTTAATTACATATTTTATTATTCAGAGTTTATTTCTCATATTATATTGTAGCTTATAACAGTGGTATCAGAGACAGGTGCGTTTAATTGGAAAAATAATATTTATAAACATGTCACTATGAATTACATCTACATCTATTCAATCTCAGTGTGGCTTAGAACATTCGCTTCCAGCTATCAAAGACGTGGCACTCATTTCTCATCTTCCTGTGTTTTTCTCTGCACAACTGTAGATGCACAAATGTGTACGTAGGCCAACACGTGGGGAGCATGGTTGAATTGCAATATGTATGGTGCTGAATACATTATGGCCACCGTACGTTGGATCCATCTTCAACTAGTTTTTAAGAATCAATTCACTGGCTATTCATACCTATTGTTTTGCACATAATGGTTGTGTGAAGAAGAATTATTTGTAGAAACCTCAAAGTTAAAAGGGAGAGCAGCATGTGTACATGGTTCACACCACCAGATCTGCCTTAATCCAATCTTAGTCTACGTTGTTACCAATGCTCTCTACGAAATTAGGATTATAACGAGTCATTCAACTCCTGTTGGTACGTGGTACTATTAATATATCCCAAGTTTTACTCTCCACTGTGGCTTGCATTGGTGAAGGACTGAAAATTGGGATCATTATTTTTATGGCTCCATAGTGAAAAACGTCAACTTTCGGACTCCACTAAAACTTAGCCCATGGTATCGAAGAAAAATAAAAGCCATATGACCTAAGGTATTGCGTGAAGAGTATGTTGAACATGTATCAGTTGCACTCTCTTGGAAAAAGCATCAATTCTGAGTTAATTGTCGACACAATGCACCTATGTGGATGAGAAAATAGATATTGCGGGAATGAAGATCAAAATTCTGTGGTCTACTATGTGTACATCTATAATATCAAATCAAATATTCTACATACATTTGCATTTACAGGATCCATCTATCAAGTACTTTCATTATAGTAGGTCTACCATCTGCATTCCACGCGTCAAATAGATTTGTTTCTAGTTTATTTAGTCTTTGGTCATAATATTATAAGTTCAATTTTATTACAAGTTAAACATGATAATTGTTCTCTTTTACGGTTGAGTCATATAATATGTTTTATAGGCGAGTCTTTTAAATTAGTATATTGTGTCATAGTTATTCATTAGATAGTCAATTAAAATCAAGTGCTATAGTAAAAAGTCAGAGTCAAGAGTTGTATTTTGGTAGGTGAAAAGGTCATTTCATATTCTTATTAAATAGGTGATCTTAGGATTTTTATTGTATCATTCTATTGTCATCAAAATTGAGTCAAAAAAGTTTTTGCTACAAAAAAATGACAAATGAGTGCATTTTCAATGTAATCCGACACTCAATTTTTAAGGAAAAATGTAAATGAAAACCGTTCCTGGATTCAGGGGCTCTGCCCCTCGACCATGCCCTGTATCGTGATAGAGAACGCGTATCATCCTCGACTATACTTTTTGCTGAGTTAGTAGGGACATTCATGGAGGAAGGAGGCAATAAAGGAAGGAGTTCAATCAGCGACCTCTCACTATCCGCAAGCAATGGGGCTGCACAATGTTGTTGTGGCATTTTATTTCAGTTGTTTGTTTACTTTCAGCAAATAAGAACAAATGAATCATACATGTTCAACTATTGTAATAAGTGAGCTCCTGCGTGAGTGAAATTTCCTACATTTTCTCTTGATGTTAGAGCATTGTAGAAGATCAGAAACACCAATGTCAGTCAGTTCGTGGATCTTGAAAAGGTTTGTGGGAGATCCAGAAAACCACATGAGGTGGACAATTTATGGTTCCTGTCACGTCAAGGTTTGTGTTAAACCTGTTTAAAACCATGGAAGGAGAGAGCATTTCTTTTGATCAAGGTCATGAGCCAAGTTGGGCATGCCACATGGGTGAGCATACTACATATAAGCATGTGAATTTTTTTTACCATGTCAACATTGGGGGAGTGTATATTGGGAATTAATAATGTTAACAATAGGGGAGTGAATGTTACAAATATATTGTGAAATTATTAATAAATTGTAATATTATTAATAATTAGTAAATACAACTCATATTAATAATATAGTTAATAGTTGTGTGTGAGTGAATTTGCTGAATAAAAAACTCACGTAGCTATTTTGGAGTGTGAGTGATCCTAGGGATAAGCTTGAGAGATTCATGGAGAGAGATATGAGGAATACTATGTGATAAGACTCGAATCCTAGATTACATGATCAAGCATTTGTATAAGAAGCTATCTCTAGATGAATACAATATCCTAGATGAATTCAATTGCATATTTTATTATTCGGAGTTTATTTCTCATATTATATTGTAGCTTCTAACAAAAGCAACATGCTAAAAACAAAAAGTCTTCATTTTCACACATCTTTTCACTTTTTGGACTCTCAACTGGATAATGGGACGACCTCACAACTCAAAAAGAGAAACGAGAACTCCATAAGGGCCTTAAAAACATCATTTTGAGCTCATTTGTGTCCAAAAACAAGGCATAACATCGTAGGGTGTAGTAGGTGGGCTCATCATTGTCTCTCAGTGAGCTAGGTGATTTGAGCTAGATGAGTAGACTTGAAATGGTTGAAATTGATTGAGTTAACCCAGGAAAGTGAGTTAGGAAAAACTCACATCTCTCATAGCAGTAAAGGAAAATGTTATAATGTTGCAACATAGTGTGAAAAACGAGGATGTAGGGGTCAAGGGATTTGAACACCATGAACGACAATTGTGAAATCCTAAGGAACAAGAGAGTGATCCCCACTCTCATTGTGAGATTAGAATGAATCATCATGAGCAATTCTTGCGGTCATATGGGGATCTTGAAATTGTGTTTTTAAACACTCCACTCAAGGTGTCTATGCATTATGCAAAGAAGTGGAGATTGTGATTTTTATTAGAAAAGGAAACTTCTTCCATGGTTCTCTCTCTTCTTCTCTCCTTCTCTTCAATCCCCCTTCCATCTCTTCCCTCACTTCCTAACTCTTCATTGGGAGGGTGCTATTTTTCATCTTATTCACCTTTCATCTTATTCACTAATGTGACCATAGTCTAAAATGTAATAAGTTACCCTTAATTAATAAAATAGGACTTAATGTTATTTCCTAGGAATGTCAAGAGTCACAAGTGGTAAAGAAAAGTGAAGAGACACATGAGGGGTAGATGAAAATTATTTTCTAAGTCTATATATTGTAATGAATTCCCCATTCTTAAGGGTTGTCAATTTTGTATGCTCATGAAAGATTACTACTTGTGAAGAAACAAAAGAGATAACTATTTCCTCTATTTATCCTCTATATGTTCTTTTATTTCTCACTATGTACAATTTTTCCAAAACATCAATGAAGAATAAAGGGGGTTCATGCATTTTTTGATGAGAAGATTACCAAAACTTTGTGTTCTTAATATTATCTTATCTTGTTGTCAATTGCAATGTTGTTTTCCTTATATATCTATGTGTGTTGAAGTACTCTGATTAATGGTTATAGGCATATGATTTTCTACCTACAATATTAATCCCCATCTCCTTTTTCCCACTCCATTTCCTAACCTCTTAGAAAATTCCTCCTTTGTAAGTAATTACAAGCTTTTCCCGTAGGTTCAGTGGAGTGTTCCTGTTGGATCCCCGGCCTCGAAGGCCACAATAGATTCTCATTTCATTCACGCATAATAAATGGAGCTTCACCATTAAAGAAGAGGGACCTAGAGTCTCAGAGCATTGGTGGACACCCATCAATTTGTCCACCTGAAAATTTTTCTTGCCAACAGGAGGTAAAGAGGAGTAGGAGAAATAGGGATAGAGGGTTAATGCTGTGAGTAAGAACTATTATATTCTCACCAATAATAACCAAAATAGGTCCACATTTAATTAGAATAACACAAGAATGTAATCAATCAGAAAGACTAACAAACTAGAGACATAAATTTCTGTAGATTCATTAATCAAGGAAAAAAAGTTCCTTCTTTGTTATACAAGATTACCACGCTTGAAAATTTGGAGAGTAGAGAGGATAGAGGAACATAGAAAATGACATAGAGGAAATGTATCTTTTATTTCTTTATGTAGTAGTGATATAAATCATAACAACATAAATAAATTAATAATTGTCAACCCTTTTGAATGAGGAAGACATTCCAATTTATAACACTACAATTGTCTTTTCATCTCCCCCACATTAATTTTAACCTTTCCTCATCACTTGTGACCTTCCATATTCCTAGGAAATGAAAGTGAATCTTTTTCTTATTGAAAAAAAAGACTCTTACAATGTTAAGTTGAAGGTCACTTAAGTGAATAAGTCAAAGTAGTTAAAAATTACCATCTTAATGAATATGAAGCATCTTTCGATGAAGAACTCGCTGACGTGAAGCATTATGATCACAACCTCCTCCTGTAAGATATGGAGACATTCCAGGGCATTGAATAAGTGTTCAAAAATAATGTTATGAGATATACATTGTGATGGGAACATGATGATCTTATCTGATGCACAATGTAGGATTTAGGGTATGGGGATCACTTTCTTACTGTCTTTAGGCCTTCACAATATGTAGTTCATCTGAAACCAAAAAAAAGGACTCCATGATGCTCAAATGAAATTTATTCTTATCTATCACTCATTGAAATAGGTCTGTCATCTTGCAGATAGAAGTGATTTCTCCCTGAATGAAATTCTTGTCCTATGACCACTTGTTGAGCTGAAATGATGTGATTCACTATAATGTTTCCCCTGAATGAGTGTATGAACACACTACACTAATAGGTGAATTACAACATGTGAAAATGATATTATTTCCCATTATTACAAACATGGTACATCCACATGGAGATCATCACCCTTACCCTTCCTGGCTCTAAAATCCTTCTTGAATGGAATTGAATTTTAGGATGCTCAAACACCTTCGTGCTCATAGGTCTCCTCATGGAAATAGTTATTCTCCTCTAGATAGAAGGGTTTTACCCCTTGAATGAAACTTAAGGGAATGTCTGAGAATGAGTTCCATGTTCTTGAACTTCTAAAATACATTAAAACACTTGTGAATTCCACCTCCTTGACTTAGCAAGATGTGAGCACTTTACAAAGGATTGGTTAAGTGTTTAAAAAAAACTTTCATGAGATATGAATTATTTGTGAGATTGAGATGACTTCTTAACATCACTTATGGTGATCTTATCCTATCATTATCCTAATGACCATTTCCCCAGATGACTTGAATTTCAATTAATTTCTTGATTTTTCAAATCCTTAATATACCTCATTGATCTTCTTGATTTCACCCATTGTCTAACTGGCTATCTTTCACACACATTGATACACTCTAACCTATGTTACCTTATCATAGTATGATTCATATGACGTCCCTTATCCTTAGAAATATATTTTATCACAAGGTAAAATTTTGAAATGAGATAACTTCAATTTCCTCCTCGTGGATTCATTTGATATTTAAATCACACCCTTTATGACAAAGAGGTCTCCTTCATGGGATGGAATTGACCTCGGGTACTTAAACATGTTCTGTATAGGTTTAAAGATTTCATCAAAAATTTGGTTTAGAGATTACTATTTCACCTTGGTGATGAAAGACATATACTTATTGAATGAATTCAACCATGATGAATCACTTCTACCATAATTGGGATGAATTAAACCATCCAGCCTCTTCCATCAAAATGTGTCATGTAGGAATCATCTATGGACTGATGCTTTAGGAGCCTATGCAGAGTTTTCTTTCCTATTTAAACCATGAGATAACCTCCCATACTTGCATTATCATGTAAAAATAGTAATGAAATGGGAATAATGGGATTTGCTAAAATGCATTTCTGAAACTCAATTACACAACTTTCTATTTTTATCAGGTCTTATCTAGGGACTACTATTTATCGTAAATTTTCACCATTTATCTCTTTCTGATGATTTCTTACTCATGTTGGAGTGTTGTGAAGGATGAAAATTCACCATTTTTGAAAACTTTCTATTTTTAGACATGCACAACCTTGTAAAATTACTATTTTTATAAATAGGTAATTACATAGGTGTCGAGTTGCAACAAAAACACTTTCAATAAGTCTGTGTTTTGCTCCAGGACTCTCCGCTCCAATTTTAAAGGTTTTCCGTCCACTGGATCTATCATAGAACCAAAAAGGATAACTATTCTAAGAAGAAATTTTCAAATGCGATGATCGTAAAGTGTACACAAATATCCATGGTATTTCTTTCACATTCATATTGAATGCATTCTTAAAACAGATTGTACTAGTGAAGTTTTGCAAAGATCAGGTGCACGGATTAAGAGATATATGGGAAAAAGTTTGTTTGTAAGTTTGATGTTTCTGGGAGTGATTTTAGTAGCATGACTTATACATTAATGGAGTTTTTATGAGGGTAAACAACAGCATAATTTGAAGTTTTAAAATGGCTAATTTTTGTGATGAGGAGGAGTTAGCCAAATTTATGTGCACATTTTCTAAATCACCTGGGACTATGACAACTTGACCGAAAGTTGATGATGAGTTGAAGTGGAGAAGGGGGGTCATACATTTTTGTATCCCTTGTACCCTTTACACCTTTTTTTACACTGGGGACATAATAGGAGTGTGAAATTATGAGTAGGGTGAGAGCAAGGACTCTAGAATGAGCACTAGCTAGTTAAAATTTTGTCACATGGAGCTAGAAATGAATTCTGTCAAGTGATTAAGGGATAGCTTGGATGAAGGGGATTTTACAATTTTATGTCCCCACTTGTACTATTTGTCACCTTAGGGGATATTGGGGACATCAAATAGTGAAATTTTTTTACTTGGGTGAGAGTTAGGGGCTACGAATGAGCACCAATGGCCTAAAATGTTGGTCGCATAAAGCTAGAAATGACTTTTCAAGTGACCAAACACTAACTAAGGTGAAGGAGGTCGTGATTTTGAGTTTCCCCCTTGTCCCATTTGCATATCCCTTTAGGACATAGTGGGGATAGAAAGATTGAAAAATTGTGACTTTTCCACTTTAGGAAAGTTGATATTACCCATTGTGTCCAAATCGGGACACCGGGAGTGAAATTTCCACCCCCCCCCCCCCAATGAGCATGGGAAATTGTTTTAGGATCAAAAATTATATGATTTTTGAATCCAAAAAACATTATGAGATTATTCCACAAATTATAAGGAACTAATTATTCCAGTATTTTCATTTTTAGGGAACATTTTATCTTAGTACTAAGAGGAACAATACTCGTTGTGTTCTTCATTACCTCAAGAAATATTTGAGCCTCGGAATAAAATTTATGTGTCCATCAATTTATATGATTCCATAGATTGATTTCCAATCATGATGTATTTTTACTCCTTATAACTCCTCTTAGAGCTCCCATTATCATCCAAATAAGCCAACTTTCACCATTGAAGCCTTCATTTCCATGTACCCAAAATTACTCAGATGTTGACACAAGTTATTCCTCAATCAAATTTGTTCAACCAAATTTTCCTAAAATTCCTTGGACATACCTTCAATATTTTTCTAATATCAGCTCTAATACTGATTTATTACTTTCCATGTAATATTCTAAAGGGTGTTTACTAGCTACAGAATGGCCAAAATGACCTTTTTAGGCCTCTGAGAGGTAGTTATCTATTCACTCGAGTATCAATGAGTTCATCAAACATCATTGGGTAATATTCCATACACATTTAGACACACTTTTGAATATACCTTGTTGGTAAATTTCCTCTAATCCTGATATTGAGGTTGAAATTGAGTGACAAGTTGGGCTAGAGGGAGGGATTCATAGTGATTGGTAAACAGAAATTTTCAATTATGGGATTAGTTATAATGATCAAAAGTATCATTTTTTCATGCTAGGACATTCTACATGACAATATTTAGATCTATCTCAAGGACATTAGACCATGTAAGGGGAAATGGATAACCTCAGTGTATCTCATGTGGCTAGCACACCAATGCCTTGTTCATTGGTCCATAGGGTTCACCACACTAAAAAACTATAAAAGCTACAAACACAACCAAGAATTTAACACAACCAACACACGAACATGGAAAGGAAACACAATCAAGAACGGGAAAGCACACATGACAAAAAGGTAAACCATGATAAAACATACATAAATAACCTATGTTACATGTGGGGCCACAAATGACTTTCATTATGTAGCATCAGTTATTTATTGAATGTTTCACCCATGTACATGGGTATCATCAAAGGTCTGTGTTCCAGTAAATCCATTGACACGCTCACTGAAATATGGCCCCTTTCTCAATTTATTGATAAAGACTTATCATGATTTTTATATTAATTAATTATCCACTTAGTCCAATTATTTCCTTTATTGTTTTGACATCTTATTTTTCGTCTTCTCATTTATTGCCAAGTTTGATCCAATTGATAATTTTCATTTACTGGTATAGGAATGAGTCTTGATCACACTAGGCTTGTTATTTTCACACTGAGGCATATGATCTCTAATGGGAATTTTGACCTTCAATTTTCATCTTCTTCATGACCATTTTTTCCATGAGCTAGTTCTTGAAAAATGTGTTAATATTCAACACTATCACAATCCTCTTGATGTTCTGTGTTTACCAGTTACTCCAAATGGTATTATTTCACACACATCAACTCAATCTTGACTTGCTGCTTACTATGGTGTGTCTTGCATAGTGCTTCATCATATTGAAATGGAAATGATTACAAGGTTAGGCACAAAAAATGAAAACTATCATATTCTCCATCTTGTCCATTTTGAGCCTAAAAATATGGATTCATGATGAAATCACCTTTTCCTTTAGCAGAGTCAACCTTAGAAGATTCAACCACATTTTTATTCACATATTCCTTATTGAGAAGGTTTTTGTCTTGAAGAAAATCAACCTTGGGGGACTCAAGCAAAATTTCATCAACATGCTCTTCATTGAGAAGGTATCCATCTTCTTGAAAGGAGAATGAGCACAAGGTTGTGGCTAAAATATCAAGATCATCATTTTCCCACTCTTGACCATCATGAGCTTGGGAGTTCATCCCCACTCTTATTGAGTAGATTAAAATTCAAGAGACCTAAGAACCTTTTCATTTACATATTTATTCTTTAAATATTCATCCTTTCCTAATGGGAAAGAGAAATAGTCATATTCACAATCATACTCATTGAACAGATCTTCGTGAAGATCCTTGAGAGCATGATTGGAAACATGGGAATAACCTATCAAGAAGTTGTTTGATATCATTCTTTCTTCCTTATTCTCATTTCTTGTCATCTCGTGATTCCATTGTCTATAGGTCAGGATTTCCATGACATCCATTACCAAAAAATAGAGAATTTGCATTCATGCTCAATGGGAAGAACATACTATCAAATATCGTTTCATCATGTCATCCTGATGCTTTCCGAATAGATCTGCCATATGTGGGTATTCCTCCTTCAACATGGGAAGTTCAACATCTTCCTTTGAAGCTATGAAAAAGTTGTGATACCTTGAATCTTGAAAAAGGATATCCGCTCTTGGGACATTTGTTCTTTGAATGGTGTATTTCATTTTATTGATGGGAAGGAGCTTCTTCATTTTACCATTGACTAGAATGGTGGCATGTGACCAATCCATCTGTATATCTCCCCAACATCTCGACAGAAGATTTGGCTCAACAACATGCCATATGAGGCTAGCATGTATGCTACAAGTATTTTTTTAGAAACAAAATATATTGCACTTAGGTACATTTTTTAGGTCCTAGAGCATACTAATATATACATGATTCCTGAGTAAGAAAACTAGTGGTTAACAATGTCTTTTGGGATTTTTTCATATCATCTCTTATATTTTTATTAACCTTACACACCTTGCATCCTGTCAGTACTTTATTAATTTATCTTTTATGGCCTCAGACACTAGCACCCATTTAGGACAAAAATGCCTAGGCGCTCCCTAACATTTTTTTATTTCTTATTTTACTTTTGGGTCTCTTTACAATTTTAGGTCGGCATTTTAGTTGTCAGTTATGAAATTCAAACAAGGGAGTCATATATATACATAGTTATAACTCTCAAATAAGGAGCCAAGGACTAACAATTACCTATCATCACCTAAGATGCATTCAAAGTCACAAGAGAAATTCAAAGGAATTCATCTAGCACACTCATATAAGGGACAAGGGCTACATTACTCTGCATAGACAACCTAGGAGGGGGAGGTTTGTTTTATTCCATCACACACATTCTATACATTGCTACATTCTAGATATAGCCCACTATCATTGTGCAACATGCGCAAGGGAAACCTAAGGCATCATTACAAACACATACATAGAGAACTACATGGAGTTTGAGATGTAGTGCAATGATTTTTCATAAGATCACTCTTCAGGTGACCATCGGGGTCAGTTCGACTCCACATTCTGCATCTTTTTTATTATATTTGAAGTGGTTTGTGTACATGTGAAGTAGATATTTGTTTTTCAAGTTACAAGTGTGATCGTAACTTTAATAGTGAAGTGAGAGTGAAAAAATGAATATTGGAGCAAAGACCTTCTAACCTTGAAAAATTAGGACCTGAGCATCTAAGCGGACACTAGCACACATATCAGACACTAGCTCCTGCCAATAGTGTCCTCCTATGGAAGTTTTTGTCCTTCAAATTTTTGTACTTTCAAAATTTTATGGAGATTTTATAACATTTTTTCCATCCTATTCTAGTAGATACTCAGTTCAGATCACTTTCGGATCACAAAAAGTTAACTAAGTCACCTTATCTCTCTCTATTGCTTAGGGTTTCGTATTATTGCTTACTTATTCCTTGTCTTACTATATATTATCACTTGTATATCATTAAGTATAGTAAAGTTACTCTAAAATTAGATTTAATTAAATTTATATTAAATAATTTGGTGAACCCTACTCATGATCAAACACTTGGATCTTTATCTTGATTTTTCTATTGGATCTTCTTTCATTGCTAATCAAGTCTCCTTGTATCAACTACTTCAAATGCACCCACCTTGCAAAGATGTTGTCCAAAAATTCCCTAGAAAATATGTAACTCCCTTGTAATATGCCACCTGCACAAATAAGTTGCCACTTTTTATCGTCTTACTAATGACCCTATCAGTCTTGATACCAAAACCAATCAACCCATCTTAGAGTCAATTCAAGATTTACACCATGATTTTAAAGATAAATTTCAAGCTATGGAAACCATGATTACATCCATCAAAGATTAAATCCAACATCTTAAGGATACTTCTCATGCCCATGCTACTTCTTATACACCTCATCCTAATTCCATGTCTACTACATGTGCCCATACAAGTGAAGCAAATTCTTACCGCTACCAACACCTCTCAAGTTTGATCTAATTTCTAAGCAACATGATATTATTCCTAAGCTCCTTAATCACCAGTTGATCAACTTGCCACCTACTCATTACTATCCTCATTATTGGATTCTAAAATACAAAGGTCACCCATTTTTCAATTATCATAGAATCAATGTACATCATGACAATAATTGCTATGATTTAAATTGAAGAATTGGGCACTTTGAGTATCAAGGTTTTATTTGATTTTCTACACAACATTCTACTACATGCTCATCTCCAATTGCTAAATTCCACTGGGCTCCCAAATCTATTCCCTCTATATATAATGAACATCATGCCATAATTACTAACGTTCCTTCTCCAGTAAGTCAAGATCCACCTATCTAACCCAATTCCATACCACCTTTAAAAATACTTATCCCTTTATCTCCTCCTATCAAGTCCTGTACAATGTTACTGATTCCAAATAATCAACCACCTTCAAAAATATGTACCACATTACCTCCTCCTACCAAGTCCTCCACATCATTACCAATTCCAAATAAGCAAACGCCATCCAAGGAAGCACCACCACTTCCCTCACCACAAGTTGTGATCCCTCACCAACCTCCTCCAATTAATGCACACAATTCCTCTTTTTGATGATCAAGATAATGCTTACTAGCATGGTATTTCCCACATGATCACATAATTTTCCATCAATTGCACACTTGGGGGGTATCGCACTATCCCCTCCTCCATCACCATTTTATGTCTCTATTTTCTACTCCTAGTTTAGTTGCTACATCTCACACTATGGGATTTACAGTCACACCTTTCTAACATCTATTCTCAGTATAATCACTATTACTCTCATTATTTGATGACACACTCTAATTCTATGGTTCATTCTCAACTACTAAGGGTCCATTTATAAAATGAACCTCACATCACCTACTCTTTACTTTACACTTTGTGCTTCACGAACAATATTTCTCAACATTCTCACATCTCTAGTATACACATTGTACCATCATTTCCCAATGACACACTCTTGTTCTATGATTCATTATTAACTATTGAGGGAGAATTTCTAAATGAACATCATTGTACGCACATTTGGTGGAGGGCAATGTGGCTATCCTCCTTTTCACATTCTACACATTGTAGCACACCATCATATTTTCACAATATATGTATATCTTGCTTGCATTTACTCTTGTTAGCTTATTCTACTTACATGTTACACTTTGTTTCCGATGCTAATTGGATACTTAGTATGTCATTATATTTCTCTATATACACCTGTGCATTCACTTGGTATCTTGAGGTGAATGCAAGACATTTTACAGATTCATACATGATGTATGATGCTCAACACTTCTCTTTACCAGTCTTGTCGAGGCTCCTCAGGGCATCTACCTTTACTACTCTCACACTTTACACATCACAAGTTCTATTTTTGCATTATTTACTACTTCTAATTATTGTCACTTTACCTTTCGCTGATTTATACCATTTTTAACATACTAGTTATCTCTCTAACATGATAACAGGTGCTTCATGTGTAGCATTTTCCTTACAAGATTACATGCGACCATGATTATCTGTCACATTTTTCTTACTATTTCTTTTCTAATGTTCGCGGGCTATACCCTATGTTATGACTGCTCATTGTTATCTTATGGATATTTCAGCCCCGATTGTCTTGTGACATTGTGAGCTATGTCCCATGTATGAAACCTGATTTTAATGATACATCTTGTTTTCATAGGTGCTTGTTACATTTATTTCTATTGCATACTAGCTATTGTTACACTAACACTTGTTCCCTAGGCCATATTGTTTGTATGTGACCTTTGTTTCCATACCATGCACATCCCCTACCCCCTATGCACGTATCTAATATTAGATATGCATATTAGCATCCAGTGCTCTCGTTTGGGCCACCTTCTCCTACTTTTCATCGTATGCACCTCAAACGAGGGGATCATCATTCAGGTGAGAAAATCACCCTTATAACAACATAATATTTATAGATCAGAGCATAACAATGTACATACTTGGCAACAAAACAATACTCACAAAATGGCCCAAAATAAGACTTGGGTCACAAACACAGACTTGACACTAGCACCCAAATTAGACACGTAGCGGTGGGTGCTTGTGTCCTGGGGAAAAAATAGACTTTTTCTTAGTTGAGTATAGCTTCTAGCAGTCCACAACATAGTTCTATAGTAGTAGTCACTTGACTCCATTTTTAGAATTCTATTTACATTCAGTTGCAAACAATTACATATAGTGATGTGCGATTTATAGTGGAACTTATTTAGGAAGCATCATGGATGAAGAGTAAAACATAACCTCTCTCCCCAACACTCTTCTCTTGGCGTGAGATCACCCAAAAAAAAAAAAAAACTCATTCTTGGCGTGAGATCACCCAAAAAAACTCATCCTTGGCATGATATTTCCCAAAAAACATTGTTCTTGGTGTGAGATGGCCCAAAAACCTCATCCATTCAACAAAAAATTCAACAGTATCTCCAAGAGCAAATCAAGACAAATTTTTTATCTTTTAATCTCTTATACATTAGGTTTCACACTTTCCTTTTACATAGTTTTACACTTTTACTTAGTTATACAAATGTTACTTTGATTTTTTCATACACAAAAATTTGACTAACTCTTCTTGCTCTTCTTTTATAGGTCCATCCTTATATGCAACAAGAAGCAACTCACATCAACAAGCACAAGCTCTAACAAATTATGCTCCACCCCTAGGGTCTACCTCCACTTTCCTAGTTCCACACTTCACTTGTCCACTAGACACACTATCAAATACACTCTTCTCTACAAGATAAAAATGTAAACATATTTTATCTCCTTTATGCTATCGAGTATTCAATCAACAACATAAAGTAAGGGGAAAACATGTAGAAATAAAAATCTATGCACTTGGGTACATTTTTAGGTCCTAGAGCATACTAATATATACATGATTCCTAGGCAAGAAAAATAGTGGTTGAAAATGTCTTTTGGGCCTTTTCATTTTGTCTCTTATATTTTTACTGACCTTATACACCTTACATCCTGTTGGTAATTTGTATGATTTATCTTTTATGGCATCGGACACTAGCACCCATTTAGGACATAAGCGCCCAAGCGCTCTTGTCCCTTCTGGGTGCTCCTAACCTTTTTTTTGTTTCTTCTTACTCTTTTGGGTCTCTTTTACTTTTGGGTCATCTTTTTTCAACTTTGGGTTGACCTTTTAGTTGTAAATTATGAAATTCAAATAAGGGAATCATATATATACATATTTATAGCTCTCAAATAAGGGTCCAAAAACTAATCATTACTTATCATCACCTAAGAATGCATTCAAAGACACAAGAGCACTTCAAAGGCATTTATCTAGCACACTCATACAAGGGACAAGGGCTGCATTACTTTGCATACACAACATAGGAGGGGGAAGTTCATTTTATTCCATCACACACATTATATACATTGCTACATTATAGAACTATCTCACTATCACTGTGTAACTTACACAAGGGCAACATAGGACATCATTACACACACATATACATAGAACTACATAGAGTCTGAGATGTAGTGTAATGCTCAGTCATAAGATCACTCTTCAGGTGACTACCAAGGTTAGTGTAACTCCACTTTCTCCATATTTTTTATTAGATTTGATGTGGTTTTGTGGACATGTGCAAGTAGACATTTTTTTGTAGGTTACATGTGGCGATCATAACCCTAACATTGAAGTCAATGAAAAAAAAACATTGGAGCGAATACGTTCTGGCCCAAAAAAATTCAAGACCTGAGCATCTAAGTGGACACTAGTGCCTGTTGCTAGTGTCCTCATGTGGACATTTTTTCCTTCACATTTTTTTACTTCCGAATCTTTATCGAGCCTTTACAACACTGTTTCCAACCTATTTCGAGAAGATACTCAGTCCAAATCACTCTCAAATCATACAAAATCAGCTAAGCCACCTTATCTCTCTATTGCTTAGGGTTTCATATTATTTCTTGTGTCTTACATGTATATAATTAATTATAGTAAAGTTATTCTGAAATTAGATTTAATTACATTTATATTAAATCAATTTTCCTCGTGATCTTCTTGTCGGGAAAATCTACAAATGCTACTTGAGAATCTTTGACATGGACAACAAGAGGGTAATTATTTGGTTTCCATGGAGTAGTAATGGCCAATAGTAGGAGTGAGAGAGATACCAAGATCTCTAGCCAATTTTCTAGGCATGACATTTTCAGAGGCACTCGAGTAAATTAATGTAATTATTCAATTTTATATCCATTGACCAAGAAGGCTAGGTAGAAAGGTTATACTTTCATAGAGTTGGAGGGTGTAGAACCAAGAAGATTATGAGAAGTTACTGTCATGACAACCTACACCTCATGAAAATTCAAAAAAAATGTCATGACAACCTAGACCTCATTTGAAAGTTTATCTCTCGATCAATGTAAACCTATCCTCTGGCCAACTTAGTTACTGTGTTACCCTCAAAATGGATAGGTGGAATGTGATGATTTGATTTTAAAGTGTTTTTCACGTGCAGGGAGTTTATTCATGGATTCATTCAAGACCATTCAAAAAGAATTTCTCCCAGATGCCCAAAAAAACATATTTTCATGTTTTTTCACACTGGTGGACACCCCTCGGAAGTAGACCGTTGAGGAAAACCCCACTTGGGAGTTATGAAGAGGAGTTAAAAGATGCAATGAAGTTATTTAGGAAATTTCTCAAAGAAAAATTAGGTTTAGGAACAAGCTATGTAATACAGGGCTATTTGTAGCATGTTATAAGGAAATGGAAAACAATGAAAAAGATACCTGGCTTGTTCTATATATATCAAGAGCCTCCGGAGGAAATGTGAAGCAATAAATTTCTCATTGGAAATATAATAGTGTCTAATTCATTGCAAAAAATGTTTTTAAGATATTTCGAGGAGTTTATTTTCAGATATTGTCTCGATAATGCAAATGAATACCTTTGATCCTAGTGAAGATTCAATTGAAGTTTCTGGGGGTTCCAAGGAGATCTGGAAGTTGATTCAAAGGCCAAAGTGGATTAAAATATACCCTATTACATGTAACATAGGTTTAGTTGTATACAAAAATATATTTATCTTATGTGGTAGTTTAACCTTCTAGGAACCGCCTGTGACCATAATTTAAAAGGGGCCTAAATTTAAAAAATGACGCAGAACCAAGTCCTAAAAATGGTGAAATTATATTTCTTGCATGTTTTACACTCAAAATGATATAAGTTTGGGCTAGGAAACACCGAGGGAATCTCTCGGGGAAAGAAGACACTCCAGAAGGCTATTTTTTAGCAGTACAATGACAACACCCAACTTCAAAAAGTGAAAAATACACACTTGGAGACCCATAATGTCCCATTTTACATTTGGAAAAATTAAAATGGGACATGGGGGACATAAGAGTGTGTCACTAAGGAGGAGGAATCATAATTTGAAGTTGTGTCACTTAAGTTGCATCTTTGGGTGTTAGAAAAGTGTTTTCCCCTCACAACATGACTTGGCCCCTTTCTCTTGACAAGAAGAAACTATAATGTGCCACCACTTGGAGAAGATGAGTTTATGTCACTTAAGTGACAACTTGGGTGGTTAGGTCCTATTTTTAACCTCACTCTCAAATATGGTCACTTCCTCATGATGGGTTGAACCTATGCGTGCTTGGGAGGCCTTGATGTCTCTTTGTCCCTTTTCTAAGAGGAAATGGGGGACATAAAAGTGTGCCACCACATTATGAACTCATCCTTTATCACTTAAGAATCATAACTTGTGCACTAGGTGGGTGTTTTCAACTTCACAACTCAATTCCCCATGCCCCCTTCTCATGTTGAGAAGAACTTATGCACATTTTCACACCCCTAATGTGCATTTTTCCCTTACCAAATGTGATAAGGGACATGAGGGGGTATAATACCAATTTATAAAGTTTTGACCCTGTACCCTTGAGTATGATCATAACCCAGGTTAAACAAGGCGAGTCAACTTGGTAAATGGGAGGGAAAAATTCATTTTGAAAATGGATCAAGGCATTTAAATATCAACATGGTTGAACACTTAGCCAAATTTTCAATTTTCCTCTATGTTTTCTCACCACCTTCCATTTATTTTATGATTGTTAATAAAAACAAGACATCCACCATGGCCAAAACACACTTTTTCTCTTTGCTTGCAAACCCCACCTTCGCTAGGACCTGAAACTTGGACTGTGGCTTCCAAATGAGAATGCCTTTGGAATGAATATATACATGTTCTCATTAATGACCTCATTCATTTTTTACAACCTCCAAAAATTTTCATCCATGAAAAATTTCTCCTTAGATCTACGGAGTTGCAACGATCCAAATTGCCTCAAAATCGAAGATGATGATCTACAAAAAAATTAGCTTTCTAATGAGAACTTGCTTGCCCCATGAAATTTAGTGCACTTGAAGATATGAATGAATATATTTTTAAAATTATTCACTGTTTAAAGAAGAAAACACAAACCTACAAGTTTAATTTTCATTTTCACAAAAATCCGGACAAGAGAAACCCTCGAACATTGGAGCAAAGCATCCCAATGTGAGATAGAATTTTTGGAAACCAATTTCACTCCGATCCAAAAATATGTGGAAAATGTCTATTTTTAGTAAGTACCTATTTAATACACTTAATAAGAATAGTAGGTCCTAAGTATGAATGGATTCAAGTCACACAGTTCACTCCCTATGAGGAAAAGTGCTTAAAAGTGACAATTCGACAAAATTTTCAAAACTAGTCACCCAAGAAGAACTTACTAAAACTAGTAAGTGTCTGGAAAAGGATCAAAATGGTCATGGTTTTTCATCCTCTACATACCTCACTAATCCCAACATTCAGGAAGGAAAAACTCATGCTTTTAAAGGGGTGGAAAATGGTATTGTGTCTTAAATAGAAGAGGAGCCCTCGTGGTTCCCAATTTTGGTCACGATGGTGCATTTTGGTCTCAATGTGCTTCTTACTTCATTAGATTGGTTGATAAAAGGATAAAATCATTTTCTATCCAATCTCTCATGTTCATTCATTGCATTATCATAATTTTCTTCACCTCATCTCATTGGTTGATCCATTTCCCAAGGGCTTGAATCATCATGTTGAATTGTGCAGGAAATGGTCTCAAGTTGCATCAAGAAATTGGTAGTTTAGAGGATTTCCAATGTTTCAGAGGTTAAAATTTTTGTTCAAGTGATGGAAATCATCCTTAATTGTCTTTAGTGGTCAAATTTTCATCAACTATATTTTCAATGAGTGTAAATGTGTTATAGAGGATCTTAATTCTAGGGAGGTCTCGAAGGGGAAAAATTTCCAAAGGATCTATCTTCATCGATGGAGCACCATAGTGGAGGGTCATCACATTTCAAGGTTTCATCTTCATCATTATCGAAGCTGATCTTCATAAAGGGAAAATGCACCTTCATCCATGCTTTGGAGCATCTTTTCTCTCCTCTCTTCATTCTTTCTCCTTTTTCTCTCTCCCTTTCTAATTCCTTAATGTATGTAATCATGACATTCTGTCCTATTTACTTAAATGATGATAAAATATTTTTAATTTATAAAATTACTCTCTCAAATTATAAGAGAGGTACTTAACTTGTCTCTTCTAAGGTTAATTGAAAAGTCACAAGTGATGGGACATGAAGAGTCACATCGGAGTGCTGCTGAGGCGTAACGCGGGGTAAGAGAGCGGTAAGGGGGACGCAGGCTAGAAGAGTAAGAAGACCTGAAGGAGTTGCATTATAAAGCTATAAATTGGGGAGAGCCTCCTCATTTCAAAGGATGTTTATTTTTGTTTACTAGCTCCCATTTTCTTTCTAGGAACACGTTATCAAATTCCTCTAATTTTGTTGTCTATGTTTCCTCTCCATATCAACTACACTCCCATGAGTATGTACTTATTTAATATATGCACTTAGACTATGTTATTTGTATCATGCTCCTTGTTCTATGTTAATGGTGTCTTCTCATCAAATTCATGGATGTATCCTGGTTTTACGTAATAAACTCTACTGTTTTATTTACTTTGAAAAACCCTCTCACTATTCTCTTCAAACCTCTCTCTCAAACTATTTCCTCCCTTGCATTATCTAAAATAATTTTTCCACAGGTGTTGGGAAGTACCCCTGTGTGAATCCTCTGGTCAAAATACTACCCCCTGTTATTAGAATATTGTAGACAATTTCTCTTTTTTCAATAAATGGAGAAACCCCATTCAAGTAGAGGGACTTAGTCCCACACTGGTGGTGAGATTATATCTAATTTTCCCATGTGAAAAAATTTATTTTTTCCAATAGTTTTTGGCGACTCTGTTGGGGATTATATCTACCCTTGTGCACCCTAAAGATATATGAAAATAAAATAAAAATCAGATATTTGAAAATCTATACAAAACTAAGAAATTGAAAAATACCAAAAATTCTTTGAATGTTCAATAAGCCTTATTGCAATCTTGTTGAAAAATATTCCTTTTTCAAGTTTCATCCCTCTCTACTGTTATAAAAAAACTGGCAGAAAAAAGGTATACCCGATCTAATTGTGCAAGTGGTATTATCGGTCCTACATTCGAGGAGCAACAAAGACCTTATTTTTGGCTTCCCATTGTACATGAAAGAAGAAAAGTTCTGAAAAATACTCTTGAAGGTCATACTGAAGAATTAGATGTAGAACCACTAGTCGTCACTCCACCATAATAAGAAAGATAAGAGTAATAAATGACAGCACAAACTCTGTACCATGGGGATACAACATTGATCCATTGGATTTGACTCCACCACTTCATGGAACTTCCAAAAGGGGTTAATAAATAACTTTCCAAAATTATATGGAGATGGAATAGCAATGACTAGATGATAATATCACAACTTTCATCACACCCTGTGGCATTCTTGGGGTACAACATGAATATGTTGCAGTTTGGTTATTCGTGAAACCATTACAAGATACCGTTACGGAATGGTTTTACTATTTGTCATCACACTCAATAGCTGATCGGGGTAATATGAAAAATTAAGTTTGAAGCAAGATTCAAGACTGTAGAATTATGCTCATGACCTCCTTGCTCAATTAACTCAAATGAAGAAAGAACAACAAGATTCCATGAGAGATTTCATGGAAACATTATATAAGCTGATCAATAAGATTACCACCATTTCTTGTCCTACTACAGATAATATGAAAAAGGTTGTTCATGAATTCTCGGTTCATTCTATAAAGAGTTCAATCAAGATATTTGGAAAACACTCAAGAAATTTCCATTTAAGTGGAAGATGACATTTTCTTATGAGGAAATATCAAGAACCATTCAATGAGGATAATGCCCAAAATTCCAAATATGGGAGAGTTCATTCCTTCTTGCAAAAGTTGGCTAATGATTTGAAAAGTTTGAAGAAGGAAGTTTCTCAAAAATCATCCCACCCAAAGAAAAATAGATATTAGATTGGAGGAGCACCCTGAAGGATTGCCTTGGAAGCCCCAGTAGTCAATGAAATATGTAGAACTAAAGAAGATGAAGAAGAAATTATAGAGCCGAAACAAGAAAGTGAGGAAAAAATGTCCTATAGATTGAAGAAGTGGAGGATGATGCACAAATCGGATTCCTTGAATATTCAGAAGGTGAAGGAAAAAGATGATGATTGCACCCATCTTTCTCATGTGCAATTTTTCACCCACTCTCAATCTCAAAAAATTAAGTTCCTCCATCGCTGCTCCAAAAAAGAAAAAGATTGATGATCCTCATGCAAAGACTCTACATAATAAAATAATTAGTCAAGGATCTCCACTTCCACATTTCATGGAATCTACAAAGGAGAAGCTAGAACTTGTGGCAATCAAGAGGATATCTGATATTCCAGGTAAGTATCCTAATGCTTCTTTTAATTCTAATTTCATTTCTACAAACACTATTCCTTCAAAATATTCTAGCGTGCCTACAAAATCATCCCATGCTCCTCAAACATTTGCTCCCATTGCTAAGTCTCTTCTAACTCCAAAGGTGGTACCTCCTTCACTCCCCAAAGAACCCGTTGTGTCAGGGGTATATATCTCATCTACATCCACTCATTTTGATACCATAGATCATGTAAATAAGTCTAAAGTACATATTTTCAAATCTGAATATTTGGGGATTCACCCGCCATAATTTGATAAAACTTGTCTGTTATATCAATTATAGTAATTCAATGCAAAATATTATGGTTCTTGGTTCTGAAGGACTATACCAACTCCACCTACTCCTCCATCTCATAATATGCTTGTTAGGAGTGCATCAAAGACCAATAATATTGATCCATTCTATCTCTCCCTTCTCATAGGAGGATACCAACTCAATAACTGTATAATAGGCTCAGGTGCTTTTGATTAATGTAATGCCCATAAAAGTTGTCAATGTTCTAGAATTTACCTTGATAATGGCCAAATGGATCTTGTTACTCCATGGATTCCAAGGAAGTCCTACTTGTGGGGTGGATCAAGGATGCACATGTGACTCTAGTTGACTTTCAGTATAAGAAACATATTTTTGACTATTTTGGTAGAAAATATTCTGACATCATTCAGAATGTTCCTAAGTAGAAGTTTATGTCATAAATTTGGGAGGTAAAATCCAAATGAATTGGTCTTCTACAAACATTCTGGTTAAGGGGGAAAATGGAAAAGTTTCTTCATGTAAGAAATATGAAATACACGATACAAAAGTCAGAAGATCCAAGAGTTAATATCTTGTACCATGATAGTGTGAATGGAAATCATTTACATATGAAGATGAGGATGAATTCTTATCTTGATAGGACCAATAATTCCCTTCCGGTTGGATATTGCTAATGATGAAGAGTGGAAAAATATTGAACTGCAAGATAACAACCCGAAATTTCAAAATGATGTAGGCTAAGGGGGAGGATGAATTGGTTCTTAATGACTTCCTAACCGAAAAATCAGCCAATGTACTTGTTCATGAAGAAGAGGGGTTTTTTATTTCCATTAAAAGAAGAAGATTCTCTTGGTGATCAGTGTGTTGATAAAAAATATTTTAATCCTCTCATTGAAGATGTCATCTATGAAGAGGAAAGGCTACTTTATGACGAGCCTTTGGAAGATTTGAAAGAGGAGTCTGTGTAAGAAATCTTAAAAGTGGTGGAAGAAAATAAAAGATCCCCAACCCAACCTTGAACTCCTAATACAAGACATGAATCATAAGATAGGTATGAATCTAATTTTTGATTCATTCAGCTGTTTTTATTCATCCAAAAAGGTTTCTACCCAGGGAGTGTAATTTCTAGCAATGTTCGGCCTCATGTCAATCTTTACTATAGTGACTGCACTCGAGCTGGTCTGATGAAGGTGGAATTACTATGCGTTGTTTCCATTTTCAGCTTGCCTAAGCTTCCCTATCAAGTAGAGAGTCAATGCTCCTTTGGAGCTCAACAATGCACTGATTTTATAGACGTTGATGCTCAAGCATGTTTGTTCAGATGTACATGTAATTTCACGATCTGATGTGTTTGATCCTGATGGTGGGTCATCACCATTCCAATCATGGTGCCTAAAAACGTTAGCACCACAAGCCAATAAAACAACATGTATAATTCCATGGCAAATACCTAACAACAACCTACAATAGCCTATTTTGATACCAAAATGATCCAAAAATACCGGTCAAAATTTTCTATTGACCACAGACCCCCTATAGGAAACTAATACCTTTACTAAAATTAACCCGTTAAAATTATCTTTTAAATCAAATGCACAACAAAATAATAACAACAATGCAAAAAGGTTGATAACAAAGTTCAACAGAATGCCTACATCTCCGGGTTCACAAGCTATGTGAAACGATTTATCAGTCCACTTCTAAATTATAACTCTAGTACAAAATCACAATTGAAGCAATAATAAACATGATAGAAGAACATGAATCTCCTTCATGACCATCGAGAATCAATACCCTAGCTTATGCAGTAGATTTGATCTCTTGTATTCTCCTCCAAAGTGACAATGCCCTTTGGCTTCAAGTCAGAATTCCAGGTGCTCTCACTATGAAGGTTGTGGCTATATGGGCCCTATTGGTGAGTTTATAATTACTCCCAAATTTTTACAAAATTTTCCTGAATAAATTAGACTTGGCTCCCTCAATTATTGCCTATAAATAGGATTCTCAAAATCTTCCTCAGCTTCTTAAGACTCCTTAGGATTGGAGAGATTGTTATTTTTTGAATGGTGGGGGTGAATCCTTTATATAGTGTACTTCGACCCGCTTTATGTGTTTTAAATGGTCTATCAACAAACTCATGACCAGCTCACTGGAATAGCCAAGTTGGTCAAGACATTGTAATGCTCATTGGGAGGTCACATGGTTAATCCCCATGCCCCGTCATTTTATTTTTCTCGGTTCAGCGTCCTGTGTGTCATGCTACCCCCTCACTACCTACGTCCACACCTATCCTTATTGTTTCCACCACACCTGCTAACCCCGTCTACGTCCATGTATCCATCACGTTTGCTAGATCTTTTGTGTCATGCCACGTCCACAAGCCCTCCTCGCCGAGCCCAATATTTACCTCTACTCATTTTCTGACCATTGAGCAAAGTTGAAACCTTTACCCTTGAGGTGATCTTGACCTTAGCACATGCCCCCAAACTCGCCCACCTACTCGGTCATTTTTTTAGTTTGTTTCATGTCTCTTTCATGCATCGAGTCCACTGAGTTTTGTGTTGGGTTGGGGGTAAATCCCACATAGATATCATGGGTAGATATAATGAAGGATTTAATAAGCCTTTTCACCATGTTTCCACCATGGATTAGGCCACATGGCCATTGTTCTTTCCGGGCTATATATAACTTGCTTGAGTTATTGGCCCCATGTATTAGCTCACTGTTTAAATCACCCACAACTCGTCCCTTGGCTCGGTCAAGTAGTGCATCAGGTAACTCACTTTTCAATTTGGTTTAACTTGCAACCCTTGTGGAATTATGGTGGCAGGACACATGGTGTCCTAAGGACCCACCACGTGGAAATATATATTTTTTTGATCGTAGACAAAGATGTTGATATCGAGTGTTAAAGAATGGAGGCCTAAAACATTAACCCAAAATTATCATCTACGCCTGATTCAAATTTTTGCCACTTTTTGTAATGTGACTTTCCGGATGACCCTATCTTGTCCTAGAGTTAACCCAACCTTGATCAGCCACAACTTTCACGTACGGGCTCCATTTTCTATGTTCTTGTAGTTGTCAGAAAGATCATGGAGTTAAATTCCATATGGTGGCAATTATAGGAGTTTTAGTGAACTTATGTCCTCTGAAATGTCCTCCAGATTACACCTGCCCCAACTAAGAAGTATTTTTTTTCCCAAAAATCTTTTGTATCCTCTATTGGATCACGAACCCTAATAATGTCTTAAAGAGATATCACAACTAACACAATGGCCTTCAAATTGCTCCTTCTCCAATACGATAATTGATTTAATCTCTCGGACCTGTGACACTTAGGCTCACTACCTTTTGATGTACCACTCCGATACCAAATCAAGATGACTAATCTCCATATGGCCTTTGTGAGAACTTTATATAGATATTTGATTACCGATATGAAAGCAAACACTAGGCATGATAAACTTATCGCGTAGTGCGTACTTACATGGTGGATCTAGTCCTCGATTTTATTTCTCCAAAATACCTCTACACCTCCGCTACATGGTGTTAAGTATCCTGATATTTGACAACGATGTTCATCCTACAATCTATAGAGTTAGGATTGAATCCAATGTCTCTGTGTTGATTATGCCCCCCTTCCACTTTGTTGCACATTAAAATGACCACTACACAGGGCTAAGTGGATCTTATGTCATCAATGAAATCCATGAGTATGATCCTTCTCCATATCTTAAGATCTTAACGAATCTTCCAATATACTAAGGTTCTGAGCTTTGTCAGGTACTCTGCTACGAACATCTCTGTTGCAAAGTTTGACCAAATGGTGCATGTATATAACTTCTTACAAGAAACTTGATACTTACAAAATATGGGGGTTAGTACCTCATAGCTTACCCTTACAATGGGTCTTACATTAAAAATATCACATACAAATAGTTTCCCAAAAAATGGGACTTCATTTATTTTATAAAATATGAGCATGGGTGTTATATTTTAGTAAACGCAAAAAAATGCTCAAAAATGGATACATCCAGTAGTATATTGCTTTATTTTATCACATAGATTATATAGCTAATACCCCAGTGAAGGGCTAGCTACATCAAGGATGAATCTATTGGTTCTGAATGTCATCTACATCATTAGGCTGATCTCTTAGTGAATATGAGTTAGAAGACTCACTAATATATCTATTGTCAGGTCTCGTAACCTGACTAGTTTCAAACTCGATAACCAAATCCATGGTTTAATTGTAGTTCGAGGAAATTTCCTCCTTCTGTGATGTATGCCTGATGGGCTCAAAGGTAGAAACTCCCAAGGAATATCTTTTCCATCTCCATGGGGATGATGTCAAGATGTAGCATGTCCAAGAAATTCCCTCCTATGATGTATCTTAGGGTCGTAATAACTAGTTGCAACTCCATGGACACATCCATCTCTGGTGCCATATGTTTTGGCATAAGGAAGTGGTGTAAATGGTATGCGTAGTCAACATGATAGATTAACCATCACATAGCTAGCCTTGATGCTCCAGTCAAAGACAATCTACACTATTTGTCCCTCTGAGACTGTTGTAACACTTTTTCCTGGATACCTCTACCGATTGTAGGATCAAATTTGGAGTCTCTGATAGAGTCATTTACTGTCGTAGAGGGGTCATTTGCTGACCTTTTTTGAGTCAAACTGGGCCCTGTAAGAGCCTTACCCTTGTCGGAAACTTTTATATTCATCCAACAAGGTTTTCACTCAGGGTGTAATTTTCTAACAACATTCGGCCTCATGTCCATCTTTGCTAGAATGACTACACACAAGATGGTCTGGTGATGGTGGACTTGTTATGCATCATTTCCACTATCAGCTTGCCCTCAGCTACCCTATCGGGGTAGACAATCAATCCTCCTTTGGAGCTCAACAATGTGCCTATTTGATAGATCATTGATACTCAAGCAAGTTTTTCATATGCACATGTAATTCTACGATGTGACGTGTCTAATGCTGGGTGGCATGTCACCACTCATTCAAATCATGGTGCCTAACAAAGTTTAGAACCATAGGCCACTAAAAAAATAGGTATAAGTCCATGGAAAATACCTAAAAACAACATATAATAACCTTCTCTAATACCAAAATGATCCGAAAATACCAGTGAAAATTTTTCTACTGACTGAAATGAAATTTTTATTGGCAATTAATACCTTTACTGAAATGAACCCGTTAAAATAAGATTTTAAATCAAATACACAACAAAATAATAATTTGTTGATGACCATCCTTGGCATATAGAGTCACCATAGTCATGGGAACCCTTAGGTTAGTGGGGCATGTGCCCTAAGGAGACCTCTAGATTTTAAAGAAGTTGGCTCTTCTCTGTGGGGGGAATAGGGGCAAGAAGAATTAAACAAAAACATAAAACAAACTAAGGCGATGCACTAAACAAGCATGTTAGGAGAACGATCAAGAATGCAACTTCCTGAGAAGGGAAATGGTGGAATAAATGAAAAAGTGTGGATGAAATGCATCACAGGTCAGAAAGGGTCACACAGAACACTACCTCAAACTACTCAAGCACAACTTCAAAGATAGTAACAACATTGAAAGATGCATAGTTTCTACATGAAAATAAAGGCAATCAGAGACAATAAAGCTATGCGAATGATGAACAAAAAATATCACAAGACACATATATTACTCCAATGGTTGTGCACAGTATTACATCAGAAGAGAGGCAAGATTGTAGTTACATATCCCATATAGAAGGCTAGAATTCCGAAGAACTATGTCTTCACAAAAGAGAGAATTGCGATAGAGAAGAAAAGACTAACTCCCCTAGTACCCAACTAGAAAATTATCTCTCTTTTTTTTCATCAAACTTCGATTACAATTTTATAGGGGGAGGAGGTAAGAGATAACTTTCAAACTCCTTCCCAAATGCCCCCCTCAATTATGATAAATGATATGAAGTGACAAAAATAGATTTCCTCAAATCCTTCTCACAATTTGGCCTCCTCAGAAAAGTGAGAGCCATGCCTATTTAATGCATCTTAATTATCCTACAACCGAATCCCTTGAGAAGGACTCACCTTTTGAGAAGAACTCTTTCGGCTATTTCATTACATAACCAAATATTTCAACCCTTTATGCATTGGTTCTTGGCCTTTTGATTCAAGCAACGCGTATTTTGTAATTAAATGACCCCTTCGCCTCCGATCTTTTGAAAAAGTCTTGAGCATTAAATCTTACAGATAAGATCCTAAATCACTTATACTTTACAGATGGCTTGTCATCTTAGTGGCCTACTTTGAAAATGGAGTCCATTTGTTACAAGATCCATGTGGAAGGGCCATAACATCCTTATGATTCTACTTTTCTGTAGGGATCTTGGGAAAGCATTGGGTGGACACTTGGCATTGTCTACAAGCTTCGTCTCCTGCTTCTTTGTTGCCTCCACGTGTCAACTCTGTGGGAGTTTAAGACTTCATCACCTCCTTTGACCTCTGAAGTTATGCCGGCTTGACACTTGGTAGCGTCGGTAGGCTTCTCGTCTCCCTTTTTAATTTGATTAAGTCCTTTTTTCTCGGTGAAGATTTGGCTCTAAATAGGCTTCAAAAATGCAGGAATCTTCTTATCTGTGGATTTTTAGATAAAATTTGGTGACTCACTGGGACCATTAGCCTACTAAATAGAAAGAACCCATGATCTCCCACTATCAATTTGTTTTGGTACCCTGCTTTGAACCCAGTCTGAATATGATTCTATGACCCTTTCAGACTTCTGTGGAGCATCCATAGTTGTTGGTTGATTCTTGTGCCTTACTACTCTCATGATGAAGCTTTCTGTAATTTATTTTTTTGAGAGTAGAAAATTGAAGAGACAACCAACCAAATCTTTTGACTAATTTTAGTTGCTCTGAATTTTTCTTGAAGTTTGTAACTATCATAGGCAACTGAGGATTCTTAATTGAGTCAGAGTCTTCATGAGATATGGTGCCTCTTAATGGAGTAATATAAGCATGGGCCTATACAAAAAGAAAGAACATACATGCTTCAAATGAGTCATGCAGGGTGTGCGTAAGCACTTATTCTACTTACAGAAAATCTACGTCCTACTCCTAATCTAACTGGGCTTTAAGCAAAAAGCTAAACAAAAACCCAAAACATGCAAGGTTAAATAGCTTCCTTTTCTTATAAAACACGACCATAGCAATTGATTTGGCTGGTGACATGGCCTGTAGTAAGAGTGAAAAATTAACCTTCACACTTCCACCTATGGTATCAATGAATATTAAGCATACCTCCTTTTCTTCATCTTTTGGTTGGAGGTGTTGTAGCTGACCCTCGAGGTCTTGAAAATAATCCTCTGTTAGAGTAGGTATTTACCTTAGCTCATGTTCACCTAGGTACATTATTTACCTTTATTGTATTTATCCTCACCCACTTATGTGTGTGGATATTTCTTTTTATTTATTTAGATATTTCTTTTTATTTATTTAGATATTAGGAGATATTATCTAGTTGTTAGGTATAGTTATTTCCTTGATCTATGGTATTGACTAGTTATTTCCTAGATCTATTGTATTGACTAGATCCTTGATGTCTAGTTCTCTCATAAATCTATGGACTTGACTAGTTCTTTGATGACTAGTTATTTCCATGATTTATGGCTTGATCTATGACCTTGACTAGTTCTTAGATTATTATTCCTTTCCTATATAAGCAAGGTCAATTCTCATTGTATTTCATTGAGTTCCATAATAATATATGATATTGTTGCTCATTTGTTTGCAAAGGTTTTATGTAAAGTTATTCTGGTAAATTACTTTCATCTTATTAATCATGGTGTTTGATTAGCATCCGTGTTCTTGGCTTGGTATGATCTGGTTATCGTTTCCTTTTATGATATCAAAGCAGGAGATTGCTATTGACATCCGTCTATAAGTTTTATTTTGCAAATAAATTCTTTATATATTCATATATTTGGAATTTATTCATATTTTGTTGCTGCATGCATTTTTATGTAAAACAAAGGCTTCCATTAGATCTGGAAGGTATCAAAACCCTAAGATCGGCTGTAAACTCGACCATTTTGGGAGGCAGTTGTTTTTTTCAGTTTTTTTTTGTTGTGTAGAGAAACATATTGAATCGCCTAGGGATTCGTGCTAGACAACAAAGATATTCAGAATTTTTTTTTCTGGGTTTCACAGGTATTTTTGAGATCTGATCTGGGTTTTTACCAACCCCCTTTTCATTTTATTTGTGTGGTGAAGGCAAGGGCATTTTATTCTTTTTTAGTGGCAGCTAAAATAAATAGTAGAGCATAATATTGAAAAACTTGTATCTTTTGATCGGTAACTCAGTTTTGAGTGCCATTTTTTGCAAAAGTGCATTTTTTTTAATTCTCTTTCCATTGAAAATAATTTATTTTGAGAATCACACTATAATTATAAAGTTCCATATTGTAATACACACTCATTATAAAGTGCCAAAATATGGGGGGCTCTTGTTGCATTATTTGGGGGTCTTGTTACATTGCTCGGCTCTTGCATTTCTTTTTGTGATTTTTTTGAGGATGACATATTTATTTACTTCTACATTAGATCATGTTGAGCCATTAACAACACATAATTACCACACATGGAAACCAAGAATGGAAACAATAATTAAGTGGAAACGATTATGGGCTTTAACTTCTTCAGAACAACCAGTGTTCACTAGAGAATATGAGAAATTTCAGTACCAGTGAAAATTTGACGAGTGTATGGGTTTAATAGGAACTTATGTAAGTGACAGTATTTTGTTTCATTTGGAAAAGTGGTGACTCTCCTTTCAAAATATGGGAGAAATTGGAGGATTTATTTGGTAAGGTGGATCATATGAGAGCCATGTAAATTAAAATTGAGATCACCTCTCTTAATCATGAAGATTTTCCAACAATTATAGACTATCTTACCAAGCTCAAGCATTTTTTGACATAGTTGAAGGGGAGTGGAAGAGATAAGAAAGATGAAGAGTGTGTTTACTTGATTCTATCTAAGTTGAGAGGACCATTCCAAATTTTTGCTTCTACCTTTCTCTCTAGCATGGATGCCTTAGGTGACACATTAAAAATGCCTAACTTAGAATTTTTTTGTGAAAGACTTACTAGGGAAGAATCCAAATTGTCTCACCTTGAGTCTTCCACCTCTCAAAAGGCATTAGTTACATCTAATCCTAAGGGCAAGGGAAAACCAAACAGTAAAATCGAATCCACACCTTCTCCATCTCAAAATGCTCCTAAACCCAAAGAAAATAACTCAAAACCCAAGGAGTCTTCTAAATCCAAGAATAAGTCTAGCCGTTCATGCTCATTTTGTGGGGGTAGTAATCATGAAGAACATAGGTGTTATAAGTGAATGCAAGCCTTAGAGGATGCAGTCAAGAAACACAAAATTTCTATCTGCACGCCACCTCCTTCTAATCAGCATGGCAAAGCACTTAATGTTTTTGGGAGATCTCAGTCACCACTTACAAACATGTTGGGTTTTAGATTCTGGTGCTTCTCATCACATGACTTCTTCCAAGGAGTCTTTTGTTTCTCTAGGTTTGAGTTCTACTTCCAAAATTGAGGTTGGATATTCTTCCTTTTTTTCTGTTGAGGGAAAAGGTGATATACAAATTGATGGTGGAAATATCCAAGATGCACTATATGTTCCTAACATCACTACAAATTTGTTTTATGTATATCAAATTTGTCATTCTGGTCAAGGGAAATACAATAACTTTTACACCACATGGGGTAGAAGTAAGAACTTTGTTGGAGCCTTATTCACTTGTTGCTCATGGTATTGTTGATCATAGTTCTAGACTATATCACTTTGGGGGTTTTGATGACACTTCTTCTATTAGGGACATTATTGGTTTCTCATGTAGATTCAAAGAGTAAGATTTGGCATGAAAGATTTAAACATCTCAATTACAGATATTTGAAGGAGTTAAGCACTCATGGTATGGTAGATGTGTCTTCCTAGAGTTTCTTGTCTTGAGGGAATTTCTCATGGTTGTGCATTAGGGAAACAACATCAAGATCCTTTTCCTAAGAATTTTTCTAAGAGAGCTTCTTCACCACTTGAGCTTGTGCATAGTGACTTGATGGTCTTTCCTACCCCATCTTTCAATGGAGCTAAGTATGCACTTACATTTATTGATAATTTCTCGAGGAGTACTTGGGTTTATTTTCTCAAGTAAAAAAGTGATGTTTTTTCACACTTAAAAGTCTTCAAGGCTTTGGTCGAGAAACAATCTTATAGTAGCATAAAGAACCTTCACACTGATAATGGGGGGAGTACTTCAGCAATGAGTTTTCTGCCTTTTTGGCCACTCAAGGTATTATTCATTAACATTATATTTCTCATACTCCACAACAGAATGGCTTAGCAGAAAGTAAGAATAGAACTTTGAAGGAAATGGCTAATTGTATGATGCATTCTAGAGATATACCTCCTATCTATTGGTCAGAAGCAGTTAATTGTGCTAACTATATTCAAAATCACACACCACACATAACACTTGAGTATTTGACTCCAGAGGAAGCTTGGTCCAACACTAAGCCAGATGTCTCATTTTTTCGTGTCTTTGGGAGCCATGCTTGGGCCTTTGGGCCAAAGAAGAAAAGGAAAGCTTTGGATAAGAAGAGTAAACCCTTGATATTTGTAGGGTATTGTGAGGACATGAGAGCTTATCGTCTTTTAGATCTTGATACACATGATGTTCTTTTTCGAACACATGTTCAGTTTGATGAGTCGTTTTACTCCTCATGATTCTTCATCTTCTTCCATTCCTTCTTCTTCTTCATCTCATCTTGAGGATCCTTTCTTTGAGGAGATTGATGAAGAGGTTATAGATGTCATTGATGATCATATACCCACTGATGTTGTCCCTATGCCTAAGTGGGCTCATACTACAATTTCTAAGGCAACACCTTTCATAGAGGATCTTCCACCCACTAGGCATAATCATAGACATTCTACAGGTTCTAGCACTTATGTGTCAGGCAGTTTCTGAGGATCCACAGTATTTTTCAAAGGCTCATGGGATACAAGAGTGGGATCATGTGATGGTAGCTGAGTATTATTCTTTGATGAAGAATCATACTTGGGATTTGGTATCTCTTCCTAAAGGAAGAAAGATGGTTAGGTGTAAGTGGGTATACCAAACCAAATACGCAGCTGATGGGTCCATTGACAAGTATAAGGCTCATCTTGTTGCAAATGGTTTTTCCCAAGGTGAAGGTATTAATTACTCTAAGATTTTTACACCCGTTGCCAAGATGGATTTTGTACACCTTGTACTTGCTATTGCTGCATCATATGAGTGGCCCGTATACCAGATGGACGTGAAGAGTGCCTTCTTACATGGAGATCTACAAGAGGAAATATATATGGAGTAGCCGGCTGGATTTGTTCAGGATTCTTCTCTTGTTTGTCAGCTCCGAAGGTCTCTTTACGGTCTCAAATAAGCCCCTTGGGTTTGGTATGAGAATATGGATTATTTTCTTCTATCTACTGGTTCTGTTCGTTGTCACTCCGATCATATAGTGTATCTCTAACATGTTGGTGAGGATATTGTGATACTTGTCTTATATGTTAATGATCTGTTACTTACTGACAGCTCTTCTTCCCACATTCAAAGTATTCAAAGGGATCTTTCTACACAGTTTGACATGATAGATATAGGGATATTGCATTATTTCCTTGGTTTGTAGATTTCTCAGATAGATTCAGGGATTCATTTGAGTCAGCAAAAGTACACCCATGATCTTCTTAGGCACTTTGATATGGATGATTGCAAGCCAAGTTCATCTCCTTTTTAGTCTGGAGTTACTCTTACATCCACATGTACCACACCACTTTGTGATCCTACATTGTATAGGTAGTTGGTTGGGAAGTCTCATGTACTTGACCCATACTCACCCTGATATTTCATTTGTACTAGGGCTTGCATCTTGTTTTGCACATTCTCCTCATAGTAGTTACTAGCAGGATGCTAAAAGTGTTTTACACTATTTTCATGGCACTTACCACTTTGGCCTACACTACACTAGGGGCTCTACTCAGTTGGTTGGGTATACAGATTCAGATTGGGCAGGTTCTATTGATGAGAGGTGTTCCACTTTTGGCTATCTTTTCTATCTTGGTTCTTCTCCCGTTGCTTGGGCGTGTAAAAAGAAACATGCTATTGCACTTTCATCTTCAGAGTTAGAGTACAGGACAAAAGTTACAGCGAGTCAACAGATTCTTTGGCTTTGCCAGTTATTGACAGAGTTTGGATTCCCACAGGATTCACCAACTGTACTTTGGTGTGACAACCAAAGTGCAAATCACATTTCTCGCAACCCAGTTGAGCACCAGAGGACCAAGCATATCGAGATACACATCCACTTCATTCGGAAACACATTGAGGATGGAGTTCTTTGCTTGGAGTACCTTCCGACTTAGCAGCAAGTTTTAGACATCTTTACAAAGCCTTTTACATCACCTCGCTACCTTGAGTTGCGTGGAATGCTTGGGGTTTCAGAGGTTGTTCTTGGGGGGTGTTCGTGAGAACATCTTCCTTCTTCTTATTCTTCTTTCTCTTTCCTTATAGCAAGATTATTTCCTTCTTTTGGTTCGAGATTTCTTCATGGATATATTATACATGAGTACCTCATCAGGCCTAGTTGCCGGGACTCATACTGTAGACATGCCACTTCTATTTTGGCCCCTAGCTTCACTTGAGGGGGGTGTTAGAGTAGGTATTTACCTTAGCTCATGTTCACTTAGGTACATTATTTACCTTTATTGTATTTATCCTCACCCACTTATGTGTGTGGATATTTCTTTTTATTTATTTAGATATTAGGAGATATTATCTAGTTGTTAGGTATAGTTCTTTCCTTGATCTATGGTATTGACTAGTTTTTTCCTAGATCTATGGTATTGACTAGATCCTTGATGTCTAGTTCTCTCATAAATATATGGACTTGAATAGTTCTTTGATGACTAGTTCTTTCCATGATTTATGGCTTGATCTATGACCTTAACTGATTCTTAGATTGTTATTCCTTTCCTATATAAGCAAGGTCCATTCTCATTGTATTTCATTGAGTTCCATAATAATATATGATATTACTGCTCATTTGTTTACAAAGGTTTTATGTAAAGTTATTCTGATGAATTACTTTCATCTTATTGATCATGGTGTTTGATTAGCATTTGTGCTCTTTGCTTGGTATGATCTGGTTATCGTTCCTTTTATCCTCATGCCCTGTAGTGAGCATGATAGGTATGAAAGTTTTCCTTGGTCTTGAGGAGGGACCATTCTTCGGTGGGAGTTGGTCTGATTCTCTATTCCTTCCTGTGGTTTTGGATCATATTCTTTGGAACATGGCTCCTTTGCAAGATTCTCTGATAGGTGTCATCCCTATCTTCTCCTTTTCCATTTTTAGCCACTTCATCGGTAAATCCAGGTTCTTCGATTAAAAGTAAAAAGCTCTCAATAATAATTTCTTCTAGAGTCCTAGGATCAGTCCAAGGGGAGATGTTGTGAGCAGAAGGATGCCTTTGTTGAAGAGTCAATGAAGTGATGAAGATTGTTATTTCCATAAGTCCTTCATCAAGCCATTTCCCCAAATTTGAAAAGCACTTGAGCTTATACTCTTCCTCCTCTGTCAAAGCTTTATGCTTTGATGTGATGGTTTTTTAAATATGTTAAATTCTCCATCATTTTTGGCTTCATTTTGTAGAATGAAACCCATTGATAAGGATTATTTTAGGGGGGCTGCTTTGTGGGGAGGAAAAACAGAGGCAACTTATGTAGCCTCTTTTTTGGCTCAGCTTGGTGACAGGAACTTCCTGAGCTTGTATCACTTCTCACCATATGCTCATCTTCTTAATGGATTTAGAGCCATTGCTTATTGGCGTGAGAAGTATAGCTGGTCAAAGAAAGGAAAAGGGTGGAGTGGATGGTTTAGAGATGGACAAGGGGACTATCCCTTGGTGGTAATGAATTCATAGTTGCATGACCTCATAGGATGAAGAGAAACGGGAGATGTGGAAAGGTCGATGAGTGAAAACGGATGAGAGGGAGCTTTGCGAGCCTTTGTAATGATTTGGTCGGACCATGTGAAGATGCCTGATGTGCTCTGTAACTATCTTCATTAGAACTTGATTTCTATCAAGAATCGATTGAGTTGATGCCATAATAAAATATCACTCTGAGTGTTCCCACCGGGCATGCCAGGAAAACTGTTGACGACTATCCTTGGTGGATAGAGATGTCAGAGTCGTGGGAATCCTTAGGTTAGTGGGATGTGTGCCCTAAGGAGACCTCTAGATTTTAAAGAAGATGGATCTTCTCTACGGGGGGAATAGGGGCGAGAAGAATTAAACAAAAACATAAAACAAACTAAGGCGATGCGCCAAACAAGCCTACTAGGAGAACGATCGAGACTACAACTACCTGAGAAGGGAAATGGTGAATAACTAAAAAATGGTGGATGAAATGCACCATAGGTTAGAACGGGTCACATACAACACTGCCTCAAACTAATTAAGCACAACTTCAAAGATAGTAACAACATTGAGAGACACACAATTTCTACATGAAAATAAAGGTGATCAAAGACAATAAAGCTATGTGAATGATGAACAAAAACATCACAAGAAACATATATTACTCCATTGGTTGTGCACAATATTACATCAGAAGAGAGGTAAGATTATAGTTACCAATCCCATATAGAAGGCTAGAATTCCAAGACCTCTATCTTCACAAAAGAGAGACTTACAATAGAGAAGAAAAGGACTAACTCCCCCAGTACCCAACTAAAAATTATCTCTCTCTTTTTTTCATCGAATTTTGATTACAATTTATAGTGGGAGGAGGTAAGAGAGAACTTTCAAACTCCTTCCTAACTGCCCCTCAATTATGATAAATGATATGAAGTGACAAAAATAGATTTCCTCAAATCCTTCTCACAATTTGGCCTCCTCAGAAAAGTGAGAGCCATGCCTATTTAATGCATCTTAATTATCCTACAACCGAATCCCTTGAGATGGACTCACATTTTGAGAAGAACTCTTTTGGCTATTTATTACATAACTAGATATTTTGACCCTTTATGCAATTGTTCCCGGCCTCTTGATTCAAGCGACACGTATTTTGTAATGAAATGACCCTTCACCTTCAATCTTTTGAATAAGTCTTGAGCATTAAATCTTATAGATAAGACCCTAAATCACTTATACGTGACAGATGGCTTGTCATATTAATGGCCTGCTTTGAAAATGGAGTCCATTTGTTGCAAGATCCACATGGAAGGCCCGCACATCCTTATGATTCTACTTTTCTTTAGGGCTCTTGGGAAAGTGTTGGGTGGACACTTGGCATCGTCTATGGGCTTCTGTGCTGCTTCTTTGTTGACTCCATGTGTCATCTCTGCGGGAGTTTGAGACTTCATCACCTCTTTTGACCTCTGAAGTTGCATCGGCTTGACACTTGGCAGCGTTGGTAGGCTTCTCGTCTCCCTATGTAATTTGATTAAGTCCTTTCTACTTGGTGAAGATTCAACTTTGAATAGGCTTCAAAAACAAGGAATCTTCTTGTCTATGGATTTTTAGATAAAAATAACCAAAGTGTAAAAAGGTTGATAACAAAGTTTGACATATGCCTACGTCTCCGAGTTTGTAAACTAGTTGAACCGATTTATCATCAACTTCTAAACTGTAACTCTAGTACAAAATCACAATTGAATCTATAATAAACCTGATAAAAGAACAAGAATCTCCTTCATGACCACCAAGAATCAATACCTTGGCTTGTGCAATGGATTCAATCTCCTATAGTCTCCTCCAAAGTGACAATGCCCTTTGGCTCCAAGTCAAAATCCCAGGTGCTCTCACTATGAAAGTTATGGCTCTATATGCCCTATGGGTGAGATTATAATTACTCCCAAGTTTTTACAAATTTTTCCTAAATAAATTAGATTTGGGTCCCTTAATTATTGCCTATAAATAGGCTTCTCAAAATCTCCCTTAGATCCTTAAGACTCCTTGAGATCCTTAGGATTGGAGAGATTGTTATTTTTGATGGGGGGCTTGAAGCCTTTATATAGTGGGCTTCAGTCCTTTTTATGTGTTTAAATGGTCTATCAGGCAACTCATGACCAACTCACCAAGATGGCTGAGTTGGTTGGGTTGTTGTAACACTCATGGGGAAGTCACAGGTTTGATCTTCCATGCCACACCATTTGTTTTTCTTGATATGCGTCTTGTGTTTCGAGCTTCCCCCATTCACCTACGTCCACGTCCCATCTTCACTATTGCCACCACAGCTACTGACCCCTTCATCTGCGTCCACGTATCTGCCACATATGCCAAATCTGCTGTGTCATGCAACGTCCACGAGCCCTCCTCATTGATCTTGTATCTACCTCGACCTGTTTACTGGCCACTGAACCAAGCTGACATCTTTATCCCCATGGTGACCTCGACCTTGCCACATGCCTCAAACTCACGCACCTACTCACTCATTTTTCCAGTTTGTTTCCCATCTCCGCCATGCATCGAGTTTGCCAAGTTCTATGTCAGGATGGTGGTAAATCCCACATATATCATGGGTAGAGATAATGAAGGCTTTAATAAGCCTTTTCACCACGTTTCCACTATGGCTCTGACCACGTGTCCTTTTTTCTTATTGGGCTATGCATAACTTTCCCGAGTTGGTGGCCCCATGTAGTAGCTCACTGTTTAAATCACATATAGCTCATCCCTTGGCTTGGTCAAATAGATCACCAAGAAACTCACTTTTCAAGTTGGTTCAACTCACCACCCTTGTGGCATTGTGGTAATAGGCCACGTGGTGGCTTGATGGCCCACCACGTGGAATTTTTTTTTATCGTAGATGAAGATGTTGATATCAAGTGTCGAAGACTGGAGGCATAAAAAATCAACTCGAAATTTTCATCTACGCCCGATTTAAATTTTTTCCACTTGTCGTAATGGGACTTTCCAGTTGACCCTATCTCGTCCTAGAGTTCACCTAACTTTTACAAGCCACAACTTTCATGTACGGGCTATATTTTATGTGTTCTTGTAGTCGTTAGAAATCTCACAGAGTTAAATTTTGTATGATGGTGATTCTAAAAGGTTTAGGGAACTTATGTCCTCTGAAATGTCCTCCATATCAGTTTTTTATTATTGTGTGTGTGTGTGTTCAATAAATAAATCTTCATTGTATATCTATGGTGTGACTCTATAGCCCAATGGATAAGGCACTGGTCCACATAGTGTCTTTAGATTCTAGAGTTCCTTCTTTTCCTATCCTCACTATGTTCGATCCATAAGAAGTCCCCAAGAAAGGGCCAACTATTGTCATGTTAAATTTTTAGCATGAAAAATTCAAAATTTTGGTCATGAAAACCTAGACCTCACTTGAAAATCCCTCTCCCTTTTAATGTAAACATGTCCTCCAACCAACTCAGTTAATGTGTTACCATCATAATGGCTAGGAGGATTGTTATAATATTATTTTCAAGTGTGTTTCATGTGCAGGGAGTTGATTCATGGATTCATTCACTACCATTCAGAAGGAATTTCTCTTGGAGGCCTAAAAAGGCCTATTTTCAGGATTTTTCACATTGGTGCACACCCCTTGGAAGATGAATTTTGTGGCATAACCCACCTGAGAGTTGTGAAGAGGAGTTGTAATATGAATTGATGTGATTTATGAAAGTTATGAAATAAAAATTAGGTTTAGGAACAAGTTATGTGATACCAGGCTATTTGTAGCATGGTATAAGGAAATGAAAGTAGTGAAAAAGCTACTTGTCTTATTCCACATATATTAGGAGCCTAAGAAGGAATTGGAAAGAAATAAGATACTCATTAGAAAGATAAGAGTGTATATTTCATTGTGAAAAATGTTTAAGGAGATTTTGCGGAGCATATTTATAGATATTGGCCCGACAATGCAAATGAAGACCTTTGATCATGGTGAAGATTCAACTGAATATTTTCAGAGTTACAAGGAGATTTGGAAGTTGATTCAAATGCCAAAGTGGATAAAATGGGACCTTATACATTTAACATAGGTTGAGTTAGATAAAAAGGTAGATTTTTCTTTGGTGGTAGTTTGACTTCCAAAAAACTGCCCATGACCAGAATTGAAAAGGGGAATAAATTTAAAAAATTTAGTAGAATAAGATTTTAAAATTGGTGGAATTGAATTCTTTGGGTATTTTTCACTCAAAATAATATAATTTTGGCCTAGGAAACACCAAGGGAAGCTCTCGGGGCAAGAAGGCACTTTGGAAGGCAATTTTTAACAGTGCAATTATGACACCCAACTTCCAAAAGTGGAAAATGCAGACTGAGAGACCCCTTATGTCCCTTTTTACCTTTGACCAAATTCAAAAGGGACATGGGGGACATAAGATTACACCACCAAGGAGGAGGATTCATAACTTGAAGTTGTACCGCTTAATTTGCATCTTTGGGTGTTAGAAAAGTGTTTTCCACTCACAACATGACTTGGCCCATTTCTCATGACAAGCAGACACTAGAATGTGCTAACACATGGAGAGGATGAGTTGCATCACTTAAGTGATGACCTGGGTGGTTAGGATAATTTTTCAGCCTCACTCTCAAATATGGCCCCTTCGTTATGATGGGTTGACCCTATGCGCACTTGGGAGGCCTTAATGTCCCATTTTCCATTTGGTAAGGGAACATGGGGGACAAAAAAAGTGCACCACCACATGAGGATCTCCTCATTTGTCACTTAAGACTCATAACTTGTGCACTAGGTGGGTGTTTTCAACTTCGCAACTCAAATTCCCATGCCCCCTTCTCATGTTGAGCAGATCCTATACACATTTTCACACCCCTAATGTCCCCATCCCTTATTAAAGGTGGTAAGGGAAATGACACCCCCTTATAAAGTTTTGACCCCAAACCATAAGTCTGAGCTAACCTAGGCTAAGCAAGGTGAGTCAACTTGGTGAATGGGAGTGAAAATTGATTTAAAAATGGCTCAAGGAATTTAAATATCAACATGGACCAAAAATTATCCATTTTTACATGTTTCTGTATGTTTTCTCACAACCCTCCATTTATGTTATGACTTTCAAGAAAAACTAGACATCCACCATGGCCAAAACACACTTTTTCTCATTAATTACAAACCCCACCTCCGATGGTTCTGAAACTTGGACTGTGGTTTCCCCATGAGAGTGCGTTTGGAATGAGTGTTTACATGTCCACATTAATGGTCTCATTCATTTTTTTATAGCATCCCATAGTTTCCATCCATGAAAAATTTCTCCTCAAATCTACAGAGTTGCAACAATCCAAATTGCCTCAAAATCGGAGATGGCGATCTACAAAAAATTAACTTTCCAATGAGCAATTTCTTGCCCCATGAAATTGAGTGCGATTCAAGATATGGATGATTATTTATTTTTTTACATTTTTACATGTACGAAGAGGATAACACAAACATGCAATTTTACTTTTTCATTTTCACAAAGATCTAGACATCAGAAATCCTCGAAAACTAGAGCAAAGCATCCCGGTGTGAGATAGAATTTTTGGAAACCATTTTTCACTTCGTAGCCAATGTATATTTTTAATAAGTCCTTATTTAAGACACTTACTGAGAGTATTAAGTCTTAACTATGAATGGATTCAAGTCACAGAGTTTATTCCCCAAGAGGAAAAGTTCTCAAAATTGACAATTCGACAAAATTACCAAAACTAGTCACCCATGAAGAACTTAATAAAAATAATAAGTGTCCAAAAAAGGCTCAAAACAGTCATGGTTGTTCATCCTCTGCATTCCTCACTAATCCCAATCTTCAGAAAGTACAAAATCATGCTTGTAAAGGGGTGGACAATGCCATTGTGTCTCAAGCAGAAGACAATCCCTCTGGGTTCCCAATTTTGGTCACGATGGTGTATTTTGGTCTCAATGAGGTTCTCACTTCGTTGCATTAATCAAAGGATAGAATCATATTCCATCAAATCTCCCACCTTCATTCATCGTATGGTTAGAATTTTATTCACCTCATCTCATTGGTTGATCCATTTCCGAAGTGTTGGGATCATCATGTTGAATTGTGCAGGTAATGGTATCAAATTGCATGAAGAACTTGGTAGTTTAGATGGATGCCCGTGTTTCAAAGGTAAAAAGGTTTTTTCAAAGTGAGGGAAACAATTCTTCATTGTATTCAGTGGTCAAGTGTTCATCAACTTTATTTTTAATGAGTATAAATGTGCTATAGAGGAGCTTCATTCTAGGGAGGTCTTGAAGGGGAAAAGTTTCCAAAATGATCGGAGGAGCACCATAGTGGAGGGTCATAAAATTTCAAGGTTTCATCTTCATCATCATCAGAGATAATATTCATCAAGGATGGATGCACCTTCATGCATTCTTTTGAGCATCTTTTCTCTCCTATCTTAATTCTTTCTCATCTTCTTCCCCCTTTATAATACCTCATTATATGTAATCATGACATTTTTTACTATTTACTTAAGTGAAAATAAAATATTTTTAATGTATAAAAGCACTCTCTCAAATTATAAGAGAGGTAATTAACTTGTCTCTTCTAAGAGTAAATGAAAAGTCATAACTGATGGGACATGAAGAGTTATGTGGGGGTAGATGAAGAGTTGCATTATAAAACTATAAATTGGGAGAGCCTCCTCATTTCAAAAAATGGTTAGTCTTGTTTACTCACTCTCATTTTCTTTCTAGGAGCAAGTGATCAAATTCCTATAACTCCTTTGTCTATTTTTCCTCTCCATCTCAAATACACTCCATGAGCATATACTCATTGAATATATGCCACTTCAACTGTGTTATTTGTATCATGTTCCTTGTTCTATGTTAATGGTGTCTTCTCATTGAATTCATGGATGTATTTTGGTTTTAAGTTGTAGAAACCTATAATTTAGCTTGAGCAATTTAAATACTTAAATTGCACTAATTATACCCTTTCCCACAAATTTACGACATATCGTCAATATAGCACACTGCCTTTTCTATCGCCATTAATTAGCTACATCGCGCTAGTTAATTAACCCTTTTATCCAATAATGACACCAATTAACAAACTTTCATTAATCAAATCCCCTTTCTATCTACATTAATTAATTATTTCTAATTATTTAATCCCCCTTTCTACCTAGGCTAATCAATTATTATTAATTAATTAGCTTCCTCTCCCATTTAATCAATAAATCACCATTTATTTGATTAAAATCCCCTCATAACATAAATCATACTAACTATTCCTGTAAAAAGATTCTATAAGATTGTACACCTATTAATTAATCACTTTGGTTAATTAATAAAGCCCCTCAAACCCCATGGGTCACTAAAGGACAAAATAAACTCTCCTAAGGTTGACTCAACCCTTTCTAAACCTTCCTTATCCACAACTAACCCTACCTCTCTATTTATCCCACATGAAGAGGGATGTAGAGATTCTTCTATCCATTGGGCTATATAAAGAGCCAACCTCCTACCTTTACACATACACCTTTACACACCTAAATGAGCATAGAGGATAAGCTATAGCCATTTATCATCTTTGAGCATTCTTCATTGGAGAAGCTAGCTATTTTCAATTCTTACAATTCATCCATCCAAGATTTTTGGTCATATGGAGATAATAAAAAAGGGAAAATAATCATTACGATTCTCTCATTGGATGTATCTGCTCCCCTAGTGACCATGTGAACACCATTCAGATCAAGGAGAAGGATTGTGCTATGGTAACAAGGTGCGCCCGCCTCATGATTCTTGAACCCTCTCCATCGATCCTACAAAATGGTAGGTACAACCTTGTAGAACAGCTTGAGAAGACATTTGCCAAGATTTCAATCTTGGATCTCCTCAAAATATCGAATGTACATAAGGACATTTTGTACAAAACTCTTAAGGGGTCATAAGTGCCATTAGAAGTAGATTCTATGCATCTTCAGACTGTGGTAGCCAATATTGTACCAATTGAGCACATTTCCTTTAGTCATGGGGAGATCCCCATTAAAGATCCAATGCATAATATACCCTTGTATATTAAGGTATTCGTCACCCACCGAAAGATAAAACGAGTGCTTGTGGATAGCGGATCAGGGTTGAATATATGCACATTGAAATTAGTTAAGCAATTGGGACATACAGAAGAAGATCTTAAGTCTCACATCATTACCATAACCGCTTATGACAACGCGGAAAGGGAGTCCACTAACATAATCACATTACCCATGGAAGTGGGACCCACTTTTCATCACATGAAGTTTCATGTCTTGGAATTAGAACTCCCATACAATATGCTTCTTGGCCAACCATGGATTCATGCCATGCAGAGCGTGCCATCAATGTTCCATCAATGCATCAGACTGAAACATGGGGGACACACTATCACAATACAAAAGAGATCTAGAACACTTTGCTCACTGCAGAGCTCTCAATAGTTTTGCACGTAAGGGTTCCTATACGTGTCCCTCTACTGATATAGTTTTTCCTCTTCAATCTAAAGCCATGGAGTCCTGAGTAGATTTATATTCCATAAGTTCTTGCGCCTGGGAGGATTCTACATCAACTTTTCCTTTTGATTCATGGGAGATGAGAGTTTTGGAATATGATTATGGGGAGTATAATGTAAAACAAGCTCTTTTGGTTTCAGACCTCTCATTGTCACCTAAAACTAGAGGCCAACCCAACTATCATTTCAGATGACCTAGAGATGAGTGAACTATTGGGTCATTTTTACCTGGAGGGTTTCTCGCTGAAGATAAATTATTGGACCCACCTACAACCTGGGTCCCAGAAGATACTCAACCAACTTGCTACCAAATCCTTGAGTATGAGAATTCTAGTCGAATGATGTATTCTATGGGCTACAAAGGCCTAGGATGTGGAAAGAATGAGCAAGGACTGAGAGAACAAGTTCCTCTCCCACATTGCAAGATAGAAAGGTACGTCATTGGCATTCAACCCTATGGATTACACCCCAACGATCAAGATGCCACCTATTATGAGTGCGAAGATAGCTCTGATTATTTTGATAGCGATATAGATTCCCACTATAGCCAATACGAGGATCTTGCCTCCACAAACCTATTCATGAATACCACTGTCCTCTCCATAACCCCTACCGAACCTAAAATTGACCTTGTTTACCTTTTCCTTATTGAATTGGACTAAAAACATCATGTTCCGCTGGATCTCTTTAAAAATGATGAATCCATTGCAGAATTCATGGGAATTTGAGATACAATTCCAATTGGAGACCATAAGAAGAGTTTCTACATTGACTTATATACCTGCACGTAATTTGGCGAGGAAGCTGATCTTTGTGGTTAGAAAAACTTGAGAAAAATCAAGGGAAAAAGTTCCAACGAAAAGCCTCGGAAAAAACAAAAGTCCAAGTCACACAGTGAAAACCTCTTTGAGGGTGTTGGCAAACAAAAAAGTAAAAAAATCAATGGACAAGAAAATTGACCACACCAAGGGTGAAAATCTCGTAGAGACACCCTTGGAAAAAGATCTCAACCTTCCTCCCAATCCTACGTGTATGGAGGATTTTTCAACAATGCTAGTAGAAGAAACCATTGATGTGAATATTGGAACATAAAAAGATCCAAATACAGTCAAACTAGGATTTTCACTCTTGGCACAGGAATAGAAAAAATTCACCATGCTTCTGCGGGAATTTGTAGATGTATTCGCTTGGTCCTATAAGGATATGTCAGGCTTGGATCCAACTTTGGTATTGCATAACCTAGTAGTGCACGCAGACGTCAAGCCCATCAAATAAAAGCTCAAAAAAATGCATCCACGGGTGGCCCTTCTAGTTAAAGAAGGGTTAGAAAGATTGTTAGCGGTGGGCTTTATTCGACCTATTGATTACTCAGACTGGATATCAAACATAGTCCCCATACAAAAGAAACCTATCGGGATAAGAATTTGTATAGATTTTAGAGACATTAATAAGGCTTATCCAAGGGATGATTACCCATTGCCCAATATTGATATGATTGTTGATTCAACTACAAGATATGACATGTTATCACTTATGGATGGATTTTCTGGCTACAATAAGATTGAAATCGCAGATGAGGATAAACACAAGACAACCTTCACAAACCCCCTGGGGAACTTTTTGTTATCAGGTAATTCCCTATGGCCTTAAAAATGCAGGAGAAACTTATCAAAGGGAAATGACCATGATTTTCCATGATATGATTCATGACATCATGGAATACTATGTGGATGATATCCTTGGAAAATCTAATATAAGAGCAGATCATCCTAAGATTTTGTGGCATATCTTTGAACGCCTATGGGAATACAAAGTTCAGATTGAATCCAAATAAGTGTGTGTTCGGCATAATGTCAGCAAAGTTGCTTGGATTCATTGTATCATGAAGAGGGATTGAGGTAGACCCAACTAAAGTTACAACCATTACTGAAATTCCTCCTCCCAAAAACATCAAACAAATGCACAACTTACAAGGAAAGATACAATTTATTCGCCACTTCATTTCCCAGCTTGCTAAAAAATGCCATTGATTTACCCATCTACTTAAAAAGGATGTTGCCTTTATTTGGGGACTAGAGCAATAACAAGCCTTTACCTTGCTTAAGCAGTACTTAGCCAATATGTCGGTCCTCATGCCTCTAACTCTTGGTGAGCCAATCATGCTGTATATTTTTGCTACTCAATTCGTTATTGGTGCACTGCTCGCCCAATATGACCTCGACCATAAAGAAAAATTTGTGTAATATCTCATTCATACTCTCATTACTTATGAGCTCAACTACCCTCAGATTGAAAAGGCTTCGTTTGGCTGTACTTTTTACCTTCCAAAAACTTTTCCATTACCTGTTGAACGCTAAAGCCAAGCTCATTTCCAAAGTTGACCCTCTTAAGTATCTGTTGTTAAAACCCACCCTTATAGGTAGAATGACTAATTGGATCATTCTAGTAAGTGAAGTTGACATTGAGTATGTGCATCAAACATCAGTAAAAGGACAAGTACTCACTGATCAGTTAGCAGGAGCATCGTTACTAGGTACAGAGCCTATAAGTTTGGAGCTACCAGACGCTTCATTATTATATATTGAGGAATCAGTCATGTGGCAAGTGCACTTTGATGGATCTTTTACTTTTCATGGTTTGGGGGCAGGTGTGGTATTAATTACTCCTTCAGGTGACCCTATACCTCAAGCTTTTCACCTTGGTTTTCCTTGTACAAATAACATTACGGAATATGAAGTGCTCATCGCAGGGATGAAAATGGAAATCAAATGGGATATCCATCATGTTAAGATCATTTGTGATTTAAAATTAATCATCAAGAAAGTTAACAATGAATATAAAGTCAAGGATGAGAAACTCATCCCCTACAAAAAACTGGTGGAAACTTTGAAAGAGTATTTTGTGCGTATCACATTTGAATAGATTCCAAGAGCACAAAATAGATCCAGAAGCTATGGCAACCATAGGTTCTATGTTACGAATTCCACCAGAGAGTAATGATATGCCATTTTTTTTTGAGAATCTAAGCCAACCTGTGTATGACATGCTAGAATCATGTTTGGCTTGTGAAGTTGTTGGTCCCTATTCCCCATGGTATGCGCACATCTACGCCTATCTTAAACAAAACACCTTCCCTCCTAGACATCTCCCATTCAGAAATACAAATCCTTATCTACCAGATAGCTCATTACAACATCTTAGGAGATACACTCTATCATCATGGCTACGATGGGAATCTATTGCATTGTCTAGATGTAGCAGAGTCAGTCCAAGAGATTAAAGAGGTGCATGAAGGGGTTTGCGACACCAATACAAATGGAATGGTTCTAGCTAAGAAATTGTTGAGAGTAGGCTACTATTGGCCTACTATAAAAACAAACTGTTGCAACTATGTAAGGAAATGCGTACTATGTCAAAAGTATGGAAATTTCATCCATGCGCCATCACAACCGTTGCAACCAATCACAACCCCATGGCCATTCTCCAAATGGGGACTAGATTTAATAGGAAAGCTCACCCCTACCTCATCTAATGGTCATACTCACATCATCAAAGCTACATTATATTTCACTAAGTGGGTGGAGGATGTTCCTTTGACTTATGTTACAGGAGCCCAAATTTCAAAGTTTATCATGAATCACCTTATCTACCGGTATGACATTCTTGCGGCCATAGTTACAGACAATGGAAAATAATTCAAGAACAAAATAGTGAAGGACCTTTGTCATCAATTTCAAATAAAATTGAAATGGTCTACGCCATATTATCCACAAGGTAAGGGGGAAGGATGAAGCTACTAACAAAACATTAGTTCAAATCATGGAAAAGATGGTGAGTAAGACATGTCACAATTGGCATTTGCAAATTCACCCCGCCCTTTGGGCTTATAGGACCTCTATTTACACTCCTACTAGTTGTGACACCCTATTCCCTAGTATTTGGAGCTGAATCCATCATCCCATTGGAAATTGAGCTTCCTTCCTTGAGAATATCTCTTAGGGATTATCTAGACAAGGATGAGGATTATAGAGTGGCCTGGCTAGAAGAATTAGAACTCCTGGATGAAAAGCGCATATGCGCCCTTAACCATCTCAAAGTGTATCAGAATAGAGTCTCCAAAAATTACAAAAAAAGGATCATACCTCATTAGTTTTAGGTCAGAGAAATGATCATGAAAGAAAATTAGTTCAACACAAGGGCGGAAAGAGAGAAGAAAGGCAAGTTCGGACCGCATTGGTTAGGACCTTACATCATTGTGGCCAAATATGGTATGGGAGCATACAAAATTTCCCATCCCAATGGTGATGAGCTCCGTGAACCTATGAATGCCATGCACCTTAAGTAGTTCTATGCTTAAACATGACGCAAAAATCAGAAAAGCAAACAAAAAAATGAGTAAAAATGATCAAAATACAAAAAAAAATTAAAAAAGAGAAAAAGAAAAAGAGAAAACAGGTCATCCATATGTGAAAACCACGCAATTGTGGCACATTGGATAGGTCCCTTGGTGAAAACTGGTTCTGGTTCCTTGGGAGGATTCGTTTTTCACAAGCATATTGCATCTGGCAGGTACTTTTACTTAGCCTAGGGATAGTCCCGCATCTGCATCTGAGATTCCATTTAAACCTATCCTGTCAAGCATTGATCCGGCTTTTTCTCCTCTTGTTAATTTGTGAAGGGATGGTCTTTGCATATTCCTCATCTAAGGCTGGGGGGTACTTCTATGCGGCTTCACCTTCCTGTTTGTAGGCATGTGGCACCTGCCCTTGTATATTCTCCATATAATGCTAGGGGCATCCATGTTTCTCAGTTACCTGTGCATAACTTTGAAAAATGTTTGAAAATCACAAAAAATGTTCAAAAACATTCAAAAAGTACAAAAATAATAGAAAATTGTTTCACAAAATCACAATAATAATAGAAAATTGTTTCACAAAAACACAAAAATAGTAGAAAATTTCTTCGCAAAACAATCTGGCAAAAACATAACGTTAGTTTACTTACTTAATCGTGTTTCTTGCTTTTGTTTTGTGTACATTGTTTGCTTGTATAGTTGTTTCTTGTTTGTACATTTATGTAGTTTATTGCTTATACATAATTTGGTAAGTTTTGTCTTTTCTTGCTAAGATTAGATTCATTCTTACTTATACATATGCAATATGTTGTTGCATGCTTGTAAATAATTGTACATAGTTGTGTTAATTCATGATTGGTTGGCAATATGTATTTTGTTAACATTTGATTGTGTTTGTGTGTTGCATGTACATTGTTTTGTTATCACATCATCAGCTCTCCATCAATATCATCACATCTAACATCATTTATACATCATATAAATAAAAATCCTAAGTATACATCACACATGAATGCTAAGCTAATCATCACATATCATATCATCACATGGGGGTAAGAGAAATCACAAATATAAAAATCTATCCCCCTCACACCAATATCGTCATGTCATGCCGTCCACTAATCTAGAGCATCACAGGTACAATCAATGGATATCAACTATGGATCTATCATATGAAAATTAAACACATGTAGCTACAAACATATAAACTATCATCATGATAAATACATAATGTGGAATCAAATCATATAGCATCATGACACATCTATAATCCATGCAATCAATCATCAAAAACAATAAAAGTCCATCATCTCATAAAAACCACTGCCACATCAAAATGTCCATATATACAAGAATAAAATGTCTGTCTCACAAAAGATATACATCATCGATACAAAATGAGCCATCAAAGGGCACAACTGATAAAAATGCCTTCATCAGATTCGTACATCAAACAATGTTATACAGTGATCAAACTAATAAAGCCTTCATCAGAGATGTGCATACATCGAATAAATTTGGTACATCATATACATCGGTCAAATTATAACACCTTCATAAGAGGTCATGTATAACATGATACAAATACAATCAAAAAAATACAATGAGAGTCAAGGTTGAATAGAACCCTTAAATGGAGTGGCTGGTCTGCACATAATGGAGGACCCATAACCTATGTACCACCCGCGGTCCTGTATGCTTATCCTTGTGGCTGTCTCCACTGATACTTGCGGCCTCTCTGATCTCATCGATCCACTCAACTACTAACTATAGGTAGGTTCCCACTGGCCAAATAGAATTGATTCCTCATAATAGAGTGACAGGTAATACAAGGCTCTACCCTCTGCTGTAGCTAAGTCTTGATGAGTACGAGTTTTCATTATTGTCTTGTCTGCGCATCGAAATGACGCTAACTTTGCTGCTAACCATGCAACCTCGGCTTGACCCACTGTTCGCTCTGCGTAAAGCCTAATCTCTTTTGACTATCACTGGCCATAGTTGGGTATGAGCCTTCTATAGTAGGCACATCACCTGAGCCATATGAGAAGACATATAATGTATCTGTTGAAAATGTGTGGACTAATCTCCCCCTTGACTGACCTGGGCTCTGGCATGGTCCTGCTCTGCTTGTCATAAAAATAATGTGAGATCGGGCCGGATCTCTCTCTGTTTTTCAACTATATGCACACTTGTTACAATAAGGAAGCTAGTTGTGCCTTGGCATCTCCACCCTAGGCTCAAGCTAACCTCAAAGGAACCATTTGGAGCTTATCCTTTTCCTTGGTACCTGATCCATATCCCTGGTGCTATACCTTTCCATGGGCCTATCCCCTGTGCTTATCCCTATAAGGGAACCTATTGCCTTTGTCCAGGATACATTTACTGGACCCTTCCCATCATGTCATTTCCTATCAAATGGATCATCATCCTGACCTACAGTTATAGCCTCATCACTACTGTATGCGACCTCGATTGGTGCTCTCACACCTACTCCCCATGCCTCATCTGATATGGTCAAGCACTGTGGAAAAATGGTTGCATACTAAGCCATGTAATTTGGTGTGGTTCCTAGGTCCCTAACCTATCAAGTAGGGTTTAAAACCTACGATATCACCTCTAGGAAGCTATCATTGGCTCGAGCTACCTATATACATAGCCCCATAGTCCATCTCTCTATATCCCAGCAGGCATACCACATATCTGGCTAAGGGATGCCCTTAACACTTCCCATCTGTCGTTGACATCGGTCCAATCTATATATATTAGTAATATAACTGTGACTACCAAGAAGGAAGTGCTCTACTGCACAAACCCTAAGCTCTACTCCATCCTCGGGCCACTGTATATGTCTGTAGGGCCTCCAAATGATATTTTTTTTTAGTAACTCATCAAACTCTCGACGGTAGAAGTAAATGCTACCTAAGTGCCCTCGTACATCGTTCCCCACAGAGACCCATGCCATGAATGTCGGCTCCTCTGGTGCTTAGGTGTGCAATGCACCTATGGGACGCCCAATTGCTATATTGTCCCAGGTCCAGATCTACAGTAAAGACATTGGCCCCACTGTCTTCTGACGATGGTAAGTAATCAGGTGCAGATCCCAGTATAGATGTGCCAGTATGCACTGGCCCCAACAGTATCACTCGCTGGTGAAAACTCCATGTACTAATGTCATCAGCCCCATCAGAAATTATGTCCCATTCTTATTAGTGAGTAAGAACCCACTGATAAGAGCCATCAAATAAAGTGGTCCCCAGTGTATGGACGGATCAGCTATGCAGTCATGAAAGGAAACTATCTTACCCTCATCGGGTATCTCCTCGCATCCAAAAAGGTCACTAATCGCGGTAGTAATCTGACCAAAATCTCTCGTATACTCGATCACTGAGCCCACAATAGGAACACGTAAAATCTGCCACACATCCTCTAGTGTGAGGATAATCTCTCCTATAGGGAGCCTAAAACACTGGCTCTCACTGTGCCACCGCTCAATCAAAGCAGTCAATAGGCCATGGTCTAAGGTGATCGACGACATCCGTGCTACATAGCCCAGGCCAACCGCCTCCAATAGAATCACCAACACATGATGGTCATGTCTGCACATGCTCCGCTCCATCTTGACAATGCAAGTGTGACGATCTCGCATCTGCAACACTGACAATTGTCTCTGCAAAAATATATGTGTTAGACACTAAAAATTTCTTCTCAGTTCTTCTACTATTCTTCTATCCCCAGTGATGTTTTCTCTTTCTTCTAAGTGTCATTTTTCTAAACATTTTCCTCTTATTTCTCCTAGGTGTTTGCACGCCCTTTTTGGGTGTGTGCGTGTGCACATACACATGTGTGCACATACGTGCATGTGCATACACATATATGCGTGTGCACACATACGTGAATGCACGTCCCTTTTAGCGTGCATGCATGTGCGCATACACCTAGGGGTGCTTGTGCCATTTTTTTTGGTTTCCGCATGTGTGCGCTAGGATTTCGATGCTTTTTAGTGTGCACATGTGCCATGTATATGTGAGTGGATGCGCATATGCCTTTTTTAGGGCATATGTGTGTATGCACAAACATGTATGGTACCCGTGCCACGATAGGGGCACATGCACCTATGCGCTTACGCCATACCCTACCTCTAACCTACTACGAAATGCATTAAATGCAGCATTAATTACAAAAATTGACAAAGTAGGTCAAACTAGTCACGAAGAAGCCATCATCTACATGTCATGCATACTCCCGAACTCGGTCGGTGCGTCTCCTACGGGCTCGTCCTCTCACCATCGTCCTCGTCACTATTAGGGGTCTCGCAATAAAATCTTGACAACAATCGGTAACAAATGAATTGGTTACGATGATTTACCCCCCTTGGGTGGGGTATATTAAACCATTTTCACCGGATGTGATGCCTGGAAGCTTTTTTCGACCGCCGTTATTGCTCTAATTCTTCTTCTATTCACCGTGAATAATTATTTTATTTAAATAATTATTTTTCTTTCATTTTTCGTTGTGCTGGTGCATCCTTTGCCACTTGGTACCCCTTTCTTCTCACTAGGACAATTTTATTATTCCTAGATGATGTCTTTTCTTCTACACACTCCATCAACTAATTATTTTATTAATTTTTCCGTTGAGTGGGGGCATTGTTTTCCGTTTGTTGCTTCTTTCTTCTCCCTGGGGCATTTCTTTTGCATCTAGGAGATTTTTTTGATTCTTCTACTTTCTTCTACGCATCCAACCCATCCAAAAATTATTAAAAATAAAAAATAATAAAATATATATCCTTCCAAAATCCAAAAAAAATCAAAATTTCTCCAAAAAATCCTAAAAAATGTAAAACTCACAAAACTAGCTACACCAGCTCATAGTGGTTGAAACTTGTGTATTGCACATGGTATTATTTCTATATCTTGCTAGAAATTTTACATCTTCATGGATCAAATGAATCATGGATCGTCAGATTTAAAATCATCTATAAATCTAGCTTGCTTGATTCGTTAGTACTCTGGCACACATATAGTTGTTTGGTATTATTTCATAGCGCACTATGCTTTCTCATTAGACCCGGTGGCCTTAATTATCTTCCCTTGCATGTATCCTTGCTCGAGGCATCATTTTTAACCCTTGTCATTAATCACAAACATTTAGGGATCTTCAGCTTGATAACAAAACATTTGTACAACTGTCTTGACCATTGTTGGTTAGAATATGTGTGTCTGTACTTGTTTTCCCTGTTAAATGAGCTTGTTTCCTTCTCATATTGCATTTCTTTTTTTTTGTGTTGTGTTGAGTGGGTGTTATAGTAATGGAAAATTGTTTGTAGTATGGCTTTTCATGTCATCCTACTTTTTTGTATGCTTATATTTTTAATAAGGACCAATGACGTAGATCTTTGGCAATATGATGACAATAAAGTTGTTTCAATACACTGGATGAAAACTAGTTCTTTTCTTTCTGTCTTCATTCCTCCTCTACATCATTATCCTATCAACACTATTCTTCTAATTCACCTGGGGCATCCTTCTCATACCCATTCTTCTATCCATTTCTCTCACCTTTTTCGATCGTCGATCATCTTATTTCATCACCCCATCGACACTCGAGGGGGCATCTCTCACTTTTACTAATTTTTCTTCTACGCTTTCAAAGTTTATCTGTCTACTGTCTTTGAAGTGGCGTCACTTACGCCACCCCAAAGAGGGGAAAATTTAGACATCTATAATTTAGCTTGAGCAATTTAAATAGTTAAATTGCACTAATTATACCCTTTCCCACAAATTGACGATGTATCGTAAATATAGCACACTTCATCTTCTATCACCGTTAATTAGCTACATCACGCTAGTTAAATAACCATTTTATCCAACAATGACACCAATTAACGACCTTCAATTAATCAGCTCCCCTTTCTATCTACATTAATTAATTATTTCTAATAAATCAATCCCCCTTTCTACCTAGGCTAATCAATTATTATTAATTAATTAGCTTCCTCTCCCATTTAATCAATAAATCGCCATTTATTTGATTAAAATCCCCTCATAACATAAATCATACTAACTATTCCTCCAATTGTGAGCAAGTGAACACTACACAAGAGTAGCTATTAGTGGATTATTATAAATATTCATCCAGTGAGTATTTAAAATACCCAATCCTACCACATTCATCATCATCATCTTCTTCTTTAATTTCTAATTCTGTAATTTCTTCTCCTTCATCTTCACTTGTTCCACATATTGCATTAACCGGGGGAGATTCCAAGCCAATCCTTTGGGTTCTCTTGAAATTTTATTTTATTTTTGGTTTTTGTATGAGGCATGTTAGGAAAATTCCTTCTTCAATATAATAAAATCAATGACCAAATTTTACAAAAAATGGATCACCTCTTTCATCTTTTAAACTTTGGGATTTATCCTTCATTAAATGTATATTGATCTTTCCTGACATGATAAGGTCATTCCACTTCAATGGAAATTTCTTGAGCATTGTATAGAGTATTTGGTTGAGCTCTCCATAACATGAAACCAACTTCAAGAAACTGAGAATTCATAAAGAACCTTTTCTGATTATTTGCAACAAGACAAGCACCAATATGAATCTTGTTAATCAACTTATTGAACTTTTAAAAAATTTCTCTCCTGGATCTTGTGGTTCTTTCTTCACCCGAGCTAGTCGAGAAAGGAGGGCATGTGCATCATGTGTATTCTTGAATCTTACTTCAAACATAGTTTTAATATCATTTCAATCAGCATTTGAGTGCGATGGCAAGTAGTAAAACCAGTTTGCAGTGACATCTTGTAATGATTCCACAAATAGTTGAACTGCATCATCTTCATATCCTAATGCAAGAATGTAACATGATGTGATGATAGTTGTAATATGATTGTTTAGACATTTCTTTCCATCTCCATAGAATTTGGAAAAGTTATTTCTAGATCCTTTTAGTAATTCATGCAGTGGAGGAGTCAATGCTAGCGGACCGGTGTTATGTCCCTATGACACAGGTACAACCATTTCTTCCTTTTCTTCTTCTTTTGGTTATTCTTCTCTTTCTTCTTCCGTAGGAATGAGTTCTAGTGGTTCTACAGTTGGTTCTTCAATATGACCTTCAAGAGTATTTTTCAAGATTTTTCCTTTCTAACTAATTAATGGTAAGTCTAAAATCAGCTCTTTGTTGTTCCTTGAATATGGGGCCAACAATGCCACTTGCACGATCAGCTTGAGTGGTATTTTTTTCTGCCAATTTTCTAGAGCATTAAAAAGGAATGAAACTATTAAAATGCATCCTTTTCAATAGGATTAAAAAAAGTATCTTGAATATTTAGATAGTATTTTTGGTATTTTTTAGTTTTTTATGGATTTTTTGAATATGTATTTTTTGTATTTTTCAGAAATATTTTAAGGGTGCAAAAAGGGCATATCTTCCCCAACATAGTCACCAATTTTTTTTGGTGAAATAATTATTTGCAATGCAAATTATTGGTTATCACCAATAGTCACAGGGCTAAGCCCCTCCTTCTTGGGAACAAGGAGGCTCCCATTGTTGAATGTAAACTAATTAAGATTATGGGTGGTTGTTAGGCTAGAGATCACACATGAATACTCCATTAAACCTGTGGCAAAGTGCCTATACAGTGTACAAGGGAGGAATTTTCTGTGAAGGGAGGTAAAGAGGAGTAGGAGAAATAGGGAGAGAGGGTTAATGTTGTGAGTAGGAACTATCAAATTCTCACCAATATTAACTAGAGTAAGTCTACATTCAATTATAAGAACACAACAATGTAAGCAATAATCAAGAATAAAAAACTAGAGACATAAAGTTATGCAGATTCATTAATCAAGGACAAAAAGTTCCTTATTGGTTATACAAGATCACCATGCTTGCAAAGTTAGAGAGTAAAGAGGATAGAGGAACATATACAAGGACATAGAGGAAATGTATCTTTTATTTCTTGACGTAATATTGATACAAAACTCAACAACATACTACAATCACCAATTGTTAACCCTTTGGAATGGGGAATCCATTCCAATTTATAACATTACAATTGTATTTTTATCTTCACCCTAAATGAATTTTCACCTTTCCTCATCACTTGTGACCTTCCATATTCCTAGGAAATGAAAGTGAGTCTTTTTATTATTGACCAAAAAGGACTCTTACAATGTTAAGTTGAAGGTCTCATAAGAAACTAAGAGAAAGTAGTGAAAAAGTACCTTCTTAATGAAGAATTATAATATGGAAAAAGAGAGAGAGGAGGGTTGACCAATCTAATGAAGATGAAGCCTCTTCTGATGAAGAAATTACTGAGTTAAAGAACTATGATCACAATCTCCTTCTTCTGTAAAATATGGGGGCAAGATACAATCAATTATTTCACCCAAGTGGTTTTTACTCCTCCCCATTCTTGTTCTTAACTCTCACCCGGGTAGTTCCCAATGTTCGACACTTCCCATGATTTACAGGTACAACATCAACTAATTTTCTCATGAATCAAGTTACAAACATTCCGGGGCATCAAAGAATTGTTGAGAAACATTGTTATAATATTTTCATTATGATGGGAACATAAAGATATTCTTTGATCACAAGGTAGGAGTTAGGGTATGAGCATCACTTCTTTACTCCTCTAGTCCTTCAAAATTCAGTTTTGTGACAAAAAATTAACTCCATGATGCTCAAATTTTTTTATACTTGTCTGTCACTCACTAAAATATGACTTCATCTTGCAGATAGAAGGATTGTTCCATAATTGAAATTCATTTCCTATAACCACATATTGAACTAAAATTATGTGATTGTATATGCTTCCTCCATTAGGGTGCAAACACACTACAAGGTGTTGAATAAGTGATTGAGAACACCACTAAGTGAATTTCAACATGTAAAATTGAGATGATTTCCCATTCTTGTAAAAATGGTACTCTACATGGATATCATCCCCTTAACCTTCTTGGCTCTAAAATCCTCCTTGAATGGAATCAACTGTTAGGATGCTCAGACACCTTGTTACTAATATGTTCTTGATGGAAATACTTATTCTCCTATAGATAAAAAGATTTCCCCCTGAATTAAACTTGAGTGATGGTATGAGAATGATTTCCATGTTCTTGACCTCCAAACTACATTGAAATCCTATGAATGACACCTCCTTGACTTACAATATGTGAGCACATTACAAAGCATTGGTTAAGTGTTTAAAAAGTATTTCATGAGATATGAATTATTTGTGAGCTTGAGATGAATGCCAACATCACTCATGGTGATATTATCTTATCATGGTCCTGATGACCATTTCCTTGATGAATTGAATTTAAATGAATTTCTTGATGTTTTAAATCTTTCACAAACCTCATGATGCTCTTGATTTCACTTTTTTTCCAAGTGACTATCTTTCACACATGTTGATTCACTCTAATCTGTTACTTTTCATAATGTGATTCATATGATGCCCCTTATCCTTAGAAAGAGAGACAATCACAAGGTAGGAATTGTAATGAGAACTTCAATTTCCTCCTAATGGCTCATTCGAGCTTTAAATCACACCTTTGTGACAAAGAGGCATCCTTCGTGGGACGGAATTAACCTCGGGGACTCAAACATGTTTTGTAGAGGTTGAAAGAATCCATCAAGAATTTGGTTCAAAGCTTCATGTTTCACCTTAGTGACAAATACATCTCCTTCTTGAATGAGTTCAACCATGATGACTCCCTTTCCATAATTGGGATGAGTTGAACCATTTAGCTTCTTGCATCAAACTGATCCATGCGTAAATCACCACTAGTTTGATGCTTTTGGAGCCTATAGGGGTTTTATTTATTGTTTGAACCACAAGACAACTTTACAACCTTGTAATGGTGGAAAAGAGAAACAAGAAATGTAGAATGGGAGTTTCCATAAGATTTTTGAACTCAATTACAAAACTTTATATTTTTAGAAGGTCCTATCTATAACTACTATTTTTAGTAAAATTTTCGCCATCTTCTATTTTTAATATTTCTTTCTCATTGTAGTGTTGTGAAGGCTGAGAATTCACTATTTTTGGAAAATTACTATTTTTATACTTGCATAATTTTTTACACTTACTATCTGTAGAAAGGGGACTTAAAGGTGTCGTGTTGCAATGAAAACACTATCAAAAGTTTTTTTTTTGCTCTATGATTCTCTTCTCCAATTCTCAAGGTTTTCCATCTACTGCATCTCTATATAACAAAAGGGTAACTTTATGGGATGTAATTTTCAATTTGATGCTTTTAAATTATACAAATTATTCATGGGGTTTCTTTCACATTCATCTTGAAGGCATTCTCAAACAAAGTGCACTAGTGAAGTTTTGCAGAGATCAGGTGCATGGATTGAGAGATATGGAAAAAGTCAGTTTGCGAGCTTGATGTTCTAGGAGTGATTGCAAAAAACATGAATAGAAATTAAAAGAGGTTGTGAGGGTAAATAATAAAAATCTTAAGGTTTAAAATGGTTAAGTTTTGTGATGGGAGAAGTTAGCCATTTTCACACATTTACTTACTCACATTTAACCATACCATCTTAGCCAAAGTTGGGAAAAGTTTAAGTACATAAGGGAGGTCAGAATTTTGTGTCCCAATTTTCCCCTTTTTCCCTTAGGGGATAGTGGGGATAGAAAGAGTTAAAATTTGTGACTTGGGTGAGAGAAAGGGTTGATAATGAGCTCCGAAGGGCTGAGAGGTGGTTCTGTGGTGATTAGGGGCTATATGGAGAAGGGGGGTTGCACTTTTGTGTCATTATTTAAAATATTTCCCTTGGGGGATAGTGGGGACATAAAGAGTGAATAATTGTGACTAGGGTGAGAGAAGGGGCTGGGAATGAGCATCGACATGCTAAAATTTGTTCACATGGAGCTAAAAATGACTTTTCATGTGACCAGGGGCTAACTAGGGTGAAGGAGGTCACGCTTTTGTGTCCCCATGGGTTCCATTTTTCCCCTTTGTGCCTTGGGGATATTGGGGACAAAAAGAGTGAAAATGTGACTTTTCCACTTTAGAAAAGTTGATATTACCTATTGTTTCCAAATCGGGACACATGGAATGAAATTTCCACCCTAAGAACATGGGAAAGTGTTTTTGGGCCAAATATTATATGATTTTGAATACAAATAAATTTTTGATATCATTCCACCCATCATTAGGAGAAAATTCTTCCTGAATTTTCATTTTTAGGGAACATTTCATCTTAGACTAAACAGAGGAGCTAATGTGTTGTTGATTACCTCAAGAAATATTTTAGTCTTAAAAAAAATTCATGTGCCCATCGTGTAGATGGTTATAATAAATTTCCATTTATATTTTTTGTTCTCTTAACTCTTCCTGAAGCTCCCAAAATCATCCATAGAATCTAGCTTTCACCGTTGAAGCCTTCATTCCATGTGCATAGAATTACCCGATGTTGAACATATTATTCCTGAATAAAATTTCTTCCACAAAATTTTACTAAGATTCCTTTTACATCCTCAATTTTTTCTGATACCACCCCCAGATTATTTAGATTTTCCATGTAGGCTTCCAAAGGATGTTTACTAGCTGCAGAATGGCCAAAAATGACCTTTTTAGGCCTCTGAAGGAAGTTGTCATTCATAAGATTTCAATTAGTTCATAAATATTCTTAAGTAATCTTCCCTACACATTAAAAAAACTTGAAAATATTTTTATAACTTTCCCCTGATCTTGAGTGAGGATGGTGTTGAGGGTAGGCTGGCTAGAGGAGGGATTCACAGTGACCGGGAAACATAATTTTCAATTATGGGCTTAGTTGTCATGATCAAAAGTCTCAATTTTTCATGCTATACATTTTGCATGACAACATTAATACATCAAAATTGTCTTCTCATCAAGGTAAAATTGTGATTGTGTTTGGAACCTTATGTGTAATGTTGATGTTACTAGACTAGGTAACAATAACATTGCACATCTAATATTGCTTGAATGTCTTAAACACTTGGATAAAATTGTTAAATTTGACAAGTGTATATGCACATGAGATTCCACAATGAATTATAGTTTTGCATATGTCTTCAGTTTTCCCACGAAGGGTGTAAATATTTCTTCATCACTAGTGAAATAAATTTCCTAATAACACAAATTAGTTTACCAAGTACCATAATACAAACAAAAAACTCATATTACTACCAAAAAATAAGAAAACTATGAACAAATAAATATGATAACTAGCATACATTCATGAACACTAATTAGATCACCAAAGATTAATTGAAATCAGGAGACACAAACAAAAACAATAAACTAATTGAGCTTATGAGAAAGAAAGAAACTATAAACTATAAACATTATGAATATCTTTGCCATACACATTAATGTCCCTCAAGAGAATGAATCCTCATTAATATTTATGATGAATAAAAATCCAACAAATTTTCTAATGTAATAAAAAATACTTCAAAGATTAAGATCAATAATACTTAGAGTAATTTTTCCTTATAAATTCAAGTTGTGTATGGTAGATAATTACTACTGCAAATAATTATTTCATTGGAAAGTATGGAATATTGATTGAGTGGAACACATACATTCATAACAAATCTCTTAAGTAAATAAGAAATATATATTAAATAGCCAAAACTTATTCAAGCTACTATAATGTCTTTGGTTTTTTTTTAGGTAATTCATTGAGTAAACTATGACTTCAAAATAAAGGAAATACAAATTTCCATGAATTATAGGCCCAAATCTTGAATGTCTTGTTAGGAAAAATGTCCTTGTATATGCATAGGTGGCTGCATATACTAAACCAAACATTCAAAAATTTCCTTTGCATTCCCTAGGATGTGAATAAGAATGAAAATATGGACCTATTGCCTTTTCCCTTCTCCTCCTATTCTAGTAGTAATATGAAAAGTGATACTTTTTGTGAGGCAAGTCAAAAAAAAGAAAGAAGAAAAATTCTGTGGCACTCTCTTATTTTCAATTCTTCTTAAAATGATGTAGTATTTTTAGAAATAATATATACATTGAATACAAAGAAATAATTGGGTAAGAAAAATAGGATTTCATTGCTTTATAAAATTTAGATATTGATATCTCCACCATCTAATCAATGTGCATAACAGGACACTTCACACACCAAAATTAATTAATTAAATTACAATTCAATGCCAAAATTAATGAATCAAAATAAAATCCATTTCCAACAATAAAAAATTATAAACGAAATACATATCACATGAAAAACATGATTCTCTATACCTACAAAATTTTGAGGGGATCTATTAAAGCCCTATCCTATTAGTATATTTTATAGTGTTTGTATATAAAAATTAAATTAAAATGATTTCCATGATGTCCATTCAAGTAACCTTTGTAAAAATGTGTGTGTGTGTGTGTGTGTGTGTGTGTGTGTGTGTGTGTGTGTGTGTGTGTGTGTGTGTGTGTGTGTGTGTGTGTGTGTGTGTGTGTGTGTGTGTGTGTGTGTGTAATGTAGACATTAAAATTTTGTAACTTGTCCTTATGAAATTCTAAGTTTGAGCATGTTTCCTTGCTAATAAAAATGTTCACATGCTGAATCTAATCTCCTCACCTCTCTAGCTCTTCTAAAACTTTCTTATCTTTACACTTTTCTCTATCATCAATTTTGAGATATTATTTAATAAAATTAGTATTAAACTTATGTTCTTCACGACACAACTTTTAATTTATTTTCATCTTTCCATTTTGAGAAAGTATGGAAGGGTCTGGATGCGAGGTTTGTACTTGGATGATCTATATGGTCCCACCTTTTAAAATTCACTGAATATAATTTTAATGTAAAGTCTTTCTTTTGGTAGTTTCATCTTCCTAGTGTTTGCATTATTAGAATATTTCACCTACAAAAGGCTATAAAAGCAAGTTAACATCACTTTATAACTCAACGAGCACTCTTATAAGCTAATTTTACAAATATATATCCAAAATAACTCAAATGATTCCTAAATATACCCAAATAAGCCACACATCATCTAGATTTGTCCCTACTACAATTTTGAAGCACTCAATCAAGTTAAAAAGTCTAGAGTCCTCCATTTCAAATCATGCAAAGGTCCTTAATCCATGTTTTAGTAATAACAAAGTCACTTAAATAATTGCACAAGGGTTTCAATAAAAAATGGTTAGGTCACATAACTAAGGAACATCACATATTGACACTCCACATGAGCTACTACATAATTTTTTGGATCTTGTATTATTGGTTTTACCATCTCTATGACATCAATCTACTTGAAAGTTATCTACAAAACCAGGCTACCTCTTTTACGACTATTATTGCACATATGTACATGGCACTAGTCATTTTAAATATCTCATTTTCAATATTATTATGTTAAAATTTAAGGGTTTCATCACCATATCACCATAAGACTCACCATGATTGAAATTTTCACACTCATTAGACACAACTACATCAAGAAAACAACTGTGCTATGATGTTTTCACTATCATACATACTATTCACCAGCAATACCAACACTTGATCCAATCAAAATAGGCACACAAATGAACATAACTCCTCCTAGGGGTTTTACCCCTTTATATCTTATTGATTTTTGACCTTGAGACAAAGGACATCCTTGATTATTTCTAGAATCTTGTGTCTTCCTCTTTCCTACACATAGCTATTTTCATAAGACTTCAAAAACATTCACATAATAATAAAATATTCACATATTTAAAAAAATTACCAAACCAAGACATAATCATGCTCTTGATTGGTTGGATTGTTACTTTATATATATTATTTTTCACTTTGGTTCGATAGATAAAATATCGATACTTTACATATAGGTTTTCACAATTTATATTGTGTTTGTTGTAAGACACACACATGTTGATACATGATAATCAAATACATCTTGGTTCCTTACACTCCTTCAAGGTCATCCCTCCATACTATATAGGTTCTTTTGTTTCATTATATGTTACTTTAATCCTTCCTCATCATGTTTGAGTCTATACATAGTGTTTATTACTACCATTTTATCAAACATAGCTAACACATCTATCTTGTGCAGTTCTTACTTATATTGCTATCTCTATTTTTCCTATTACTATTGGTTATATTTGCTTCATATATTGTTAAAATTTGTTTATACAACTTAGTTCCTTGACTGAATATTTGTTTCTTTGACTGTATTTTATTCTATGATTATGATGTTATGAATACTATATTTATACTTCCAAAGGAAATTTTGTTATAAGCACAATAGATTGGGGGTGAATCAATCCTTTAAAACATTTAGTTAATTCCTTTAAGTTGCATACACCATTCACAACATCAAATCAACATCACAAATAAGAACATATTAAGCATGATCAGCCCATATAGATGAATGAGAGAGTACACAAGACACCAAATATGAAGTGGGAAACCCTCTAGGGGAAGAAAACCCACTAAAACTTTTGAATATATTACTCAATCCAAAATACTTGCATGAATATTACACATCACACAAGATTTGTTTATTGAAACACCGAATTCACAAGGAGAACCCACCCCTATTTAGTATAACACCCACTATACAAGGAGGCTACTGCCCACTAAGGTGATAAAGCACCCACTTAACCACATAATGAAGAATATCACTAATGTATGTTTCTCGTACAACAGATTGTGATCACAAATTCAGCTCCTCTCTCTCAAAACCCTTCTCAAACACACCTCCTTCACTCAAAACTACACCTTCTATTGTTGATTAGGTCTAATGACCTTGAACACTTGATCCTCCACTCTTATCAATAATTCATACCTTATTTAAGCTCTATCCTGATTACCTCATACCTCTTTCAAAATCTCTCTTAGCTCACACATTCCTCTCTCACACAACTAGTCATAATGAGCAAATACATTGCACTTAAATACATGACAATTGATTTAAAATACATTAGCTAGGCCATGAAAATTTATTTAAAGCATAACAAAAACAAAATACATCTAAAATATCATATAAAAACATATGAAGGGACCATATAAGTTAGCAATAGACTAGGGCACTCAACATGCACAACCAGGCCTAAAAGGATAGTTCCATCTCCACCGAGCATTCCATGGAATCCAAGGGCACAAACCAAATTATTAATTCCTCCATAAGATTCACACATGTAAATTAAATCCTATAAATACCTTACATGGGCTCATGAAACTCTACATCATCCATATTATTCAAGACACCACCAAGTATGATTATTTCCTACTCATTTTGAGCACCTCCATCACACCAGTATTCAAATATGAAGACCTAGCTTCAACATACCACCTCCACCACGGAATGTAACCAATAATTTAAAATACACTAGCCCAAATAACATTTCAAACCACTTTATATTTTATGACTCATCACATAGATTCATCAAAACAAAATTTTCCTTTAAGTTACTTGAACTTCCCAGAAACAAGTCTTAGAAGTATGAACTTATCACACATTTGCTAAAACTTTCAAGAAAAATAAATTCATGTATTAGGATAAAATTTAACCCCTCATAACTCTTAAATATATATAATTCATGATTCAAGCAAATATATTTGTCTTCCAAACCAATTTCACCAAAGAACCATGACTATCCTCAAACCCTATCAAGTAGGTCAACTTGTGACTTCAACCTTGAAAACAAATATGAATTGTATACCTCAAATAAATCATGAATCATGTAATATTTGATGTTTAAAACATATCCATATTAATTAGAAACCTCCTCTTAGGCCACACATGCCCAAGCACCTCCTTTCACCATGACTGTTAAAAATTGCTTATTATGCCTAAAAACTAGTCTTCAATTTTTGGACCTGTGTAGACCTCAAAATGGCTTCACCAAGATATGAAATCACATAAAACATATAGGATATCTCCACATATACTTATAACATAAATTTATATCATAGTTCAAATGAAAAACTAGAGAGTAAATCAAACTTTCCTGGAAACAAGAAAATATGAATGGGCTCCACCTACATTCAAGGCCTCAAACCACCACCATATGAAATATGGGAGAGTCCTTTCCATCATTTAGTCATACAAATTGATGATAAAAATCACTTTGAGCTCACACCAACATTTTTTCCTCCATCGCTCATAAATTAGGGTTTAGGTTGGATTTTTGACCTCTTTGGCTTCTTAACAATCGTTCATAAAGGCCATGCCCTCATTTGATCTCATTATAACTATAAAAACTTCTTGAATCCATGCCTTAACATACCTAAAAGGATCAAGTACCCATGAAAAATTTACACGTGTCAACCAATAAGAAATATCTCATATTGAGTTGGAAAATGTAATCTCTTGAGTTTGGTAGAGCTAAAAACAACATATCATACAAGAAACTCATCATAAAAACCTGAAAAATAGCCCAAAACTCTAGGATAACCTCTCTTATCTGACCTAATTATCATCTCATCATACTTAGCTCTGCATTTTCTCAACCAACATGACTTACCGAGCTAGGTCATAAAATTAAGTCTAGTTTAGATTTATACAAAATAGATAAACACCATACCTTTGCTTCGAAGATATTTAAAAGGTCATAAAATCCTTGAGAAAACATGTATCACACATCTTTATGCCCTCATGGTCCCACAAACCTCTGCACATAACATTCAAACTTCATTAGGTCACCAAGCACCTAGACTAGGTATAGATAAACACTCGCAAACCATGTTCAAACCCTACATTCACCTCCTGAGACCTATATGAGTGTCTCAACACATCACCAGAAATTTATCCATAAATATATCATTATTCAAAATCCTCCATGCATCTCTATCCTTCATATTTTATCACCTATATTGACTATACCTCCTGATTAGGCTTACTATACCAAACAACTCTCACCATTTCCACTCTTGGAGCCATGTCACTTCTTCTTTGCTCCTGTCATCATCACTTAAAGCTTCCTCTTTCACTCCTTTTCATCCCCCTTTTTCATTAATGTCCTTACAACTTTTACATCAATGACAACAAAAGCCCACACACGCCAACAAATTTTTTTTCTTAAGACACCATGGGTGTGCAATGCTTATGGATCAATTCCTATCTTGTGTATATACACTTAGTTATCTAACTATGACACATCATTTCTTCTAATGAGGTTTTCATGTGACATTATTGGTGTTCCATGTTTTGTATCTCCATGTCCACCTATGACTATGCTTCTTACACGTTATTTCCTACTTGATTATACACTATTGTTAGCTTACGACATACTTGGTTTATACTCTAATCATTTCACTCCTATTTTTACTATGATTTATGTCATGTTTGATTGGTATTTTTATTTACTCTATTATGTCTTTTGAAGTTTCTACTATATTCTTTCAATACTTGTTCTACATTGATACTTTTCTCTACTATTATTAGTTTCTTTATACATGTATTCTTATTTGTTTCTTGTTGCATATTGATTTTTCTCCATGCTATGGTATCCATCATGTGCAATTTCATAGGTAAACATTCTCAAAGATGGCCGCCATTCCAACCCTCTATGTGATCCTATGCATATTATCAAACTCCTTACACATGGTTACACATATATTATTTTGATTTTCATGCTCCAATGCTTTGTCGCATGTACCATCAAAAAATGGGGGGGATTCATTAAGAAAATTTATGTGTCTATAGATAAGCTGCAAGATATAAGAATAGATATTTAAAAGAAATCAAATCCTCAGAAAAGGTCACATATACTAAAATTTGGTAAAACTCAAATATGGTCAAAAAATATATAATATAGTCAAGAATGGTATGTTCTTGACCATGATGGACATTCTTGGAAAAGGGAAAATATTCTCTAAATTTTCAATTTCTATAGATTCTATCAAATATTTATATGAATTTTACACAATTATGTATATAGATGACATAGTGCAAATTAAGTTACAGGGGGAATAAGTACATAATTACTTCTTACTAACAATATTTAAATTTAGTTGCAATGGTTTAGGGGCATGGGCCTCCTTCTCCCCTTAAATGCTTAAAAAACTATGCATTATCACTTCAATCAAAGTAATGCCTTATGGGAAAATTTAATGTTCATTCTTTACAATGTCTAATTTTTCAAGTTGGTATAAATTGGGCAGAGATCCATCTATCGCAGTGTGGTCCATGGGTTTAATGGAAAACATTGAAGTAAAATTGAAGTCTTCATAGACTAATTTTTTCCCTCTTCACTCACTAGATTGCTAAACATGGAGAGTTTACAAGAAAAATTGAAGCCTTCATAGAGTTATCTTTCCTCTTCACTCACTATATTCCCAAATTTGGAAATATTTTAAGAAAACTTGAAGGATTATAAGAATTTTCTTTCCTCCTCTCACACCAAAATCTAAAATAAGGAAGGCTTCAACTCACATGGATTATTCATAGTCTAAATCCTTCCTCTCTACAAAATATTCAAAGTGGGAAAAACATGGCTCCCTCTCTTATACTAACTAAGTCTCCAAGTAATAGCAAAAATGGGAGATAATCCCTCCAAAAAACAAATAGATGCATTTCTTCCATGTTTTGTATCTCCTTTGCATACTTTTTGTAATGTTCAAAGTCACAAGCATTATCTATTTTTTTGAGTTAAAGTTTAGTTTCTATCATAGACATTGACTAATATTTTTTTGTAGGATTGATGTAGAGAAAATAATAAACTTAGTCCTTTTAGAAAGTTCAATAGGATTCTAATAGTTAACCTCTTCCCAAGATTCTGCCTTAAGGATCCTTATCAACCCAACAAAGGCCTAAACTAGCAAAGAAATGCCATTCACTAACTTGAGTGGCAATATCATCAATAGATCTTGTCCTATCATATCCATACTATGTCCCTTCCCATTTTGTAAGACATCTACCTTTATGAAGTTATACAAAACACTTACCTCTCCTTGGGAGCACAATAAATTGTCCTTTGGCATTCATACTAGTCTATAGTCCCTATGAGCAAGATTTGGCTCCTTTATCCTGTGATGAATTATTTGTGGACTTACCCCCTATTAGTCATAAAAAAAAAAGGTTAAGACACACCCAAATGCCCTCAAGACAGTCAATTTTCATCATTCTCTCTCCATCTTGCAAGGTTGCTCTCACATCCCCTTAAGACTAATTCCTTTACTCAAATCATGGTTGGATGGTTTCAGAGGTACCCCAAATTTTTTTTGTTAACCTCAATATCATCCCCTTAACAACCTAAAGGTGTTTGTAAAATTTTTAATACCCAATTCCTTGATTTTATCCTTTCTAATCCCACTTCCACCCTCTAAGCTCACTAAGCCCACAACTAGGTCTAAGACAGTTTAGAAACTCACATAACTTTCAATGAAAAATCATTCCAAGATAAAAATCCTATATTCTTTGATAACCCATTATGAAGTTCAAGAATCATGTGTAATATCAAGTCTACACTCTAAGGGAAACTTCCACCTCTGTTAAATGACCTTTCAACTTAGGTTTCTAACTTAGTCATAGTCTGTGCAACCAAACTGTCAGAGAAATATAAGAATTAAACCATGGAAATTTCAATTTTTATTTCATAATCATTTTACCCACAATTTCATCATGCTTTATACAAAATTTTAGACCGAGATGCTAAGTTTTCTAGCTTTAAAACTCAAACCCTAGTTGTGCACCTTTGAGGAGCCCAAGAAGCTACTTTTTATCACAACTATCACTGAAAATTGATTCAAGGTCCTAGGTTTGGTATGGAGATTTTATTCAACAACAAGTATGTGAAATACTTAATAGTGGATTTTTAATCTTACCAAAAATCCGAATACATCTTCTTCCTTTACAAGTCTGGACTGTGCACGTAGGGCTATGGATACACAATAGTGATCTCAAATTATGGATGGCTCTTAATCCTTTAAAATTTTCTGGTCACCTCTTGTTTAGGGTTTCCAAAAACAAATCAAATACTTCCACCTTTCTATTGAATATTTACAATCACAATAGATTCACCCTTAATTATACATGCAATTATAGTAGAGTATTCCTCATTCCACTATCAAATAAGACTAGGCATATGCAATGTCATCCTTATTAAGGAGATTCTTGGTTATTACTTGACTCATCGAGCTTCACACATGTAAAACCTCACACATATAATTACCCTTCCTTCTTTTCAAATAATAACTAGTATATAAAACACCATTGCTAGCCTTCAATAACCTTTCTTGCTTAACAATACAAACACAGCTTTTCAAGTCTAGTTATTCCTTCTAACAAACCAATGCATTCTTCACCCTAAGGGTTGATCAAGAAGTGACCATAAGTATTTTTTATCCCTTTCATGAGGAGCCATAACCTTAACTAAGCATTCACAGATGCAACCAAGTCAAGAAACAATTCCCTTCATTATCACTTTCACAAAGAGACTCAACCACACAAATTAGCTACAAGAAGAAACTTACCTATACACCTTTACAAGGGGATCACATTCATAACACTTATCACAGTTTGAGGGTTTATAGTTCTATTGTACCATTACCATAACTACCCTTACATATATTATGATGACTCCAAAATTGACATTTAGTGACTCTTAGACTTCCTTTCATGTCACGAGTAATCACACACACATTTATCACTATTATCCACTAACATATATGACCAAATACACACCCTAAGACTTAGCTAGACTCTTACACACTTCACAACATTTTAATCACCCTTAAATATGTATTTTACAACTTGAAGTACATTTTGGAGGGAAAGAACCTCATTCAAAATTTCAAATTCTATACTCTTGACTCTCACACACACATGATTCTAACCACATAATTGACCACATTGAAGAAACAATGCCACTTGAATTGACTCCATGAGATGCTCCTACATCAAGGATTCATCATGGAGTATGCCAACACCAACATAACAAGAAACAATATCCAGTAAAGAAAAATTGTGTGTGTGCACAAAGGTTTTTTTTCTTTAAGAATGTAATTTTTAATTACATACTTAAAGGAGGGAAAATGTAAACACTAAAATTTAAAAGCTTATCATTATACAATGCCAAGTTTTACCATGTTCCCTTGCTAAGACAACTGTTCACATCCAAAATCCCATCTCTTTATCTCTCTATCTCTTATATAACTTGTTTATCTTTACACTTTCCACCTTGATCAATATTGATAAAATTATTTAGTCAAAGTAGTATTAAACTTATGTTCTTCATTACAAAACTCTTAATTTATCTTTTCATCTTTTTAGTTCAAAAACATATGGAAGGGTTGGGATGTGAGGTCCATTTGTAGTAAAAAAAGCATAGACTTTCTATTTACATCATGCCTCTGAGTATGTCATTATATGCATGATTCCTAAGCAAGAAAAGTAGACATTAATAACACTTGTTTTGCTAATGCATTTCTTTATCCCTTTTGATACTCTTGACATTTAATTTTCTCAAATGGTCACTTTACTTTCAGACATTGGACAACATATGACCCAACTCTATATTCTCCATTATATCCTCCGGGCATCCTAGAAAGTACCACCCATTAGGGATAGGAGCGCCCAAGCACGACTATCCCCTTTGGGAAAAGTTGTCATGTTGTCTAAAATTATACCCAATGTAATTTTGAACAACTCATCAAAAATACTTAACTATTTTTATGCTCTAGAAATTTTTTGGGAGACCAGATAAATTTACCGTGGAAAGTAGGAACTTATTTTTTCATGGGTTCTTTAAAACCCGTGGAACAAACAAATGAGTAGTGAGGAGAATTAGCCAGGATTATGTAAAATTAGTGTTGCACGACATCTTTTCAACATTCATGGTACTAAGAAAATTAAGTCCCTTATGAGTTGAAGTTAGAAAGAGTATCACGAAGTTCCATATCTATGGGGGGTTAAGAAATATGCTAGTTGTGAAACACCAACATAGTGTTCCCCAAAATCACTAATTTGTAATGTTCTGTGGGTTTTCTCAAACCCAGAGAATAAAGGAAATTGTCACAGGGACTAAATCCATAGATCAAAAGATTATAGCCTCACAGGTGGTGTGAATTATTTCCACTCATCAAGGAAAGCAAAGGGGAAAGTTATGAGGGTCCACAAAAATTTAAAAAAAAAAATGCCGCAATAAAATCTATGGGACAAAGAAAAAAACACAAAATGTCTCACAACCATGCTGGATTCCAAACCAAAGATCCAACCACCAGAATTTATTGAAGAATGTCATCCTTCTTTGTAGACTAATTGTGTACGATAAAATCAAGGGATCGTGTTGTGGTTTTTGTCATTTATCTATGGTAGTCATACCTATACTACAAGAAAAATTTTCAAGAAATCATGACGACCATGCTCATTTAACACTTCTTCAGGGGATGGATTCTAGCTTAGTGGTCCTTTCTCATTTTCCCTCATCTTTCTTCATTCCACTAAATGTATAAAATGCAAGTTCTTATGCACTTTATAGGGATTCCTCTCTTTTTTCCTTCCTTACCAATTTGCAATCTCTTCTAAGTGAAACTCAATACCTTATGCTTCTGACCTCTGTAACTCACGAATGGTGATATCCTTTTCTCATATCTATATGTAAGCTATAGAAGATGTATTAATATGAGTGTGGTTTATCCCTTTAATTCAAATACATTGTGGTAGATGTGAATATTTCACCCTATTGCATATTTTATGTTCTTTCTTTTTTTTTACATTTAAAAATGTGTGTATTTTCATGATCCCGGCCTCGTGGCTTTACATCTGTGTCATTTTGGATTGTGGAAAATTTCCACCTTATATTTATGTTATCACTACCATTTATCTTATTTCTCTTTTTTTTTTGCATCTCTCTTTTCCTTGCTCCCCTTGGAATTGTTAGAGTAGGATTACCTTAGGAGTATTTTTAGCATTAGAAGTAGGTTTGTCTTGTGTGGGTTCCTCAAAATCTCCGCAACAAAAAATTCATCCTTCTCTAGAGGTTTGTTCTCTAACCATAAGTCCCCACACTTTTTAGACAGTATCATGTTTCCTCAATTTTTTTGGGTCTTCATGATTCAAAGAAGGGTGTAATTTTGAGCTCCAACAATTTCTACATGCCCGGTGGGAGACCTTGATAAGCTTAACTTCATTGCTGCTAAGTTTTGGTGTGTGACTTAGTAGTTTTATCCTTCAGAGGCATTCCTGCCACACATCTGATTACTCCATATCATTAAAATATTCTATTTTCAAGTAGTGTAAGCCTTCCTATTTCATTATAAGAGTGCAAAATAGGTCAAGCATGTTTAGAGGTGAGCCTTTTGATTATCTTAAACTCTCTCCATGTAGAAGAAGAATAAGAAGATCTCCATAGAGGTCTTCAAATTCACCAAATTTTAATCCTTTATACTCCTCCTAATAGGTCGTGTTTGTTGTTGTCTAGGGTTTTAAGACCTATTACATTCATGGCACAACAAATAAATATACATTTTATCATCTTCAATGGTGGTATTCCCTTTGAGCTAAATGCCCAAAATGATGTACAAATGTTTTCTATGAAAATTATCCCTTTCTTCATTGGTGAAAACCTTACTACCCAAACTGATCATATTCAAGATATTGCTAATGTGTGTTCAATTCAATGGTCTAGAAGATTTAGACCTTCTTCCATTCACAATTGGGATGAATTTGGTACCGGTCTCTATCAACAATTAGAGGAGAAAGCAGACATCATATATCTTCTTGAGAGGATGACCACAATCAAGTTTTCTCCAAGTGAGCTCATGGTGGATTTCAACTTCAAATTCCAAAAAACATGGGAAAAAATTCCATTTGTACTAAGACCAACTCCACAAGGTGCATTTTTTATACTTTCATAGAGCGTTGAATTTTGATATAGCAGTAATGATTCAATCTATGGGTGTTATTTAGTTACCAAATGCCTATGCAATAGCCATTAGGGACGAAGACTATTTAATCCAAGAAGAAAAACTATCCCCTATAATTCCTATGCCCATTTTCCCTAAATTACCGTAAAATACCCAACCCACCATTTATCTTATCCCTCAACCATCTAATTCATCTTCTGCTTCCTTTATCAAACAAGATGAAATTGAAAGCCTTAGTGTTCAGCTCAAAAACTTAACAAATGAGATTGTCTCCCTCAAGAGACAACAAGCTCAAGTTCCAAATAATTAATGTATCCATCCTTAGGGCTATCTGCAACAAGGAATTCACTATCCTAACTAAATATTTCCCCAAATTTACCCACCAAGAAATCCGCTAATTGTAAACTCGTAGCCCCTACCAGCTCCTAACTTAAGAAAAGATTTTATTATAGTTCAAGATAACATGGATGAAATGTTTTAATGGTGTTATCCTCATGATCAACCTCATAACCAATATACATGTGAGGCTAGAATCAACTCCTTATGGGAAAAAGCTATCATGGTCCAAACTCCATTCTACGTGCAAGAACAAACCACAGATCCTTCACCAAATAGTACAAAATAAATTCAAGAAGTTCCTCTTGAACCCAATTTTATGTTCTTCAGAATTGAATATTTTTGTGTGGTTAATCAAGCTACATGAAACCTAAGTAGGCTGAAAAATTCATCTAGTGGACAATACAAGATCTAAGAAGTAGAAAATGGATGTAAGATATCTTCCTCTTATCACTCTAGTTCCACATAATGTTTCCAATTAGTCTAGGATTTAAGTAAAAATCTAGCTTCATCCATTTTTCCATGGATTACTCAGTATCTACAAAGTGAACAAGTTCCACGGGACACTCCAAACCCATGCAAGACTACAAAACCACAAAAAAATCAAGTTCTACCAACCAAGGAGAAATCTTCCTTCATTAAAAAAACTCGTGGGTCTTCCTCTCAACATTGTGGAACAAATGAAAAATAAAAAGTTGCATGTTATGATGTGGGATGCCTTGTCTATCCCATCTCAAATGGATTTATTGCATGAAGCCTGAAAGAAACTTCAATCTTTAAAACCTTCCATACACAAATCAGATGATGCGGTCAATAAGTGTTATCCAAAGGAGGAACAAGTAAGTTCAATTATAAAGCCTCATCCTTTCTACATGTCTCTCATAGTTGGAAAGCACCTCATTCATAATTGCATAATAGAATCTAGTGCTAGTACTTCATTCATGCCAAATAACATAACAAATATCTTGGGGATTGAGTATAATCCAATTTCTAAGGGTGTCTTACAACATTATGGATCAACAGTGAAACTTTTGGGCATGATTAAGGACTTAAAATTAACTTTGCATGCTCTCCCAATCTTAACCATAATGCAAGACATGTCTATGATGGGCTTTCCACCATTATTTACCCTTTTCCTCTCCATATATTTTACATCTAAGGTGGGTGGATATATTTCCTAGGATTGGTCTCATATGTTACTTAGAATGAGGTATGGGACTAGATTTACAATTGATGTTGAGGCTATTTAAGATTATAATGTGGAAGTTTAGGACACTAGTCCTATTAGTATAAATTGTATGATCCTAGGAGAGACAAATTATAATTATGAACTAGCTGAAATAATATATTCATTAACTTCAATTCCTAATCTTATGCTATATGAATGGGCCAAGGAGCACTATGAGTTTGACCCATATGAAGCAACTATGGAAACTAGTCTAGGCACCTATTGCATCCATGAGGAAAATATCACTATCCCCATTCCACATAAAGAATAAGATAATTATGCTTCAGGGTTAAAGAAGATGTCTTTTTTTATGGCTTCAAAAGCGAAAATGGAGCTAGGCCAATGTAGTTCTTGTCGGGTCAATGCATGGTGTTGTGTCCCACTTGTTGTCCCAAAAATGTGAGTGGGGAAGGTCGTGGGGTGGTATGCAAGGAGGGTTCGCATGAATCCCCGTTCGTGAACAGGGTTTAGACGAAGTGACACGTAGGCCATTATCTTGCCGCGTGTGACATTTAATGGGGTTCACGTGAAATGGGGGTTTCACAATTAATTTTACTCTTCACGCCACCCCTGTTTATATATTAGGCAGCAGAGGAATTCATTTTCCTCCGCCCGCCTCCTTAGACAAGATTACAGACCAAAGCCCACCAGTGAGCCCACCAATGACGATGACCCAGACCAAATGAGCCCACCAACGATGCCCAACAGCAGACGAGCCCACCAACATGAGCCCACCAATGATGAGCACACCAACGACGAGGGACCAGGTATGGAACCCATAGCCATTTCGATACTAGGGTGTTGTATTGGTGATGTATTTGGGTGAAAAAAAATTGAAACCCATTTTTTAGCAAAACCGTAGCCATTTCGATACCATTGTATTTTTTGCAAAACCCTAGCTCATTTTTTTTGTAAAACCCCATTTAAAATCTCTTGTATCATGACCAGGCTTCACAAATTTCGGTGTTCAGTTTCCAACAGTAGAAGAATAATGGTGCTGTGAAAACTGTAATTTCTGGTGTAATGATATATTAAATTTAAAACAGTATAAAACCCTAGCTCATTTTTTTGTAAAACCCCATTTAAAATCTCTTGTATCATGACCAGGCTTCAAAATTTCTGGTGTTCAAACAGTAGAAGAATAATGGTGCTGTGAAAACTTAATTTCTGGTGTAATGATATATTAAATTTAAAATAACAATGGTGCTCTTAAGACTGTAATTTTTGGTGTAATGATATATTAAATTTAAAATATACCTTCTTAGAATAATGGTGCTCTGAAGACTGTAATTTTTGGTGTAATGATATATTAAATTTAAAATATACTTTCTCTGAAGACTGTGGTGTAATGTTTTATTAAATTTAAAATATACCTTCTGTAGAATAATGGTGCTCTGAAGACTGTAATTTCTGGTGTAATGATATATTAAATTTAAAATATACCTTCTGTAGAATAATGGTGCTCTCAAGACTGTAATTTCTGCTCTAATGATATATTAAATTTAAAATATACCTTCTGTAGAATAATGGTGCTCTGAAGACTGTAATTTCTACTCTAATGATATATTAAATTTAAAATATACCTTCTGTAGAATAATGGTGCTCTAAAGACTGTAATTTCTGTTCTAATGATATATTAAATTTAAAATATACCTTCTGTAGAATAATGGTGTTGTTTGAGTTATTAAGATGATTATTAATGGTAAAAAAGAGGGATTTTTGAATTTCACATTTGTTAATGGGGAAGAAGGTTATAAACGTTATGTTTGTTAGTGGGAGAGAAATGTTATGAAGGTTATGAACGTTACATTTGTTAGTGGAAGGAGAGATTTGTTAATAAGGGAAGAAGCCTTGTTTCTCTCATTTGTTAGTTAGGAGAGGAATTCTTTAAACTTCTTACTAACATTTGTTAATAAGGTGAAGAGCGTTTTACACTTATGCCTCATCATTGTGAAATTCATATCATTTCATTTCATTGATAAATGTAAAGCCCAAAATATCTCTCTTCCTTTTTGAGTATTCCTTCCTAAGAAATTAGTATGTGCAATATCAAATCTCCTTACTTGTTTTGAGTATGCTTCTAGCCTATATAATGCTCCAAACCAACCAAACACTCAAGTCAATCTAAAACTTTCTCATTGTCATTTCAATACTAATCGCTTAATCCTTCACGCCATCTCTAAGTTGTAATCCAATAAAGCTCATGATATGGAGAACCTCAAAGCTCTAATTTTTTAAACATAGTGCATACATGTTTAACTACACGGCGATTTGTGGCTTTCCACCTTCTTGGACCTCCTATATCATACATCCCATCTACAAGAGTAAAGACATGAATGATACTAATTACCACAATATCATCGTTGGACACACCTTGGCCAAGATCTTTGCCACAAGTCTGGACATTAATATCGCCACATGGACATAGACTAAGAGGTTGAGAGCCAAAGGGCAAGCAGGTTTCAGAAGGGACCACCATACTAGTGATTGTATCTTCACTTTGGCCGCTATCATTGAGGAAGCTAAAGAAATAATTGTGAATTATATTGTTGTTTTGTAGACTTCTACAAGGTATTTAATACAGTTCCTCATAGCTTGTTAGTTAAAAGGCTTAAGGCTTGGGATCTTCCACCCTTGATAGTTTCACTTGTGATGATACCTTATGAGACCGTTGTTGATAAGGTACAAATGAGAAATGGTGATATAAAGGATGTCATATATATTAAACAAGGATGCCCACTCTCTTTGACACTTTTTGGCCCTTACATTAATGAGCTAGTAGAAATAAATACATTAGATACAACAAATGGTTGCTTATTCTTTGGAGCCTCTAACACAATTCTTCAATTTGTAGATGACATAATTTTGGTGTCTCATTCTATAAGACGTCTTTAGAAACAACTTGATATTATATAACCTCCTTTTGTGATACTCATGGGTTTCAAATTTCTTTAGGTAAAAAGTGTCATGACTTTCAACATCTCTATCAATAAAATGAGGTGATTCTTATTTACAAAGGGGATAGGGTTGAGTTAGTCTCTTCATTTGTATATTTTGGGGTTCTCTTCTCTAGAACATGTGTTAGCTCGATTCCATGTATAGATTCAAGATTGAAAAAGGGATTTGCAACTCTCACCATACTTAAAAAAATGATGTTTTCAAGACATTCAGATGAAGACCTGCTTCTTTTAATTATTGGTCACACTTGCCCTCTTGTATGGCTTTAAGACTTAGGGATTATACCTTCAAGTTGAGACTGAAAAAAATAGAGAGTGATGGTCATAATGTTGTCCAGACATATTCATGCCAAGAGATCAAGCCCTCATGCCATCATCCTTATAGAATTTGGCACAACACCGCTCATTGCTTCATTGATATTTCACGCAACAGTTATGATTCAAAGACTAAGGCATTTGGGTAACTCCTAGAGTGGTTGCCTTAGGTATCAATAACCCACTTTCAAAACATCTATGGAGTAGACACAACATACATGGGTTGATTCGTGTTGGTACGTGAGAACATCCTCATTGCTTTGCCTTATTGGTCTTGATATTTAAAGGCTACCCCCTAGGCATAACTTTCACGTGGATGCTCCTCATTAAGAGAGATAAATAATGGAATTCATACTGATATGTATAGAGTATATCTCAAGTCCACATGGACTAAACCTAAAGAGATGCTTGCCTCAAAACTTCAATACTATTCATATTTGTATCTTCATTTCAGTGATGGGTTCATCCAATCCATGGTACACCAAATTACATGTACCTTTTAGTTTGAGAGTTCCCCTTTCTCAACTCATAGTTTGTTCCCATCAAGTTTTATCAAATTCCACCAACTAGAAAATTTCTTATTGTTTTCCCTAGATCTGGGCTGAGAACAAACAATTTGTCATAAAAACCACATCATGCACCAAAATTTATTAGGAAAGTATCCTAATTAGGTGCACCAAAATACTGTAATTTTTATCTTTCTTCCATTTGTAACATTCTCATTAGTTTGATTTCATGATATATGTGCATCCAATTATTCAAATCCACATCATAATCCCCACTAATGGACGAAGGTATCTCTAATGGAATATGGATATCCTCATTGGGATGGGTGTAATCCTTGTATGTATGTGTAAACTTATAAAACTATCATTTTTCTGGCTTGGTAGGGAATCTATTCCATATTTTAAATATTTGTCTAAGAATGGTTTATTTGATTGTGTATTACGAGGAATCTTCCAAGTATTACACAAAGGTTACTCAATTATATCTACATGGTTCCTAATGCTTATTCCTTGGAATTTTTGATATGGTGATGGATTACAAATTTATATCTTCACTAGGTACCATATTGACCATTGTGACATTACGTAATTACTTATCCTTACACATTATCTCCAATGTGGGATAGTCTTATGTGTGAAGTTGTGTAGGAACTCTACGATATGTGCAATATGTTTCTTGCATTTGATTAGATGGGAAAAATTGTAAAATGTGATTTGTCTTTAAATAAAGGTATAGAACCACCACATTTGGGGTCGAGGCTCTATTATTATTTACTAGTAACCACCTTGGTATCCCCATGTTACACATTACACTTGACATCTATGGAGTGTTCTAGCCCTAATTATAATTATGGTATCCCTTGTATGGTCCTTAAGGTTGAGTAATGTTACAATGTGGTTGATTGTATGAAATTTTAGTGCCCAACCTATAATTTTTTGTAAATAAGGTGGATCCCATATTAGAATTTTATATGGATATGGTGGAGTCCATTGTACATTGTATTGAGGAGATGAATGATCGTAAATTGTTACATGATCCATTTATAATTCCAACGTAGAGGTTTGGAAATTTAGGGTCAATTATGCTTGCCAATTATGCTTGTACCCTAAATTATGTTTTTGGATTTAGGGTCAATTCCGACTGACTTATAAGATATATGTAATTTCTTATTTTCTAAATTATTTGCATTGAAGCTTTAAAATCATATTTCTATTTTCATTAAAATTGGAGAATATCTTAGGAGAATTTTTTCATTAAAAGTACTATTAATTGAATTTTACTTTCATTTTTTTACAGTCATGGCTTCTTCCGGTCCTAATTTGTTTGAGAGGACCGATTTAGAGATTGCAAAATTGCAATCTATTCTCCAGAATCCAACTACAGTTGGGCAGTATAAAGCCCATTGTGAAAAAATATTGGTTGATCTTCGTAGAATAGAGACAAGTTTGAAAACATATAACCCTTTTGATTCTGAGTCAATAAAAAAATTTATGGATTCATTAAAATCAAGTGTATCGGGAGATGTGGGATATAATGAGATTACATTACAACTTTCTGATAAGGAAGTCGTTAAGAGGTCTTGTTGGAGTTTTTATGCAGACAAACGGAAAATAAGGGCATATTATGTAAACAAATGTTCATGTCCCCTATGTGCCCCTTTGATTTATCCTAGATTTGTGGCCTCTCAAGGCCAATTTCCGAATAATGACCAATTACCGTTATACTTCATAATGATGCTACATGATGAGGTTCACTTAAACCTAAAGGTGAACTATTTAGACATCCCTAGTTATTTGGGGCAGGGGCATGGCCGAATTAGCCATAGGGAGGCATATAGAAAGGAGGGAGCTCCTACAGTTGTTGACACATGACAGCTTGTACCAAGGCCACAACCATTCTTATCAGGCTTTCAGGATGTCGCAACACCTGTCGTTATGACTGCACATGAGGCTTGCTATCGAGGGTCTTGCTAGAATTGCTCACGAGACCCAATTGATATCTTCTGACCGTGTGGGTCAGTACCTTCAGAGATGTGATACTAGCAGTGGAGGTGCTAGTAGTAGCAGTGATGCACACAACGAGGTATACGCTCGTGCATCTTTGATTTCCCCAGATGACTTTGAGCTAGTTACAGATCCCACTCAGGCACGTCGGCTAGGATGCATCATGGCTGCTGACTTGTTGCGTGCATATGAGGTGATTTCACGGCATTGCAGCATTCCACTATCGGGGGTTTTAGATTTTATAGAGCAGAGTGGGAGTGTATCTTCTAGTCAGGGTACTACTGCCGCTGCTACAGATAGACTTCTTGTTGCTGGGATCGTCACACCTGATGTTCAACACATTTCTATTCAGGTGTGAAAATTAAACACCCAATATTTAATTAAAATTTATTTTATTTCATCATTACTTTACAATTTATTAATATTAAAATTAAACATGTACTTCTGTGTTTAGGCTTCTGCTCCAGTGTGTGGAGCTTCACAGCCCACACCATCTACCCGTGTGACATACACACAGCTCTTGACAGAGCACAACATGGATCTTGATGTTCCAGGCCTGAGTCAGCTTGGCTCACTTGGTGACATATTTGCTGGTGTTGAGGTCGTGGGTGGAAATCCCATAGATTTGGAGACGCGTTCCGCAGAGGTATAGAAGCCTGTGTTTTAATAGAATTAATATTTAATCTAAATTGAAATGTTAGAAATTAATGAAATTTATTCAAAAAACTTATTTATCAACTTCTTACATTTTATTTATTTTGTTTCACAGGGATCTACGGGACAGAGATCTACACATAGTGTAGATACTCCCAACATCTGCCCAGGGACAGATACTGAGGTAATCAATTGTACATATCTGTTATATGATGTATTGAATTAATCAAGAAATTGTTGTAGAATTTTGCTTATATATTTTAATATATGGTACATGCTATATATAGTTTATGACATGTATATTCCTTTTTTTAACATGCAGGGTGCAACAGAGCGTAGTGAGGGGTCTGGCACTCGCCCTAGTGCACGAGGAGACTTCAGTGATATTTTATAGATTTTAGACATTTTAGACATGTATATACTCATTAGACATAATTTTTGATATTTTAGACATACTTTTAGACATACTTTTTGACATTTTAGACATACTTTTAGAGATTTTAGACATGTATATACTCATTAGACATGATTTTTGATATTTTAGTAATACTTTATGTTACATGATTTTTGATATTAAACTCGGGAAATATAAACTCATGTGTTGTTACAGGTGTGCGAAATGATGGAAAATGAAGTAAATGTAATGCAATACATTTCCATGATTTATACTATTTTAATGTAATTGTAAATTTGACTTTATTTGGAGATTTGTACTATTAAAACACCTAACGTAAAATGCCTCAATGTAAACCAAAGTCTTTGGAGATACAACTCGTGCCATCCTACCTCATAAAGAGTAATAAGTCTTCATCTGCATTTGTAATATGTTCACTCGCATTTCTACCACCATTTGTAATATTATTAACCTTGAGTCATAATATCTTTCAATACAAGTAATAAATGTATTTTGCATCTTTTATTATTAATTATATGTATGTGTTTTGAATGTTTAGTTTACACATTAATTTATATCAGAACTCTTTATTACTTTTAATTTCAATCATAGTTTTGAATGAGATTGTGTTTATACGATATTTGAAAATGATTTTGAATTAGCTTTCTCAATGAATGACAAAATACCATTTGATGTTTCAAATAAACCAAGGTCCATTAGCTATGATATCTCTACAATGGTCAACATTGTTATAGTTAGATTTTATTTCCATAAAGCATTTATATCAAAATGAAAAGGACTCATTGTAAGTTGCATCATGGGTTAGAATATGAAACAAGATTGTGTGCGATGAAATTATGAAGCATGTATCTCAAAAGAAAAGGATTACGTGCATCATGGGTTAAATATGAAACAAAATCGTTGATGTCTAATATTGTAAGATTTCACCTTGAAAACGTGCATAAAACATATATGTAATATGAAATTTTCCATATGTGGATTTATGATATAATTTATATAAGCATAAGTGTAAGATGTCTTTTATGGGTTAAATATAGGCAATGAAAGTGCATGAATAAGATGCCCCATATGAACGAAGTATAATCAAAGAAATCCCAAAAAGATAATATGCTCCAAGTAAGAAAATGTAGTCAAAATAATCATAGGAATAAGCTATCCCATATGGTCAAGATATGAGAAATATTTAAATCATGAGGGCACTATATTTAAATGATATACCATTGAAAATAATATATCCTTGTGTGGGAAAGATGCAAATGATGTGGATCATCAAAAAATATATGATCAATGTAAAGTAAAATTATGGGTCCTTGTCCCCAATAGATGTATGATGTGAATCATGATAACATAGGTAAGTATGAAAATAGAATTATGAACGATGTGGATCGTGGCACCATAAAACATGGTAAACATTTAATGAAAATAAGTATGGTAGAAACCATGTCAAGCATATAATCAAGCACAAAGAAAACATCTGAGAGATGTTCAACATGGAGTAGGCACATTCACCAGTAAATACATGCCATTATAGACACGTAAACCTAGTCTTTAACACTTGGCAACATTAGATTTGACACTCTTTAGCACATTTGGATGATTGACATATATTTGGCTCTTTATCACACTTTCATTCTTTCTAATTTACCATACATCATCTTAGTCACCTTTATCTCCAAGTTATACCTACTCAGGATTAGTTGAATATATACAAGAATGTATTATAAAACCTACACATACATTCTCCATCTCACAAACCCATACTTGTAGTCTCCAAATGGTATCGTCTACCTTGGATCTGTTATTGTCAAATTTTATTGTCCTCCTCTACCATCATTTTCCTCACAGGGGAAATAGTTTCCTTTTAAACACAGGCACTTTCATTAGGTCAACCTAGGCTTAATTCATGGGTTAAAAATTGCAAGAAATTTGCAAAGAGCACACAAAGGATCACTTATATTTACAGTGACCCCACATGAAATTATCATCTCTAGACATCCAGGAATCTCTTAACTCCTTAGACATCTAAAGGATTTCATTCTAAAGAACTGTAAGGACTTTAGGCCCTAATAATTAAAATATCACATAATCACATCCTTAGAGCACACCAACAAGTTACAAGTGTACATAATCATGCACTATAACTAAATTCAAGGATTGTTACCAAGTGTTGGAGGCCTTATTGGGGTCTTATCATAACCATTATTCTACTTAAGATATATATTATGTGCAAAGATGATATATGAATCATAATTGATATAAAGATCTTATAAACATGTAATGATTATATTTGGATAAATACAAGCTCTAGATCTTTTATTAATACAAGATTCATGTAGTTCTTTATTGTCTATATCAAAATTTAATTGTCTATCATTTTGCTCACATGAAATTTTAAATGATTCAAGTTAGATTTATTGACACTAAGAGATCTTGTTTCAAATTGTTATAAAAGATGCTGGAAAAGAGAAACTAAAATGAGGAAAAAATAATACTAAGTTTTTAAAACTCATTTGTTATATATAGATATAAATGGAAATAATATTATTGGAGATACTAGGGAACAAAATTACATCATTAATGAACCCATCCTTAATATCATAGCAAGAAAGTTGTCAAATATGTATGCCAAATGACAAATAAAATAGATAAAATATTTTAAATTCCTAGAAGACATGAATATATAATATTCCATGTCCTTCTATATAATACCAAGTGGCTCTGCTCGTTGTTCAATGACCTGTAAAATTTTTTCATGGTCTTCTACATCTAGTCTCCATTTTTTGCGTTGACTAGTTTTAGTCTTCACCTGCTGCAATTGTAACCCTGTAGCAATTATGTGATGGGTGTAATGATACACCTTTTTTTTTGGTTTGTAATCAACAAAGTGAATCCCACTTTGGAGGGCTTTCACTTGTTGTAAGTATGTTCCCTGCACTACAACCGAGCCAGTATAAAATGTTGTCTCTTCACTTGTTATTTCACATGTTAGCTTTGTTCTCTCTTCTGTGCAACACAACAAGTAGTACTCCACTTTCTCAACATTGTCTTCTTCAGCAATGACTGCAAATACATCACCTACAACAAAATTCAAATAAACATTCAATGATCCATGTATAGTATAAATATATATTTAATTATCAAATTATACAATCCTTTTAAATAAAACATACCTTGTTTAACCAGTCCAGATATGTGGTCATAATCAGTTGAAATTAATGGCACATCTTCAAAATTATCATCATGATCTGATCCATATGTGTCATCCACAACTAAAGGAACTTTCTTCCACTCACCTACATACCCATGTTTTTGACTATTGCACTCTGAATATGATTTGTTCATGCATTCATAACAAAAACAAGAATAATCTCTTGTACAGATTGTCCAGTTATTACTATCCATAGTCATCAAAGAGTGCAAAGACCTAGAATTGGGAATCCTTTCACATCCATACTTTTTCCTTCGATCAATACCTTCATTTAATCATGCTCAAAAGATCAATAAAGTTTAAAACAAACATCAAAATTCAGAATAAAAAAATTTAAAGTTAGTAACTTGTAGTTCACTTAATAAATCACATCAAGATCTACATATCTATGTTTTAAATGTGCATGTACCTGTTATCTCCCAAAACACTCTGTGTGGGGTTGAAGCCTGTGGGGTTGAAGCATGTGATGTTGAAGCCTGTGAGGTTGAAACCTGAACTGTAAAATGTTTCTTACACCATTCAACAATGGTGTGGGCATCAATCAATCGATCTCCCTCATAATCAAAGCTTTGTTTCTTTAGAGCATGTTTGATGCATGCACCCGCACCATCGTGTTCTCCCTTCCCATGACCACTCTCAAAAAAACTCCATAAATGAGGAATTTTGTGATGACGATGATAACGACTGAGTGCAAAGAAAGGGCGAGAGGATTTGAATTGTGATGCGCAACCATCTGACCAAACAAAATGTTGATCTATTTGTATTCCTCACTGATGAAGATATTGAAAGAACAAACCAAAACAATGTTGCACAAAGTGGGTGTCATGTTCCTTGTCATCACTTATATAGAAGTGATACTCCTTCTTGATCATTCGCTTCACATATGTACTTTCAACCCCATCCAAATCCAATTGTGCATGCCTATAAAATACTTGAACCATGATAGTAACCTGGTCAGTATGATAATACTGTGTTTGAATTTCTTTTTGATGAGAAAATGAGTAATTCTCAGCAAAATCAACCACGGACAATATGGAACCAATAGGGAATGTGTCTCTATTAGTCTTGAATTGTGTAGCCTGCCACTTTGAATAGTGAGAATGTTTGATGTACGGACTAATTAAACTTCAGAAACTTTGCATGAATGTAGCAATGGGGATTTCCTCTTCTACCAAATCCAACCTGGTTGCATATTTTCCAAGCCTTGTTGAATATTTTATGTATTTGAACCTACAAAATCAATTCATAACATGGACAAATTGTCATGTATTCATTTGCAGTAAACATAAAAATCAAAATAAAATCTAACATCCAAATTTAAAAACATAAATTTATATATATCACCTCTTGCAAGCAACCATTTTAACTGTGTCCAAATCTTCATTTGTTTTTGGCAATAATTTCAAGTCCCCACACTTGTCACAGACACCTTTGATGCAAGTCATACGATCATCGACATGATCATCGGATATCGTGCAAAGAATTGAAGTTATGAATTCACTGACACGTGTAGGTGGGGCATTTTCTTCCCGTAACTTTCTATACACCTGAAAAAAACATAGATTTTGAAATACATTAATTTTAAATCACATCTCAAAAAATGATATTTAAACAAATTTCAAATATATAGATATAAATGAAAGCACACCTCAAAATATATATACATGATCTATAAAATTTTTTGTACCTGATAGTGATAATCAAACTCAACGTGATAGCGACAACAACATGTGTCAAGGACTTTATCAGCTCGCACATACCAAGGCTTCAAATTTTCAAACATTCGTTGTCCAATCTTAACATCTGGATTTTCTTCTGTAAACTTTATGTACATCTCATGTTGAGTTATTTCAAGCCAATGTTTTATATGTTCATCATAGTTATTGCGAGTTATCCTGTGTTTTAAAACATCCCTCACATTCGGAGAAGGATGAGTCCTCTCAGTCCAAAAATCAGAAACTATCTTCACAATATTATCCTCTATTTTATCAGAACGTGGATTTCTACACATTAGTGCCCAATTTCCTTCCATAGTAGAGTCATCCAATGTCTTCCTCCTCTTTGCATACCTGCTGACCGTCTTTCTAGATAAACCCAATGCCTTGGCAACGGCGGTAACATGATGATTCTTTGTTGTATCTTCACTCACAACTGAAGTTAATATTGCTCTATGAGAAATACTCTTATCAGCAGACCTAGTTTTTGTACCCAAAGAACTTATTCCTTTAAAAACATTCCCAAAAAATTCTTCTTCTACACGTTTTGAATTTTTCCGTCCAAAATCAACACCCAACAATTCTAATGTTTCCCTCATATCAACATGATTCAAGAATGTAACCAACAAATGTGCTCTAGCAACTGTAGTCAAATTAACAAATTCACCATATATTATCTCTACACTTTTTGTTGTTTTCTTTCGTGATAGTGGTTCTTGTTGGGAAAATTCTTTTAATTTTTGTAAATCCATCTTCACCAAGTGTTTCACATTTTTCTTGGGAAGTAATTCCATAACTTTTTTTATCACTTCAGCATAATGTTGTGCATCATGATCTGTGTTCCATAAACATACACATGTGAGTACACCAAAATTTGCAAAAAAATTAACATACAAATGTGATTACACCATTAATGACCAAGCTAGTAAACACTTTAATATCTAAAAAATTAGCTTACTATCTAGTAAACAATAATTTATTAAGTTGACCAAGCTAAAATTGTATTTAGATAGCTTCATGAGGTCCTTCTTGAAATCTACTATATATATATATATATATATATATATATATATATATATATATATGGTGTTAGAGCTATCTAATTTTCAAATCAAACCTAGACCAAAAACTTTCAACACATAAAACCCAAAAATCTTGTACTATATTTAAAATATTGAGTAAACATCACTAATAATTTAATTACGAGCTCAATAGGGAAGAGAGAGTGTAGAAGAATACATAAGTTGCATTGTCCAATTCAAAATGATGTCCTCTTTAGAATGCTACCAAGATCTACCACAACGTTTATACCCAATAAATTTCATAACAAAAATTATTTTCAAATGTCATATTATGTACAACAGGTTATATTTAAATTTTGTCAATTTTACATCTATATATGAGATCATTATTAATCCAATACACGACATATAAATTATATAAACTAAAAAAATGACTCTCGAAATTCAAAATATACTATCACGTGAAGGTCAATATTAGAGAGTAAATCGTAACAATTTTTTTAATGAAAGGTATGGTAGACCATCAAATATATCCCCTAGATTAATCACCTTGGGGGGGGGGGGGGGGGGGGGGCGGGGGGGCTTTAACCTTGTTTTCGATGACACATACCATGTGCAATTGTATCTAGCCCGGTAATTTTTATGTATAGCTTTTGTATCATAGTATTGGTAGAAAAATAGGATGTAGTGGTCAATCGTAAAATAAGGGGTAATATTTGGAATCCCATGATAACAAATGTTTTGAACATTTATTACCAAGTGACCCACCCATGACATTAATGCACTTCAATCCAATTTCAAATATTTCTACTTGGGAAAGTTCAAGAAACTTAGATAAATAAGGAAAATTGGTTTTAAGTAGAATCACTATATAATATACCATATATTGGAACTTAGGGTTAAAATCAAAGAAGAAAAACCAAATACATGTAAGGTTTATTGTTGTTTTGTTGATCATTGTTGGAAGGAATTTAACAATATGAATTCCCAAATAGATTCTAATCCAACATCTTTGAGATCTACATATTCCAAGGCATTTGAGTATTCTTCTGATGACACTTGATGAGAAGGTGGTTGGACAGGTCCGAACTCATACTGGTTTTACACTAGATATCAATATCATCATTAGTATTAAACATGGTTGTCCAATTTCTCCTACTTTGTCTATTCTCTACATAATTAGAGGATGCCATTATAACTTTAAAGGAAACATATGATGATTGCACATTCTCTATGATATAACCATTACTATTTTTTTAGTTGTTTTTGACATCATTCTTATGTCAAATGATTTTATTTTCACATGTATTATTTCTATTGTTTTAGGTTATGGGATCCTATCAAAACCCTTGCCTTTACCCAATCTAAAAAACATATTATCATATTTAAACCTTAGAACTAAAAAAAATTACGATCTATCAAGGGTTTCTATACATATGTACCAATTTTTGCAGCCTTGTCTTTCACTTGTTGTGTCTTCTCTCTCTCTCTCTCTTTGTGCCTTCCTACGAACAGATCTTCTAGCATTCTTCTCTGCATTATCTTCCTCGGTATATTTTTGTTTCTCATTCTTTGCATTTCCCATGATTCATCCACTTCAATAATTTTCACCTGCACACATAAATCGTGATAGATCTGAATGTCTAAGAGTAAACTCGATACAAAACTATATGTGCATGCAACTCTATTTATATACAAATCTCAATAGAAATTAGGTTATTTTTAATTTTAGTTTTTTATAACTTTAAAACAACTTTTCTAATTTTAATAGAATTTATATTTAATATGTAAAACAACTTTTCTAATTTAATATTACATATTTTTGGTTAAAAACAATTGTAAAAAACTTAGTTTAAAACAAAAAAATATGTAAAAAACTAAATTTAAAAATTAAAAACGAACAATATTAAATAAGTAACTTGTAAAACATTAAATTTAGAAGGGGAGATGCAATTGCAAAACATTAAATTTAGAAGGAGATGTTTTGGCGGCGCTTTGGTGGCACAGGAAGGGTTCACGTGAACGGGAGTTCGTGCGAAACATGTTCGGGTGAACATGGTTCGCGCGAACCCCTGTTCGCTTGAACCCCTCTGAGTGGCACTGACGTGGCGCTTGGGTGGCACATTTTGGCTCCAAATCCTTTTGGGGGATAATTGTGAGCCAAAATCTGCCACTCAGGTGCCACGTAATTAGGGTAAACGAACTAGTTAAATTATAAAATTTTGACACAAAATTCATATTTTTATTAGCTTTCTAAAAATGTAATTTTCATTTTTTAAAAATTTGTTTTGTTATTTATTTTTTAATTTTTACTAACATACGGTATTTTAGGACAATCAATAGTACACAATCAACCAAATTTGAAAAATAGTAGAATATATAAAAAAAAATTGAAAAAAAAAAAAATTACTATTTATTGAAGTCTTCTTCGTACCTGTGAAAAAAAACCTCAATTTCGATATAAATCTTAAATTTTATTGGCATAGACATATGTACACTATTTATTTGAAAATATTTTTACTAAATAATTAATTAAAAAAAAATATAAGTCAAAAAAATATGAAAATTTGATAGAATCTCAAAATTCAAATCTTAAAAATACATCTAAAATTTCATGGTCAAAAAATAACTTTTCATATAAATAAACCACCCGAGGACAGTCATTACTCTTTTATAACATAAGAAACAACGTATGAAAAAAATTAAGAATGGCATTTTCATGGGTTTTGTGAATTGTTTGTTTATGTATACAATTTTATTGTTTTATCAGTTGGTTGGCAAGCTCGAGCTCGTGCAAACCGTCAAAAAATTCCTCAAAACCCACCGAACATTCCTCAAAACCCTCCGAACATTCCTCAAAACCCTCCTCCAAACATAGATCCGCCCCCTGTGGCTCCTTCTGTCCCCACTGAGCCAACAGGAACGCAAGATAATATCATTGGAAGAATCCAAGAAAATAAAATTGTCATTAAGAACCTAATTCAAACTATAAGACAAAACCATGCTACAAATCCATCCCGCATGACTTTAGCCAATACATTGCAAACATTGATTGGCGAAGTCGAGTCTGCAACCAACCAAATACATAGATGGAACACCTTTAGAAGTGACTGTAGGCGGTGGTATGCGGATAAACTATCTCATGCGGCCGTCAAAGACAAAAAAATTGGAAAAGACCTAATTTGTGCATTATTTACCGACCCTAGAACCAATGCCCCCCCCTGCGGTTACTTGCAAACGGTTCCCAATCCATTGGTGCCATGATGATAGAATCAAAAACAATTTTTGGGACCGATGGTGGATGGTTTTTGATTATCCACCATGCAACAACAATGAGGTTCCTCTTTATTTTTTGAAGAAATTATATTTTGAGTTTGTGCTCAATGAGGTCCCGAATTATTTTGACTTTTTAGACTTTTTTGGTCGAGGAGGTGGCTCTGCACAGAGCAGACCTGGTGCACGTGTAGGTCAGCCTAGGATCCCCCATGCCCCAAAACCCCCATTGCCTTCAGTTATCCCTCCTACAGTGAAGGAGGTTGTGGAGATTGATACATTGCATGCATTGAGGGAGCTCACTGACACTCTCACCCAGCATAGCACCCAGATTGCATCCGGTGATGTTGGTGGAGGTGCCAGTTCTAGTGCACCACACCACTGTGGATCATGTGGTGCCGGTATGCACTGTAGGCGAGACATCATTTGCTGGTTCACAGGATTTTTTTTCTATAGATGAGATGCTGGGGAATGTTTTTGGAACTGGAGCCACTGATATTGGTCTTTCACAGGTAAATTTTAAATAAATTTAAATAATATATATATGTACAATAGTTTAATTCACATGTTTGAGATATTAATATATATATATGATTGTACTTCATGTACATACATGTAAAAAACTAATTTTTTATTTTATTTTAAATAGCAAGAGCCGGTGAAGGAAACATCCGGTGTTGACATGCTAGCTACTGCGGTTGGGCGTGTTTCAAACGTAAGTTTCAAGTTGTACAAACTTACATTTTTAATAAATCATTTAATTGCACTAGATTATTATTATAATTTGTTTCACGTGTATGTTGCACATGTATTAATATTTTTCTCTTTTATACACAGGAGCCTGGTGGGTCATCATCTGCTCAGGGAACTGAAGCTACTGGCATGCCTCGCGTGAGTTTTACGCAGGTTAGTTACAAATCTCTTTAATGAATGATAAGAGTGATGAAGAAATGTAAAAAAGGTTAAATCCTCTCGTACCCTTTATCTAAAAAAATCTATGCGTCCTTTTCCATATGATTATAAGTTTTATATGGATTGGTGTACTGAGATTTAAGAATTTACAACATCATTGTACCCTTAATAGACAGCTCCTCCAATTTATGACAACTCCTACGAACCCTAACTCCACCACTCATATGAACCCTAATAGATTTGGAGGTGGCGGACATATATATGTGCACACGTAGGGTTGTGTGAAATTACGTGATGGAGGTGTCCTTTCATTTTAGAAACTACATCCCCCTCTGCAGAACATGTAGACCCCTAAGGGTTTGTTTCTAGAAATATTCTTGGGCACTGGGTGTGGGGCTTCAGTTGCTCAAACTGCAGGTGGCAATGGAGCCATTGTTGGGGTTGGATCTAACACTACTGGCACCAATGTTGCCAAGAACTTGAAAGGAGGAATGGAAAATCCTGTTATCTTTGTTGGGGACACTAATAACCCATTGGGAGGTTGAGTGAATCCTAACATCTTTGTTAGGGGTGCAAACACTAGGGTTTTCTCCCTTGTTGATAGCTTGGAAACTCCTGCTACAACTAAAGCTTTAGTCAATCACTCATTTAATGAGGTTTTGTAAAAGAAGACATAGATCAAAACCATGAGGCCTACTAAGAGAAACCCAAGTGTAACCTTTGGCGATGAAGTCCTCGAAATATATTCATTTTACCAAGATCATGCCTTGATCTGTAGATTCACTCATCTTTAGCCTAGCCTCCCTATCCTCCATGATTAGATCTCCAAGAATTGGTTCCCGCTTCTAGCGGGTAGGTTAGACCTCTACCCCTATGCTAAGGGAATTTTTATTATTTTTTCCCCTCTATAGCTGACAAGGACAAAATTTCTAAACAACTTTGGGTTTTCCAACAAAGGTACCTTATCTTAAAACCATGGTTCACATCATTCAACCCTCTCACTGAATCTTTATCACACAAACCAATCTAGATCAAATTACCCCACTTACCCCTATAATTTTAGGACCATAGTTGTCTGATATCCATAGGAAATACCTTGGGAAACATCATTAACGTCGAATCCCAAACCTATGATTTCACACATACAATGTATATGCAAGAATCCTAGTTGAGATTGATACTTCAAAGAATCTTCCAACCCACCTTAATCTTAAAGTGCAAAATCAAACTTGCACTCATCCTCTGGACTATAAGGGCCTACCTTTCAGATGTAGGAGATGTATTTTTTTGGGGCATTCTGCTCCTGATTGTGAGATGGTAAAACATTAAAAAAGAGAATAATAATTGGTGGATAAATGCCCTCCCTAAACATATCGTATTTAAATCTAAGTAAATCCCTAATTCAAACACTAAGGAGGAAGACATGGTCAAATCTTTCCTAGCAACCCCTTTGAGAGAGATCACAGATCATGTAAACAAGGGGTTATCCGTGGGTGAAACATAGAGGACCGGAAACACTAAATCAAAACCGCATGTAGTGGCAAAGGAGAATGTTCCTCCTCATTCTCCTTGTTCAAGCAACACATATCAGTCGATCACAGATTTTGAAGTTGTTATTCCTGTACAAAAAGCTCCCAATGTGACCAATGTCTCACTCTATATCCACTTCGCTTCTACTAGATAACGAGTATTCTCCATCCCAACCTTTGGACACAAATACATATGAAGATAGATGGCCTCCATGCTAACATTTATAGATCCTATGTATTTAGCCTAAATAGAAGATAAAATTTAATAATGTATTTTTATTCTTTCTTGAGTAACTAAATATTGATTTGTACATGTTTTTTGTATAGCTCTTAAGTAGATTTTAATAAATTGATTTGTACATGTTTTTTGTATAGCTTATGACTGCTACAGAGACTCCTCCACATATGCAGACTGTGGAGGCTGCTGTAGATACCACCATAGCATCTGCAAATCCACTAACCGAGGTACACAATTTTTTAAATTTGTTAAATTTTGGAGGTTCATTATTTCTTATTAAACTTAAATCTACAATATCAAATTTTGTCGGTATATATATGAGTGTGAAATATTTAATTTGAAAATTAATTATTTGTATGTAGCTTACCCCTCGTGAGTCTATTGTTGTCCCTGCGAAGCGTCAACAACAAATCGATAGGGATCATGACATTGCTGTAAGATTGCACATGCATTTTAACTAAATTGTACAAGTTTCTAAAATTTGAAGGTATTTTAAAATTTTGGGTGTTAAAAACTTGTTGTTTATGAATGTGCAGGTTAGGTTGCAAACATGCTTGGAGACACCTAGGACCACACGGATGAAATCCGTAGTGGCATCTCCCTCCACTACATCCCCAGGTCGTGGACATGCTACTTCTAGCAGGGCGAAGAGAGGGAAGATGTTTCATGAGTAGATTTATAGTCCACTTGGATGCCACATATATGTGGTCATGAGTACATCTATTCATAGTCCATTGTATATATATCTAGCCTTTTGCGACCGCATGTGGTCCCATATGTACATTATGGCACGTGCTTAGTTCGAGATCTGTATACATACATTATGAACTTATACATGTACATATATATTTTCAGAGACGTGCGCGTCTGGAGCACACTTTATTTGATTCTTATATATATATATATATATATATATATATATCCATGTGTGTTGGTTAAATAAGGCTATAAATTTGGTTATTTTGGTATTATTGCTAACTCTGAGAAAGTGGGTTTTGATCTTTGTTTGGTGGATTTAGTGTACACTTGTAATCTATATTTTCTGAGATTCATTCCTTGTTGTATTTAATTTTTAAATCAGACCTTTAAAGGCCTCTTCACAAATTTCTTCTCATATATTGTGTACTTATTCTTCATGACTTCAAAAAATCATGGAAATTGGTTCTCCTCTTTAGTGTTTTTCTAACTTGCTTTGCATCTTACTCATTTAACCATGATTATCATACAAGTGCTGCATATGATACACTCTTTGTATAGAAAATTTCCTTACATTTAATAAATTATAACCTTATGGATGCAATGTATTTTATTCTATTGAAGTTTGTAATGTTCTTTCTACTTTTTCAAAGCTTATTCTATCTCCTTCTTGCAATATTTTGCAAATTTTTAGACTTAATCATATTGAAATATCACTGGAAAACTTTTCTTATAAATTTTTTAATCTTTGAAGCTTGACAAGTTCTTAGAGCTAAAATTTTAAACATATGCTTTCAATTTTATTTCATTAGTCTTGACAGATATCTTAGTTTGTACTTTGATCATTTAGCTTTGATTATAAGTTGGAATGTCGCCCCTTTTAATACAATCTACTTCCTTTGCAATCTGTAATGGATGATGGACCTTATTGTACTCTATTTTTATTCTTACGTAATTATTTCCTTAAATGTGACAATTTATATGAGTCATTTGTAAATTGTATCTTAAAGAAGTAGTACCTGTAGCTCATCCTAGTTTTCTTGATTTCTTACTTTTGATTCCTGAAACTATCTCATTCGATAAAATATGACATTAGATCATCCTTTGAGCTTGTAAATTGTATTGTTATCAATATGATATAACTTTAGTTGATCAACATAGGAAGTATTCATCGGGAGACCAAAATATCGTTCAAATTCGTCGGGTGACTACTCGGACTCCGTGGCACCTAGAGAGGCCTCGTCTAATCCGACACCTCGGCATATGGACCCTCTACAATAGCCTCTCTCATTTTTTTCCTTCTCATTTCGGTGCTCTCGCTGTCCTAATGTTTGCAAACGCGCGAAATAGTGCAGTTGGAGCCAGTGTAAGGTTGCCAAACGCTGTATTTTGCAAACAGTGGGCCGTGGCACCGAACCACCTACGCCGGCACGTCCAGGTGGCTAGGTGAACGCTAGAGGAGGTGGTGTTTCGGTGCGCGAAAGGGTCGTTGATTCCGGGCTACTTCGTTCGGGCTTAGTCCCTTAAGAGCCCTGAGACCAAAATATCGTTCAAATTCGTCGGGTGACTACTCGGACTCCATGGCACCTAGAGAGGCCTCGTCTGATCCGACACCTCGGCATACGAACCCTCTACAATAGCCTCTCTCATTTTTTTCCTTCTCATTTCGGTGCTCTCGCTGTCCTAATGTTTGCAAACGTGCGAAATAGTGTAGTTGGAGCCAGTGTAAGGTTGCCAAACGCTGTATTTTGTAAACGGTGGGCTGTGGCACCGAACCGCCTGCGCCGACATGTCCGGGTGGCCAGGTGAACGCTAGAGGAGGTGGTGTTTCGGTGCGCGAAAGGGTCGTTGATTCCGGGCTACTTCGTTCGGGCTTAGTCCCTTAAGAGCCCTGAGACCAAAATATCGTTCAAATTCGTCGGGTGACTACTCAGACTCCGTGGCACCTAGAGAGGCCTCGTCTAATCCGACACCTCGGCATACGAACCCTCTACAATAGCCTCTCTCATTTTTTTCCTTCTCATTTCGGTGCTCTCGCTGTCCTAATGTTTGCAAACGCGTGAAATAGTGCAGTTGGAGCCAGTGTAAGGTTGCCAAACGCTGTATTTTGCAAACGGTGGGCCGTGGCACCGAACCGCCTACGCCGGCACGTCTGGGTGGCTAGGTGAACGCTAGAGGAGGCGGTGTTTTGGTGCGCGAAAGGGTCGTTGATTCCGGGCTACTTCGTTCGGGCTTAGTCCCTTAAGAGCCCTGAGACCAAAATATCGTTCAAATTCGTCGGGTGACTACTCAAACTCCGTGGCACCTAGAGAGGCCTCATCTGATCCGACACCTCGGCATACGAACCCTCTACAATAGCCTCTCTCATTTTTTTCCTTCTCATTTCGGTGCTCTCGTTGTCCTAATGTTTGCAAACGCGCGAAATAGTGCAGTTGGAGCCAGTGTAAGGTTGCCAAACGCTGTATTTTGCAAACGGTGGGCCGTGGCACCGAACCGCCTGTGCCGGCACGTCCGGGTGGCCAGGTGAATGCTAGAGGAGGTGGTGTTTCGGTGCGCGAAAGGGTCGTTGCTTCCGGGCTACTTCGTTCGGGCTTAGTCCCTTAAGAGCCCTGAGACCAAAATATCGTTCAAATTCGTCGGGTGACTACTCGGACTCCGTGGCACCTAGAGAGGCCTCGTCTGATCCGACACCTCGGCATACGAAACCCTCTACAATAGCCTCTCTCATTTTTTTCCTTCTCATTTCGGTGCTCTCGGTGTCCTAATGTTTGCAAACGCGCGAAATAGTGCAGTTGGAGCCAGTTTAAGGTTGTCAAACGCTGTATTTTGCAAACGGTGGGCCGTGGCACCGAACCACCTGCGCCGGCACGTCCCTTAAGAGCCCTGAGACCAAAATATCGTTCAAATTCGATGGGTGACTACTCGGACTCCGTGGCACCTAGAGGAGTCGTTTTCAAAATTTACAACTTTTTCAAAATTTACAACTTTTTCAAAATTTACAACATTTTCAAAATTTACAACTTTTTCAAAATTTGCAACTTTTTCAAAATTTACAACATTTTCAAAATTTACAATATTTTCAAAATTTACAAACTTGACTTTTCAAAATTTACAAATTTTTCAAACAATGTTCAAGCTTCTCTTAGCTTCGAGAATATAAAATTCTCTACTAACGATACCAACCACGTGAAGGTGGAAGCTTTTCTGGCACCACTAACCTAAACATAAAATTGTTAGTCAAAGAAATTTAAGTTTCAAATCAAAACCATATACTAGATCTATATACATGACACACAAAATACACAAATTTAAAATAGAATATATTCAAACTTAAATCTAGATCTTTAAACTAAAAAAATAATATATATATATATACGCTATATAAATTGAAACTTGAAATTAAATATATACCAGACATGTGAGCATTGTAAATTCATTCCAATGAACCATCAGGATCGGATCTACTCTGAATAGCAGACAAGATTGCTTCATGATCTGACTCTCGAACCTTCCAAAGAATCTTGTTATTAGGTCTTCCTCGATATCTATACAACTGAATATTTGTCGCTAGAACTAGATGTGAATATAAGAGTATTTTCCTGTGTGTCTCAAAGTCTTCAAACACCCAAACAGAGGAGTTTTTTAATGGATACCGTCGAAGCCAAGTTCCAGTAACTACCACTGACCCTGTAGGATACTCAATCTCTTCGCCATCTATAATAGGAGAAGTCAACTTCTTTCTTTCCTCGATGCAACGACATAAGAAATAGTCTGTTCCTTCTTCATTGTCTTCTGTCGCAATTACTGCAAACACATGTCCTACAAAAAAATAACCAAGGTTGAAAAACTCAAATTTAAATTACATATTAAAATTTCAATGGACATAACTCAATACAAAAATTAAATAAATAACTGGATAAATACCTTGTCGCACCAAAATTGAAATTTCGTCAAAGTCCTTGGATGTTGTAACTTCATCTGCAGAAACAAGTTGTAGTGCTTGTGGAGGTTGATAACTAGGAAGCGGAGTTAGAGGCCTACAAATCCATCCTTCCACCCATTCTTGTGAATCACACTCAGCAGTGACAAATTCGATACAAGATGCACAAAAACATGTCAACTTTCTTGTCCATACGGCCCACGAAGTAGCGTCTGAGCTACAAAATGAGTGCATATCACTGGACCCAGTGAGTGTCATACAATCCTCGTAGTTAGCAATATGTTTTTCCTCTATCAACCAAAAATATCTGCAAACTGTGGAATTTTCTTGAGAACCTCGGGTCATGTTGTCAGTACACCATTCCACTATGCTCTTTGCATCTTTTAATTTAGCACCATCTTTGTACTTCAACTCTTCTCTTGCAAGAGCTCTTTTCACACATGCCCCTGCACCATCATGCTCTCCTTTTCCATGTCCAGCCTCAGTGAAACTCCAAATATGTTGCACACCCATCTTGACATGCATTCTGCTCATCCAATAAAACATTCGTGCATTCTTAAACTGAGACGTGCAATTATCTGACCATATATAATGTTGTTTGAAGTGGATGTCCCTATCAGACAAGTTTCCATAAAATAACTGGAAACACCCTTGCAAAAATTCAGTAGAATGAGTACGATCATCACTGATATAAAAGTGGTACTCTCTTAAAATTTTTTGATCATTCTCTGTACTGTCAGGAGAATGTAGAAATGCTATATGCACAAAAATGGCAACTTGTACTGAGTTGTAATATTGCGATTGAACCTCCATTTGTGGTTGCAATGTGTAATTCTCTGCAAAATCGACCACTGAAACAATAGTACCAATAGGAAATGTGTCTTTGCATAGCTTGAATTGTTCATCCAACCATCGAGCTCTATGTGTATGCCTCGCATACTCATAAACAAGTTCATCCTTAAATTTTCTCATAAATTGAAAAATGGGCATTTGTTCTGTAACTAGCTCACACCGTTTCGATTCTTTTCCATCTTTCAACTGGTATGCAACTGATTTATATTTATCAAATTCAACTAAATTATGTCCTATTGTACCTTCCATTTGCTCATGGATGTAACTTTCTAATTTAGGTAATCCGCCGCATGTACTACAACTTTCATCTAAACAATCCTGACTATAAAAAAATTGTCCAACTTCTTTTTCACAAAATATAGTAGGAATGAAATCCCTAGAAGATATTGGTGGAACTTGAACACCACATTCAGATAACATAGTTTCAGAATGAAAAATGGAACGAATACGTAAAAATTTAGCATAATGCATTGCAAATTCAACATGTTGCCTACAACAACAAGTGGTGCGAGCATGGTTGATTTTCACATAGAATGGTTTCAACATTTCAAAAAAACGTTGACTAATTTTAATTTTAATTTACACCAACAGTGTGATATGCATCATGAAGGTTTTCAACAATTGTAGAGGTTTGACCACGTATGTTAGATGTTGTCAATCCTAAGGTGTTTAATGTAGGTCTCATTTTAATCAATTTCATCAAACTAACCAACAACTGACATCTTTGGGAATCATTTAAAATTTCAAAATGATTATCCCAAATTTCACTAGCTTTTCTTCTGATTTGTCGTTCAGAAAGTTTGTCAGACATTGGTTTCAAAATGTTTTCATCAATTTCAATCAAAAAATTAGGTTTCTTATGTAAAATCCTAGGAGGTGTTTTTGTCAAATTTTGTTTGTCTACAGTTTCAACATGAATTTCCTTATTCACATTTTCATTGTCTCCTTCAATTTCAACATTTGCTACATCATGAGTATTTAATTCTTCTTCAACATTGACAGTAAAAACTTCTTCATCACGAGTATTCAATTCAACTTCAACATTGACAGTAGAAACATTACCTAGTTCTTCATTGCTTACAGTAGTTGGGATTGAAGATGAACCTCTTCTAGATTCACGAAGTTTCCGCATCCGCTCAGCATTTTCAATTTTGTTGGCCTCTAATTCGTCTGGTGTTTTTTTACTTAATGACTTCCTTTTTTGACTTCGTTTTTTGTCTCCCATGATGTTTTGCTTTCGGTGATAAAAAAACGTGCCTGGAAAAAGACAGAATTTCGTAGTAATTCATACGGTAAGGTCAGAGAGTAAAAATCACATGGTAATTCGGACGTTGGGATGTGTGTAAATATGGTTTATAAACCGCGAGCGTGGTTTATAAACCGCAAGTGCGCTTTATAAACCGCGAGCGCGCTTTATAAACCACGTTCGCGGTATTTTTACAAAAAAAACCGCGATCGCGGAGATATTTGCCGAACCTTAGCCTCGGAAAATCTTTGTTTTTCCCCAACCAAAGCTATGGAAGGTCATTATGAAGTGCAAAAGATCAAAAAACCTCAAATTTGCTCTTCCAAAGACTTGAACCATGCTAAAAAACTGAAAACATTTCACAAAAATGGTGCCATCACGTAGGGCAGACTCTTAGCTTTGTAAAAATATTGTTTTTAAAGTGAATAGAATAAGATAAATATCATTTTATAATTTATTACTAACAATAGGTCCTTAAGACATTTTTTCCCGTGAATGTTCATGTCTACGTTTAAGACTGTAACTTTTGTTTCGCTTATCAAAATATGATAAAAATTATACCATCCCAAGTGTGGACAAATTCTATGCACCTTAAAAAAAAAAAATTGATTTCGATATTTTTTGATATAGTTATGGCGGGCAAACGGAAAGCGCTCCATTTTCTAAATATTTTCAGACCACTTTCACGGAAAAAATCATAAAAAAAAAATATTTCTAAAAAAAATACAAAATAAAATCCATCCCAAGATAGACAACTACATCTAACTTTTCACCAAAGGAAAAAAAAAAATAACAAGATTTGGTCATCCAAAATGCGGGCAAACGGACTACAATCTTATAAGTTTTTTCGAAAAAAAAATGTAAGTCATATAATTTTAAGTGTTTAATATAGCTAAACTTGTCCGTTTTTTACAAAAATTAGTATTTTAGAAACTAGATTCCGAATGATACGATTCATATTTATATAACTTTTTCTAATTTAGAGTGCATGTATAGCTAATAATCCCTACAAGTTGAGATTTCACTGTTTTTTGCAATATGACGTCCACAGATGACCCTATATTTGTCCATCAACTTGGTGCACTTACCCACCATATATTTTTACCAATTTTATTTTTAAAAATATACATGTATTCTAAACTCTAAACACAACATTTCGTTAGTTTGTGGAATTTCATGAATGTGTACGGTTTTGTGGCTATTACCTTTAGAAAATCAATGAAACTAAAAATTCATGTTTATAAAGGTACAAAACATACCAAAAAGTGGGACATTTTATTGTGCTTTGACCCAATATGGTTTGCAAACTAATTATGGTGATTAGATCATTCAACCGAGGAAAAATGAAATACCTACAAGATTAGTTAACCTTGTGTTATCGTCAAATCACTGCACCCTCCAAATGGACAGAATGTGAATAGTACGTTTGGTGTGATTAGGAAACATGGGATCACCTCTCAAGCTGTGGGACTTGGACTTGAGGTAAACCTCCGGAGAAGGCCGACTTAATCTTCCTAAACTAAGTGTTGTACTACTCCTAGTGCAATAAAATGGTTATCTAGACCTATGATAACATTTTCATGGGTTTTAGGGAAAGATATTTGCAAGAAATGAAACTATACTAGGGATGGTGATGCACCAAATAAAGGGTGTTGCCAGGCTTAGGAAGGGTTAATTTGAAGTGGGTGTTGTGCACCATAAATCAAATTTACCTACTGCAACTTAGGGAGGGTAACAGAATACCATAGACTAGGAAGCATGCGTTCCCTTTGTTAAACTCAATCAGACAAAATGACTTATCAGTATTCCAGTGAAGAAGGATGAACTTGAGAAGGGTTAACAAACACCACAACTCAAGTGCATGCAATACTCCACCACTTGGTAAGCACAAAATTCTAAGAACCAACAATAGAAACTTGAAATTACACAATGTACCTACAAGCATGAGAAAGGCACAGAGAATTATAGAAGGATGAAAGGACCAAGATTAATCACAAAACACACACTTTTATTACTTCAACAACATGCAAAATGCATCATACATTTATAAGAGGCAATGGTTTCCATTGCAGTCTTGAAAGGAGGCTTGAAAGTTCCCTCAACATACAAGAACAACTTGCAGAAGAAGGAGGTTTCTTGAAAAATATACACTTCTCTTAGAAGTCTAACTTGTCCAACCTGTTGGAATGAGCTTCCAACTTACATTTATAGAAGAAGTTGAGAGAGAGTAGAGAAGGATTCATAAATTCCCTTCCTAAGTTGAAGGTACATGATGATTCATTTATTACAGTTGGTTGAACCACTTGAGAAGGTTCCATCATGTGCCATCAATTTCCTGTTGACCTAATCCTCTCAATTAATTAAAGGAATATTTAAATAAAATATTTTAATAATAATAATAAATATTATTAATAAAATATTTAAAATAAAAATATAATGTGGTCCCCACATTAACCCATTTGACTTGCAGAGGGGGGTAAGGCATGAAAATAGGACAAAAAGAAGACCCAACTCGGTGGTTGGCTTACCAAGCAAACTCACTGAGTTGGGGTCAAGCTCCTCATTTTTGACTATATAGACTGTGCTCCTTCAACACACTACTTCGTTTAAACTTGTCTCATCGAGTTGAGCTCTCTCTAAGCTCCCTATCGAGCTCCAAATCGATCTTTATTCCTAACTACGCCGAGTTCCCATTTTTGTGTCGAGCTCTTGGCCACATCAAGTGAGTTCTTCCGCCTCGGATTACATTGACTGAGCATCAAGCCATCAAGTTCTATCTTGTGTACTTACCGCCAAGCTGAGTTTTTCTGATGCCACGACCATCCCGAGTTGAACCGACTTGTGTTCCCTTCCGCATCAAATTGAGCTTGTCCTCGTCTAGCTCCATCACGGAGTTGAGACCACCGCCAATTTGAATTTTATCACTACGACCTGAGTTCCTCTCCTGAGTGATATCTATCGAGTTTTGTGTGAGCTCCCCCATTACCATATGCCGAGATTCCTCTAGATTTGTCGAGCTCCTAGTATTACGCCAAAATATGCCTCTGCATTAACTCGCATTGATCTCTTCCTCTCCGTTAAGCTTTCCATCACATTGAGCCAAGTTGTTCGGCATCATCTGACTCCCAAGGTATCTAATTTGAGCTCACGTTATGATCACTTCAACTGAGCTATATTAACGAATTCAAAATGAACTCCTTCTATTTCTTACGCATCATGGCCAAAATGAGCTCCTTGTCACATCACATTGAACCACCATCTGAATGAGTTCCTCATCATGTCATAACCGAGCTCCGCCACAATGTCAAGCCACATCGACCTATCTCTTTGATGTATTCAATGTCAAGCATTATCCCCTTCGAGTCATTGAGTTCCTTATGTTGAGCTCACTGCTGCATTGATATTTAGCATCAGGATTATTAAGTTGAGCTCAAGATATCCTCACCACAATCGAGTTATATTAATGACCATCTCTGTATCGACTTGCCCATTGAGCTTGATTTCCATTTCTGCGACCGCATGCCATCATGCATGTTCGTGTGTTCATCAACGTGCTTTCCATGCTCCATTCTACTCGACTCGGTGATTTTTACATGAGCCTACTAACTTATTCTCCATGTGAGTGAGCTCCATCCCAAACTCTGTCATGAGCTTACTCTATTCTTCATACTCACTGATGAGCTATCGAGCAATCTACCCTTCACGAGCTTTCTACTGAGCCATAAAACTCTATGTCAAGCTCCTATGCACTGAGCTCCAAATTCATCCGATGCGACCACCCTTAACTCCATTGTTGAGCCTATTTGAGCGTGTTCACCTTACATGACTTGGTTCCCATCATCGATTTGACCCTTCACCATTCAAGAACTCATCGAATCCCTATGTCAAGCTTCAATTCTACTCGACTCAGTGTGTTCAGTTACGTTGCAAGGTGATCATACTTCCTCCCAAGCCTATACGGCCCCGCCATGATTTTCATCAACCTTGGCTTGCAAATCTCGATTCATGTTGAGTTCTTTCTTACCTTGTACTTTGATTATCTCCGAATTCCTCAAACTTTGGGAAAAATGTCTTTGTGGATGATTCATACCATTCTTCTGCACATTCAATGGCTGAGTAACTCGGCGTAACAAAGGAAAACTGTTCCCGGGAAATCCAATTCCCATAAGCTAAAATGCAAGATGACTCGCCACCGATTACTCAGCGAAGGACTAGGAATCCTCATGACTCACCGAGCTTCTTGGACATTACTCTGCTTCAACACACTAGCCAGATGCTTCGGCATCAATCTCAATCTCAGGTTGGCATGCCATCATTGTTTCCCCCACTTGGATATTTGATCAGATCCTTCCCATGCTCAGAAGTATCACAATGGATTTCCAACATCCAAGTTTGACTTGGCAAATAATATGGACCATGCCAACTTTGAAACATGGCCTTGGGAACCCATGGAGTATCTTGTCATCATGGCATGTCATGCTAACATCCCCACTTGGCAAGAGGGGAAGTTTCTCCATCGAGCTCCATTCCTCCGCACATTGGCTCACCCAACAACTCACTCCTCCGAGCTATACATCGAGCTCCCTTGATCGTATCCTGTCTGAGCGAGCTCCTTTCTCATGTAATCCCTCATGAAATCAAACTCCCATGCTGAGCGAGATCCATACCATTGAGATAGACTAGATCACCTCGTTATTGAACGACTCATTAAAACTCAAAAATGGTTCGCTCAATACGTGAAAATCCTCCAATGAGAATTTTGATTCATTGTTTTATTTGTCGATTCCGAAGTTAACTAAGCTCCAAATCGAGCTCTACTCTTGACTGCGTCGAGCCCCTAACCAAGTTGGTAACTAAGCTATACACTGAGTTGAGCTTGGTTTGCTGCCATTCAATGCTAGGTGAGATCACCTATGCCACTTTATTAATGATTTTAATCATTCTTTCATGTAACTGATCGGAAGTGGGTCCTTGGGACCAATGTCATGATTTGATCAAAATAGGTCCCTGTTATCCAATTTTTCCATGTGTGCGAAATTGGATAACACCTTGAAGTAATTTTTAATTTCGACGATGAAATCAAAGGAAAAATATAAGTATGAGTGCAATCCACTTACCATTACATAAGGAAAAGAGCTTTTGTTGGGAAAGGTATGTAGTGTTGATGAAGAACAAGCTTTTATTTCCCTCTATCACAAATTTCACAATGTGTTTTCATGGATCTATGAGGGTCTAAAAGGATTTTACACCAACATTTTTTAACAATCCCCTTAATCTTGATCCCGCGGCTAAACCATTTAGACAAAAACAAAGGCCTTTGAACCTTGGGAATGAGCCCTTCATGAGGAATGATTTTTCCAAACTCATTGAGTCGAAAATAATATTTCCTATAAAATACTCATCATGGGTGGAAAATTTGGTTCCTTTCAAGAAGAAGAATGGTGAAATAAGGTTCTACATAGATTTCAAGGATTTGAATAAGGCTTCACTAAAATATCATCATACCCTGCCTTCTATGGAGAAAATTCTTCAAACAGTGGCTGGATCTGAGAGGTTCTCCATGTTTGATGGCAATTCAAGTTTTAATGAGATAAATATTAAAGAGTAGGATTAGTACAAAACTATGTTCACAACCAAGTGGGGAACATATGCATATCAGAAAATGCATTTTAGTTTGTCAAATGCAAGTGCCAATTTTTAGAAAGTAAGATACATTACTTTCCCTAGACTCAATAACTAGATCAAAGTAGTGTAAATAACATGTGGAGATTTTGGATATTTTTTCAAGAAATTCAGAGAATTCGAAGTGTCATTGAGCCCCAAGAAATAAATTTTTTATAGTTCCATAGGGTAAGTTATTGGGTCACATTATTTCAAAAGATAGAATTGTAACTAACCCAAGAAGAGTATCCATAATTCTCTCTCTCTCTCTCTCTCTCTCTCTCTCTCTCTCTCTCCTTGCCAACTCATAAGAAGTCCCTTCAGTCCTTTCTAGGCATGATAAATTTCATTAGGAAGTTCATTCCTAACTTGCAAGACTAATCATGCCCATCACCTTGGTGTTGAGAAAGGACACTACTTTTAGATGAAACATAGAAGGAAAAGAAAGCTTCACTAAGATCAAGGATGCAATAGCCCAAGCGTCAACACTCATCAATTCAAACTTTGTAAAGGACTTCATCCTTTGTGCTTATGGTGTGGATCTTAGCATAGTTGTGTTTCTCACTCAGAATAACAATGAAGACTTGGAGCATCCTATGGCCTTCTTCAACCAAACATTGAAATATTTCAAACTCAGGTACTGTCATTTGGAAAAAATAGGTTTTTACCATCTTATAGGATTTTAAACAATTCAAGCCCATACTATCCTCCAAATGCATCAAGGTCCTCATCTCACATCCTAACATGATAGATTTCATCATGGGGGAAAAAATCAGTGATAATAGATCTGGATGGGTAACGAAAATAATGGAGTTTGATGTGACCATCAAGGATACAAAGTTGTTGAGAGGCCAAGCATTATGTGAGTAGCTTTCTTTAAAGGCTCATGAAAATCAAGGCATTTCTTTCTAAACGGAGAAGGAAAAATAACAAACAATAGAGGATCTGTGGGGCTTGGGTGATATTCAACAAGAAAATACGTGAAGTTTTGTAATCTCGTGGGATAATGGAAATATGTACAATATTGAAAACCCACAGAACAACGAGGACCCAAAAACAAAGGAACTTAACAAACGTGCAACAATTGGCTAACCTTATTCGAGGAAGTACATTTCTCATCCAATGCTATAGTAATGAAAATCCTTATAGCAGGATACTGTTGGCTAACCTTATTCGAGGAAGTACATTAATGGGTTAGGAAATGTAAATAAGGTGCCTTATTCACTGGTAAGAAGAAAATGGCGACCGTTCACCTTCATCCTATTTAGGTGGATGAACCATTTTCTTGGTGGGGACCTGAATTTATAGGCCTGATTAATCCTCCTTCGAGTGTGGGTCACAAATGGTTATTTACATCAACATATTATTTTACCAAATGGAAAAAATACATACCACTCAAGGAGGCTACTGAATCAATCATCCTTAATTTATTGGACGATATTGCAACTAGGTTTTGGATTCATCAAACCATCATCTCTAGTAATGGTAAATAATTTCTGGGATCAAAAATTTCTGATTGGGCTCTTAGAAATGAAGTTTACTTGAATATTTCCTCAAATTACTACCCGCAAGGTAATAGTTTGGTGGAATCAACTAATAAGGACCGGATAAGGATCATGAAGAAAAATATGTAGATCAATAAAAGACAATGGCATATTAAAGTGAAGAGTGCTCTTTGGGATGATAGAATCACTCCAAAGAAAGTGATTGAAAATTCCCCATTTAAACTTGTGTATGATAGAGAAGCTAGGCTCCAATTGTAACTTTATTTACCTTCATTGGAGCTATCTCAACATTTAGAATTTGAACGAGGGGATCAAAGAGAGATAGGAATGGTGGAACTTAGTGAACTTGAAGAATTAAGAAAATCCACTATGGTTGGGTTAGAGAGGCATCAAAGATCTACCAATTATTTTTGTTCATCAAGGTAAGTGAAGGGGAAATATATGAGGGTCTGTGGAAAGAGAAAATTTAAATGCCATAGTGAAAGCTGTGGGAAAAAAGAAAAACCATGGAAGGTCTCACAACTACATTGGACTCCAAATTAGAGAGACAACCACCCCAACCACCATAATTTAATGAAGTATGAATCCTTTCTATGTAGAGTGATGGTTTTGATAGACTCAAGCAGTCATGATTTGGTTGTTGGCATTTATCTATGGTGGTCATGCATGTACTACAAATAAACTCTGCAAGAAATCATGGTGTCCATGCTCATTCAATACAACTTAAGGGGGTGGATTCCCTCTCGATGGTTTTTTATCCTCTCTCCTCCATCTCGTTCTTCATTCCATGAATTGTATAAATTCAAGTGATTGTGCACTTTTTAAGGGTTCTTCTCCTTTTTCCTTAGCAATTTTTGAGATCTTCTCTATAAAACTCAAAACCTTATGCTTCCAACCTCTATAACTAGAAAATGGTGATCTAATTTCCTTAGATTTGTATGTAATCTATAGAATATTGATTAATTTGAGTGTCGTTTATCCCTTTCCTTCGAATATATTGTGTTTAATGTGAATATTTCACCCCCTTTCATATTTCATGTTCTTTCTTTTATTTACATATGAACTTCTTGCATTTTCATGATCCTAGCCTCGTGGATTTGCATCTGTGTCATTTTAATTTGGGAATTTCAACCTTATTTTGGTGTTATCACCACCCTTTATCTTAATTCTCTTATTCCTTGCATCTGTCTCTCTCCCTAGTCCCTTAGAATTGTTAGAGTAGGATTAACTTAGGAGTAGTTTTAACATTAGAAATAGATTATGTCGTGCAAGTTTCTCAAATCCATGCAACAAGGAAGTTAGCCTTCTCTAGAAGTTTTTCTCTAACCAAAAGTCCCACACTTGGATACAGTGCCATGTTGCCTCAAAATTATGGGTCATTATAATTCAAAGAAGGGTGCAATTTTGAGCTCCAGCAAGTCATTTTCCCTCCTTTTCAAAAATTTTAAATGCCACATTGCTTGTTATCTTTTTAAAAACCTTTCTTATCACTTTGGGTTGGCCTTTTTAGTTTTTAATGATGAAATTAAAACAAGTAAGTCATATATACATGAATTACTCACTATTATTATGGGTTCGACAATTTGGGACTAACTATCTATTACTTGGGCAAAGAGAAAAATTTAAGGACTGCATTTGGGCTATATTATTCACTGTATAGGAGGGGCTATTTCTTAATTTAATCGCACACATTCATCTTGAGGGAAAATTTATTGTATCCCTCTATCTTAGTGTGAATAGAACAAGAAAAATCTAGCTTCAAGGGACATTATTCAATCATACACTCACTAGAACTACATAGAGTCTTAAATCTAGTGTAGTGCTCGGTGACAATCACATTGGGGTGACCATCGATGTTAGTCCGACTCAAACATTGTTTATTCCATATAATGTTTACTTAATATTTGTACTTGTAGGTAGGGTTTTTTGTAGGTTCACGTGTGATAGTAAAACCCTACAACGAAGTGGGTGTGTCAAAGAGCCAAAAGAAATAGAAATCTTCAGACCCTGAAAAAATCATAAGCAGAGTTGTTGCCAAGACACTAGCACCCAATTCAAACACCAACACTTGGGAGGTCCTGTCCTCATCTGGGTGGTCCTTTCCAAAGAGGTTACAGATCCTTATTTCTCAAAAAAATCATACACAATTCAAATGTAGCCTTTTTAGCATGTTTCCCATCTTAGAATTAGTCTAGATCCACCGATACAAGCTAAGTCATTATTACCTCACTATTGCTTAAACTTGTTTGTTTCTTACACGATAGATATTTCTTGCCACTGTTGTATTCATTTGATCTCAGTCCTCTAATTAATAATTAATTTTTTTTTAAATAATTTGGTGAACCCAATCCTGACATGCTCTTTATCATATCTTTTTGTCTTCTATCATAGCTAGCACCTCTCATGAGTTTACCAATAAAAATATTAATGACCTATATACATACCTTATTGATCATCCTAAAAACCTTAATCTCTTGCTATTTGTTGCTCATAATTAATCCCAATGGATCTATACCTCCACTCATGTAGACACCACTCTTATCTCTTTCTTTGGTTGCCACATATTCTATCCCACTCTCCTCCCCCCACTACTGTTAGCCATTTTCCTATTTTTGCACCTAACACTCATCTTTCTTCTCAAATTATTTCTCACATCCAATCTAACAATTCTTCAAGAACACATGCCTTAAAGTATTTATATCATGATTTACATGCTCAAATTCATAAATTTCAACAGGCCTCATCTTCTTCTTCTCCATCTCTTGATTCTTAGCTTCTTCTTCATAGTCCTCTTACACCCGTGGTTTCTTCTAATTCAGTTCTTCCAAAATTTACCTCACCTAAGATTCCTTTCTTTGATGGCCATAGAGATCCCCAAGAACACCTTAGATAATTTCATCTTGCATGCTTGGATTATACTTGTGATGACACCTTATTGACTAATTTTTCCCCTAGTGTAGACACAAAATCATGCACTTGGGTACATTTCTAGGTCCTAAAAGCATGTTTGCATTGATATGATTCCTAAGCATGAAAACTAGTAATTAACTGTTGTCTTGGGACTCTTTTATATATTTCTTGATTTCTCTTTGGTCTTACATACCCTAAACCCCAATATCAACTTTATTTCTTTAACTTTCATGGCTCGGGACACCAGTTCCTAGGCGCCCTAATACTTCTGAGTGTCGTTGACCTCTTTCTATATTACTCGCTCTTTTTTGGATTATTTTATCTTTTGGGCATCTTATTTTCTTATAGGTCAGCCTTCCAATTGTCAATTATGAAATTCAACCTAGGGAATCATATAAATACAAATATATGTGACCAAAATAAAGGAACAATCTCTAATCGTCTATTATTATCACTTAAGGTTGCATCCAAAGGAATTATAAGAACATCAAAGGCATCCATCTAGCACTCACTCAAGGGATAAGGGAATACATTTTTTGCATGTACACATAGGAAGGCATGTTTATTTTCATTCCACATGTCTATTTACATTGGTAAATCTACTTATCACCAATTATCACGTGCACTTGCACAAGTGATTCCTAGGGCATGCTTTTATCACACACACACAAGAAACACATGGAGTTTGAGATGTAGTGCAAAAATCAGTTGTAATTTCACGTAGTCAGGTGACCTATGGGTCATTTTGAATCCCCGTATTACATCTTTTCTTTTTGGGATTCGATATGGTTTAATGGTTTTATAGGTCATCTTCTCTTTTCATATTAAAGGCAAATTTGGAAATCATACAGTGACGACCAAAATCAAAGGATAGTGACACTCGTGTGACATAACAAAAACCAGTTTCTAAGATTATGCATAGTCACAGGTGCCTAATAGAGGTCTTTGGCGTCTAGGCGCCCTAGTCCTATTCTAGGTGCCCTAGTCTAGGCTCATCCGGTAGCTCCAGATTTTATTGAGCACAATAGCGACAAAATGCCCTTCTTGTTCATCAATATTCAATTCCAAAAAAATCCCAGGGATAACGCCAATTGGATAAGTATTTACTTACCTCTCTTGCATGTAGGATTTCAATATTTTATCTAGATTATTGCTTATGTCAAAAAAATGTTCTTTAGCATTTTTTTATCATACATGACTCTGTATTTAGGGTTTTACAAAAAGTTTATTTTTGTTAAATTATTTGGTGAACCCATCCATTCAAACCCTACCTTTTGAACATGTATCAAAATATCTCTTCTTCCTATCAATTAATAGATCAATCTTCTTATCCTTCTTTCACCCCAACTAAGGTTTTTAGCATGGTTACTACTACTGTTGATTTTATGCAAGTTCTTACTCAACACCCTCCTTGTTTTGTTACTCCTATGGCTGATCCAACTATCAATGTAGTCACTACTTGCCGCACTTGTCCTCATATAGCTCAACCCATTTTTATCCCATTACCTATCACTTCAAATCCTACCACCACTTCTAAGGGTTATGAAATCATAGATCATCTTAAGAATACAACAAAAAAAATCTCTCTTTATGATTTATTACACAGTGCACTTGATTGTAATCAAACATTAGAAGTTTCCCTTCGATCTATTCACATCAAAAGTAATAACTCATTGGTGGCCTTCACACATCTCATTCAGTCTCTCAAAAATCTACTGCACGCTATATCATTTAATGATGAGGACATTCCACCATTTGTTGTTGGCAATCTATTTGCACCTCTTCTTATCACAACTACCATTGGTACTACTTGTATCAAGCGTGTGCTCATTGACAATGGATCTGCTATAAAGCTATGTGTTCACTCCCTTCTCGGAAAAATTGGTATTACTGATAATTTAATTATGAAAAATTCTATTATCATTCATGGCTATGACTCCACCACTCGCACATGTCTTGGTACTATTACTTCACCTATACAAGTTAGGCCTAGGATCGTTCCTAGGATGTTTTTTGTTATTGATGCATCATTTCAGCGTAATATCTTAGTGGGTAGACCATCGATTCATGCAATGCATGTTGTCCCTTCTACATTTCATTGATGCGTTAAATTCCTATATGATGGCTATGAACATACCATTGATGATAACCCAGATCCATTAAATTTTTGTCACATAGACCTTGTTACTGATACACCCATTCCTCCATCACATCCCATTATATATAGAAATATTGGTAATTATGATGTTGGACAATATAGTTCTCCATATTTATCTTCCACCGTTGTGAGTGTACCATCATTTCTCACTCATACTACTAATATCATTTCACCCACCTTGTCTACTCCCCTAGTTACCACTAGTCAACCTATTGAGATTCCTTTCGCTCCTACATCTGGCTCTGCTCCAGATAATATCCTTGATATTGTTATTCAACATGATAAATCTAGCATTGATGATTTTGATGATGAGGTTGATGTCATGGAACTTTTATCGCCAAATCACTGCACCCCCCAAATGACCTGCAGGTGAACTTGACATTCAATGTGATTGGGTAACATGGGATCACCTCTCAGGTTGTGGGACTTGAGCTTGAGGTGAACCTCTAGAGAAGGCTGACTTCCTCTTCCTAAGATAAACACAACACTACTTCTAAGGCATAAAAATGGCTACTTAGACCTATGTTAACATTTTAAGGGATTAGGGAGAGAGATTTGCAGGAAATAAAATCTATAAACTAGAAGTGGTGATGCACTAGGAAAGGGTTGTGCTAGACAAAATTCTAGATTTCCAATGAAGAGAGATGATCATGAGGAAGAATGAACATGCATTACAAACCCAATTTACATATAGTACTTCACTCCTTGATAAACACAATGACCCCCAAAACTTGTAAAAGAAACCCTGGTTGCACAGTTCACCTCCAAACATGAGAGAGGCAAATAGAATCGGAAAAATCATAAAAGGACATATAATTGATCACAAAACATAATTTCCATTACTTCAAGCACTTGCACAGTGAATCATTACAGTGGGGAATGACATAGGCTACCATTACAATTTTTATAAGAAAGGCTTGAGAACCTAAAAATCCACAACATCTCAGCTTGTGAAGAGAGGGGAAGCTTAGAAGAATGTCTAACCCTTTGAAATAAGAACCCATTTACAATTTATAGCACTTGCTGAGTGGTGAGAGGAAGAAGGAGAAACCCTGGAATCTAGGCTATAATGTAGGAAATAATTAATCACTTTTGCTGGCCATGGTTGCCTCATTAATCGCACCTCCACCTTTCAAGGCACCACTCAATGAATGAGGAAAACCTGCAATTTTTGAATGAAAAATTTCCAAAAATTCATCTTCTAGTGATTCCATCATGCAGTTCTCATTCTCCCGATTCCAACGATTGTAATTTTGTAAAAAATGGGCAACCGGGAAGAAAGTTATGGCCTTTTGAGTGAAAGTCACGTTTTAGGATATCTTGCACACCAACTTAGCAAACAATTTCCCATGATGCTTTCATATATTCAAATTTTGAATTTATCTTCATTTAATAAAAATAATATATTAATAATTTTTTGAGAAGTCCAAATGGTTCATCATGGGACCGAGATTTGCATTTGGAAAGAATCTTGGCTTGTAATGGTAACCAACTTGGTCAACGACTCGCTAGCAAGTCATCCACTTTCTTTGCCAACTATATTTTCAAACTACCGTGTCATATTGATATCCACCGAACCCCACATTTACGTTGAAACAAAAATGGCTCGACGTGTCTCACATTGAGTTAGTGCTTTAACACACATTGTCCCCCTCTATTGGATGACTTGGTTGACCATCTCATCCTCTTGACACGTTACTGGGATAAATAGATAAACACCTCACCCAATTCGGGATCTATTATCTAAAAGAGGCTCGTGTATTAATAATTCCCACATTGGGATCTTCGTTTGTGACACCTCGGCCGATGGCTTGTCCTCGCCATGATTTGCATTGATCAGAAAATTTGACCCCTTTTTAATATTATCCTAGCCACATGGCGCATACAAATCAACCACTTACTGAGCCTTTATATCTGCATTAGCTACCGCTTCACATGGAAACATGTCCAATACATATTGATTGATATTTTAACTAAACCACCATCACATTGCATTAAATTATGGCAAGCTTACCACTTCAACTTGACATGTGCTCATGACAAGCCTTGCACCATGCCCGGTTAAACATGTGACTCACCTTGTAAATCGGGAATGACTTGGTCAACTTGACCTCACACTCACAATGACTCCAACCATTTCACAACTTCCGACTCCCAAAAACCCGAAACTCTGAATTTTAGAGTTTTGGAGTTTCAGGCTTCGGAATTATCCAACTCACTCAATGTTTTTTGACCCATAAATCTCTGAAAGCCTGAAACGGATAACTTCAAAATACGACTCCAAAATATAATGCCGAAAGACAATGGGACTCGGCCTTAATACTCTCAAGATCCTAAAACTGCAATCCCAATGTTAAGTTACTAGTTAGCGTGAACCCTGTTTGCAAGCACCCCGCCTCTCATAATTGAACTGACCCAAAGAAAGCTCCTCACGAAGTTAGAAAATGATCCAACATCAAGTCTTCTCTACCGTCGACCCATTCTACGTTCATCGCCTATCCCGAAACCTAAGACTTGTTCTTCAAACTCATCGAAAACATTACTAATCATCCCCTTACCAACATTATTCATGGCCTTGAGGGATTGATACAATCAAAATCATGGTTTCAACTCGGTGCCATGAGTTACTCCCACCAACGATGTGCTATATTCCTGAGTCGAAATATCCTGTTTTTGAGCTTTCCTCCTTCACATATCCGTCGAGCTCCAAGAATGATCCTCCTGAATTGTGGTATGGCCTTCCCCTATGGCTCGGAACACCTCAGCTACTAGCTCAATTTATCACATTGATGTTTACACCCTCTCTGGGCTTGTCTCGTGAATTAAAACTTGACACCTCCTTTTTTATATAACCCAACCTCGAGCTCTACCTCACCAATTCTATCGATTAAGCTTGATATTGAGATTGATGCATCATTTTCCTTTAAACTATCTCACTCGATTCGACTCACCAAACAACGATCGACCCTACAACTTTTTTCCCACATAGCCTTGATCTCACGAGTTCAACATGTCCCATTCTATTGATCAATTTGATCATTCTCCTTAAACCCGCGACTTCATCATCTTCACTAGTGACGAGCCCTTCTAATTTGATTGAAATGGATTGTTTCTTTCGCTACCACTCACCCTATTTACTTTTGTTGTTGAAACTATACGAACTAAAGTTTCTCATACCGAACCAACTCAGATCATCACTTGACTAGGCCTTGAGCTCTGAAATTTGAATCGATCATGAGTGATTTTCATTAATGCCTCAAAGCTATCTCCTACATGATTTTCCTCGGTGATCTATGTTACGATCCCTTCCTCGAATTCTAAGAAAAACATGGTTATCCCGTCTCCTAGGTGTTTAAATCACTCCTCCAATTGCCTAAATTTGATACAGAGTTCATTGCTTCACTCCGACTTGGTCTTAAACATCTCAGCTCTATTGGCGAGCCATTCACTCATTCCATTTGCCAAGTACTAATCCATGCCCATACCCAATTTCTAGTTTTTTCATCCTACGAGCCCCACTAGACTTTGAATTTCTGTCAAGTTAATTTTCAGGCTCACCCAAGCTCTCTTAGCGATCTCTTTGAGTTCGATCTCACCCGTTCTCATTCCTGAGCTCGTGTAACTTTTCACGGTGAATCCGATCGAGATCCTTTAAAAATTAATCCTACTCTCATCGATCTACCCTTACAAACTCCATCTAAGCAACTACGGCTTCTGTGACAACATTTGATCTGAGCCTAAAAAATGAGCTTGAAATGGGCTACTCATATAATCTCGAGCTCGCTTAACGAGCTATTCATTGCAGTCATCCAATTTGCTCGACTTATCTTGACTTCTGTTTTGGACCCATTCCATGTTATGTTGTTAGGCTCAATCCCACCGAGCCATCTTGTTTTAAACTTAATACATTGAGCAACCCCGTGAATCAGCCCCTTCGAATGAGTGCTTTGTATAACTCAGCCTAGCCGAGCTAACATGAATCTTCCACCATATGTTAGAAACTCACCACAATATTCACCCTCCTACTACGACACTTCAAGCCCGAGCTAGAGCATCTAATCACTGAGCCCTTAGCTTGGCGAGTTGTCTTGTTTAATGGCCTGTTTGACCATTTCTTAAACATATGTTCTAAAATTTTAGGTCGTATGGAATTTTATCAAAAAATTGAGGATCATAAAGATACAATAAAACCTTCTCAACATAATTTATTAATTTTAATCAATTAATACCCATGATGATCGAAAGTGGTCCCATCGGGACCAATGTCCCATTCCAAGAACACATTGGTCTTCTTCAATCCGAGAAAGAAAAATAAATAAATTTGATCCCGAAGCCTTTGTTAATGTCAAAGATGTGTCTTAACCCAAAATTTTTCTTGTAGATCCTGAAACACTTTATGAATAAGTATTTTGGTCCCATGGTCCACCAAACATCCCCGTTGTCCAATTTTCCTAGGGGGGAAAAATTGACAACATTTTTTGGCGACCTCTCAAGGATGCTTTCCTGCTAATCCTGGTTCTTGTAGCATTGTATATTCATTGGGCATGGAGTCACTGTTAATCCCAAAACTGATCCTGAACCATGAGTTCCATGTTCCTAAGTTACTTGAACATTACTGCATCCTACATCCCAAACTTAGAATGACATCTACAAGATGATGGATAAAAAATGAACCCATCCTAGAATATAATATTGCAAGTACAAAACACACTAAATCAGGTAATAGCCTAGCTTACAAAACACGTTAGGGAGTTCCAAATGAAACATCTGTTGAATTGGAACATTTTGGAACTCTTTGGAGTACTGATTATTTTCTCCCTCTTATAGAAATTCCACTTCTTACACGTGCAAGAGAAATGAAAGAACATGACACACATAAAATTGAAAACAAATCATACATGCTTCAAATGAAACATGCAGAGTGTGCCAAGGACTTATTCTGCTGGAAGTAAACCTATTACTATCCTACACTAACCAGAAACACATGTGAGCTAAATGAAACATAAAATTTGTTGGGCGAAATAGCTTCCACTCCTCACAATGGGTAGCCATGCAGATGATGTGACAATGGACATGGCTGAAACTAATGGTGAAAAATTGAAATAAATCCAATTTTCCACCTGAATTGCCAAGGCATCAATTGTAAAGAGAAAGTATCCTTCTTTTAGTTACTCTGCATTTTTTTGTAGAGATATAACAAATGATCCTCGGGACTATGAAAATCACACTCACATTTGAAAGTAAATGTGACTAGTTGCGACTTTTCATTTGTCTTCAAAGAGGCCAAATACCTTATGTGACATGCTCTAACCCTTTGAATACGATTGTTACTCTGAGATTTGACTTGAACAAGGAAATCCACATGAAGGCACCCTTGAAGAAGGTGATTATCTATGATATGATTTTCCTCTTGTTCCCCATTTACAAACAACTCTCCTCCCATACGAATGAATGGTACTAAATTTATGTCTCCTCCATTTCCTTTTCCTTACTTGAAAACGAGGATTTCTTCCACAACATGAAACTCTCTTGGATCCCTTGCAACATCATATGAGGTTACTTGCAAATCACTACAAGTGTTTGAAGCATATTGCTCATATAGGAGTTCTACTTCCATTTGAAGACAAAGTTGTTCTACATTTCTAACCTTCTCATCCCATATGAGACCTGCAAGGTTAGGTTCACCCACATGTTACTTTTGAGGACTATTAGAAACAATTGCATCTTTAAGAATATTTACCTCTAAAACCGGTTCATTAACCAAAACAGGTTCCATAATCGAGAGCAAGAAAGTTCTAATGATGTCAACTTCACTTAAGGATTCTAAATTCGGACCAGTTTCTCCCATATGCACGTTTACTTCTTTGTTTAATGAGAGATGTGGAAGATTCAATTCCTCCAATTTAGATTCTAAAATATTACTTATAGTGATGGGTTGTTCTTGAGTGCCTCCTTCCACCGCAATAGGCACAAAGGTGTTGAACTCCAAATATGATAAACAACTTCCTCCTTCATTCTCTGACCGTGTAAAGGATCCAATGTCCCTTATGATGTTCTTTGAATTAGAATCTACTCCACCGTAACATTCTTCATCTTCAAACATAAAATTTTCAAGATCAAAATCATCTAAGAAATTAGAGCTTTGAAATAATGAAGGGGGGAAGAATTTGAAACCTCTCGTGCTTCCTGTTCCGTACTCAAAACCGTTGAGTCTAAGTTGCTTTTCTTCACAACATGAACCTCTTTATGGCTGATTTCAATATCCAATGATGCTCTCGGAAAATTGTTTCAATGTTTCATAAATGTTGCAATTTCTTGACATGCATGATGGTTATGATCATCACACTCACTTGAAGCATCTTGCATATTTGAGAGTTTTTCTTCATTTTTTTGCACATGTTCTTCCTCTTCTTGTGGATTTGAGAAAAAATCATGTTCTACTATAATGGACCTTATTATCTTTCGTGAATCAAATTCCTATGATGATATGGAAACCATATGGATGTTGCATTCTGAATAGGTAGATTGATGCTCATTATCCTCTTGTACTTTTTCTTGTGCAAACTCAGTCTCCACCATCTGCTCTTGAATCTCAACCTTGGATAGAGGGTGAGTTAGGAAGGGAACTTGCTTGACATTCAATCTTGCAGCCCACTCCTTTGTATTTTTTGCAAGCTCATCCTTATTAAGCTCCTTTTCATTCCCCTCTTCATCTTCAGTATAGTCATGTTCTTCCCAACAATAATTTGGAACTATAAGAGGAGGTGTGGGTTGGGATTCAATGACTTCCCTCACTGTTTGAGATAGCGGAAGAGGTGCAACTTATAACTTGGTGGCTTTTACAAAAAAGAAGGAACTTTGGAAGGGCGAGGAACAAAAAATCCATGATGGGATGGAAAGATAGGAAATGAAGAGGAGTGAAATTCTCAACATGGGCAACTGGTGAAAAGCTTGGAACTTGAGGTTTAGACTGAAATGACATTGACTGATAAATGGAAAGAGAACTCTGAGCTGGTGGTGTAGGATTACCCATTGACAAGGATTCCTTGCATCAAACTCATAGGCATATATCTATTCGATCCAACCTTCAAGTTGAGGTAGTAATTCAGTCATGAAACCAATCTTTTCCTACAAATTGTCAAAATTTGGCATAGGGCCAACCCACGGGAAAGGTACCCTGAAGCCATTCCTGAATGCCTTCATTTGAGTTGTGGCTCTAGATTGTACCATGCATGTCTCCAGTTTCTGCATTTTAAGCTACAACTCGTTATTTTCACATGTGTGATAGTCTCCATCATCTGTATGTTACTGCTCTTGAAAAGATGCATAGTTAAGTGAACAATCAAACTGACCATGTCTCCACTCATGGAGATATGCATGCTACTGATTTTCATCATAAAATGGAGCTGAAGGTGGGTTAAAATAGCCTGAAGGTGGAAAGTACTACTGATGGTGCAAGTGGGAAATCAACTGTGGAAATGAAACCATGATTGCACAACTTCATAAATGGAAGAAAAATGGAAAGACGTGGAAGAAAACTATATGAAAATGGGTAAACAACAAAACTCTACGATTCAGAGAGTGGGTTACTTAGACCAATGGAGTTGTCAGTTGTGCTTGGGTATACCTCCTAAGGCTGAAATTTCACTAAGAACACAACTTAATGAAATGAAGTGAACACAATACACACACCTGTGAAAGATATGACTCTTTTGGTCCCCCCAGGCGTGCCAAAAATTGTTATTGCCAAATCAATGCACCCCCCGAATGGCCTGTAGGTGAACACAACATTCGGTGTGATTGGGTAACATGGGATCACCTCTCAAGCTGTGGGAATTGGGCTCGAGGTGAACCTATGGAGAAGGTCGGCTTCCTCTTCTTAATCTAATCACAACACTACTTCTAAGGCAAGAAAAATGGCTAATTAGACCTATGCTAACATTTCAAGGGATTAGGGAGAGAGATTTGTAGGAAATAAAACCTATAAACTAGAAGTGGTGATGCACTAGGAAATGGTTGTGCTAGACAAAATTATGCTAATTCCATCACGTAGTTCTCATTCTCCCAATTCCAACGACTGCAATTTTGTAAAAAATAGGAAACCGGGAAGAAAGTTATGGCCTTTTGAGTGAAAGTCACTTTTTAGGATATCCCGCACACCAACTTAGCAAACAATTGCCCATGATGCTTTCATAAATTCAAATTTTGAATTTATCTTCATTTAATAAAAATAATATTTTAATAATTTTTTGAGAATTCCAAATGGTTCATAGTGGGAATGAGATTTGCATTTTGAAAGAATCTTGGCTTGTAATGGTAACCAACTCGGTCAAAAGACTTGCTAGCGAATCATCCACTTTCTTTGCCAACTATATTTTCGAACCGTCATGTCATATTAATATCCACCGACCCCCATGTTTACGTTGAAACAAAAATGGATCGTCATGTCTCAAATTGAGTTAGTGTTTTAACACACATCATCCCCCTTCATTGGATGACTTGGTTGACTGCCTCATCCTCTTGACACGTCACCAAGCTAAATAGAAAAATGCTTCACCCAATTTGGGGTCTCTCATCTAAAAGAGGCTCATCTATTAATAGATGCCCGGGTTAGGCTCTTCCTTCATGACACCTCGGCCGATGGATTGGCCTGACCATGCTATGCATTGATCAGAAAATTTGACCCCTTTTTAATATTATCCTAGCCACGTGACGCATACCAATCAACTACTTACCAAGCCTTTAAATCTACATTAGCTACCGCTTCGCATGGAAACATGTTGAATACATATCGACCGAGATTTTAACTAAACCGTCCTCACATTGCATTAAATTATGGTGAGCTTACCACTTCAACTCGACATGTGCTCATGAAAAGCCTTGCACCATGCCCGGTTTAACCTGTGACTCACCTCACAAATCAGGAATGACTCGGTCGACCTGAGCTCGCCATGTATCCAACTCGTTCAAAGTTTTTTGATCCCAAAATCTCCGAAAGCCCAAAATGGCTAGCTCCGAAATATGAATCCGAAAGATAACGCAAAAAGACAATGCAACTCTGCCTCAATACTCTCGATCTCCTCCTAAAATTGCAATCCCGATGTTGAGCTATTGGTTAGCTTGAACCCTGTTTGCAATCACCTTGCCTCTCCTAAATGAACCGACCCAAAGTAAGCTCCTCACGAAGTCAGATAATGATCCAAAATCAAGTCTTCTCTACCATCGAGCCGCTCTACGTTCATCGCCAAGCTCAAAACTTGCGACATGTTCTTCGAACTCATTAAAAAAATTACTACTCAGCCCCCTTACCGACATGATTCATGACCTTGAGGGATTGATACAACCGAAATCATGGTTTCAACTCAGTGCCATGAGTTGCTCCCACCAGCAATATGCTATATTCCTAAGTCAAAACATCCTATTTTTGAGCTTTCCTCCTTCACATATCCGTCGAGCTCTGAGATCGATCCTCCTGAATTGCGGTATGGCCTTCCCCTACGGCTAGGACCACCTCGACCACTAGCTCAATTTATAAAAATGATGCTTACGCCCTCTCCGAGATTGTCTCGTGAATTTAAACTCGACAACTCCTTTTCTGTATAACACAGCCTCGAGCTCTACCTCACCAATTCCGTCGACTAAGCTTGATATTGAGCTTGATGCATCATTGTCCTTTCACCCAGCTTGCTCGGCTTGACTCTCCAAACAACGATCGACCCTGCAACTTTTTTTCCGCATGGCCTTGATCTCACGAGTTCAGCATGTCCCATTCTGTTGATCAATTCGGCCATTCTCATTAAACACGAGACTTCATCGTCTTCACTGGTGACGAGCCCTTCCAATTTGATTGAAATGGCTTGTTTCTTTTGCTACCACTCACCTTATTTACTTATGTTGTTGAAACTTTAGGAGCTCAAGTTTCTCATACCAAGAAGACTCGGATCATCTGTCAACTAGGCCTCGAGCTCTGAACTGTGAATCGATCGTGAGTGATTTTCATTAACGCCTCAAAGTTATCTCCTACATGATGTGCCTCGGTGATCTGTGTTACGAGCCCTTCGTCGAATTCTAAGTAAAACATGGTCGTCCCTTCTCCTCGATGTTTAACTCACTCCTCTAACTGCCTAAATTTGATACAGATTTCATCGCTTCACTTTCAACTTGGTCTTAAACATCCCAGCTCTATTGGCGAGCCATTCATTCATTCCATCTGTCGAGTACTAATCCATGCCCATGCCAGATTTCCAGCTTGTTCATCCTGCGAGCCCCACTAGACTTTGAATTGCCACTGAGTTAATTTTCGAGCTCACTCGAGCTCCCTTGGCTATCTCTTTGAGTTTGATCTCACACGTTCTCAATCCTGAGCTCGTGTAACTTTTCACGATGAATCTGATCGATCTCCTTTACAAATTAATCCCGTTCTGACCGATCTACCCTTACAAAATCCATCTAAGCAACTATGACTTCTGTGACCACATTCGATTTGAGCCTAAAAAATGAGCCCGAAATGGGCTACTCGCATAAGCTTGAGCTCGCTTCTCGAGCTCTTCATTGCACTAAGCCAATTCGCTCGACTTATCCTGACTGTTGTTTCGGACCCATGCCACGTTTATGTTGTTAGGCTCGATCCCACCGAGCCATCTTCTTTTTGTAACGTCTTGATTTTTATAAGATATCATGATAATCTCTTTTCATGATGTTGTAACTGCAGAAATGAAGATAAATATGTTAAGACATATCTTTTAATCTTAAAAGGAATGTGTTACTAACCTGGACCCTTGTTTGCTGTAATTTGTTTACTTGGGACGGAGGTTATTATTGCTTGTGTTTTGGCAAAATGAGACAACAGACTTGTTGTATGTTGATGAACTCTTGTTGTTGATTGACAGCACACCTTAAATCAATTCCATTGATCCGAGGTATGTTGTGGCCTTCTTGTGATCGCTTTGTCGATTTACTTCTAAACCAGAATGAAGCCTGAAACCAGACTGAAGGTTGATATAAATATAGCAACACCTGATTTCAGGTATGAATATCTAGTACGTAGATGCCAATGGAAAAGGTTCGATTCCCGAACCACATACAGTTGTAACGCTAGATAGCGTAAGACAATAGGAGTCTGGATGCAAGTGACATAGGTATGTGTTGGAGCATAGGACGAAACATCCTGCATTGTGTTGAATGTGAATGCCAGTCGGTAAGACTCGTTGGAAACTATTAATTAGATAGCTTTGGGGATTAAATTCTAACCTACAGCTAAGTTTTATCCTATAACCTAACTACTACCCTACGTGGATTTTATATAGCATGGGGTGTAAGTTATGGTAAATCCTAATGATTTGCATCCTAGGTGAAAAACCTAAACTAATACTAACCTATGAAAGGGGACCTTATGGACCCATGTGGATGGAAAATGGATAAGAAGGGAAGGTTAGAAATTTATTAAGGACAGTAAATGCATGTCCTTACAAGTTTCAGCGCCAAGTTTGGCAGGAACATGGGAAAAGTTGGAGGCATCTAACTAGCTAAGTGGCTAAAAAGGAATTACATGCAAAATTTGAAAAAGGAAACTCGCCAACCTGAGTCGGCGGTGGCATGAGGAATGAGGAAAAAACAATGCATTCAATGCATTCAATAATCTTGGTCTTAGTGACCAGCTCGCGTTGGAAAGAGGATAGAGGAAAAAAAAAATTGTCATTGTGTTCAATCGGGTTTTTAGTTGCTCTGCATTTCTTCCATGGTTCTGTCGAACCTGCTGTTATTTTTGGTTATTGTTGACTGTTGTTGGAATAGCCACGACTATTTTTTAGCTTGAGGAAGTTAGTGGACTGTTGAGAAAGCCCTACTGCAGACGCCGTGGAGAGAAATAGCTCCTGTGGACACGGTTTTCTTTGAACCACAAAAAGAATTACAGACATGTTAAGCCCTTCTCCTTAAACCGTTTGCTTTTGTTTAAATGTCTCATTAAAACAACCCTGCTCTTATTATGGGTGTTTTAGTTAAATGATGTTTTTGATTTGAATGAAGTGATTTCTGGGTTGAGTCATTTTTCTTTTGCTGAACACGACTTGGGTAATTTTTTTTACAAAATGGGTAAATGAAATAAATCTGTTCTTGATGTGTGAGTTGTTTGACAATGTTGGTTAATCATTTCTTTACTCAATATGAGTTGAGTTGTTGAATGTATTAGCTATGTGTGTATTATTTTATGAGTTATGTGCTCTCTTGAAAAAAAAATGGAAGAATAAAAGGATTCGGTATGACCTTCTGGTTTGAGTTGTCATTACATTACGAACACGACTTGGGCATACTTGTTGCATTTTAAAAAGAATGATGAGTGTTTTCTTATAGAAATAATTAATGAAACGAGTTATCTCTTTTGCTGTTTGAATTCTGAAAATAATGATAATAGGGTTTCATTGTGTATTATGGGTCAAACTTGCTGAAGTAACATCAATGTGTGAATTGTTTTTTTGATTTGTGTGCGCTAATGGATAAGGAAAGCTGTAAAAATGCTTGACAAGACTCATGTTTAACTGTTCCTCTTGTCATATTACAGTGTGTGGGGTATGAAACCTCCCTGGGACAGTAAGGTCATAGTAGCATCTTACATCGTTTTTCTAATTGGATGTGTTGTTTTGCCTGCTTGTTCTTGGTATTCATATATGACTGTTTGGAAAGAAGTTCTGATCTGAATGGGAACAGAAAAGTCAGTCTATAGAATAGACTGGGTAGAGCATACAAATCATACTTTGTGTCTTGTTGAACTCAAGGATATATATATATATATAATTTACGGATTGAAAACCTTTCATTGTTTTCATTGAAATGGAATATGAAAGGATTTCTCCTTTGCTGTTGGAAAGTGAATTCTCTCATTATTATAATGAAAGCGTGATATGTTGTTATTGTGCACTCTTACATGATATATATAGACGTGAATGTCTGTAGAGTGAAATATTTAAAAGGAAATGATTGTGTTTAGAGGTACGTTTGATATTAATGCTTATGGACTTGATGCAAATGAATTCTGGCCAGCCTTCTGGGAAGGTAGTTAGTAGTTTTTTTTTTTATTGAAATATAATTATTCAAAATGAATCATACTATTGGATCTGGTCCGTTCTAAATAGTGGATATTCGGTTAGGCAGTGGGGAGAGGTAATATGATCCTTCTTCCTTCTATTCGATTATTGATTTTATTTACTTCTCTTTAAGTTGTTATCATTGATTAATATCACGTCTGGATTAAATTATTCAGTACAGTTATGATGAAAGGAAAGAGAGTGTTGGATGGATAATTTGAAGTAATGATCATTTCCTCTTTTAAATAGTTGAAATTCTATACTTGTTATGGAATGAATTTTGTACTGCCTTAGGCGTAATCATCTACATGTAATTGTTGTTTATTTTCTTCTGGTTTGAAAGAAGTATTATGTCGTTACCGAATTTTGAGAGTTGACACCAATGAGTTCATGGTGAATGACTACTTTTCTCTTCAGCGATTGATTGTTGGAATCAGATGAGTAGTACGAAAGGAAAGGAAAGTAGTTCGGTTTGAATTTTTAGTTAAATTCTATCTTTTGAAATTACAACTATTGTAAGAGAATGGAATTGATAGCATTTACATTAGAACAACAGTATGTACATATGTGTATTAGTTCTCACAGATGTTTATTGCTGGAACTATTTGGAGGAAATTACTTCTTGTAGTAATTAATTGGGGAAAAGGATTAGCAATCTTTCTGTCTAAATGATGGTAATTAGATGATTAAGTTGTTAAGTTGTTCATCCTTATCAGTACTTAATTGTAGATGATGTGCATCTCTTTATTTTAACGTTTCATAAAAGTAGTGTTCTTTTATTGAGACAATTAATTAAAAGCACCTCATTTTAATGACAAGTACTTAATATGCTCAGTTCAATGAACTAACCCGTGCAAGTAATTTTGCATATGGTTCTTGAGTAAAAACGAAGACATGGTTGTTTTCTGATACTTCTTTTGATTAGCTGAGGATGGATCATATTTGATAGCTAATATTCCTCTACGAGGAAATGGGAAAAGAAGAAATTACATTATTCTATCCTTAAGAGTTGTAATGTTGTTTGATATACACGAAGTCCAGTTGTTTGGACTGACAATTGTATTGATTGTAAATCTTATGGATGAATACAATGAAAAGTGTGATATTTTAATGGCTATATCATTTGGAACTATTTGAATAAAGATTGAGAATATAATGTTATTCTTGATTTGGAATTAATCAAATGATAGTGGATAGATTTTAAAAGGGCATAATATCTATTCTTTATTGAAATACAACTTTTAAGTTGGAATGTGCAATTAATTCATACTTGGGTAATATGAAATTTAGATTGACGTTAAAAAAGGGTTTAAATGAACATGAACTCTTAATTGAAGGATATTCGGGATTAGTATATAAGCTAAGTAATATCAAATAACAAAAGAGGTAGCTAAACCTTGTATCTAGACTTCGTTAATATCCTCGTAGTGTGCAAATTCAGAAATAATAGATATGAGGGAAACATATCTATTGGTAGCAAACCTTAACTGAAGTAAGGTTATGGAGGATAAATGAATACATTCATTTAGAATTAGACCTCGTTTAAATGATGTCTAATAAGATGGAATTTTGAATTTGTTTACAGTTGTGGGTAAAACTTGGTTAAGTTTAATAGGTTAAACTTACTACGTTCATCTGTAATGGACTGTTAGTCCGAAGTTTAAAGAAAAGAACCAAGAAGAAAATCTGCAACCCTTCGGTATGAAGGAGAGGATGTATATTAAGCTATAAGAAAAATTAAGTCTCTCTTAGCTATATACAACTATAATGAATGACAAGGTTAAAGGATCAGTGTGGTTGCTGAAAATTGATCTTAAATATTAAGATTATAACCTTATCACACTCGAGCTGGATGTGTACTTCTTAATGAGAGGATTCCATAGGACCTTGGCACACGCCAACTACAATATGGTGTCTTCATGAAGGCGGGGCCTTCATGATGACACAATGTTGTAGCTGACATGTTACAACGCCCTCACGAATCGAATCATCAAGTTTACATAAGCTGGATACTAAGTTACTTAGATGAGGATAGGAATGTGATCGTGTATATGGAGTGACTCCGGAGGACTAAAGGTAACTAGACACACGGAGTCACTTAGGGCTGACACCGTATGTCTGCGAACCTTTAGTTACCATGAGTGTCTTCCTATACTCGTTCATATTGCTAGTTAGGATTAGAGTTTGACCTTGGACAGAAGGACTGGTAGAGATCAGGAAATACCATTCTAGATAACAGACGAAGTGAGGTGAAGGACGTATTCCATTGATGTGTATGACATCTGGGAATATGATCATGCAAAGCATGTGAAAATATTTGGCCAAAGTATCGCAAGTTGCTGGTTGCATTGTCGTAATCACCTAGTTTAAGAAGCAGGATGTCAGATGAATATCAGTAATAGATATTCAAATATGCCTCTTAAATGGATCACTTCAATAACTGGAAACGGTAAAAGAACCCTGTATACTTATTATACAATGCATGGATTAACATGAAGGATCGGTAAGTCACCGAGTCATGAAATGAGAGATCGCTGAAACTCCGAGCCATAAAATGGGAGATCGTTAGTTCTTCAAGTCATTTACAGCAGCATATGGTATCTGTTATATGATTGAATGGCATTGAATGTGTGTTCCATATTGTAAATATGTGAACAGAGAACATTGGTTTTAAAAAGAAATTGTGTGATCCGAATTACATTAATTGGACATAGAACAATTATTAAAACTTGAACGTGTGTTTGAATTACATAATTCAGAACAGAGAACGTTGTATAAAAATTTTTTTCCCTTGTTCTAGTATCTTAAAATGGGGATGTTACACTTTTAAACTTAATACATCGAGCCACCCCGTGAATAGACCCCTTCGAATGAGTGTTTTGTATTACTCAGCCTAGCCGAGCTAACATGAATCTTCCACCATATGTGAGAACCTCACCACGATCTTCAGCCTCCTACTACGATGCTTCAAGCCCAAGTTAGAGCACCTAATCACTGAGCCCTTAGCTTGCTGAGAAGCTCATGAGCTACTCGGCGAGCTGTCTTGTTTAATGGCATGTTTGACCATTTCTTAAAGATCTGCTCTAAATTTTTTAGGTCGTATGGAATTTTATCAAAAATTTGACGATCATAAAGATACTATAAAACCTTCTCAACATAATTTATTAATTTTAATCAATAATATCCATGATGATCGAAAGTGGTCCCATCGGGACCAATGTCCCATTCCGAGCACACCTTGGTCTTCTTCAAACTGAGAAAGAAAAAAAGAAATCCGAAATGATCCCGAAGCCTTTGGTAATGCCACAGATGTGTGTTAACACAAAATGTTTCTTGTAGATCCCATAATGTTTTTTGAATAATTATTTCGGTCCCAGGGTCCACCAGACATCCCCATTGTCCAATTTTCCCAGGGGGGTAAAAATGGACAACAAGAGCCTTATGATAACTCATTGCGCAATCTTAACTTTACTCCCTTGGAGATAGATGAGTCTTATTTCAATGATACTTTTGTTGCTATTAGTCGTGGTGAATATCAATTCAAGAAACCCCCTTCTTCCACTAATTCTCTTATACTTTTTTAGGGGTCTAACCATACATTGGACGTCATATCACGAGCCTCATCTCACTATGCATCTACATTACCTCCTTTCACATGCACTCTTTTCATAAATAACTCTTATTGGCACCACATTCCATTTGATCCCACTAGTTCTGATACTGTTTTCACACATAATAGTTTAGCTCGGTTGGGATTTACACTCGATGATATTCTTCCTCCGTCTCATTCTCCTCACCTCTATCATGTATATGTTCTCATCATCGCTTCTTACAGCCTCCATTTTTTCCATCTATCAGTATTTTTTACACGCACTTCTCACACTTCTCCACTTACACTTGGGCAGTCTTTTCTTGACTACATTGGTGGCACTTTGGATCTTGATCATATTGATATCACATTTACCATGCGTTTCGCTCATGTTTCTATTTGCAATTATTCATATCTCGGCTATTCATAGAACATTACTTGTTGGTATACACACGGTTGTCCACTACCCCCTTTCACTGATGAATAATACATAATGGGCATGTACAATTTGCACAAAAATGACCCTTTACAAGATCAACCCCATACTATTGTTTACCAGGTCTTTGACGCTTCTCTGTTTTCCTTCGACCATGCCAATGATGATCTCTTAGAAGATGTTACTTGATTATTCTCATCATCATACACTTGCGGGGAATCATGCTTACTTCTCCCCCCCTCCTAACATCATCAAGTGTCTAACATTTCTACTCTAACGCTCTGTGCTTTATACTTATTATTTCTAAGGATCATTACCCATCTTGATACACTTTTTATTGTCACTACCTTATGATGTACTCTATTTCCATGGTTCATATTCGACTACTAAGGGTTTAAATATGAAATGAACCTCACCACATTCACTCTTCATGCTCTATGTTTTGTATTATATCTTTCTAACACAAAATTCAAACCATTACCCTATGACGCACTCTAGTTCTATAGTTCATACTCAAATTTTGAGGGTCTAAATCTAAAATGAACCTCACCACATTCACACACTTTATGCTCTACACTTCATAATATATCTTTCTATCATATCTTTCAAACCATTTCCTAATGATGCACTATTGTTCTATGGTTCATTCTTGATTGTTGAGGGGTATTTTATAAATGAAACTTGTCTCATACTCATTTACATTTTCTTGGCGGGCATGTTTCTCATATAATCATTCACATTTTGCATACCACACCATTCACACTCATACACAAAATTTTCATATCATGGTTTCAATTACTCTTTTTAGCTTATTACTATTTACATGTTACTACTTTGTTTTCCATGTTAGACAGATTCTATCCAGTACGTCATTATATTTTTTAAATATAACACATACACATGTTCACTTGGTATCTTTATTTGATGAATACAGGGTCTCTTACTGGTTCTTTACATGTAAAAATGATGCTTAGGCACTATACCTTTTACCAGTCCCATCTGAGGCTCTTGAGGCCATTTGCACTTCCTACTACTATCACATAATACATAAGCCCTATTGTTCCATCTCATCACTACATTGATTTTATTTACTAGCACACTACTTGTTCCATTGCTACGTACATGCTTTGACATACTCTTTAAATTTCTAACATGCTAACAGGTGCTTCATGTGTAACAATTTTCCTTGTAAGAACTATATACAACCATGGATATATATCACACTTTCCTTGATCTATTGTTTTTCATGGTATGCTATTATTTTTGCAGGCTATTCCCTATATCTTGTACGATACATTGTATGTTTTTGGTTACTTCGGCCCTAGATTATCTTGTGACATTGTGAATGATGTCCCATGCTTGAAACATATTTTTCATGGTCTCTCATTTATATGCATATTTTTCGTTACATTTTTTTCTATTACGTGATTAGTTCTTACACTAATTCATAATGTATCTAACCTAATTTGTTTACACATTCCTTGGTTTTTACAATGAACGTTCCCTGATCCCTCTGTAAGGCATCCACTTTCATATGCAACATCTGGTCCTCTCTTTTTGGTTGCATTTTCCTACTTTTATGTTGCATGCACCCTAAATGATGGGGGGCATATAATTGGGGTGAATCAAATTACCCCTTCAATAACTCATAGATAGAGTTTTAGGTCAGCATAGTACAGGGATAACACATGAACATACAGTCACAGAAATGGTCCCATAATTCTAACCTAGATCCTCAAGTAAATCATAGACACTAACACATAGCTACTTAAACTAGGAATGCACCTTGGCACTCTCATGACCTCCCCTGGGTGCATAATGTCCTAGGGGTAGATACAAGTTAGTTTTTCAGTATCAACACAATATTCCATAGCATCTTTACAGTTACAAGCATCATGGCCTTCTAACACATTATGCAATACAAAATGCATGTAATCTCCTACTATCTCCATATTCTACAATTGAAAAAATATCGAGACAAACAAAATAAATTGAAACGTACTATCTATAGTGGTGATTTTTTGGGCAAGTAGTCATGGAAAGAGATTAAAACTAGACCTCTCTCCCCAACACTTTCTTTTGGCATGAGATTGCCTAATAAAAATCACACTTGTGTGCATGAGATCGACCCAAAAAACTTGGTGTTGGCGTGAGATTTCCCAAATACCTCACCTTCAACATTTGTATCAGTAACTTCAAACAAATAGGACATCTTTTCTATCCCTTCACTCTCATACATCATCAAGTACAGACTTTCCTTTTATATAATTTTACACATATTTACATACTTTTACATATTTTCATAGAGTTTTCATAATACATGACTTTGATTACTATCTTCTCTCTTCTTTTTGTAAGTTCATCCTCAATACAGAAGCAACAAATCTACATCAAACAAAACAGTAGGTACAACATGGTACAACACAATACACTTCCACTCACTAGGGTCCACTTCCTCTTTCCCTAGATCTCCATGCTTCATTTTTGAATCACTTCACACTTTCACTTGTCTTCTTCAGCACATTATTCACCATCACACTTTGTATGGTTGTCAAGGTATACATATCTCTATCTACTTTATGGTATATATTATTCACTCAAAAACAGAAAATGGGGTAAAATGTAGACAAAAAATCATGCACTTTGGTAAATTTCTAGGTCCTAAAAGCAAACTAGCATTCACATGGCTATTCCTAAACTATAAAACTAGTAATTGAACAACTATCTTTGGCCTCTTTACTTTCTTTTTTGTCTCTTCCTTTTTATATTGGTCTTACACACCTTAGAACCCAGTAAATATCTTCACTCTATATTATCTTTTATGGCTTTAGACATCATCATCTAAACAAAGACGCCAATAGTTCCCAGGCTCTCCTATTCCTCATGGGTACCCCCAACCTTTTTCTTACTTTACTCACTATTTACATGGGTCTCTTTTATCTTTTAGGAATGTTATTTCACTTTATGGCTCGGCATTTCAGTTGTCAATTTTTAAATGCAAACAAGGGAATCATATAAATACACAATCTATGTTTTCCATAACAAGGGACCAAACATATAAACGTCTACTATCATCACTTAAGATTGCATTCTAAAGGCAAAATATGATCACTCTAAAGGCATCCATTCTAGAACTCCACACAAGTGACACAAGAAATGCATCACTATTACATACAAACCATAGGAAGGAGAAGTTCTATTCTATTCCATCCACACATATTATACATTGCTACATTCTAGCTACATCCTGCTATCATTTGTGTAACTTGCACAAGAGAATCCTAGGGCACCATTTCTACACACACACAAGAAATACATGGGTTTTGAGATGTAGTGCAACACTCAGCAATAAGTTCACTCTTTGGGTGCCTCTTGAGGTCAGTCTGAATCCACATTCTACATATTTTTTATTAGATTTTATGTGGTTTATGGAAATGTGCAGGTAATCATTCTATTTTACAACTTACAAGTACCCTCGATGATCATCCAATGACATGCGCGCGACCAAAATCAAAGATTAGTGAAACTTGTATGATACAACGAAAACAAGTTTCTAATATTTTACACAGTCAAAAATGCCTAATAGAGGTCTCTGGTGCCTATGCCACCCTAGTCATGTTCCAGCTGCCCTGGTCCAGGATCATCCTGTAGTTCCAAATTTAATTGGGCACAACTGCAACAATCTTCCCTTCTTGTTCATCAGTCTTCCAGTCCAGAACAATCCGAGGGATAACACAAATAAGCTAAGTATTTATTCCCCTCTTTTCCACTTAGGGTTTCAATATTTTATCTAGCTTATTGCTTGTGTCAAAATCCATTCTTTAGTGTTTTATTTATCATACATGACTCTATAATTAGGGTTTTACAAAAATATTATATTTGTTAAATCACCTAGGAGCTTATAAGGCTATGTCTTATGATGGTTTTATGATTTTCCTTTGCACTCTATTAGATTTGTTACTCCTCTAACCAATGTGGTTCTAGCTCAATTTTATATGAATATTGGAATGAAGATATCATATGCTCAAATGGCCAAAATGTGTGTGATTCCTGTTTAAAAACAACCCACTTGAGACCAAAGGAAAAACCTAGGGTTAGCTAGAAAATTATCAAATATATATTTTTTCGATTAAAAGTGCCTACAACCAAGTTACAATGCAACAGTTGACCCTATTAGGTTCCAGAACAAATCTAAAATTACTAGGACATACTTTTCCTTCATTAACAATTATCAAGTTCACAAGGTTCAAATTTTAGGGTTATAAGTTTTAGTTAAGTTTAGGGAGTAATTTACCCCCATAACCACTCTCAACAGGCTCAGAGTTTCAACTTGATTTTTCTCATACTTAACACATCCAATATTTCCCTAAATCAATCCTATTGGATAGGAAATTTTCTCACCTTTCCGGTGATATAAATAAGTCCTCCTAACTCCTCCAGAAACTCAAGATATGAGCAAACGGACCTTAGGGGTCAAATTTTCCCCAAGGGGACACGTGTCAAGCAGGGGTGAAGGTAAAATTTTGGGTTGACGGGTTGTAGGGTGGCGTTTGGAAATTTTCCTTGCATGGGAGAAATTTCCCAGTTGTGCCTGCGCCTCTGCGGGTCCTCCAAGGACACGTGGCAGCCTCTGAGTCATTGTTAACAAAAAGGAAAGGAAGGGCGGAGTGGCAGGGGTTTTGTGGTAATCTTGCCAAAGGGGAAAAAAGTCAATTTGGTGTCCACGTGCCCATGGGTTTGCTAGGGACATGTGGCGCTCCATGATTCGTCGCGGGGAGAAGGGAGACAAGTAGAGCGGCCGGAGTGCAGGGCCGCGGGGAAATTTTTCAAAAATTTCCAAAGGCAAAAATTCAAAATAACAAAGGGTCCACGTCCCTCCGCAAGCACCCAAAGTTGCCACGTGGCAGCCTATGATTAGCCGTGGGCTGACGGGGCTAAAAGGAAAATTTTTCCAAAATTTTCAAAAAGACTAAGGGCAAAAGTAAATTTGGTCTTCCCCTTCGAGGTGCCACATGGCAGGTCCCAATTGGTTGTGGGGATGGTGGGGGGTTGTGGAATTTTTGTGAAACTTTTTCCAAAGTTAAAAATTAAAGTTCAAAAGTTAGATTTTTTTATTGCGGGCCCACCAAGGAAAATTTTAAAGCCAAATTGAAGCATAAAAACTTCAAAGTGGCCATAACTTTTGAGCTAGGAAGCTCAGATTTAGGAAAACAAGGACCTTTCAGAAATCTATCAATGCCCTCTCTTGTACACTAAAAACCATAATTTTTACCTTTTGATGAAGTTTTAAGGGGTAAATTTTTCAAAAATTGATCTGTAGGATTTTAATAAGCAAACTGGCAATTTCCAACTTTTCTTTTTGTTTAAATTGGGTCTCCTCCTTCACTCAACATACCAAAAATGCATGGAGAATTGATCTAGGGAGGAGTTTAAAATATTTTAGAGAAGTTGAATTTGTTCAATTGATTAAAAATTGTGTTTTTCTAACAAATGACAGAAAAATGAATATTAGAGGGATTAGTATTCGAATTAGCATTAATGGTTCAGTTGTTTTATTGAGTTTTTCTTTGTCAATTTGGGTTTCATTTGTGAACCAAGCATCCTAAATTTTATACATCTCCAAGTTAATAAAAGTGTGCAGGTCCGAACTTTATAATTTTATTAAAATTTACCAGTTTTAAAAATCACAATGCTAGTGATCAAATTTTTAAAGGATCTTTTTATCAATTTCATCATTTAAGTGTGGTAACAACTTATTTATAATCTAGTCTAATAAATTTAGTTGTATTCTAATCAAATCATTTCCAAGTTAGCAATTATACAAATACCTGATTTCCAAATTTCATACTCGTTTCGAAGGAGGACAAAACACTATATTTTCCTTCATACACGTATTTCTTCTTTTTCCATTTTCTAAACCAGAGATTTTAATTCACAATTTAGCAATTCAAGTTCCAATACAATCAACGCAATTTTGAGAGAGGTAGATTGCAATTCCTTCATTGATTTCACTTACAACAACTTTACAATCTTCACATCTCTTTCATTGTGACTTCAAAATACAATATATAATACAAATAACATTCTATCACATTTCCTTTTCAATGTACAAAGCATGGAATAGAAAATCTTTACATTTCACATTTCAATTATACAATCTTTCATCATTAATTACAAGTATCATTTCTCCATTACAATAACTATTACAAATTCATCCACTTCAAAGTGGGCAAGGAATTACAAATAAACTGTGCTTTCACAAGAAGGGACTGTCAAATTATACAAATCTTTTCTTGCTCCAAAATAGCAACATGCTGGTTTTCTTCATCTTCTCCAACTGGATCATGAACAAAAATAGGGGTAAAGGCAACACTCTCCACCCAACCAAGACATCCAATAAAAGGAGAAGCCTTCCTTTATCATTGGCCCCCGAGCCCCAACCAAGATACAATAAAAGATGCAATTCAACCCATGGCAACAACTGGCTTCCACAACACACAGCACTCTTTCAAACATGCAAATTTTTTTTTTAAACAAAATTCAACACAACACAGCAGTTCACTACTGTATTTAGAAAACATTTCAAAGAAGAAATCAGGCTTGATCTTGCAATCCAAAGTATCAAGGCCTATGGGAGAAGCTACTTATACCCCCCAATTGGGAATTGGGCATCCACCAAATACAGACCCACCAAAATAATTCATCCCACACACATTTCCTTATGCCCCCCCACAAAATCCCTCCTTATGCCCCCCCCCACAAATTTTCCTTATGCCCACCAACAAAGTAAGAAATGCAAGTCTATTTCTTTTCCATGGTAGATCTCTAAGCCCAAACTCCCTCCGCAAAATTTTGATGCAAATGGCATTCCCTTATCCCCACCCCCCCCCCCCCCCCACAAGAATTCCCCATAGCTTTCTTCTACACCTTCCCTAAGGCAGTCTACCCAGCCAAGCCAACAAATAAAACAAAGCATGCATTTTCCACACAACACAACAAGAAAATAATAGACATATAAAAGGAGAGTTAAATTCCTACCTCTCCATGGTTACTTTGGTCTCCAAACAACAAGCTATCAAGTGCCCAAAACACAGTTCAAAATAGAAAATTCCCAAGCATAAAAAGCTATCTCCACAACTTTGTTCAAAAACCAGATCTCCACACAAGAAAATGTACCCCCAAGGAAGAATGCAAAAAGGTTCAACAACCCCAAAACAAGAAGAGATTTTTTAAATATATAGAAGAGGGAAAGAAGAGGATGGTGTAGATCCATGTAGGATGCCACATCACACATCCTCTCAAATCAAACACAAAAGACAAAATCCAAACTCCCAAGGCTTAATAAAGTGGTGGGTGAAGAATGAGAAGTTACTTACACAATCCAAAACAACCCACACCTCAAGGGACAACAAAATAATTAAAATGTAAGAAAGTGTAATTACCAAAACATGCAACAAGAATGAATAAAATGCATTATAAAAAGTGAGAAATCATTTCTCCTAACCATAAGTATGGTTGGTAACATTAAATTTAGAGGCATGGGACAAGTTTTACTTGGCCCACAAGCCTCCAAAAAAAGCCCCCTAAGGACAAATTCAAATTTCCCATGGAGGTGGAGTATTTCTTACTCCAAAATCTGACTTACACAAGCTCTTACACATCTTACACAACCCTTACAAAATTAATTACAAATAGCCAAAAACTCTAAAAATTACTTTCCTATATCCCAATTTAATTTATTTAATATTTTAAACATATGATCTCCTCACATTAATCTATCACAATTTTAATTAATTTAAAAGAAAAGAACACATTACTTAATAAAATGCATACAACAATAAATAAACATTAACCATATCATCAAAATACACAACCCATGGTCACATATAAAGGATGATTCCCCCCAGGGGAATCTCTAACAAAACAACACACAGACACAATAAAACAAGTTTGCCATAGTGACCTTGTCGAATTCACCTAGAATTCTATTTTGGTTGGTCTCCGATTCCCCGATGTTTTGTTGTGATATTTTTTAACCTGCAAAACACAAATACCTCCTTCGGCCTCATGGCCATATCAAAACGTCTAAAATAATATAAATACAATTTATATTCCTCAAAATCATCCAGATATACAAATCACAACAACATGAACGTAATCTAACAATATCATTTACAATTTTATCACAGCCATATCATCATCATATAATGTCCATTTTCTAGGTCTACTCACAATATCCAAAAGTCACATGTCTGAACAACATTCAAAATATATCCATGCCAAATAGTATATCATCATCCTCATATGAAGTGTCTCTAATAATCATCATGCATCATAACCAAGTCAAGATCAGCAATAACCCATGATCAAATATCTAACATCACACTAGATCAGAACTATAATAATGTCCATAACGAAATCAACAGTATCAAGATCAGTATCAAAAGGTGTCAAAGGGAAGTGGGCACTACAATGTGGTAAGGTTCTAGTGAACATCTTAGTGACCATGTTTTGTGCTATAAGACCAATCTTTCTAAAATGAACAATATCTTGGTTGAATCTAAATTACAAGATATTTTTTATAAAAATCATATTACCTCCTTTAGAAGAATGTGTACTCTTTGAATCTTCTGATCATCTATTTCATCCCTTGAAAAGTCGTGAAATCAAGTTACTTTATTTGGGTAAACTTAAAAATGGTGATAAATTATTATTGAATCATCTACTAACAAGTTCCTAAGAAAATATGCCTTCAAGGGAAAGCCTAATGAGCCTAATCCTATTGTCAATGCTATATCTTAACCTACAAATCTCCAATTACAAGCTACATGTCGTATTTTTACTAAATTTCTATATCCATCACATATGTTGTTTTTTGAACTCTTATGAAGCAATCCAGCTTCTCTTCTGGATCCTCTTGAGCTAGATCCTAATAGGCCTCATGGTAGGAAATTTGATGAACATGTACATTATGATTATAATAGATGTAATGGTCATTAATCTCATAGGTGTTTCAATCTTAGACAACTAATCCAAGATATGATTGACAATCATGACATTGAGTTGCCTGAATCTACTATTATTATTTCTAAATCTACTAATGACAATGTTAATCTTAAAATATTCAATGATCCTTTACCTAAGCATGAAAAATCCACTATTTAATCTTCTTCGAATCATGCTCATCATGTTATTCCTCCTCCATCCTCTTCCAATCATCCTCTTGAATTTCTTGTTGGTACTAATGATCTTCCCTCACATGTCATTACTTTTACTAATGTCGATTTTAATGCCTCTTTTTCATCACATAAATTACACATTGATGATTTTATCGGTCATCATGATATCAAAAATTTTATGGTGCATCCTACTTACAAGTGCAATACATGTCCAATATCTTTCTTACAAGCTATCATATTTCCATTATCTCAGATGAACCATAGGTCTCCTACTTCTCATGGGAATGTCACTCTTCCTATCATTTTTGGACCCCTCACTATCTCTATGTCATTCCCTGTTGGATCTATAGTTTCACATTGTGATATGGTCTTAGGAATCGCCTAACTTAAGGCTTCAAAATTCATACCATCCATAGTCCACTTGTGCCTTAATTTTATACATGAGTGTCACTTTCTCACTATTTGAGGCTTTCCACTAGGGACTATTTTGTTATTGGATCCTATTACTGCTACACCTTCAGTTACTTCTATCACTAGTATAGTTAAAAAATCTATGCACTTGGGTACATTTATAGGTCCTAAAAGCATGTTAGCATTTACATGATTCATAAGCAAGAAAACTAGTAATTGACAACTCCCTTTAGTCTTTTACTTGGTCTTCTGCACTTTTATCGGCTTTATACATCTTGTACTCTTGCCGAAATTTAACTGTTTTATATTTTTATGGCCTTAAACACCAGCACCCAGTCAGGACACTAGCACCAGGAGCCATTTTCCTCCTGGGCACTCCTATCCTCCTCGGTGATCTTGTCCCTCTTTATCCTTCTCTTATCCTTTTGGACCCCTTTTGCTTCTTAATTAATTTTTACTACTTTGGGTAGGCCTTCTAGTTGTCAATTACAAAATTCAAATAAGGGAATCATATAAATACAAAGTTATGTTTTCAAAATAAAGGACCAAACACTAAGCATTACCTACTACCACCTAATCTTGAATTCAAAGGCACCAAAGCATCAAAGGCATCCATCTATAACTCATACAAGGGACAAGGGTTACATCACTTCCACATACACAACATAGGAGGGTAAGTTCTATTCTATTCATCTCACACATTATATACATCTTCTACATTCTATATTTAGCCCGCTATCACTGTGCAACTTACACAAGGGCATCCTAGGGCATCATTTCTACACGCGCGCGTGCACGCAAGAACTACATAGAGTTTGAGATGTAGCGCAGCGTTTGGTCATAAGTTCACTCTTTGGGTGACCTCTGGGGTCACTCCAAATCCCCATTTTGTATTTTCCTTTTTAGGTTTGATGTGGTTTGTGGGATGAGGTTTGATGTGGTTTATGGGTATGTGCAAGTGAACTTCTTTCATGCAAGTTACAAGTACATTCGTTGATCAGACATCGAACCCAGAGCGAAAAATAAGGACCAACAATGAAGCTCGTCTGACACTGAAAGACCTAGATCCAAAAAACCTACATAGACACCAGTGCCCAGATCTAGACAGTAGCACCTGGATGCTCCTATCCTCCCATGGGTGCTCCTATCCGGCACAATTCTAGATCTCATAACCTTCAAAGAACCTCTACGACACTCTCCCCAATCTGTTCTAATATTCCCTCTGTCTAGATCACTTCCTATTCTTTTAATTTTTTAATGCTCTAATGAAAGGATCTACAAATTGTTAGGGTTTATACTTTTTTTAGGTGATTACAGATCATCTTGAAGCTATGCGATAAAGAATGGAATATAGAAAGGGTTTATACTTTTTTTAGGTGATTACAGATCATCTTGAAGCTATGCGATAAAGAATGGAATATAGAAAAGATGATTTATAGAAAATTAAAGCACATAAAATGTTACAATTTTGGACTTTCAAAGTGTCCAAGACCATACAATTTTAGGTCATGACCATATGGATCGAGTATAGACCGTACATGAGTTGTATGATCCTTCTTCTATTAGGTTTACATCGCTATAACTTTCATTGAAAAATATAAAGTTTATGATCATCATGTTTCACTATCCTACATATCCAGATCATCTCATCTTTTCCTTATAAATCTACATCTATCTTTCTTCTCATGTATTTGAGCAATTACTTTATCATTTATCAATTATTTCAATCATTTCAAGTATGAATTCATTATTATAATTGCATACGATTAATAGTGTAAGTTAATTACATTAGAATATTCCAATTACTACAAACCCTTACATCCTATTTAGTTGTTATACAATAATATTCTAAAGAATAACTAGGGTGTAAACATATACTCTGATAAAAAATTAGTATAAACCCACTTTGAAAAATTACGAAGCTCCATGACATCCGGATCAAAAAAAGGAGATAAAACAACTAGGGTGTAAACATATACTCTAACAAAAAATTAGTATAAACCCACTTTGAAAAATTACGAAGCTCCATGACATCCGGATTAAAAAAAGGAGATAAAACATGGTGTACATTTTCCAAGGCCTTTGTATCCCTTATTTCCCTTTATTGTTTCTTCAAGGATTTATCTTCCTTATTTTTCTGTCCTATTGCATAAGATCCTCATCTATATGGTTGATAATATTCACCTATCATGGGATGAGTAGATTCTCCTTCCTACTCATAAATTCTTTAAAAAAATATTTATCTCCAAAATACAAAAATATTTGGCTTACAGAAGTGGTAAAAAGGCCCATAAAAAGTAATTCTTTTGAGGGCATCGGGCCTCCTAAGATTTATTCCAATTTTTCCTTCCCTTCAACACTTTGTATCCAATCCTTTTTTGTGATACCATCATGTTCAAAAGTTTGTATTCCCTACTTTCCAATGGATTTAGGACCTTCCATTATTGTATCATGCATTGGTGTCCTCGGTGGTTTGCCCCTACACTTAGTTTGTGGAGACATTTAATCCATATTTTTTTAAGAGTCTCCACATTTTGGGACATGGATGCCAAAGGTAGGTTCATCTAATATGGGAGTGGATTTGGGTTTACTCATTACAGAATGGGGAAAATAAGGAAATTCAAATACATTTTCCCCCTTCGAAAAGTAGGGGATTGGATCATAATATTTTGTGACCAAAATTTTGGTCTCAATTAATTCCAAATATATTTTAGCAATTTCTTACAGAGAAGGGCATCCAAGGGACGAATATGTTGGAAAATGAATTGGTATGTACAGAAGATTGGAAAACTATTACAAGAATAACCAAAAAGTAATATCTAACCCTTTCTCATGTGAGGTTTTATAGACCAACTCTTATGGGATTGGAATGTAGATATTATGTCTGACAAAGACCTTATTCGATCTCTATATATAAAAATTCTCCATGAGTTAGATCAAATTAATGTCACTCATTTTAGACCTTAAAAATATACAAAAAAAAAGTTCTTCTTTCGTTGCAATAACATACATTAGTTGTATTTATTGGCATATTTATCATATGTTTTAGGTAATAGTTTCATCACATTCATAGAACATTTTACCATTGACATCAAGGAACATGTCGAAAAATGGTAATTATATTACCATTTAACACACCTAACTATATAGGATATCATTCATGGATATAGATCTCACAAGATTATTCCTCGAAAATTGAAACATATGGAGGGTGCAATTATATTTGAGCAAAAATCACAATATTTGTATAGGATTACCATCTTCATTACTTTTCATTGCTTGTAAATTTGCAAGTTGTTGGTTGTTTTTTTATCTTTTTTAGATTACCAGTGAAAAATTGATAGCAATAAAAAATTACATGCTGAAAATTTAAAAAATATATACAATTTTTTTTAAATAACCATAAATGAATAAATAATAATATTTGAAAATATATAACTTATTTATATCTATGTGAAGAAACCATAGAAATATGTATAAAATAAATTGGAATTTATAATCAAATGAAATAACTAATCTGTCAATAAATTATGATTTGACAGACATTGATAATTTGAAATTCTAGGCCAGATGCCAAATACATTAAGATGGAAATTGAAAGTTTACTCACACATACTTACTGCATATGCAAACAATTCAAATGCCCGAGATACAATAATGTCCCTTTCATATCCGTATTCAAACTAAATAAACCAGAAAAATTGAAGCCTACATACTAAAATGCAAAAATAGACCAAAGATATTATAAGGAAATGGCAGCACACAATTGCAATGCCCACAGATTTAAATATGACCGTAATGACAGTAACACTCTAGTTTGTCTTCAATCTTAACATTGATACTCGCTCTTGTTTCCTAGGCTAGAATCTTACTAGTCATTTAAACTTAACATTAATATCACTAAAATGTTAATGACACTCGCAATCACTGCGTAATTTCGAATTTTAGTTGCCTTAAACCACGTACATTAAATGATAGAGTGGTGATCATGATTCACGACATTTAATCTGAGTTGATGACCATTTAAATAAATCCAACAACAAATGTGTCACAAGTACGTTTAAAGGTGATATTAAGGCGATCATTTTTAAGGTGTTTTAAATCAAAAGTGACTCTAGTCCCCATGTAAATTATTTCAAGGTATGTGATTAGATGTTAAGGGAGTTAGTTGTCACATCAAATCCCATCATTACATTTTTTAATTCTCTGTAAATTTACTATCGATTATCAGTTTTTCTTAAATTTTGATCTTATTTTGTTGTCTTTTTTTTAGCAAAACATGTCACCGTGTTTAGAGAAGGTGAGGATGTCAATTTATTCTCATAAGGTAATAAAGTTTTATAGGGAAGAGTGTATCCATCCATGCCTAGATTTCATTGCAGATATATGGGGTGTGGCTTGTTCGTTATTAGTGTAATTGTGGTATTGGATGGAAGAGTGAGATTGCATGCATACTCAATTGATGTCTATGAAACAATAGAGGATATCAAGAATAAAAAATACAATTTTCCCTCGTAAGAGAAGGAAGTGATTGAGCATGTAATTTCAACTTTACATGTGGGTGTTGATGATATAGTACATCATGGACAGTGACTAAAATGATACTAAATTTATGGATGAAGGATACAATTGTGATGATGATGAAAGCATTAGTAATACAACTTTAAAATATAGACTTGACTTTTATACAAACTATGTTGTGTTTAAACATAAGTGTATTGCAAAGGATGGAAAAATAGTTGAAGGGCTTATATATCTTGTACTAAATGACTAAGATATTTTAGGAGAAACTTTCGGACCCATGTTGTTTGGTGTTTCTATTTAAAAGGTTATAACTATATGCCATGATTTCTCTACCATGCTTTAATCCAATATATAAATTTCTTAGCCGATCAGAAGTCTCGTGTTTTGTCTAAATAAGGAGTGCACTACATGTTAAAGAAATTTATGAATTTTAGGAACCTTCCTCCTTCTAAGATAGTGAATATAATTCTAAGTTCAAATGGGTTGTAGCTAATTTTATACAATTTTATTCATCATAGAACAATTTTGTTGTAGAAGGCACGCTTTCAAATGTGCTTGAATGAGATATGTTGCAATAAAAAAAATGGATGGCAATACATTCGGAGTTCAAGTTGAAAAAATAATCAACCCTACTTGCAAGGGTTTCTCTATATCAAAAATATCTCTAGCATATTGACCTACTAGTCAATTGGCCTATTTAGATGGTTCCACTGTGGATGTCAAACTAAAATAAATTCTAGAAGAGATCATAATAAATATGTGGAGCGCACTAGAGGAGCCATGACCTTCATTGATATTTCTTATTTATTTTGATTCCTCCAATTGTAATAATCCCGAAAAAGTGATAAGAAGGCCTTACAACCCTCACAAGCATAAATAATTAAATGTAAGTACATATAATACATTGAATCCAAGACTAAATGGTCTAAAGAAGAGAGCATATTTTAGAAAAAAAATTAGAAGGAAATGTGTTTCAAAGAAGGATGTATCTCTTACATGTTGTTTAGTTCATTCAATTATGGATGGAAAACTCACGCGAGGGGGGTTCACTTAGTAAAAGTATAGTATAGGACATTCATTCAAAGGGTATTAAAAAATACCCTTAATACTAGTTTTTATATCTAATTATTCAATTGATGATACCCCCTCCTGTTATATTATTACAATGAAAATATCCCCTCCTATTGTATTATTAGAATGAAAATACCCCCTATTTTTTCCATGTACCCTACCCATTTTTCCATTACTACCCCAATATAAGAAACATAAAATATATCATGTTTCCCACTCAATGATTATTTTCTAAATACACCTTTTCTCTAGAAAGAGAGTTTGAAGCCATTCGAGACCTATTACCAATTACCTTAATGTTAAACTTTAATCATTTATCAATAGTTCTTCAAATAATTAAGATACTTAAATAATATCATTTGTGTTGAAAAACATACTCAATCCCATTTTTCTACCATCTTATTATTTCTTGGTTAAGAATCTCCTAATCGAGTTTTTCTTATTCAAAAAGATATTATAATTTAACTTTATGACCACACTCCTTCTGCAATTTTAAGGTAATTAGTTTTAAAAACTAGGATTCAAATCTTTTAGTTTTATATTAAAATTAACCCTACCTCTCCTTTGGCCCACCTCTCTAACCTATCCTCAATACTTGATTAAAATATTAATTAATTAAACCCTTTCGCCCCCTAATGTATACATGTGTATTGACTTTAGTTTTATCAATTTTAATTATCGCAATATGAATGAACATGCCAGGATATTTCCTAAATGATGAACCCCCAGTGTGAAAACTATTAAAGGGATGAATGAAACTACCATTAAATACTTTGTTCATAATGCATTCATCACAAATGCAATCAACCATGATACAAACCAATATTTAGTGAAAATAATTAATAAAATGAAATTTTGTGGAATGGATGTAGGTCAAAATGTATGGTTCAAAGCTTATGGGACATCAAGGAAAAAATACTATGGTATTAAATATTTTGTTCATAATGCATTCATCACAAATGCAATCAACCATGATTCAAACCAATATTTAGTGAAAATAATTAATAAAATGAAATTTTGTGGAATGGATGTAGCTCAAAATGTATGGTTCAAAGCTTATGGGACATCAAGGAAAAAATACTATGGTATTAAATACTTTGTTCATAATGCATTCATCACAAATGCAATCAACCATGATTCAAACCAATATTTAGTGAAAATAATTAATAAAATGAAATTTTGTGGAATGGATGTAGGTCAAGATGCACGGTTCAAAGCTTATGGGATATCAAGGAAAATTTACTAAAATTATAGAAATTGTTGGATAAATGGCACAAAAGATGGGAAGTAAATGGTAACACTAGAAAATAGAAACAAAGGTCAAATAGTGTCATGAGAATTACTTTGATATAAAAATAAATAGATATAAATTCATATATATCTCTCCATTTTTCTCAATCAATCATACAATATGGGACCAAATTTCCTATGAGATTGTTTCCTACATGTTATATCTTCACTTAAATCCCCAACAATTTTATTGAATACCTCTCATTATTGAACCTTCCACAAATTTCATATTCAACACTAGAAAAATACGGTAAACAAACATTATCCAAACATTTCTATATATCCAAGAAAAACTTATTTTCAAAATGTGACGAGTGTACAAATCTTAAGAATAAATGATAAATGACCACATGCCCAAAAGCATTATCACAACTTGATCAATTTCATAAATGGCACAATCAATATATTTAAAGGTGGTGCACACATTACTATTTCACATAGAATATACCCAAAGATATAACCTAATGGATTATTGAGCATTGTGCATGATAAAATGGATAAGATGAATAATTTGATACCAAGTAAAGGCAAAAAAGTGAAGTCAATTAGTAATTATGTGAACCTCCCAATTACTTTGACTAATATGTTGACACATGGGCATAAGACTAGGGGTTTTGGTTTCTTTGGCCTACCATTTATTTAGCGGGGTGAAATTTTCGTAGTTTCAACGTGAGTTTTTGTCTCGAGAAGATAAAAGGAAAGGATTGACGAGTCACAGGGGGTTCATTAGCTAGGCAATATCCTAGCACGTGGGTTCATATTGAGGTAATTAAAATTAATAAAATATAAGTCAATATACCGGTAGACATGAGGGGGGTGAAAGGATTTAATTTATTAATGTTTTGAATCAGGTATTAGGGGTAGGTTAGAGAGGTGGGCCAAAGGAAAGTGAGGTTTAATTTTAATATAAAACTAAAACATTTGAACTGTGGTTTTAATAAGTAAATGCCTTAAAATTGCAAAAGGAGTGTGGTCATAAATTAAATTATAATCTCTTTTTTAATAAAGAAATCTAGATTCTTAACCAAGAGATAATAAGATGGTAGAAAACTAGGATTTAGTATGCTTTTCAACACAAGTGATATTATTTCACCATATTAATTATTTGAAAAACTATTGATAAATGATTAAAGCTTAACATATATAAGGTTATTTGTAATAGGTCTTCAACAGCTTGAAACTATCTTTCGAGATGAAATGCATATTAAAAAAAATGAGCGAGAAATATAATATTTTTTTTGTCTAATATATTAGGGTAGAAATAAACAGGGGTAGATAAAATTGTAATTAAAAAATGGCTAAGCAAGGTACATGGAAAAAATAGGGTATTTTCATTCTAATAATATAACAGGAGGGGGGTGTTATCAATTGAATAGTTAGAGGTAAAAACTAGAATTAAGGGTATTCTTTAATACTCTTAGAACGCACGTGCTAAACCATACTTTTACTAAGTGAATCCCCTGTGTGATGAGTATGGTGATTTATTGTATAGTAGTGGTTCATCCAAAATAATACCCAAGGGGAAAGTTGCACGTTCTCAAACAATTGATGTTGTAATAGAGGTAGTGATCCATTTAGAAAAAAAACCACCAGTGCTATACTTGGAATTAGATAATACTTCAAGTGATAAAAAAACCATACCTTATTTGTATTTGCATCCATGTTGACAACACAAAGGGTTTTCAACATTGTCTTTGAAATATATCTTCTTGTGTGACACACTCGTGAGGATATAGATGGTACATTTGAGAGATTATTGACATCTCAATGTAAATTAGAAACATACTCTTTTCCACATATCACAATGTGGACATTTATAGAATTTTCCAAGAGGGGTCAAGTACACTCACTTTGTACCTTATTCATGAAGTATACAACTTCAAGGCCTATATGGAACCACACTTGATGGATGGAAACCATAAGATAGTGGGTATTAGAAAACTAAATATGTAAAAGTTCCATGTCATCAACACAATTCTTGTGATGGAATATAAAGCAACAATCAAGAATCGTGTATGGTCTTAACCAGTCAAAATTTGGAAGGAAATGGATGAAAAACATGAATTACCTCAAGGGCATCCTCCATTGGCTCTCTTTAAACAATATAAAGATATGAAAAGGAGATAAATCTATATATTGTACATTGGTAAAATATTTGTATAAGTGGAGGTGAAGCTTTTTGGGATTTTAAGATAAGCAATAAGGAAAATGTATTGTTTTCTTTGAACAAACCCTTGATCAGTTATAGTGGGGTTCTAAAAGAATGTTTTGGCCAAAAACAATGAAATACGTGGACATGTATTATGATATAATTATTTTAGAGAAGTAGGGAGGTAGCCTGTGGTATTTTATTGATATGAAATAACCAGGTTTCAGAATATGAATGTTGTAATGGATATATACATTGTACAACATAACAACTAAACATCCTTTGTTACAATAGATTCCATATTCATCTGAGAAGCACAAAAACACTAAAAATATATTGGTTTCACATAATAACAATCATACCTAAGTAAAAATAAAACAAATAAAATGGATATAACCATCTAACTAAATAACCTCCTAATTACCTAAGGTAACTTAAGGTAAATGTAAAATTACTATTACTAAGTAAAATTACTACTAACTAATGTTTTACCTAACATCCCCCCCTTAATTTTTCATTGCCTCAAGAGAAGAGGAGAGGAACTCTCCGAATATCTCAAATTCGTCATGTGTAAGTGATTTTTTGAAGATATTTTCTTATTATTTAGATGTTGGGAAAAACTGAAGTTAAATATTGTGGTTCAAAACATGCTCGCAGATGAAATTTACTTGTACCTCAATGTGTTTTTTCCTCTTGTGAAACAATGGGTTGCCAAAACATTTTAGAGAACCTTCATTGTCAACATACAAGGTGGTAGATTTCACATGCGGTATTCATATTCCCTCAATTATGTGACGTATCTATATTTCTTTGTAGACAAATCTACCTGCAACACAATAATAGGCTTCTGTGGAAGATTGAGAAACCAAATTTTGTTTCTTACTTCCCCATGATATTGTACCAGATCCCAAAAAGAATACAAATCCAGACATGGATATCTTGTCATCAATGTTACCTACATGATTCGAGTCCAAATATCATGTCAAGAAGAGTTGATCAGTCTTCTTGTACTCCAAACCAATATATTGTTCCCTTAAGATATCCCAACATCCACCTTGTTTCTTTCTAATGACAAAATCTAGGTTCCTGCATGAACCGTGAAAGATAATTGACCGAAAATCTGATATTTTTCCTAGTATAGGTTAGGTAAATAAGAATCCTAATCAATTATCGATAGAGAGTTGTATTTACCTATGGAGATGGATCTATACGAGACAACTGAAGTCTTGTCTCCATAAGTGTGGCAATAGGTATGCAATCCATCATCCGAAAATTCTTGAGTGTGGTCTTGGCATAATTCAACTAAGAAACAAAGATATGATTCTCCTTCTGTTATACTTCTAAACCAAGATAGTAGTGTATTAGCCTGATATTTGTCATGTCAAATGATTGATTAAGATATTCTTCATTGCATCGATCATCTTCATTGTGTTTCTAATGATGACAATATCATCGACATAAACAAAAACTATGCCGATCTCCCCCTTTATTTTTGAGGTAGAGATCGGGATCATATAGATTCCTCTCAAATTCATGTTGAATGAGATACTTATCAATATTGATATACCATGCCTATGGAGCTTGTTTATGACCATATAATGATTTGATGAATCCATATACATTTTCTTCTTTTTCCAGGTATGACAAAACCTTTTGGTTGAATCATGTAGACCTCTTCATGTAAGTATTTATTAAGAAATTCACTTTTTACATCCATTTGGTGAACTTTCCATCAAAATTGTGCAACTAGAGAAAATATCATCGTGATCCTTTTGATCTTAGTTGTGGGAGAAAATGTCTCCTGGTAATCTATGCCTTCCTTCTAAGCATACCCCTTTTGTAATAGTCTCACTTTGTAATTTTTGATGGTGCCATTTTCTTTGTACTTTGTTTTTAAAATCCATTTGCATCTAATGGGATTCTTCCCTGGTGGAAGATCGAAAAGTTTTCATGTGTTATTATTCATCACTAACTAATATTCAACATCCATGGCATCTTTCCAAGCTTTAGATTGTAGGGCTTCCTAAACTATAGATGGCTCAACATATTCAACAAATATACTCATTAAGAAAATATTTACCTCTTCACGATCTTTGTTACGAGTCTTTGGTCTAGGAGTGGATGTGTTCAGAGGACCATCCAGTTTTGTATCTTGAATCATGTTAGTATAACATTTAGGCATGCGTTGAGATATTACCATGGGTTTTGGTCATGTCAAATCATCACCATCATCCCCATCATCATTGTCATCATTAGTGGGAACTTCTTCTTTTGTTTTCACAACAGGGTTTTTTTGAACATCTGATGGGTTTTTGGAAGGATCCTCTAATTATTTCTACTTAATAACTCTACATCCTTGCTGGTGTATAATTTCTTGGTCTTTAGATCTATCATTTTGTACCCAATATCTTCTTCATTGTATCTAATGAAGATTTATTTTTATGCTTTTATATCCAACTTGTTTCTCTTATTCTTGGGAATATGCATGATTTATATTTACGCAAATACTCTGAGGCGTGTAATGGATGGTTTCCATTCTAACCATGCCTCGTGTGGTGTTACTCCATCAAGAGCAATTGTGGGCACTCTGTTCAATAGATATACTACAATCTTCACTACTTCATCCTAGAATGTCTTTGCCAATCCTGAATCACCGATCATACAACACACCATCTCCATGATAGTATGATTTTGTCTCTCAACAACACCATTTTTCTATGGTTTTTATAGAGGAAGAATCTGTTGATTTTTTTTTTAGATTCTTGAAAGACTTCGAACTCATTGTTAGTGAGATCCCCCCTCGACATGAGCAAAGAGATCTAATTTTACGATCAGACTCGTTTTCAACAACCACTCTAAACTCTTTGAAGTTCTTGAAAGCTTCATATTTAGTAAAAAGAAAAAACATCCACTTTTTTCTATAATAATCATCAACACAAAGCATGAAATACTAAAAAAACAAAATGAATAGGTTGCATTGGTCTACAAATATCATTGTGCACCAAATCAAGCTTACCTAGAGCTTGATATGTACTCTTTTGGAATGAGGTTATGTGTTGTTTTTTTGTGAGGCAATTGGGAGACTTTTTTTTATCCTTCATAAGATTATGGTAAAGCTTTCATCATGTCATACCTACATAGCGTGTCAAGATATCCAAAAATAATGTGACTGTGTGGAAGAGGTGTATTTTTCCACAAGGTCCTGATCATCTCTTTGGGAAAACTAAGTTGGAACATTTGTCCCACATTATAAGCTCTTGCAAAAAATTTAGAGCTTATATATTTATCTCAAATCAACAAAACTTTCTTACCAACTTTACAATTAAAATCAATCTTAAAATTATAATCTAGAAGTTGACTTACTGATAGAAATTTCTTTGTTAAACTAGGGACATATAATACATCAAATAACTTACAATTGTGTGTACCAAGAGGTAAAAAAATGTTCCCAATACCTTGATAACTGTAGAATGAGTCATCACCCAAAGAGACATGATTTTTGGAGGGTGTGTCTCTCATTTTATAGAACCAAGCCTTGCATCTGATCATATGTCAATTTATGCCCAAGTCAATGTACCAGATAACACTAGTAGATGTGGTTGCTTCACAGGAATGGGAAGTGTACAAGAAGTCCTCATCAGATGAGTGGTCATCTTGTTCAACAACATTTCCAAGTGTTGATGGGGTTTCTTCCTCTAATTCCCCTTCTTATGCCATTTCTTAAATTTGGATTGTCTCTATTGAGATTGTTGACTGTTGGGTCTCAAATTGCTTAACAAAACCTTCTTGTACATGTTATACCAAAAATATTTTAAATCATGTCCTCTATTGTAAATAGGACAATTTTTCTTTTGTTTGTCCCCTTTCTAATGTTATTTTTTAGACTTATTGGAAGATTGTGATTTTTTATTCCCTTTGTGATGAGAAGAAAGTGCTTGCTCTTCTTCATCTTTTTGGTACATAGATTCTTCGTGTTGAAACAAGTTCACTAGCTTTTCAAATTTGATGGTATGATTGGAAAAATTGATTTTTTTCATGAAGATGTTGTATAAGGGAGGAATTATTCTGAAAATAATGGGAATAAGAGCATCATCTAAGATATCCTCTCCCAGGGATAGAAGTGAAGCCCTCAATGTTGCAACTGTTCGTAGGAAAGCCTCAACTTTATCATTAGGCTTGAACTTCAGTATATGTAGATGAATATACAAATTCAATATTGTGTTCTTGTTCTTATCCTCATAAACTATGCTCATTTTATCCCATGTTTCTTTGGTCATTTTGGCATCTTGAATGTGTGGCTGCATGTCTTTGGACAATTTGAACAAGATGATGAGCTTTTCTTTTTTATTGGACCTCTCAAACTGATGCTACTGAGTTGCGTCTTCTAGTGATTTTGTTATGAAACCATTTATAATAGGCCAAATTTCTTCAAACTCAAGTTGAGTTCGAATTTTTATCTTTCATGGGACATAGTTGTCACCATAGAGTAGCTACGAGTTAGGCAAAAATAATTTTGGAGCATTAATGGCCATTAAGAGTGATTATAAATTTCACGAATAAATGGAAAATTAGCACAATACAAAAAAATACAATACGCATAAAAAAATTGGCCCCTTGTGTGGAAAAAATGATTGGGAGGTAATATTTTTCTTTTCCGGCCCTAGTGGCCTTTGGAGCACTATATGGCTCAAATTACAATTTCTCGCATAAAATAGAAAAAAAGGATTTTTAGGCACTTCCCCTTTACCAAAGTGTCAAAATAGTACTTTTCAGGAAAATTGGGAGGAAAAAAAACCCTAAAATAGGGTTTTATCCTTTATTTTTAGTTAGTTGTAGCTAACTTGCATGAAAAACTTCTAGTTAGGTGGTCTCCTAAATTTTAGTGGTTTAATAAGAAACTTCACCAAAACAAAACATATAGGGGTGGGGGTGATTAGACCCCTCCACATCTTGTTTGGAAATAACTTAGCAAGCCTCCACTATCCACCACAACACTCCAAGTGGATGTAACATGTAGTGTGATATATTATATTTGAATTAAGAAGAAAAGAAAATGCTTTAAAAAAATAACTCGTCTTACCTCACCGCCTAACCAGACGATTCCTAGGTGAGTTAAATCCACTTTTTTTAATGAAAAAATATTATATAATATTAAATGCAACACGATGCAAGATTCTTTCAACAAAAAAAGGGCGGTATGAAAGCACACCCCAAAGCCACAAGCACATTAGGCCATGCCTAGGAAAACAACAGAACATTAAAATAATACCAAACTACAACATCAAAAAGACACTTGAGGAACGAGCCTAGGACAAGTGTTAAAAATGAAGGCACCCAATGCTGAAGTAGAACAAGAAACAAGAGACTCAAAGTGCCCCTTCTTCTCCTTAGATCTCATGACAATAGTCCACGACCCCTGTTGGGAAGCCAATTCGAGCGGAGTATCTAGGCAAGGGCTATCATGACTGGGGTCATAATTGGAAGACTCATATGCGTGCAACCACTTGGAATAACTACCAATAGGGAGAATCTCAATATTCATATCTTTCAAATTTTTGGGGTGAGAACATGATTTGACTTTCAACACTGGAAATGGATGCTATCCTTTAGGCCACGGAAAAACCCCTTTGTTCTTCTTGTTTTTATGTTGATTGAGTGACATTGGGAAAGCCTCCTAAAGGTGCCTAGTTTGATGACATAGTCGGCATCGAAAGGTCGTGTTATCATAGTCTAGAATTTGAATCCACTTGAAGCCATCATGGATTAAATCCAACTTGTCTAGAAGACCTTTGATGAAATCCACTTCAATGCATAGACGAGCATAAGTGAACAACCCTTGTTTGGACCGCTCATCATCCATCTTGATGAATTGACCGAAAGAATCACCAATAGCAACACAAACTGTAGGGTGCCAAAGGGGGAGGGAAATATTGGGAAGACGAACCCAAACAGACATTTTTTAGACTACCATAGTAGAAGGATCAAAATCTAGAAACCGTGGAATAAAAAAAGGCCAGGCCCTACCCCTACCCCAAAACTAGGGATCCTCATTAAGAGTCCATGTATAATCTATAGGAGAGGAGGATCAAACAATAAAGATCCACTTTTATTGTGCTTCGATTTTTTTTTATTTCTTTCAATGTAATCATTTTTTGTTTGTTGTTACAGGGTCTTGGCAGGGTTGTGTTCTAAGGAGGAGCTCATATGAGGGCTCTATGTGTAGAGATGACCCGACCAAGATGCAACTCAACCTCTTTAAATTTAATCTCACTACTATGTGTGTAGGTGAATGCAACTCGGATGGGTAAGGAATGGCTTCGCTTAGCTGGAGGGAGAGTTAGCTTGGCATCATGGAGGAAGCCAGATGGACACAAAGCTCGATCATGTTACACTAGATCTAGCTCAGTGTGTATACAGCTCACCCCGACCTCTCTCAAATTCAACCTGACTCATATCTATTCAACATGAAACTGAACTCACCGAAAACTCTTCAATGATCTTGCATGGATTGATGTCACTAGCTTTCCCAAAGCTCAACTCACCCCCTTAATGGAACTTGGTCTACAACTTTGCAGAACCTTCAAATTCCTATAAACTTAGAGGTGGAGATAAATTTGTAAGAGGCTAATCTTACCTCCGAACTAGTGATAAAAACCCCTGATGGGTAAAAAAAATTTGATTTTTGATTTTTTCTTGATTTTTCTAAAACCGTTGAGAGTTTTCTGGTGTAGGAGAAAGTGCATGGGTGACTCCTCCTTTCCCAATGCACATAAAAACCTGATTTTTACTGCTAAATTCTTACAAACATTTGAACAAGCTCTTATAGAGCTTCTAGGTGGTGGAGATGCATGGATGGGCTAGGAATTTGTAGGAGGCAGATTTGACTCTCTTATAGTTGCAAAATTTTATCCAATGCTCCTCAAACATTGTTGCAATCTTCATAAACTCCTTGGCTTCATACGTAGACTCCTACTCTGATACCAAATGTTTTAGATAAAAAGGGAGGTAGCCTGCAGTATTCTATTGATATGAAATAATAAAATTTCAGAATATGAGAGTTGTAATGCATACATACATTCTACAACATAACAACCAAACAACATTTGTAACAATAGCTTCCATATTCATTCGAGAAGCACAAATGCACTAAAAAAATATTGGTTTCACATAACAAAAATCATACAAACGTAAAAATAAAAATAATAATATGAATTTAACCATATAACTAAATAATCTCCTGATTACCTAAGGTAACTTAAGGTAAATGCAAAATTACTATTATTAAGTAAAATTACTACTAACTAATTTTTACCTAACAATAATGGGAGCCATGTCATTTTTCATGAATGATTACTTCAATCAAAATATCACTTCAATTATGATGTTTATGTTGGCCCTATTTGTGATAAACCTAAAGAGAAATTCAATACAATAATGAATGTGTAGAATAGGAAGATCCTTCTAGTATGAATAGATGATGAAGGTACTGTACTACCGAAACAACGTAACAGGTGCCCCAATGATGATACAGGTCTCCTCGCAAGGTGTTCGGGATCCGGAAAAGATCTCCAAGTGTGCGTTAACATCCCGCATGCCCTGCTTAGCCCTCGCGTGCTTTGTTTTTCCCTTTTCCCCTCTTTTCTTGGCCTTTTTCTCTTCAGTGATGAAACCGCCACCCTGCCTGGGCGGTGGTCTCGTGACCGCCGCCCTGAACAGGGCGGCGGTCCTGTAACCACCGCCCTGCTCAGGGCGGCGGTCCTTTACGCGTTTTCCAGAAAGCTCTTTTAACACGACTCACGTAATTTCAACATTTTACCAGCTTTCTTTCACCACCATAAGCTTGCATTTATGATTCTGGTTCCCTGGAATAGTGTTTTGCCATTGTTTATAGTTTAAGAGTTCTATTTGGTTTTTACCTTGGGTAAATGCAAATGCTATAAATAGTTGGCTTGTGCTCAAGCAAATGGCCCCTCAAACTTGCCTCTGAATTTCTCTTTGCAATAGATTTAGTCTTTCATTTTTTTTAGAGTCCTTAGTTTCTTTCATTGCATGCTTAGTTAGCATTGTTTTGCTGTTAGTAAGCCACATATCCATCTTGTGCAAGTGCTGCTGCTATTTCATCCAATCCATTGGAATAGGATAGCCTGTTTATCAATAGGAAGCCATTAAAGTTGCAGGTTTTGTCTCCTCAAACAAGATAGTTTCAGGTTCTGGACGTTTCATGTTGCATGACTCGCAATAAATCCCGCTAGGAATTGCATAAGCCAAGCTCTGTACTCTTGCGCTATCCCTCTCCTACTCGCATTGTATTCAGTCTGTATCTTGAGCTGCCTTTGTCCCAATATCTACTTCTGTTGATGCTAGCATTACACGCTTTTCTGGATCCACGTGAACACGAAGGAACGAGGAGATCACACTGAGGGGACAAGATCACACACACCATCGGATTCGCCACTGTTCTGTGGAATCCAGGTTCTAGCTTTCAAAGTTCTAAATTAGAATCATATCAAATAGAGTAGTTAATTGCTTTATTTCAGTTAATTTTACTTTCGATATTGCCAGGGAAGTTGTGGGGATTGATAGTTTCTGAGAAACTATGATTCATTCCTCACTTCTGAGGTAGGATCGACAGTCTTGCAAATAGATTAGATCAGTTATTTCATTGTTTAGAGTAGATCTACAAATTACACAGACAAATAGCTATACTCGGTTATCTTGTTTGTTTTAAATTGTTATTGTAGCTGTCAATTCTAGATACGTTAAACAGTTACTCTTTTAGATTCATTCGAATAGTTCATCAGAAAATACAAAAATAGAGAAATCATATATGCTATAGATATATTTCACGTAGTTAAAATTCACTTTATTGTAGTTTGTTTACATTATTGCTTTTGTATGACAATCACGGGACCTAGGGAGCCCAGAGAATATGTATTCGAGCCAATCGTGCCTCAACCCAATCTCGTCACAGCAATAGTTGACATAGACCAGAATCTTAGAATCCAAGTCTTCCAAACAACAACAGACTTACAACAGATCAGCTCTCAGTTGAGGGGATTAAACATAGAAGACAATCAAGCACATACGTTTTGGTCAAATCAGCCAAATTACAGATTACCCTAGAAAAATATCCACATGACTGTAGAAAGGCTTGAAAGAGAGAAAATGTTCGGTTGTGATCCTTTGGTCCCACAGCCAGACGCAGGAGACATTCTCACAGACATAGATAATAGCCTAAGAATTCAGGTTGCAAGAACGCCTGTGAGGTACTCTGAGAAGATCACACAGCTATTAATTTTGAATATAGAGGCTGAGAAAGCATATGATTATTGGATACTAGGGATCAGGGACTGAATTCCATACATGACCATAGCAGGACCGCAACAACCAAGAGTTTATGGTTGCGATCCACAAATCCCGCAACCCAACGAATCCATAAGTAAATCAGACATAGACACTACTAGCCTACGCACACTAGTATTCAGATCTACTCCACTTCCACCTATCATCATCACACAGTTATCCTTATTAGACATAGCAGCTAACAAAGCTAAGGAGTTCTGGACTAGGCCAGAGAATCACCCATAGAGTCAACTATATTTACCATCTGCCCTATGACCTTATCTGGGGATATACACGAAACTATCCCAGGACATTTTCCACGTATTCCACAACCTATAGACCGAATCACGCCAGAGCTCGATATTGATTGGAGCCTTCGAGCAGTCATCCTTGCTGATCGATCTATCACACCAGTTCAGGTTAGGAGGGCCTTCTTTGCCTTAGATTCGCAATTTCCACTAGTGCGCGTCGAAGACATTAGATTGCCTAACTAGTTTGTCTACATCCCACACATATTTCATCCCCACCGGCTGTCTCGGCATGACCTCGAGAGGTCAGGTGCGAGGAAGAGTTACTTGTAGATTCCCAAGCTCGCTTGTCACTTTTCCGTCGTACAAAATTGGTGAACCCGACGTGAACTTTCTACCTTCTGATTTGGAGTCAGATTTGTACTACCTCATCAGTTTTCACTATCACCTTCGCCCCTTCCCATTATTCTACGGGTATTCATATACCCCCCGAATATGTCGGGATTCGATGCATATGGTAGGCCCCTCTTGGGCCTTGAGGCATACTACGCCCAACAAAATAGGCAATCATCACCCTCACTCTCAGTATGGGGTGACAACTACTCAGCTAACCAGTTGTCAACACAAACTCCAAGGATCAGATATAACTCATCTTTTCAAACTGAGGAGTTAGATCAGCTCGCTCAAACACAACAAACAGAGCCTTCAGGCTCGAATAATATGACGTTCATAGGAGAATCTGGTTCATCTCCTCAGGTACTGCTTAGACCACAAATTAGTAGACAATCAGATCCATACCTGGTTTTAGATGATGAACAGTCAATACGTTATCCCAGGAATGAACAACGCTCTTGGAGTATGTACCCACCTATAAGGAGTTTACAAACACAACCCGAGGCTTCTTTTCAAGAAAATACCTCTATACCACTGCATATAGGAAATACCCTCGAAGAAACTTGGCAAGACAATGGTCAGTTCATAGCAGGGTATCATAGACCTATACAACATCAGAATATACAACAAACGCCGCCAGGGAAAAATATCGTGACTTCACCATATGAAGTCATTTCAACTTTAGTAGACAAAGTTAAGGGATTAGAACTTGCCCAAGCAAGTCAAAATTCTCAATTCATGCAAGCAGGAAGTTCCAATCCCCCACACCATCCTAGCCAAGTAGACCTCCTCACAGGAATAGGCACGTTAGGCATGCCTCCTCAGTATTCACAACAAACGCCAACTAGACCCACCATCTCTAACACCGTTCCTCCTGGTCTAGTACAAAACAATCCATTCCTGGACAATACCCCGTCATACTTAAACATGTACTCCAAATCACCACAAGGGGATATGTTCTCCTCTCCCGGCATGTTTGCTCAAACACAGGTGTTTCCTTATGCCCCTACCAACGCATACGCTATGCCATATCAACAACCCATTCCACCACCACTCCCTCAGCAAGCACCATCAATGGTTGAAACCTATGCGATAGGGACTTATTCAGAATATTTGAAAGAGCCCTTAGACTTCACCATACGAAGCGTCATGCTTCCAAGACCCCTTCCTGATTTACCCAAGTACAAAGGTGAGGGAGATCCGAATGCACATATCAAGGCTTACGCTACAGCCATACGAGAACTACTCCCTTGGGATGGGGTTGTTGCTAAAATATTCCCAAAAACCTTGGAAGGCATCGCTCTCGATTGGTATTATAGAATACCTGAGGCTTCCATCCATTCGTTTAAACAACTCATTTCAGAGTTCATTAAGGCATTTGACATGAACAAACTGTTAAGAATAGGAATCAGGGAGTTCTTACACATTAAGCAGGAACATAATGAATCTGTCGCTCATTTCATCCAGAGATGGCGTACAGTTCTTTATTCTTCAGCCAGTGCTCCAAATATGGACCAAATGGAACTATGTGATTTATTCCTTCATTCTCTCAGCAGAGAAGTGAAGGAAGAAGTCCAGAAGTTCCCACTAAGGACTTACGATGAAGTACTTGAGAGCGCTCTCTGAATAGATCAAGCGGTAATAGATAGTGGTCGTAAGACATATGGAACAAACGGGAGGTTAATCACCTCCAGCCAGAACACTACAACTTATCCTACTACCACGAATGTCAATCAAGGACCTAAAATCCTTAACAAAAATCGCATGGGGTGACAACAGATGGAGTAACTGATCAGCCTAAAAAGGTAAATACTGTGAATACTTCACCACCAATGAATAATCAACGAAACAACAACTTTACCCCAACAATCAATACAGTGGATTTTAATCATCCTCAACAACAACAACAACAATGGTGAAGCCCTACACAGGGCCCAAGCCAAAATTCAACTAGGTACCAAAACCAAAATTCAAACCAAAGACAACAAACGCAAAATTTTAATCCTAATAGGCAACGGTTTGATCAAAATTTTGGGCCACAATATACACCAAACCAACAAACCAGGAATTACAATCCCAATTCATATTGTGGTTTCCACAAAATTCGGGGTCATGACACTAGAACGTGCCGTGACTACAATAAATTCATGCAACGTTTGCCAGAGGAACAAAGACAATTCTTCACAGATATGTTCTTGGCAGATCCTGTGTCACCACCACCAAATACGCTCAAGGGGCAGTTTCCCCTCAGAATGCTCCCCTCAAGATCTTTAATGATCCACTCCCAAATCACGATAACAACAGGTTAAGTCTAACTGGGACAAACAAAAGCATAATGACGGGAAACAATGATCATGAAGCCTCGACTTCACTAAATCCATCAGTTGCGCCACAACTAGGGAGTCAGCCACGACCTAAGATAGTCAGTTTAGTAGAGTTAGACGCCGAACTACCCATCGAAGCTGTAACAAGGACACGAGAGTATTTCTCTCAGCCAAGCCCAAGCCACCTGTCAGGGACAGATAAGATCCAACAAATAGTAGAAAAACCCGTAGGTGCCTATGATTTAATTAGCGACCTAACAAAAACCTTCTCACACATTTCATTTTTGGACTTACTGAAGAATTCTCCTACCCACAGGGCTGCTCTTTTAGAAGCATTAGGTTTAGGTCATTTAATTAACATCACTCCACCTCCTGAAACACAGGTAAATCATATAGACTTTGATGTTCATCCTCCTGGGTAGGCGGATAGGGATGTCGAATTCATATTCGAGATAAACAAAATGCCGACAGATGCTGAGATCGCACGCCGAGGTGATCCAGCCTTACATTTGCAAGTGTGGGTTTATAACAACTATGTAAAGCGTGCAATGATAGACGATGGGGCAGCGGTTAACATAGTCCCCTTCTCTTTCCTTCAAAAACTAGGATATGGGGAAACAAATTGTTCCATGACTCGAAATACATTGAGAGGCTATGATAGCCTTAAAGCCACTTCGATTGGGACTATAATACTACCAGTCACCTTAGGACCCAAAACAATCCTGACTGAGTTTTATATTATAGATCGGGAAACTAACTATAATATGATCCTCGGCCGACCATGGATACACCGTATGAAGGCAATCCCTTCTACGTTATTCCAAGAAGTAAGATTCTTGCATCTAGGAAAGGTGTTTGTAGCCAAAGGTGATCCAAAACCATTCGATATACACCTAGCTGACTTAAAGAAAAGACCAGGCGTACACTCGGAATTTGAACTTCCAACAAACCAACTTAATAAACCCACTGATGCAAAACCAGAGGAAAAGTTGGTACCTACAACGGATCTTGAGACTATGAGTCTAGTCAAGGCAACCCCAGCCCCCAAAGATGAGGCTAACACTGTAGAAATAGTATCATTAGGAACTACTACAAAAATCGTTGAATTGATAGAACAAGATCTACCAATGTTCTTACCATTTGATTCTGTAGGCATGGGATATTCCCTAGGTGTTGGTTCTCTTCCAGCAGAGGATCTCTGTATGGTGGAAGTAGAATACGCAAACACAATAGATATCCCAGTGTCCATATTCCCAGCTAAATATTGGACACTCCATTTTGATGGAGCTAGATGCCGTTACGGAGCGGGGGCAGGTGTAATCTTTACTTCTCCCTGAAGGAAAAGTCCTACCATTCACCTTTAAACTAAATTTCGAATGTACAAACAATGGCGCTGAGTACGAAGCCCTCCTCCTTGGCCTCATTTTAGCCAAGAGGATCGGTGTTAATAACATCAGGGTGTTAGGAGACTCACAATTGGTAGCAAACCAAGTCTCTGAGATATATGAAACCAAAGCCAAGCACTTACAGCTTTACAAAACAGCTGTATTAGATCTAAGCAAGGAGTTTGACTTCATATCAATTGAAGCAATCCCGCGAGAACACAATCTTCTCACCGATTCTATAGCAACCTCGACATCACGCTTTACTCCAAACAGTAAGTTAGAGGATACCCGTTTCATGGTATCCCTTCGTGATAAACCATTGATAAAAACAATGACAAATTCTCTTTTAAACGAAAATGAAAACAAATCTACTATCCTAGACCACATTGATAGTGATATGGCCACTCTGAATTACTTAAACGCCTATGCGGCATTACATCTCTCCTATCATATGATAGATTTGTCCTTAATCCCACATTCATCTTCCTACTTCGGAAATCCCATGATGGAGCTTCCCTCGCAAATGGAACTTAGCATATACACAGTAGAAAATGGAGACGATTTGGATTTACCTCCAGCCCCACCTGAGTTTGAAGAAGGTAATGCCTCTTTAATCGAAGAAACAATTGATGTTAACATCGGAACGGAGGATGAACCAAAGATCTTGAAACTAGGATCCTCGCTAACCCCAGAAGAAGTAGAAATACACACTCGAATCCTCAAGGAACATCAGAAGGCTTTTGCATTTAATTATAAGGAAATGACAGGAGTTGCACCCCACATTGCGGTGCACAACCTCGTCACTAAATCTGATGCAAAGCCAGTCAAACAAAAGTCGAGACCGATGAAACCTAAGGTAGCTCTCATGGTGAAAGAGGAGGTGATAAAGCTCCTCCAAGTAGGATTCATCAAACCAGTCGATTACTCTCAATGGGTATCTAATATCGTTCCCATTCTCAAAAAGAATGGGAAGATACGCATCTGCATAGATTTCCGAGACATTAACAAAGCATGTCCTAAGGACGACTTCCCATTACCATCCATAGATGTCATTGTTGATGCAACAGCTGGATTTGAACTTTTGTCTCTCATGGATGGATTCTTGGGATACAATCAAATCAGAATATCTGAACAAGATCAAGCTAAAACCACGTTTATAACTCCTTGGGGAACTTATTGCTATGCTGTTATGCCATTTGGTCTCAAGAACGCTGGTGCTACATACCAGCGAGCTATGACATATATATTTCACGATCTAATTCATAAAATTGTGGAATCCTACGTAGATGACTTGTTGGCTAAGGCCAAGAAGCATTGTGACCATCTGGAAGTACTTTGCATCATTCTTTCACGTCTGATAGAATACGGAGTCACGCTAAATCCAGAAAAATGCATCTTTGGTGTAACAGGAGGGAAGCTCCTAGGTTACATCATATCGTCACGAGGGATAGATGTTGACCCAACCAAAATTCGGCTTGTCCTCGAAATGGTCCCACCTTCGAATGAATCTGGAATCAGGTCATTTCTCGGAAAACTTGGTGCAATCCGGAGATTCATCCCAGACTTAAGCTTCGCCATCCATCCAATCAACAATCTACTCAAGAAATATTATAGTATTGATTGGACCGAAGACTGCAATGAAGCTTTTGACGCAGTTAAGCATTTCTTGTTATCACCACCTACGCTAATGCCACCTAAGCTAGACCGCCCGTTAATTTTATATTCACGAGCTACCGATGTCTCGCTGGCCTGTATGTTGGCTCAAGAAGACGATGACAAAAGAGAACGAGTGATTTATTTCATTAGCCAAATGTTTCTCGACTATGAAACACGTTATACACAAGCAGAACGAGAATGCCTCGCCATAGTCTTTGCTACTAAGTGCTTAAGACACTATATGCTGAATCAAGAAACAAGGGTCATGGTAAAAATGGACCATTTACGAACTTTCCTCACACAAGGGTCCTTGTCTAAAAAGGTTGGATGTTTTATAACCTTAATGGGGGAATTCAAATTAACATTTGTAAATCAGAAATCCATTAAGGGACAAATCATCGCGGATTGGCTAGCTGATAACCCATTAGACGGAGGCGATCTAGTAAATCTAGACTTTCCCGATGAGTGCATATACTACATTGAAACCAGACCTCCTATCTCTGAGTGTCCCTGGTATACCAACATTATTAATTATATCATGGACCATACGTATCCAGAAGGGGCTACACCACAACAAAGAAGGTGGTTACGCATTATCATAGAAAAATATGTCATTATAGAGCAAGTGCTCTATCGGAAAGCATTTGATGGAATGCTCCTAAGATGTGTCGACACAGAAGAATCCAAGAAGATTCTCCATGAATCTCACAGTGGAATGTGTGGAGGTCACTTCGGTGGCCATGCCACCACTCGTAAAATACATCGAATGGGCTATTTCTGGCCCACTCTAGAGCACGACGCAGTAGAGTTTGTACGCAGGTGTCATAAGTGTCAAGAATTCTCCCACGAGATTCACATGCCAGCACAAGCTCTACAACCAATTGCTACTCCATGGCCCTTTTCTACGTGGGGTCTTGATTTGATAGGGAAATTCTCTCCCTCGTCTACAGACGGCCATAATTTTATAATCACGGCCACCGAATATTTCACCAAGTGGGTAGAGGCTATGCCTCTTACTACTGTACCGGGTTCTGTAATCGCCAAGTTCATTTTGAACCAAATCATTTGCAGGTACGGTATCCCGCAAGTCATTATCTCAGATAATGGAACTTCTTTTAAGAATGACGAAGTTCGTGAATTGTGCAATAAATTTAAAATAAGCCATCATACGGCTTCCTTGTATTACCCTCAAGCCAATGGACAGGCTGAAGTGACAAACAAAACACTAAAAGCCATTCTCCTTAAAACGGTGAAAGAAAACAAACGAGATTGGCACTTGAAGTTATATCCGGCCTTATGGGCCCACTGAACCTCAATAAGAACACCAACAGGAGCAACTCCTTTCTCACTAGTATTCGGGGCAGAGGCAGTTCTCCCACTTGAGGTTGAAATACCCAGTCTCCGTATTTCATTACAAGGGATTCTGGATGAAGACGCTTACAAGGAAGCACGTCTCTCCCAACTAGAAAGCCTAGATGAAGCTAGGTTAGATGCTGAACAGTGGCACAGAGCCTATGCTGACCGGATGTGCCGGCAGTATAACAAGAAAGTCTATGAATGTGACATATATGAAGGTGATCTAGTTCTAAGGCTAGACAGCCGGATCGACAAGAAGACCGGCGAAGGAAGGAAGTTTCGGCCCAAATGGTTGGGCCCATACCGAGTCATGAAGGACTATGGAAATGGTGCATACCTCTTATGTACGCTGGAAGGTGAGGAATTTGGTGAAACAGTCAATTCCCTACACCTCAAGCGGTTCTATGCGTAAGCAACTAGCACTATTTATAATTATATTTACATTGCATCTTCATATAGATTAAGATCATTTTGTCCGCTTGTTTCGTACACAAATTGTGATCAAGGAATTTTGTTCTCAAAGCAATTCATTACAAACTCATGATGTTGTTGGCATAAACACTCTAATCATACTTCTCCATTTTCATAATATCATCAAACTATCTCAGAATCATTTTATCAAATAAAGCTAGATATGACAAAGTCTTAAACGGTAACCATGCCAAGATCTGCAGGTTTATTCTCACTTTTGGTTTCTTCTTAGGATAAGTGTCTTGCCTATGGTCTGTTCTAGAAGCTTCATGGTGTCACATCTATCCCATATGTATATCTCTTTGGAAATAAGCACATACTGACATTTTACTCAAGTAAACAAGTCAAATATTGATCAAACAGAAAATTTTAATTTTACACATTTCCTTGCCCCACCAACCTTTGGTGATGAGCTTGCATCTCTTACTAGTGACGTAGGGTTGGGAAAGGATGGAAATGCCCTTACTCGCCTATGCTTTGCCCACGGTGATAAACCCACGCTTCTTACTAGTAGCATGGGGCAAAGTGTAGGGGGTCCTCTTGACAAATAAATGCAAAAGGTCATACACAAACAATTCAAATCTCGAAGTCTTCGAGTCAAAAAACAAATGAATTAGATGTCCAAAATTCCAAAAGAGTTAAAAGCCTAATAACCCAGATTTTGTCTACTATGTGGCCATCTAAGGATCTAAGTCTAGATAAACCGCAAAGTGAGTTGCATCCAAAACTATGAAGTCACTCGAGTGGAGTAAGCTTGTGGCATCCTAATTTGGTTCCGCCAAAGCTTTGTCTATCTTTCATCACTATCATTTCAACACATTTCATAACTTGCACCCTTTCCAACTCTCAGTGATGAGCCCTCGCATCTTACTAGTTGCGTGGAGTTAGGAGAGGGGCAAGTCTATCTGCTCATCATATCAGTTTATCTTCACCACTTTGCCAAAACAAATATGAAGTATCCAAAATTGCTTACAGAAACTAAGATTCAAAATCACATTGTATCTACATTATCATATATCAGCATCATGAAATACAAAAGGAAAATAAACACTTGCATCATTTGTTCTCCATTGCATACATTTTAAAGGAGCATACATACATACATCGTAATCTACATAAGGAAACTAGAAATGGAAAGTAAGCCATAGATACCAAGGGTTCTGATCCAAAAAAGAATATATATATATGATCAAAGTTTCTGTACAATGCCATCATGCACTAAGCATGGTCAAAATGCTCAAAGAGCCCGGGATATACAAAAGAATATATCATACAAAATCTAGAGAGCCAAGTGGCTTCTCAATCCCTACGAGACCCCTCTGAAGGCGCACGCCCATGCCTAGGACTCTGGCTATGCCAGCGCTCTGAGTGCACGGAGGGCTCAGGATCCCGAGGGGCAGCCGCAGTCTCACCACGAGAATGGCTCCTCATCAAACACTCGGCTCGTCCTATACCCCGCTAGCTCCGTGCGAAGAGTCGATACCATCCTGGCCACATGCCAGACTGGGGAAAAGATGTCAGTGTGTCTACCAGCTGCTGAGGGCTCCCCAGCATCCACAGACAACTCGGCACGGGTCCTCTCCATGGGGATCATCAGGGTATCGGTGCATACCCTGCGAATCAAGTCTCGCCACTCGTCGGCAGTCTCTGCAAAACAAAGGAAACAAAGAAAAATTAGAAACCAAACAAGAGATTAGAAATACAAGATAAAACAAAAGGAGAGATAGCAACTAAGGAGATCCTAACTAAAAAAAACATTAAAAGGAGAAAGGGTAACTTACTCGGATCACCAGGCCTCCAGGATGGATCTATAGGATCAGCACCTGCCACGGATGCCACCGCTGACTGAGGGGCTGCTCCTGTGACTGGAGCAACGTAGCACCCCGCAACGGACTCATCCTCCCCGCCATGGCCCTGGGAGAGTGGCTCCTCTGAAACCAGAGTCACTCTCTCTACACTCTGCTCGGCCCTCGCTGCCTGCATAATATCCTGAGTGTCATGCCACTCAGGATCACTGTCCTCCTCTGTCTCTCCCCCTGTAAACTCCTCAGACTTGGAGTCTATGTCAATGGGGTCATCACTGCTATGGGCAGGACCCACGGAAATCTGAAGCAAGGGTGCCTGAGGCGCACCGGCTCTCCCTCTGGCACGTACTACCCTCTTGGCCGCAATAGGAATGCCAGGAGTAACCACTGTCCAACCCCAGCCTCTAGGCCCCCCTCTGGCCTCTCGGACTAATCTGTATACTGGCGCTACCGGGGGAAGCATACCCATGTAAGGTAGGCCAAACTGCTGAGGAACTCGGCCAAAGGGGTGTATCTCCACTCGCCCCACTCTATCAATAAGCTGCCCTGTGGTGGAGCAGGAGATCAAAGTAAGAGCCTCCTCACCCCATATACCTGCCATAGTCTGATACGGTGTGGCCTCCATGTCAGCAGTGGTCAGAGAAGCAACTGGCTGATGAGGTGCTCGGAGCACCGACATATCTGTCCATCTAGCTGCCCTCACAGCTCTGGGATCTGCCACCTCTACACCTCTGCCATAGGGGATGAAGTGCTCATAGACCCAACTCATGACCAGGGTCGGGTGGCTCAAGGACTGCCCCTGCAAATGGACTACCCTGTATAAATCATGGTAGGTGGTCCCAAGTATGTCTGCTCCCCAGGCATATATCCGGCCATGTCCCTCTATCTGTGCAATGATAGGGGACCAACAATATAACAATGTGTCTCCTCCCTTGTCCCCGATCAGTCTCGAGGCAAGGATCCCCATGATGGCCTGGTGAAGTAGGGGGATGGGAAAACTGGGAATAGATCAAACTCTAACCCCCTTCTTTGACCCCGTGGAGATGACTGCATCTCCCATATATGTAGCCCACTGTGCTATCTGGGCCCGTGAACCTGTTGTCTCAAGGGTGAGACGTCTCCCAATAATCGGGACCCCCAGAATGTGATAGACATCCTCCAAAGTAATGGTCCACTCACCGCGGACCCCTGGCAATCGGAAGGTGTTCCGATCAGCATCCCAATATGAGAATAAGTCACAAAGAATGTGACTGGAAGGAGCAACGTGGGGCACGCGCGATATACACAGTATACCAGCCCGCTGAAGAGTATCCTCCTCATCCTGTGAGAGGGCATCTAACACTCCTGGGATCCAGTCACACTCCCTCTCTCGACTCCACCGGATATACTCCTCTCTCGCCTGCATACACCCAAAAACACACAAAACAGAGCAAGTTAGCATCCGAATAATACTGGAAAAATCATGAAAACATGTAGAAATGCTAAAAATGCAAAAACAATCTCAAACAGATGTTCTTTTGGCATTCTGTGTGAAACCACCACCCTGAGCAGGGAGGCGGTTTTGTAACCTCCGCCTTAAGGGCGGCGGTCATGTAACCGCCACCCTGAACAGGGCGGCGGTCGTGTAACCGCCGCCCTGGGCAGGGCGGCGGTCGTGGCCCGAAAACCCACGCGGGTTTTTAAACCTAAAAAGCCTAAAAGCACTAAAAAACAACCATTTTACCTAAAAACAAAGCCTACCCAGTAGGCGCCCCCCCTAGATGGACCTTTTAACACTAACATTTTCAAAAATTACCCCCCCACGACAAAGATTTTAGCATTTCAAAATTAAGGGGGTAAAAAGGATAAATTGAAGAAAACTAACCTGTGATCTCGCGGGTCGATGTTCCGCTCGCGGAGGCATGATCACTATCCCGTCACGGACATTTTGACTCTACTCACGCAAGAAACCGTCACCGTGGGTTCCAGAGCTCAAAATCAATCAAATCAACTTGCGCAAATGAATAGGAAAATGGGCCCACTTTCATATATATAGCACCCTAATTTGTTTTAAATGCCTTTTTCACAGGTTTGGAGTGCCGACGGAGGTAAGTTCTTATCCCCACACAAATGGTACGTTCTCATTTCCTATTATTTTAGCGTTTATTTTCCAAACTATTATGTCTATCTGCACTTGAGTTCCCTTTTTGTTTTGTAGGTAGCGGGAATTTTGGATGGCGTCATTTCAACACACGGACGTATCAGGTATAACTTCTAACTTCCCATTTCGGGACTGCCATACTCGGACCCACCGTTTTACGCCTCTTCATGGCTAAAACACTTCTCCGAGGGGGCAATATGTACGTACCCAAAATTGTAAGGTACTGTACTACCGAGAACAACGTAACAAGTGCCCCAATGATGATACAGGTCTCCTCGCAAGGTGTTCGGGATCCGGAAAAGATCTCCAAGTGTGTGTTAACATCCCGCATGCCCCGCTTAGCCCCCGCATGCTTTGTTTTTCCCTTTTCCCCTCTTTTCTTGGCCTTTTGCTCTTCAGTGATGAAACCGCTGCCCTGCCTAGGGGCGGTCTCGTGACCGCCACCCTGAACAGGGCGGCGGTCCTGTAACCGCCGCCCTGCTCAGGGGTGGCGGTCCTTTACGCATTTTCTAGAAATCTCTTTTAACACGACTCACGTAATTTCAACATTTTACCAGCTTTCTTTCACCGCCATAAGCTTGCATTTATGATTCTGGTTCCCTGGAATAGTGTTTTGCCATTGTTTATAGTTTAAGAGTTCTATTTGGTTTTTACCTTGGGTAAATCCAAATGCTATAAATAGATGGCTTGTGCTCAAGCAAATGGCCCCTCAAATTTGCCTCTGATTTCTCTTTGTAATAGATTTAGTTTTCATTTTTCTTAGAATTCTTAGTTTCTTTCATTGCATGCTTAGTTAGTGTTGTTTTGTTGTTAGTAAGCCACATATCCATCTTGTGCAAGTGCTGTTGATATTTCATCCAATCCATTGGAGTAGAATAGTCTGTTTATCAATAGGAAGCCATTAAAGTTACAGGTTTTGTTCTTCAAACAGGATAGTTTCAGGTTCTAGATGTTTTATGTTGCATGACTCGCAATCAATCCCGCTAGGAATTGCATAAGCCAAGCTCTGTACTCTTGCGCTATCCCTCTCCTACTCGCATTGTATTCAGTCTGTATCTTGAGCTGCCTTTGTCCCAATATCTACTTCTGTTGATGCTAGCATTACACACTTTTCTGGATCCACGTGAACACGAAGGAACGAGGAGATCACACTGAGGGGACAAGATCACACACACCATCGGATTCGCCACTGTTATGTGGAATCCAGGTTCTAGCTTTCAAAGTTCTAAATTAGAATCATATCAAATAGAGTAGTTAATTGTTTTATTTCAGTTAATTTTACTTTCAATATTGCCAGGGAAGTTATGGGGATTGATAGTTTCTGAGAAACTATGATTCATTCCTCACTTCTGAGGTAGGATCGACAGTCTTGCAAATAGATTAGATCAGTTATTTCATTGTTTAGAGTAGATCTACAAATTACACAGACAAATAGCTATACTCGGTTATCTTGTTTGTTTTAAATTGTTATTGTAGCTGTCAATTCTAGATACGTTAAATTAGTTACTCTTTTAAATTCATTCGAATAGTTCATCAGAAAATACAAAAATAGAGAAATCATATATGCTATAGATATATTTCACGTAGTTAAATTCACTTTATTGCAGTTTGTTTACATTATTGCTTTTGTATGACAATCACGGGACCTAGGGAGCCCAGAGAATACGTATTCGAGCCAATCGTGCCTCAACCCAATCTCGTCACAGCAATAGTTGACATAGACCAGAATCTTAGAATCCAAGTCTTCCAAACAACAACAGACTTACAACAGATCAACTCTCAGTTGAGGGGATTAAACATAGAAGACAATCAAGCACATACGTTTTGGTCAAATCAGCCAAATTATAGATTACCCTAGAAAAATATCCACATGAATGTAGAAGGGCTTGAAAGAGAGCAAACGTTCGGTTGTTGATCCTTTGGTCCCACAGCCAGACGCAGGAGACATTCTCACAGACATAGATACTAGCCTAAGAATTCAGGTTGCAAGAACACCTGTGAGGTACTCTGAGAAGATCGCACAACTATTAGTTTTGAATATAGAGGCTGAGAAAGCATATGATTATTGGATACTAGGGATCAGGGACTAAATTCATACATGACCATAGCAGGACCACAACAACCAAGAGTCTACGGTTGCAATCCACAAATCCCGCAACCCAATGAATCCGTAAGTGAATCAGACATAGACACCGGCCTACGCACACTAGTATTCAGATCTACTCCACTTCCACCTATCATCATCACACAGTTATCCTTATTAGACATAGCAGCTAACAAAGCTAAGGAGTTTTGGACTAGGCCAGAGAATCACCCATAGAGTCAACTATATTTACCATCTGCCCTATGACCTTATCTGGGGACATACACGAAACTATCCCAGGACATTTTCCACGTATTCCACAACCTATAGACCGAATCACGCCAGAGCTCGATATTGATTGGAGCCTTCGAGCAGTCATCCTTGCTGATCGATCTATCACACCAGTTCAGGTTAGGAGGGCCTTCTTTTCCTTAGATTCACAATTTCCACTAGTGCGTGTCGAAGACATTAGATTGCCTAACTAGTTTGTTTGTATCCCATACATATTTCATCCCCACCGGCTATCTCAGCATGACCTCGAGAGGTCAGGTGCGAGGAAGAGTTACTTGTAGATTCCCAAGCTCGCTTGTCACTTTTCCGTCGTACAGACACCAAGCAATAACTAGAAATGAAATCAAATTAAAATATGAAGTCATGAACACAAACTCATTCAAACATACCTTGACCAACTACAATAAGCTTAATTATAAGATTTGTGTTCAACAACTCATATGATGCTTTACATGGCATAAACTTTGGATATAGTAAATGTAGAGAACATTGTATTTCACAATTAAATAATTGCCACCCAAGAGTGGGTTATTTGAAATTTCTTGTCCAAAGCATGCTCAATTGAGAGTTATTTTTTGTACTTTTCAATACATAATTGATGATGAATTAAATATCAAATAACCTTCCAAATGTGTGTAACACTCCAAAACTTTGTTAAAAATTATTTTCAAGAAAATTATATTTCAAACATGGTACTCTTTAACGTGTTTGAGTTGTGGACTAAAGGTTTACAAATGAGTGGTAAGAGGCGATGATTCATACCCTTGCAAAATTAAAGAAATTCATGATAAGAATTTGTTGCAAATATGTGATGTCTGTCATGATCTTGTGTTATCAAAGATATTTGAAGTGGATGTAATTATGAATATAATTAAGGTTATGGGTTTACGAGATTGAAATGGGCATTAATATATCATATCTCCATATGGAAAAGAGTTGCAAGGGTGAAAGAACAAAGTTTAAAGATGCATCCAATAGAAGATTTTACATATTTGAGTTTAAGAAACAAGAGAAGTTGATTCAATAGAAATATTTCACCAAAATGTGACATGTGTCCTCATTTTTTGCAACCATAACTTGAGGGACTATTACAACATTTTACATAGTTTTTCAATAATTGATTATATATATTGTTGACATTATAAATTTTGAAATACCTACAAATATCTAGGCCATAAGATGGACACACACGTGGTAATGTCATGGTTACCTTATATTTAAATGAGTTATCCAAGCATATAGACAAAACTATAATTATAATTTTGACAAAATTATAATTATACATAATAGACACATTATCTCCAAGGCTGGTAGGAACTAACTCTATTTATGACATATACTAAGGCATAATTTCATCTATCTTTTGGAAATTCATTGTCAAGTTTTAAAGCATGGTTTATTGCATGGACTTTACATGACACAAAAAAATACTTTAACAAAATGAACTAATAAATTTTTTTTTATTAATGGTGAAAAAAGGGTTAAGGGGACCCTACCCTGTACAATATGAGGAGAAAAATATGAAAAAATGAAGACAAAATAGAGATTCCTCTACCAGCGGAAAGAAGATAAACCAACAACTGAACCATGAAAAAACTAACAACAAAAACATTTAAACCAGCAACTATCTCAAACTTTTAACCCCTTCCCTTTGGATCTTAACTACATCTTGAGGGTCGAGATATCCCCTTTCTTCTTCCTACTCACAACCATCCAAGCCCCATATGTATTAGGATTTACATTTTCAATATGGGTTGGAATTGAAACATCTATCTGTACCTTGAGATTAAGAGTCTTAGTTAAAGCATCCTCCCTTTCTGGATCAGACAAAATCATAGGATCAGAATCTGAGTCACCTTCTGAAGGATCATTCACCACTAAGTGTTTAGGATTAAAATTCTTCCACCATGAGCTATTCATTTTAGCATGCTTCCTGATCATGTGACAATTTGAAGCTAGATGGCCAAGAGAGAAGCAATTTCTACACCTAAAGGGAAACCCGTCATAGTCTAGATTTTGTAACCAGGTTCGATCCTCCACTTTGAGTTCAATAGCGGTAGGGAAATCAACATAAGTATCCATATCAACCAAGATTCTAGCATGCATTGTGTGCTCAAAATCATCAGTTTTTTTATCAATAAATAAACATTTCCCTAAAGTATTGCCAATAGTTGTTAAACAACTTTCTAACCAAAATCGGAGAGGTAGATATGGAAGACGAATCCACACTGGTTTAACATGGAAGGAATCTGATATTGGGTTAAATAAAGGAAACCATGGTTTTATCAAAAGCATATGGGATTCAAAATCCCAGATTTTCCCAAAAATAAGATCTCTATCCATAGCCGACGCAAAAGTAATAATAAAAAAACCCCGAGCACTAGGAAAAATATCTAGCCTACCTTCCAAAACAGGGGCCCATTTCCTCAAAATCCATGCATGAAGTACTGGAAGACCAGGGTAGAAGTTGTGGAATCTGCAAATTATTCCATTCCTTTCAAAATATGCTTCAGATTGAACCACCTCATTACCAAAAAAAACGGATGGGGTTGATTTTGCATAAGCCATTGGTCTGTTAAGTTTGGCTAAAACCCTATCTCCTTTACGAGATTGCTGTAGCGCATCCTTGAAAGATGCCTGAATAGGGGGTTGATTCAAAATTTCACTCCCAAAATGTTGCTTGGACATGTTTTGTTTGATAGCGGTAGGGGCAACATCACCTCCACCCACTAGTGGATCCTCAAGCACCAAATCTACTGCACCTATTCCCCCATCATCAAGGAGATTCGGGACCAGTTTATAGACCACGAAAGAGCCATGCATAGGAGCTCCATTTACATGAACTAGGGATCTCAGTGTGGAGAGAAAAGGTTTAGAGGTGTCACCCGAAAAAGAACCAGTATTAGCTGAGTCGATGGGGGATATACCAGACAAAACCCCAAAATCGGAGTCCTAGGTCAAACCCACCGCATCCTCAAAAAAATCCAACTTAGATTCAAAGCCACTATGTAGATCTAGCTCTGACACACCATTGTAGCCATCAAGGATGCAACGACCGTTTATTTTAATAGAGGATCCACTAGAAACCTCACGCAGATTTGTAAGGGCACTGAAACAAGGCCGACCAAGTGTTCCCCTTTCTCCCTTGCTCAGTCACCCATGTCCATGGCCAAAAACATGGTAGTCTCGGCCACCTCCATCGCTAGGGCTTCCATCCGCAGAGGCAGTCGTAGTCGCGGCTATATTCGATAATTTTAACTTTAAGCTTTGTAAACTATTTTAGAAAAATTTCATAGTTCAAATTTGATAATAGTAACTATACATGACAGACACATTATCTCCCAGGCTATTAGGTGCTATCTCTCAATATGACATATATCAAGGCATATTTTGATCTATTTTGTAAATTCAGTTTCAAGCTTTCAAGCATGATTTATTGCATGGACTTTGTATGACATAAAAAATAATTTGATAAAATAAACATGATTTAAACTTCAAGTTTTCTAAGATTTTTTAGAAACAATATGTAGTTTTAATTCACTAATAGATATTATACTTAGTGGAAACATTAACTCCATGGCTAGCATAAACTAGTTATCAATATAACATATACAGAGGCATCTTTTGACCTATTTTTTGAAATTTTGGTGTTAATATTTTAAGTGTGATTTGTTGCATAGACTCTGTATGACACAAAACATACTTTAACAAAGGGAATTGATAATTAGAACTTTAATTTTGCTACGAATTTTTAGAAAAGTTGCATAATTGGAATCCAATAATAGCAATTATGGAAGCCAATAATAGTAATGATGGAATCCAATATATACACTAAAAGTCCTAGAACATTTCACCAAAAATTGAGACAATAGATATTCAAATTCAATCAAATATTTCCATAATTAATGAAATGATTGTTTAATTCTTACAATCTAAATTATTTACAACATTGGTTTCTTGGTGGGGGATATTCTATGTTTTCTTACTTAGAAGCTTATAGGTCATACTCATGTAGAATTTTTGTTTTTTTTTCTCATTTAAACACTTGAATTGTTTTGAATTAGTTGATCTTCAATGGTTTGTAAAATTGTCACAGTTATCTTGTAAATATTTTTAAACTTATAGTTGAAGTGAGTTGATTTTTATGAATCAATCAGGTGGATATCACTAAGGTTATATGTAGGAGTGCATATTTTTGAAAGATATGTAGATTATTAAAGAGTTACTTAATTTTCATATGTATTGTTATATGTCTTCCACAGGAAAGGTCTTATGGCAAGGTCAACTTTTTCCATCTTTAAATCTCATTGATTGTAAATTATTTTCTATCATATCGTTAGAAACTATACACTATTATATTAAATATTAATATTATCATTAATGATTCATATTTTCTTATACTATAAAAATATTAATTGTTTCAAACAATTATTAGTTTTAATTTTTTTTATGATTTCTAATTTTTAAATAAAAGAGTATAACATTTTCAAAAACACCAAAAAAAACATTAGAAATCACACTCCCAACCTTGTCTTAATCACCACATGGGTCTGGAGAATGACACCCTTGTTATACGTTCATGTCATTGTTTAAGGTATTATAAAGTTTTGTCGTTATTTTGGATTCCATACTCTCAATGATCTTATCATGACTAGAGGAAACAAGAGTAGATTTTTAGAACCATATTACATATATCACAACATTAACTAACCTGAAAACCTTTGTTTGTGGGTATGATGGCCTTTCATTTTAAAAAAATAGGAAAATAATGAATTTTTAAAGAGTTGATAGGAGAAAAGATGCCACTTGGAAAAGAAAGAGTCCAAAAGAGATGATGGATATTTTTATATATTGCTTTGAATTTTACATTTAATTCACTAAATTAACAAAAATAAAACATGTTGTGTGCATGTATACTTTGCTTAATGCTAAATCAAATGAAGCAAGAACTACCACCTAAAATAGTTCTACAGTTTAGCTAAAACAAAGCATAAACACGATCAAGATAGAGAACTAAGCAAGATCTAAACTAACATTATAACTTTGAAAACGTGAGATCAAAACTATGCATGCTATTTTAACATCTCTACTCTCCTAGATTACCAACAAGAATGAATGGCCCTATTTAGATCCAATGGAAATCAAAAATTGCTTTGTTTGATCCTTAAAGAATGCAAGAATAGGAAGCTTTAGCTCTTAACAATGGTGACCTCTCAAGAAAACAAAAGGAAAGATCTTAGTCTCTTTTCTATATGCTTTGCATTTTCTCTCTTAAGAAGTTTAGGTGTAGGTATAAAGGTAGAAGGAGGGCTCCTTATATAGCCCAATGGATAGAGGAAACACTTCATCCCTTTGCATGTGGGATAAAGGGAAAACATGATTAGGAATGGATAAGGTTTCTTTATTAAAGGTAACCTTACTTTAGAAGGGTTTAATATATGTTTAGCAAGTCATGGGAGTTGGGGGGTGTTTTAATTAATCAAAGGTGATTAACTAATAGGTAGGTGTAAGCTTATATAAGCCAATTAGAGGAATATTAGTACGATTTAGGCTATAATGAGGGGATTAAATAAATTAAATATTGATTTACTAGTTAAATGAAGGGGAAGACTAATTAATTAATAATAATTAATTAATCTAGATAGAAGAGGTGATTTATTAATGGAAGGTCGTTAATTAGGGTGTTAGTTGGATAGGCGACTTAATCAATTAGCGTATTGTAATTAATTAATGACAATAAGAGGGAATGTGAGTGTTTTTGACGATATGTCATCAATTTGCGATAAAGGGGATAATTATCGCAATTTAAGTATTTAAATTGTTTAGGCGTAATTATAGGTGTCTACACATGTAATGGAATAGACAATAAATTTGCACTTATGTGACGATTTACAAAATAATAGTTGATGAAATCATGCTTGCAGTCTAGGATTTTCCATGATATTATAGAATTTTTTAGGGATTCATTATTAAAATTGTCCTTGAAAGAAAATCTAATATGCCTCAAGGAGAATCCTTAAAGCAATCCATATAGCCAAACTTGATATCAAAGAGGTAAAAGTTTGAGTGAGGGAAATTTTTTTGATCATGTGATTTCACACACACTCATATAGGAGGGAGAGATACATGCACCTTGATCTATATTCAAAGTATTGGTATTTAGGAAATTCTCACTACATCATTAAGGGTGTAAATAAGGTTGTCTATCCCAAAACATTATCCCATTATCAATGGTCCCTTGTGGTCTTACAATTAACATTATGGGTTAGATGAAAAAGGGTAAAAATAGGTACCGTTGCATAGGATTTAATATATCACATATATCTATAATTAGGTTATACCTAGAGCTTAATTTACCGCAAGACTCCTAGACCCACAAACATCTCTTAGACAATATATGTAAAGTTTGACATTGTGAGTCTATCATAGGGGTATGAGTGTATCGTTAGTTTCCAAACAACCTATTAGCACTTATTCTTAGTTTGGGAGCTTGATGAATCATTTTTAGCAACTGAGAAAACTTATGTGAAGAGAATCAAATTTATCCAAGTGAATCATCTTTCTTTATTTTTAGCATTTCTAGATCGAGTAGTTGCAACATTTACACGTGTTAAACAATTCAAATTACTATACTTAAATGATCTAATACTTTAGTGTAAATTTGACTCATTTTTAATTATATTATGTCATTATATTGAAAATAATCAAAATTAGATTAATTAAAAGAATCTAAATACAAACATTTACACACACCTCATATATCCAAAAGAGTTTTCTATAAATGAGAGACAAAGAAAGGCATAGTAAAAGTTTAAGGTCATCACAATGAGAAAAGGATCAAAGTTATGATTAGAGTAGTTATGACCACTAGTGTGGTAGTCATGGTGGTCCTTAATGTCCTCCATTATACTAGTTCCATAGGCATATCAAAACTCAATCAACTTTCTAGAAGTTTTTATAATCCTTAGGCCCTCATTAGTAATCAGGTATGCAATTCAAGGTAGGAAGTTTAGTCATGCTTTGTACTTTGTATTTATTACATTTAATTAAGATTTTGGATATTCCCTTGTTTGAGTAATAATGAAATTTTTCTTAATTTACATAATTATCTCATTTAAGATTTGGAGAATGACTTAAACAAAACAATTTGCTTTTCCACAAATATTAAACATGTAAATATAAGAAAAGAAGAGGATGTTAGACTTGATTTAAAACAAATCCTACTACGTATATAATAAATATAACATTCTCTTAATTATTTTTATAATATTGTTTTGGAATTTTTTTCCCAGTACATTCATAACAATAAATCATTCCACACTCATTTATATTAAAGAAAAAATCCCTTACTTACACATTGACCAATATTTAAAAATTCTATTACATTCAACTTGAAAGAAAAATACCAAAAATATTTATCAACCACTCATTTACCCTACCAAATACAAATAATTAGAAGAAAAAAAACATTTAGCATATTGAAAAAAATGGTGGTTAGAAGGATAATGAAACAATGGATCCACTAGGGAAACTAGTCAGCAAATGTGTGCTATGATGGTTGCACTTGCAACTGCTCCTTATTGGAGCCTACACTTGCTTCCCTCAATTTTTTTCTAATTGGATGGTTTGGAAATATATATCCATCCTATAGGATAACAATTCTCTATCTTATGTATCCATATGTATGTCATCCATACAAACCTGTCAGGTGGTCCCCACCTCTGCTTCCTGCTTCCATACTTCATTTTTGATATTTTCATAAATAAAATATGTTTAAATCATAATAAACATAGTGTATTTATTAACCTATGACTCAAAAACATTTCCTTTTGAACTTTTAACCTCTTATTTTTTAATGCAACACTTTACCAATCAATCTATATCAACTTATTTGTAACTAGTTTTATAAATTCGTTGATATTTAAAACAAATAAAAGTGTGCATGTAGGTCCTACATTATGATATGGTATGCATGATACAATCATAGGGTATGCATGTAGAGGCTTGATATAGTAGTGTTATCTATAAATTGATTAATTGAATGAGGACGGCTAGTCCCCCTCGCCTTTCCTTCCCCTGATTTGTAAGTTTTTGATGCCTTCATAAATGCAAGATTCATGTAAAGAATATCATATGCTAACAATCCAAGGAATGTGATCCTCTGATGGAGTTAGGGTACATATAATCCCATAAGGATTAGTTGAGTATCCCCTTCAATCTCAAGCTCAATGATATTAAGAAATAAATGGATGTCTTGATGAAAATGGGTTTGATCTACAAAATTTTGGGTTTGGGGCTTTATGAAAAAGAGCAATGAACTTGGGTTATAGAGCACTGAAAGTCTGAAAGAGTAGGTGGAAATTTGTATTAGCTCAAGAGGATTATTTATCATTGTTTTCATAGAAAAGGAAGACTAGGTCTATTATTTTTGAACAAGAATCCTTGGTCTTTGGAGGGTCTTGCTTATTCATGACTCCATATAACCCCAACTTCAACTTCTTACAGGAGGATCAAATGAGAGTAGCCCACTTTAGGGATATCCCTTGGAGGGATGATTTACATTTCTTTTGAGACTCATAGTAAGAAGGATACTACATATGCTAAAATTTGTGTCCAAATGGATGTGTAGACACAAAATCACGCACTTTGGGTAATTATCTAGTCTAGATTGCATACTACTATTCATATGATTCCTAAGTAAGAAAAATACTAATTAACCCATGTCTTTGGACATATTTTCTTTCTTTCTATTGCCAATTTTGGTCTTGCACACTTTATTTCTTAGTATGACCTCTGACCCTTCAGTTTCTCTGAGTCTAGACACCAACACCCATGCAGGACACCAGCGTCAGGTGCCCTCATCCCCTTTGGGCACCCCTGACCTCTTTGTACTTTACTCACATCTTTTGGGTCCTTTCTATTCATTTGAGCATCTTATCTTTTTGGTAGTCAGTATTTTCAGAGGTTAATTATGAAATTCAAGCAAAGGAATCATATAAATATAAAATTATGTGACCATAATAAAGGACCAAGCACTAAACATTAGCTATCACCACCTAAGGTTGCATCCAAAGGCTATTCAAGAGCTTTCAAGCATCCATTATAGCATCCATTCAAGGGCAAGGGACTGCATTCTTCTGCATACACTTCATAGGAGAGGAAGTTCATTCTATTCCATGCACACATCTACTTACATTTTCTTACATCTAGTTATTTTCTCGCTATCAAGTGTGACACGCACAAGAGCCACCTAGGGCATGATTCTGCACACACACACCTAGAACTACATTGGTTCTGAAATGTAGTACAAAACTCAATCATAAGATCACTTGTTTGACAGTTGAGGACAATCTAACTCCTCATTTGCATTCTTTTCTTTTTTGGATTTGATGCACTCTTTAAGGGTTTTGCAGGTCAATATTTCATTACAGGTTATCAGTGACATCAGCAATCATTGTGCAGCATACTAGAGACTAAAGATGAAAAGGATAAAGAACACCTTGCGACTAGTCAAATATAGTTTTTGATCATTTTAGGCAGTCACAGGTGCCCAGTACTAGTCTGTGTCACCCGCAGGTGCCCCTGTCCCTTTCCTGGTGCACCTATGTCCAAGTAAATTGTCAAATTTACAATTTTTTGAGGTTCTGTGTGATACTTCTCCCTCTTTGTTCATCGGGTTAGCACTTCAACACAATCCATATTTGGTTGCAAATTAGCTAAGTCCTTTTTCCTCCTCTTTGCAACTAGGGTTTCATATTTACTTAGCTTAATTTACTTGGGTCCATTTATGTACTCTCATTGCTTATGTTTATTTATTGTTATCTTGCAATTATTATTAGGCATCTATTTATTTCAATATTTTCTTAATCATTTGGTGAACCCGCGTCTGAATACTCTTGGATCCTTATTTAGTGCATCATATTTTTATCATAGCTCCTAAGGTTTGTCAAATCTCTTTGTCTGAATTACTTCAAATGTATTCACCTTGTAAAGGGGTTCTCCAAAAAATACCTAGACACCATGTATCTTTCTAAGGATACGCCACCCGCTCAAGTCAGTGCTATCTTTGATAAAAAAAAATTATGACTCTCTTGGTTCTACTTCTAATCAATCTATTTGCACATCCATTCAAGCTTTGCATTCTTTATTTCAAGACAAATTTCAGGCTATTGAATCCATGATCGCATCTCTCAAATATGAGATACAACATCTTAAGGATGTTTCTCAGGCTCATGTTTGTTCTCCTTCTACATCTCATCTTCATTCTATGTCTTCTACATGTGCTCATATTAGTGAACCTCAATTTTTTCCGCTCCCCGATTCCTATCACATTTGACCTGCAATGCTTAGGAACATGATATTCTTACTGAGCTCCTTAGTCATCAATTAATTAGTTTTCCATCTACTCATTGTTATCCTCCACATCGGCTGGAAAAATATCAAGATCTTCCAAATTGCAATTATCATCAAATCAATGGACATAATGATAATGATTTCTATGCTATACAATGTTGAATCAAACATCTCGAGTGTTAAGGTTTTATCTCATTCGCTACACAAAATTCAGTTCCATGCCCATCTACAAATGTTACATCCAAATGGGCTCATAAATCTACTCCTATTTATAATGAGCATCATGCTTCCACTTCTCATGTTCCTTCTTCACTCACTCAAGTTCCACCTATGCAATCTACTCAAACCAAACAACCTCCTCTAAAACTCAATTCAACACCTCTTCCTACTATGTCATCTGCAACATTACCAAGTCAACCTAAGAAATCACCTCTCAAGGCTCCTTCTCCATCACCTCCTCCTGCTAAGTCATCTATAGTATTACCAAGGAAATCTAAGCCACCTCCTCTAAATCTCAGTTCAACTTGGCCTCTAATCAAGTCTTCTACAGTGATATCAAATATTCCACCACAGTGTAAGGCTTCTAAACCATCACCAATTTTGTGTCCAATAACTTTTGTTAAGGATACTACTCCTTACATTAATCCATTGTGTGTCATTACCTGATCTCTTTTATCATCACACACTTGGGGGGCATCACACTTATTTCTCCCCCTATATCATCGACATGTGTCTTATATTATCATCATTTCACATCAAGTCTATCACAAACAACATACACATCTTGATATGATATTATCGTCATTACCCGATGATGCACTCTTTGTGCTACGGTTCACACTTGACTGTTGAGGGAATCCTATACACATGAACCTTACACACTACACATCATATTACACATGACATGTTTGACGCACTCATATTCATCACTACATAATCAACACACTTCTGACACCTTCTTCTTAAAACTTATTCAACATCACATACTACACATTCACAATGCATACTTCTCATGCCTATTAATCAATACAAATGCAACACAATTACAACACATACTCTTTGGGCATATTTAACACAAACATCTTACACAATCTACATATCCATAGCACATGTTGTACTCGACACTTTAACATACAACACAACCTACTACAAGTCTGACACATTCACAATACATCTCTCTTAACATAGGGCATTATATACTCAACATGCCCACAATAAATCTCTTTCGACAACATTCAATACAACTTTGAAGCAACATCTTACACAAAGTGACACATTCATGACACCTTTCTCTCCTCCGAAAATAGTCCAAGACATTACATATCCAACATATCTATCACACAATAAACACAACACTCCACCCTATGAAACACTTTAGTCACACGGTCCATACTCGACTGATGAGGGTCTACATCTCAAATGGACCTAACCACACTCACACATTCACTCACTCACTTACATTATATGCTCTACGCTCTATTGATCATATATTTCTAGCGTACCATTGAAACCATTTCTTGATGACGTACTCTTGTTCTACGGTTCATTCTTGATTGCTGAGGGGGCATGTATATATGAACCTCATCTCATGCACACTCATTCACACTCACTCGGGGGGCACGTGGCTCCTATCACACTAATTATGCATTCCATTCCATCTCATCCATCCATAGGATGTTGCATATCTTGGTCACATTTAGTCTTGCTTACATTTACTTGTTACATGTACACTTTATTACACATGCTAGATAAATATCTTGTATGTTGTTATCTTTTCCATATACACATGCACATTCACTTTCCTTCTAGTTGTGATCGCATGATTTACACAGATCGATACATGAAACATGGATGATTGGAACAATACCTATTACCAGTCCCATAATGGCTCCTGGGGGCATCCACTTTCATACACTAAATGTGTTATTGTTTCATTTTTCATAGCATATTACTTTATCATATTATACATACCTTGACATACTTATCCTTTTAACATTATAATGAGTGTTTCATGTGTAAAATTTTTCTTGCATGTATATTTTCTTCCATAGTGGTATGTTACATTAATTGTCATTGTTTTCCACTATTTGTGGGCTTTATCCTTTGTCTTGTGTGCATACTTGTCTGATTTTGGCCTAGTCAGCCTTGATTGTCTTGCGACATTGTGAGTGATATCTTGCGACATCATGAGTGATGTCTCATGTTTGAAACCTACATTTCACGGTCTATGTTGTCTTCTTGCTTCTTATCTTACACATTTTCTGCTTATTTGTTAGCTTACATTTTACATGCGTGTTTGTACTAACACTTGTCTCATATCCACTTTGTTTATGTGTGCCTTGGTTTCTACCAAGCACACTCCCTTCCCCTTAAAGGGCATCAATTTCAGCACAACAAGTGGTCCTCCTTTGGGCCGCATGCTCCTCAACGACATCACATGAGCCCCAAATGAGGGGGGCATCATTTGGGTGAATCAGCCACCGCATATAATAATATACACGCATCACACACAACAGTTTAATATCGGTACATTACAGTCATTAGCATCCGACAATAGTCAAAATCTGACTTGGGTCCTTACTACAACATGTAGACACAAAATTATGCACTTTAGACATTATTTAGCCCGATCTTATACTACTATTTATAAGGTTATCAAGTGAATAAAGTACTAATTAATCCCACCTTTTGGCCATCTTTATTTTATATTTTATTTCATCATTCCCACATATTTTCTTATACTTATCCATCCATTTCACAACTACCCCGTCATTCTAGCCCAAAATCAAGGTGCCCCAGCCTATACTGGGGTGCCTCAGGGAGCCCTAGTCCTACCCTAGGCGCCCCAATCTATGCACATCCTTTCCCACTTATTTTTGGGGGTATTTCTAGTCATTTTTCATCCTTATCCTTCTCTCTGTTATCCTTGTTGGGATTAACTACAAAATTAAGCTTTAGAGTCTTATAAATATAAATTTATAAGACCATAATGAGGGTCCTAATGTCACATACTACTACCACTCCATTTAGAGTTGCATCCATTACATCACTTGCATCCACATAGTGACATGCATCAAGGCTAGGAGATTTGTATCACACACACTGCATAGGGGGAGGTATTTTATTCGTTTACATGCACACATGATATTTACATTTTCTGTAGTTACTATTGCTCACTACTTCAAAAAGTGTGACTGACACAAGAGCACCTAGGGCACGACATGCACACACTCACCATAACTACATCTGGGTCTAAAATGTTGTGTAAGGCTCTAATTTGGTGGCTGAGGTCAGTCTGACCCATTCATTTGCATCTTTATTTTTTCTACGGTTTGATACTTCCTTTTGTATTACAGGTCATTATACAGCTCATCCGGTGAATCCAGTGTGACAGACAAGCAGGGTCCCGGATCAACTTGGGACCATACTAGAATATGTTTCTAAGATTTTACACAGATCAGAGTGCCCAAACTATAGACCAAGGCGCCCCAGTACCCTCCCATGTGCCTCAGTCATTTCAGATCATCCAGATATGGTCTTCGCAGGGTCCTTGAGTGATCGTCTGCTCTTACAAATTTTATTCCTAGATATGTGACATTGTGTGACAGTCTCTTTGAATCAACTAAGTCATTTCTCTTCCTTCGCTTACATACTTAGGGTTTTACTTTACTTAGAATAATTATTTTATATTGTTTTCATACTGCTTTGGATTATTTATATAGTTTTTTAGTCCTCCTAATTAGATTAACATTATTATCCTATACCCCATTTAGGTTTTATTTTTGTTAATCATTTTGGTGAACCCGACGTCTCTTTATAGCACCTTTTAGGGTTTTGCATTTGCACCTCCCATCATGGGTTAATGTCATAGAAATTCATCCTCCTGTAACTCTTCCACTACTCTATAATTTGATATTTGTTGTCGTGCTTTCATCGACTTTCCTACCGCTACTTCTAGTTATAGCCCTTGTTCTTCGTTCATTCAAATTCCATCTTCTGGAATGGATCCTCGTGTCATTGAAGATGTTGTTACCACTTATTTATGCACTATTAATCCTGCCACCCTAGGTTAACTTGTAGCAAAATTCCAAGCTCTCCCTCCTGACCCCATAGTTACCCTACCACCATTAAGGCACCCCAAGGTCCCTTACCTTCACTTTTCCCTTCTCCTACATTGGACATAAATGAATCTAGTACTACATTACTTCTCCCTACTTCTCCACCCACAATTGGTTCTCAACCTCGAAAAAATTCACATGACTTAGTTCTTACCATCTGCATGGTTGATACGGTCCCTTCTACTTCACCACTTACTCCTGTTGTTACCAACAATCTAATATCGTCCACCATGCCTACCACACAATACTTGGTTGCTTTTCATATTCCTCCCTTGTCCCCTTTTCTATATGAAATTCCATTCGTAGCCACTCTTCGCATACTTAGTACAATATCTTCCCCACCGTCTATTACTACTACCACTATCGTGTCATACCAGGGACCGTTACCGGCTCTAGATATCGTACCACTTTCTCCGCTATCATCCGCCTCCTTAACATGCCCACCATTCACTTTCATTCTCTTCATAAATAATTCTTATTGGGAGCACATACCACTAAACACGTCATGTACAACCACCGTATGTTCACATGATGGTCTCTTTTGACTTGGTTTTTATTTCAATGACCTTCATACTCTTTTATAGGATCCACATTTGTATCATGGTTCTTTCATTCTCATGGTCACCTATGGCCTGTGTGTTTTCCACCTTGTTGTCCATATCGCAAGTTATCCTACTACTTCTCAACTTACACTTGGCCAGTCTTGGCTAGGTTATATTGGAGGAACAATTGATCCTAAGCGTGTTTATATCACATTCCCCATGCCATTTGCCACAACTCGCATTTGTAGTAGTTCCTTTCTTTGGAATACACCCAACTTCACTATTTGGTATGCTTAAGGATTTCCATTACCATTACCCCCCTTTTCGGATGAACAATATGCCATGGACATGTACATCTTATGTATTCATGGTTACTTGGATGACAAACCACATACCCTTCCTTATCAAGTTTCCCATGTTTTCCAATATAATTTCGATATTACTCTTGATGATCCTTTAGACGATCTAGTTCATCTATTTCCTTTGTGTGTTAATGTTGATCCACCACTGGCTCCAATATGCTCTATATCCACCACTGTGGTTGATGACTCTCACCCTTACAATCCTCCATCTAACAAACACTTATTGGAGGCTATACAAGTGCTATAAGTTCAGTGTCAATCCATGGAAGGGTAAGTGCAGCAAGTTGGGGGACAAAAAAGGGGTCATAAGTGGACATCATGTTGCAACTAACAACATAATATCAACTTGTAGGGATTATTAGCAATACATACGCTCAAAATTAGAAAAATTTATTTTAATATGAATCGTAGCATCCGAAATCTAGTTTCTAAAATACTAATTTTTTTAAAAAATGGACAAGATTATCTATATTAAACTCTCAAAATTCAATGACTTGGTATTTATTTTAAAAAACGCCTATAAGATTATAGTCTGTTTGCCCACAATTTGGATGACCAAAAATTGATATATATTTTTCTCCTTTGGTGAGAAGTTAGATGCCACTATCTATCTTGGGATGAATTTTATTTTGTATTTTTTTGAGCAATATTTTATTTTTTATGATTTTTTCCATGAAAGTGGTATGAAAACATAAAGAAAACAGAGCACTTTCCGTTTGCCCGCCATAACTTCATCAAAAAATATTGAAATCAAATAATTTTTTTTTGAACATGTATATAATTTCACCATGGTTGGGATGGTATAAGTTTTATCACATTCTGATAAGTGAAACAAAATTTGCAGTCTTAAATGTAGACATAAACATTCACTGGAAAAAGTGTCTTAAAGACCTACTATTAGTAAAAAATTATAAAATGATATTTATCCTATTCTATTCACTTTAAAATCAGTATTTATACAAAACTAACAGTCTCCCCTACGCAATGGTACCATTTTTATGACATATTTTTTACTTTTCGGCATGGCCCAAGTCTGTGGAAGACTAAATTTGATGTTTTGTTGTTTTTAATGTAAAATTCGGGATTTGATGTCCACTTAATTGTCCCCCAACTTGGTGCACTTACCCGGAAGCCATAATTTCCTCTCTCCATGTTGCGATAGAGAAAATTAAGGATGCCTTTACCCCACATGCTCCTACTACTCCTACAGCTTCTGCGTCATCCACGTCCACTACCAGTCTCCTCACTGATCCACCAACTATACCATTACCTATGCCTCTTATCTTTCCTTCTAATGTTATGCCGCAGGACATTCTTTGCCACCTTCTTCATCACCAACTCATTTCTCTATTGTCTAATCATCACCATCCTCCATCTCAGCTAATACAATATCATGATCAACCATTTCACCTCTACTATTGGATTCGAGGGCATCATACTGACTCGTGTCACACTTTGAGCCATATTATTCTTGATCTCCAGCAATCAGGGCTCCTCCCATTTTCTACACCACCACCTCCTATTCCACATTCCCCTCGTCTGGGTCATTTGGCTCATGTCTCTCATAGTAGCACTACCCATCACCCATCTCAACAGCACCCCTTCCTCTATCATTCACCACCTCGACCTTCATCTTCTATTTATCCTTCGCATACATGTAGCGTTCATTCACTGGCACCAAATTTATCTACTATATCCCCACTCGTGGATCGTGGTCCTACACTTTCATCATCCCCGTAACCTATCGATGGACCTCCATCCCTTGACCTTATTGGTTGACTCCTCCTTCATACTCGCTTGGGGGGTATAGTCACTACACAGTCCCCCCTTCCTCATATTAGCGTAGTTGCACCTCTACTCTTTGTATTCTTCTTCTCATATAGGTATATTTCTTACACATTTTAACACTCTCATTACCCGATGACACACTCTTGTGCTTCAGTTCACACTAGAATGTTGAGGGATTACCATTACATTGAACTCCACACATTGCACTCTAGGTTCTACACATTTACATTTTATCATTAGTTTTATACATAGCCTACATCTTACATTATCTTATACATCCCTCATATATTAGTCATTTATACATCATTTATCTTATGCATACTACACTAGTCATCATCTCACCTTTGTATAGTTTTGCATCTCGTCCTTACATCCTATATTTATGTTAGGTTACATTATATATGGGTATAGCTTTACATATCATCCCTACATATTTTATCTATAACTACCACTGCAACTCACATCATTTCCACACCCTACATTTCATACAGTACATACCCCCCATAACACACCAATACAATTGTTGTATATACTTTACAAGCAATACAATTTGATACAAGAAAAGGCACCACTATTTTTTTAAATAAAAAAGCACCATTCCACATTATTACAAGTGAGGCGCCATAATGTCCATGAGTGTGTTCACTTTGAATTCCAACTTTATATTTGATGCCCATTTGACCTTAGAAGTTCTTCTAATATCTTGGGCATACGATGGATTTTGGAGCACATTTATTTGGATAGAGATAATTTTTTAGCCTTACACATTGGTGTATCTAAATTGATAACATTTTTCATCTCTCAGTGGGATATATGCGATGAAATTATTAATAATTACAATATTAAAAAAAGGCCAAGATAAGGGCTTAGAGATTGATATCTTTGACATTTTTCATAAAGATGTAAGAAAGATATATGTACTATATTTATCCATTTTTGTATTTATAGATGAGTTTAAAATAAGAGAAAACAAAAATAGCATATTCTTTACAACCAATACAATTTAACTTCAAAAAATTATTAGGAAACCAACGAGTTTACGTAGATATCAACATATCTACCCCATGATTAATGGAGTTAACATATCGCTCATTAGACTTGTTGAGTAAGTGTATATCTATATTTAAGCCTTCCTTTGGAGCAACAATGACTAAAGGTGTTACTCCCTTAACCTATTGCTTGTATTAGGATATGAGTAGTTGACTTGTGGCTTACCATATCATTTTATTATGTCATTTATACTTTCTCATGCTTATTAGGTCAGCCTTAATGATGGCCATAACATATGAATAGTATATATAGGGGATTGTAGGTAGTAGTTTATCATCATTCGGGCATTTGAGTCTTATTGTATGGTTTGAAGGTTGCCCCCTCAAAGTGGCAAAGCTATTTTAATTGCATATTGAGATCATTTATCTACAATATTGTGTTATTTGGTGTTCTATTTCTACTCATAATCTGAATTGTACAAGTAATTTCATTACAAGTGGTATCAGAGCTGCGATACAAGCCAAAATTAGGATAAAACCCTAATTTTTTGTTTCCACTATATCTTGTTAACCAAGTGAATTTATTAAGATTATTGTTTATCCATGGTTGTGAATCATTCCAAGTAAGATTCCCTAAAAATTTTAGACTTTTTTTCTTTATTTTGCAAAAGTTATTGCAAATTTAGGGTTTTTCATAAAATCACTTCCTAGGCTGCAATTTGTCAAATTTTTCCAAATTCTTTACATTTTCAGGAAATCTCTCAAAAAAATATTAGTAGTATCTTCTTTTTTTAATTTCCTATTCAGCCATATTTGTATCGAAAACCCTAAACCCTAGGGTTTGACATCATGGTGGAGCCTTCCACAAGAGCCAAAAAAAATCCTGTCACTCCGAGTAAAACCCCAGATAAAGATGGGGTAGTGATTGAAGAGTTGGAGTCAGAAGGGGTAAATACATATTCCTCAATACTAGGGTTTACCTCAGTTGATCATAAGGTGAGCCAACTCGAGTATGATCTATGAAATCTACAATCTGAGATGGCCTGTAAAGGAGACATATACCAAATCAATCAGCGGTTGGATGATATCATGCAACATATAAAGGGTAAACAGTCTGTCCCAAATCAGCCCCAACTCAACCAAGGAGGATCTTCAGTTCGTAATAATGGGAAAAATAACCAGGTTGGATCACTTTTCCATCCCAATCAGAATCCAACTTATTCTCAACCACGGAACATGATGTCGAAAGTGGAGATGCACAAATTTGATGGGAAGGATCCAATGAATTGGATAAAACAAATGGAGAATTTATTTGAATTACATCAAACCCCATCAGGAAAAAAGGTGACCTTGGCATCCCTATATCTTGAACTAGACCAATTCACCTGGTATCGATGGTTATGTGCTCAGAGGCAGAAGAATGGTCTCAGTGTCACTTGGACAGTTTTTACCGAGGAATTGCAATTGCACTATAGTTCCATTGTTTCAGATAACTACTTTAGTCAATTGGAAAAGTTATGAAAAACATGATCAGTCAAAGATTATGTGCATCAATTCCATAACCTATCCTTAAGGGTGGAGAATATTACAGAATGGAATCTGAATGACCTGTTTCTTAGGGGTCTTAAGGACCACATTGAGCATGAGGTACGTATGTTTAATCCACTCAAGCTTTCTGATTCTATTATCATGGCACGTAGAGTAGAGGAAAAATTTATTTACAATAGGAGGTGGCTTTTCACTAACACCAGAGACTGTAGTACCTCTTCCCCATCATTCGCTCGGGAAATTAGACCGAATCCTCAACAAATGGAAGAAAAGAGAGTAAAAGGATTATGTTTTAACTGTGACACCAAATATGGACTAGGACACAAATGTGGTGAGAAGAAGTTGTTCTATATTGAAGGAGGAAATGAGGATGAAGAGGAAGTTACAATTATAGGAGAGGTTGAGGAACCAATAGAAGATGAAGTAGAGGATCACCAACCTACAATTTCTTATCATGTGTTGTCAGATATTAGTACTCCTCAAACACTCAAGGTTATTGGCTATCTCAAAAAATAGAAGGTGACGATGTTGATTGACTCAGGGAGTACTCATAATTTCATAAATAGTAAGTTAGTTGCCCGCCCCAATTGTTTTATTTACCCAGCTCCAAAAATGCAAGTTAGGATTATGGATGGTGGGACAGTCAAGTGCACAAGAAAGTGTCATAGTATCAAGCTTTCCATGGGAGACTACATGTTAGACTCACCTATGTTTTCTATTTCTATGGAGGGGTAGATATTGTTTTGGGTGTCCAATGGCTCATAACTTTGGGTACTATAGAGATGAATTTCCAAGAATTGTTCATGTGATTTCATTCAGAAGGAAGGAAAATACAATTGAAAGGGATGGTAGCCAAGTCTCCATAATTATTAGCTCTCATCAGATGCAGAAGGTTCTCAAAAAAGGAGTAGATGGATTTGTAGAAAAGTTATTTTCCATAGAGGTACAAAATACAAAGTCTTCAATGTCACCGATCTTCATAAGATTGTTGATGCTCACTCATTTATTTTTGATGCAATTCCAAAGGGACTACCACTAGTTAGGGATCATGATCATGCCATTCAGTTGATTCTAGGGAGCTAACCACCTAACATCAGACCATACAGATACCCATATTCCAATAAAAGTGAGATCGAGAAAATGGTGCAGGAAATGTTGAAGGAAGGTATCATCAGGCATAGCCAGAGCATATATTCTTTGCCAGTGGTCATGGTACATAAGAAGGATGAAACATGGAGGATTTTGTCCAGCTTACCAAGAACTCAACAAGTACACCATCAAAGATAAGTTTCATATTCCAGTAATTGATGATTTACTTGATGAATTGCATGGTGTTATTTATTTCACAAAATTAGATCTTCGTTCGGGGTACCATCAAATTAGAATAAGAGAGGAAGATGTTCATAAAATGGCTTTCAGGACTCATGAGGGCCATTATGAGTTTTTGGTAATGCCCTTTGGTCTTACAAATGCTTCCTCAACATTTCAAAGCTTGATGAACCACTGTTTTTAGGCCATTTTAAAGGAAATTTGTATTAGTTTTCTTTGATGACATATTGATTTATAGTAAGACATGGGAAGAACACTTGCAACATGTAGATAAAGTGTTGGAAGTTTTGGAGAAACATAAGCTCTATGCAAATCCATCCAAAGTTCTTTTGGTGTATAAGAGGTAGAGTACTTGGGTCACATTGTATCCCATGAAGGTGTCAAAGTTGATCCTCAGAAGATCAAAGCTATGGTGGAATGGCCAAGGCCCAAAACTCTCAAAAATCTCTTAGGGTTCCTAGGACTAACAGGGTACTACAGAAGATTTGTGAGGGGATATGGTAGAATCAAAGCTCCACTCATTGCATTGCTAAAGAAGGATTCCTTCCATTGGACAAATGCAACCACTAAATCCTTTGAGTAGTTGAAGGAAGCCATGTGCACCACCCCAGTTTTGGCTACTCCCAACTTCTTAAAAACCTTCATTGTTGAGTGTGATGCTTCAGGATCAGGATTGGGAGCGGTTCTAATGCAGGAAGGAAGACCAATTGCATTTGAGAGTCGTCAATTCAAAGGAAAAGATCTGCTCAAACATGTCTATGAGAAATAAATTGTGGCTATTCTTCATGCAATCAAGCAATGGAGGCCCTATCTAATGGGTAGACGCTTCAAGGTGAAAACTGATCATGATAGTCTCAAATACTTTTTGGAGATAAGGTTATCATCTGAGGAACAACAAAAGTGGGTAACAAAAATGTTGGGTTATGATTTTGAAATCATATACAAAAAGGGTAAAGAAAATGTAGTATTTGATGCGCTGTCTAGAAGGGATACATCAACAGATGCATTACTATGTGCAATGTCCATGTTGAAGGCTGATTAGGTAGATGAAGCAAGATTGGAATGGGATCAGGACAAGGATACACAATCTCTAATACAAAATATCAAGAAAGGTTCTATAACATCTAATAAATTTGAGTGGAAAGGTAATGCCCTATGGTACAAGGACAGGTTATACTTGTGCAAAGATTCTGAGTTGAAGCATAAGATTCTTGCAGAGCTACATGCATCACCTATTGGAGGACACTCTGGGTTTTTGAAGACATATCATAGAATAAAAAGAGAATTATTTTAGGAAGGACTCAAGGGTGATGTACAAAAGTTTGTATTAGAGTGTTTAGTGTGCCAACAGAACAAAGGTGAAACCATTAAGACACCAAGTCTATTGCAACCATTACCAATTCCTAGCCAGAGATGGGAGGAGGTCTCCATGGATTTCATCACAGGATTGCCTTGTTTAGAGGGTAAGAATGTTATTTTGGTGATTGTGGATAGGCTCACAAAATATGCCCATTTTTGTGCCCTGTCACACCCATTTGTAGCCAGTACAGTCGTAACTATTTTTTAGGAGATAGTTCAAAAGCTACATGGAACCCCAAAGATAATTGTAAGTGATCATGATCCTATTTTCACAAGTAATTTTTGGACAGAATTATTTGCATGTTTGGGTACTCAGCTAGCTCATAGTTCATCTCACCATCCTCAAACTAATGGGAAAACAGAAGTGGTCAATAAATGCTTAGAGGGGTATCTACATTGTTTTGTATCAGATAAGTAGGAATGTTGGGTTAAATGGCTACCACTTGCAGAATGGTGGTATAACCCATCTTTTCATACCTCTTCTCAAATGATCCCATTTTTAGCATTATATGGTTACCATCCACCATCTATCACTTCTTCCTTGAGGGTGCAAACTAAGGTCAGAGATGTTGAGGAACACATTCAACATCAACAACAACAAGTTTTGGCTAGTTTGAAGGAGAATTTGGCATTGTCACAAAACAAGATGAAACAATAAGAAGATCAACACTGTAGTAAAAGACATTTTGAAATTGGTGACTGGGTTTTTGTACTTCTATAGCCTTAACAAGTAGATGTCCCTAAAGCAACAAAAAAAGGACAACAAACTTGCTCCTAAATATTATGGTCCTTATCAGGTTCTACAAAAAAATGGAAGTGTTGCTTATAAACTAGAGTCGCCTCAATCTTCACGCATACACCCAGTATTCCATGTTTCCTTCCTGAAGAAGGTTATTGGAAAGAAATTTGCAGCCCAAACAAAGCTACCAAAACTTGATGAGGAAGGAAGAATTATTTTGGAGCCCGAGAAGATTCTGCAAACACGTACTAAGAGGCTGAGAACTAGAGACATTAAGGAATATTTGATCAAGTGGAAGAATCTGAGCATAGAGGATGCGACCTGGGAGGATGAAGGTTTTTTACAACAACATCCAGGATTATTCAACATTGAGGACAACATTGGTTTGAAGCAGAAGGGCATGCTACATCCTTAACCTATTGCCTGTATTAGGATATGAGTAGCCGACTTGTGGCTTACCATATCATTTTATTATGTCATTTATACTTTCTCATGCTTAGTAGGTCGGCCTTGGTGATGGCCATAACATATGAATAGTATATATAGGGGATTGTAGGTAGTAGTTGATCATCATTTGAGCATTTGAGTCTTATTGTATGGTTTGGAGGTTGCCCCCTCGAAGTGGCGAAGCTATTTTAATTACATATTGAGATCATTTATCTGTAATATTGTGTTCTTTGGTGTTCTATTGCCGCTCATAATCTGAATTATACAAGTAATTTCATTACAAAAGGGCATCTGATCTGTCAAATTCACTAGAATTTGGAGCTCACTCTATTTAGCTAGAAAATATGTTTTTAAGCCTTACACATTGGTGTATGTAGATTGACACCATTCATCATCAATTACTGGGAATTATGTGATAAAATAATTAATAATTACAATATGAAAAAGGTCCAAAATAAGGGTTTTGAGATTAATATCTCTCTGACATTTTTCAAAAGATGTAAGAAAGATATATGTACTAGTTTTGACCAACTTTGTAGATGAATGAGTTCAAAATAAGAGTTTTTTTTTTCTGAAAAAATGGTATATGCTTTACAACTGATACAATTTTAGTTCTTTTTAATGGGAAACTAATGATTTTACATAGATATCGACATATTTGTCCCATGATGAATGGGATTAACATATATCTAATTAGACTTGTTGAGTAAGCGCATAGTTGTTCAGAAAGATGTAAGAAAGATATATGTACTAGTTTTGACCATCTTTGTACATGGATGAGTTCAAAATAAGAGGATTTTTTTTTTTACAAAAAATGCTATATGCTTTACAACTGATACAATTTAAGTTCTTTTTTATGGGAAACTAATGATTTTACATATGGTATCGACATCTTTGTCCCATGATGAATGGATTTAACATATAGCTAATTAGACTTGTTGAGTAAGTGCATATTTGTATCAAAGCCTTGCTTTGGCTAAGTAGCGACGTCCAGGCGGCATCCAATCCACCAAATTCACTTAGGGAACAATCCTAGCCCTATCTATTTGACTCCTCGCCCTCACTCCCATCCCCGCACCCCCTTCAAAAAGATGTAAGAAAGATATATGTACTAGTTTTGACTATCTTTGTAGATGGATGAATTCAAAATAAGAGGATTTTTTTTTTGAAAAAAAAAATTATATGCTTTATAACTGATACAATCTAAATTCTTTTTTTATGGGAAACTAATGATTTTACATAGATATCAACATCTTTGTCCCCGTGATGAATGGAGTTAACATATAGCTAATTAGACTTGTTGGATAAAAACAAATTATATGCTTTATAACTGATATAATTTAAATTCTTTTTTATGGGAAATTAATGATTTTACATAGATATCGACATCGTTGTCCCATGATGAATGGAGTTAACATATAACTAATTAGACTTGTTCAGTAAGCAAATATTTGTATCGAAAACCTTCTTTTCGTTTAGTAGCAATGACTAGACAACATCCAATCCATTAAAGTCACTCAAGGAACAATTCTACCCTTATCTATTTGACTCATCGCCCACATTCCCATCCCCCCACGCCCCCCTTTAGAAATATGTAAGAAAGATTTATGTACTATTTTTGACCATCTTTGTACATGGATGAGTTCAAAATAAGAGGATTTTTTTTTTTGCAAAAAATGCTATATGCTTTACAACCGATACAATTTAAGTTCTTTTTTATGGGAAACTAATGATTTTACATATGGTATCAACATCTTTGTCCCATGATGAATGGATTTAACATATAGCTAATTAGACTTGTTGAGTAAGTGCATATTTGTATCAAAGCCTTGCTTTGGCTAAGTAGCGACGTCCAGGCGGCATCCAATCCACCAAATTCACTTAGGGAACAATCCTAGCCCTATCTATTTGACTCCTCGCCCTCACTCCCATCCACGCACCCCCTTCAAAAAGATGTAAGAAAGATATATGTACTAGTTTTGACTATCTTTGTAGATGGATGAGTTCAAAATAAGAGGATTTTTTTTTTTGAAAAAAAAAAATATGCTTTATAACGGATACAATCTAAATTCTTTTTTTATGGGAAACTAATGATTTTACATAGATATCAACATCTTTGTCCCGTGATGAATGGAGTTAACATATAGCTAATTAGACTTGTTGGATAAAAACAAATTATATGCTTTATAACTGATATAATTTAAATTCTTTTTTATGGGAAATTAATGATTTTACATAGATATCGACATCGTTGTCCCATGATGAATGGAGTTAACATATAACTAATTAGACTTGTTCAGTAAGCAAATATTTGTATCGAAACCTTCTTTTCGTTTAGTAGCAATGACTAGACAACATCCAATCCATTAAAGTCACTCAAGGAACAATTCTACCCTTATCTATTTGACTCATCGCCCACATTCCCAACCCCCCACGCCCCCTTTAGAAATATGTAAGAAAGATTTATGTACTAGTTTTGACCATCTTTATAGATGGATGAGTTCAAAATAAGAGGACTTTTTTTATTAAAAAAAATAGTATATGCTTTACAACCAATACAATTTAAGTTTTTTTAGTATGGGAAACTATTGATTTTACATAAGTATCGACATCTTTGTCCTATGATGAATTGAGTTAACATATAGCTAATTAGACTTGTTGAGTAAGCACATATTTGTATCGAAGCCTTCCTTTGGCTAAGTAGTGATGACTAGACGGTATTCAATCCATCAAAGTCGCTCAGGGAGCAATCCTAGCCCTATCTATTTGACTCTCCACCCTCACCCCCACCCCCCCTCATAACCATCTTTGTAGATGGATGAGTTCAAAATAAAAGAAAACCTTTTCATGTCATATACTTTACAACCAATACACTTTTTTTTAAAAATGATGGGAAACCAATGGTTTACATAGATATTGACATCTCTGCCCCATCCTAGCTCTATTTGTTTGACTCTCCACCCTTAGTCCCATCCCTCCAACCCCCCATAACCATCTTTGTAGATGGATGAGTTCCAAATAAGAGAAAACCTTTTTTTTATGTTATATGCTTTTCAACCAATACATTTTTTTTTAAATGATGAGAAACCAATGATTAACATAGATATTGACATTTTTGCCCCATGATGAGTGAAGTTACTATATAACTAACTAAACCCTAATAGTGAGTAAGCCTATATATGTATCCAAGTGTTTCTTTAGCCACACAATGACAACTAGAGGGGCATATATGAGGGAACAATCTTGACCCTATCCATGACTTGTCTTTCCACACTCTTTTCTTGCTTGTCACATCCACTTGATAAATTCTCACTTTATTTAAACAATGTCTAGCCTATATATTTATCCTACTAGAATATATATAAAGATAGGTCATATACATGCATACTTACATGCACACACACATAATGTGTGTGTGTGTGTGTGTGTGTGTGTGTGTAAATATATATGTATGTATGTATATACCTATGTACATGTTTAAACATATATGTATATGTATTTATGTGTATATGTATGTATATATTTGTGTACATTTATGTGTATGTGTGTATACACACACATATATTTATTTATTTATGTGTATGTGTGCTGGGGAAAAGAGACATGAAGTAAAGTTTGTTACAAAATAAATCTTTTTGTATTTAATATCATAATGGATAGTTTAATAAGCCATCATCCTCAACATTAAACTACAATTTAATTTTAAAAAGTTAAAATACCAATTTTTTTTTTAATAAAATAACACCAATCCATCATTATTCCAAGTGAGGCGCCTTAACGGACTACGGTACCCTTACGGAGTGATGGCAGGTCGTTAGTCGACAACTTCCATTATAAAGATTGAGATGGTTTTGGATAAGGCTTCAATACTTAGTTTTCCACTAGTCGCAATCTCTTTCTTCAAATAGAGAGTGAATTAATCCCAAATTTTGAATCCTGTGGTATTATAGGAAAAACAAAATACAGAGCAATAACTGCAATGTTAATTAAAACAGCTTTGAATTCAGAAATCCTTTTCTTCAAAACTCAAGAAACACGGCAATGATAATGAAGGACAAGGGCATGCTTCCACTTGAGAGCCTTCCTTACGTAGTTACAATCTCATAGAAAGTAAAGTAGCTGTACATTGTGATGGTCTGTTCATATTAAGTGCGAGCAGAGTGGGCCAAATAAGCAAGGGAGCCGACTAAGGGTGCATTGATGTAGGTTGAGGGTTCAGAGTGTTCATAATCATTTCTATCATCGGGAAAATGATCATTGGCATCTGGCCCTCCAACGACTGCTCCTACCAACAAGTTTGGATTGGGTGCATTGCTGTACAATGACTGGAACCCTGCACTGCATCCAATGGTCTGTGGGTGTTGAGCCTTTGAAGGCAGAGAGGAACCTCTGTGGTGAATTCGTTGTGGGTATTTCGGACCATATCCAACCATGTATGACATCTTCAGAGGATTGGAGCCCAGTATATAGTCCACCTGTTTACAAAATAGTTTTTTTATTAAAAAAAAAATTCTGAATCATGAAGTGTGCCAGGTAGCTGGGTCATTAACTGAAAAAAACCTCCCTAAAAGTCCCACCCATAATAAAAAAAATGTAATTTATACCTGGCGTTTTGCAATTGCTCTGAGCCTGCGAGGAGTGACTGCCATTTGGCCGCAGGATACCACATGTTTGGAAGAGCTGAGGTATTTAGCATAGGTCAAAAGTATGAAGGATGCAGATGTAACATACTGCAGATTAGCATCAGGCAACGTATACAGAAGTCCTCCTGTACAGATATGAAGTTAGTTCCAAGTTCTAGTCGCAAACAAACTTACGGATTCAATAAATGATGTTTCACCCACCCGGTGTGTATTTAGACGCAGAAGATGATGTTTCCTGGCAAAATAGAGCAGATATAGTTATCAGCGTGCCCTTTGTAGTCTTGAAGAGACTTCACTTTCCCTATCAAGAACTCCTGCACATCCAACACAAGCCCACTTGCAGTGAATCTACTATAAATAAATACATAGTGAAGTGAATGAACAACTGTGTAAGCATCAAGTTAACAATGTTATACCTTTGATAAAAGAACTCGAGCTCCAACATGTTTATTGTCCCACCCAAATGTGTTGTCTAATTCATCAGCTCCCAAGCTCAGGCCGTTTGTTTGAATGTACCCCAAATATTTGGGATTTCTTGTTGCCTTATGCAGCCACGCAGCTCCCCACAGCAATTCATCCTGACACCCAAACAATGTAAATCAGCTGTGACATTTCAATGCGATATAATCTGATAACATATCATAAACAGAGTTTTCCCCAATAAGATTTATACTAATAATATGCACTGTGGAAGTTTTAAATCTTTAATATCATATTTAGTTTCTTTACCTGGTACCCAGAATAAGAGCAATAGAATGGACAGACTGCAGACTTCAGGGAGTTACTGTATGGCCCTCTGTGCTTATCAGCAAAATCAAATACCTGTGTGAGCGAGAGAGAGATTATAAATATGATTTAAACGATGGAAGTTATACAAAGAAAGAAAGAAATTATATACTTGTATGGCGTTACAGAAATTACCATACCATCATGGCAGCATGAACAAGTCTCTTTGAATAAGAAGGGTCAGACTTGCGAAATACAAGGGATGCAGCTGAAAGTGCTGCAGCCGTTTCAGCAGCAACGTCTGAGCCCGGGTGTTGGCTGTCTATTTTGTATGCAGTTCTGGCAGTGTCCATGTCTTCTGGCCTTTCCCAGCATTTGTGATCATTGTTAGGGTCCCCTACCTGCATGCATCATTTTCATGAAAGCCCACATGAACAACAATAATAACTGCATGGTTAAGCGTGTTTGACCAGTATCAGTACAGTGTTTCGACATTGACCAATTGTTAAAAAGCCCCTATTCAACACTTTCTGTTTGTGCTACGGTAAGAGAGGTCACAAGTTCGAATCAGAAGGATGGATAGTGCTTTTTGCGATAAAGAATATGACAGAAAAAACTGTACCTGAACATATATGGTGCCTGGGTGAGAAGTGGCCTTGAGAAGGTAATCTGTGGCCCAGCGTATGGCTGTCTTTGCATTGGAGAGCTCGGCGCCCATGAATCCGCCAAACTCCAAAACACTCCATGACAGCATTGTCGTTGTGAACGCCATTGGAAACCCAAACTTAACATTGTCTCCTGCATCATAATATCCTCCCACCAAGTCCACCTGCAACGCAAACATTTTCAAAACAAATGTTCATACCATGAAAAACAGAGAAAGGAGAAACAAGAAAAACATTGCATACACGGGCAGAAGCTCCATCCGAGAGACCAGAGTTTCTTCTCCACTTAATGCGTTGATTGGGAGGCAGCTTCCCAGAGCGTTGGCCTTCAAAGAAAAGAATGGCTTTGGACAGGGCTTCCCTGTAGTTATGCGAAGCAGCAGCAGGTTTTGGGTGATGATTATAACTCAGTGAAGTGTTATAATTGGGTGTGGCGCCACTGCCATGTTGAATCCACAAAAAACACACGAAAAACATACCCACAGATGCCCTCATTGTTGGCATGCAAATACTTAACGAACTTAACTAAACAAGAAGACGAGAGGAGAGGAAGGGAATGTGAGGGACGAGTTGCGAGGCATATGCAACGTCGATTTATAGTGCAGAAGAGGGGTGAGGGGCCGTGTTGATAAATTATTGGGCATGGAACAGAGGATACAAATAATTTATTAATAAACTAGTGTTTTAATCCGGTGGAGAAAGTGCATTAATGAGCCGTATAACGGGGTTCCCAACGGTATAATGGTCAGAGAGTTTGTAGGGAGGTCGTTGCCGTCACGATTCAAGTCTGACGTGGACACTTTTTAACTGTTACGCATGTGCGCGCTTGTACGTCGTTGTAACTTGTAAGGCAGGATGCCAGTGGAGTTAAGGTTGACGTCCCTGTACACGTTTTTTCGTTATTTTAGTCGTAAAATACTTCAAATACCATCACGCGTGACTTTCATCTTTAAATAACACTATTTTGTATTTTGGTGGTATTTTTGAAATCCAAAAATTCAAAAATTGTTTGACGTCAAATTTAACCCGCATCTGCCAGCGCTTCATCGCCCTGCAAATTGCACATGGTAAAAAGCTCCATTGGCATTCGGTCGTAACAAGTCAGCATGTTCTTTCCATGTGACTGTTTATTATCTCGGTAACTAATCGCAGGACAGTGGGCCCCACTCCTAGAAAGTACCTATTTAATAAACCTAAAAAGGGTAAACTGTAGATTACATCTATATCTCCTTTGTCTGGTTTTAAAGTGAGTTCAACTATCTGAGTTAGGTTATTTGCCAAGGCTTGACCACTAAGGCCTAGGATTCATCGTGCATCATTTGTTGTTTTCCTTGAAACAAACATGCATAGCACTAGCAGCAGGTGTAATTATATATAAATATGGACATGGTTTCATTCCTTTTACAAATAAATACATGTGAGATATGAACCTTCAAACACTCTACCCGAGGGGTCATGCATATGACATTAAAACCCCAGAAGGGCATGGAGTCAATGAACACATGGATGTCACTAGCAAGAGGAAGGATTCCTTTGTAGCAGTCCCATATCTTAGTATGGAATTGGAGGGGTTCAATATTCTTCTCCATGATCTATACATGCTATGATTAGAGGTATGAACCTTAGAACACTCAAACATGGTCTTTCTTCACAAAATTTTTTTGTTATAATGTCGAAAAAACACTTTATTCTTGGATTTCATTACATAGGCCAATATACTATCTTGATCACATGGAATCTAGTGGAATTGTGTGTTTGTATTCAAACTGATGGGTCCGATTAATCGAATTAAAGGGTAACGGTGTTTATGCTAGATTATTGTGAATTTCATTCAAGAGAGGTTTTTACAAGAGATTATTCATCTCACTTTCACCCTACACTCATCGTCATATACAATAAATCAAATATACATAACTCCAGTCATAGATCGACAACAATAAATGACACGATTTTACTCTCTTAGTGATCTCAATGCTCGATTTGGATGCATGCAGTGTACTATGTATGACATCTACTCAAATCCTATGATGACTTAATCAATTGACATACAAACTGAAGGCCTTTAATGTAATTCTTAAGATAGGAAAATGTATTCTTACGCGAAGCACTTGATCAATTTACGGAACTCGTATGACTTGGCAATCTCAATCGCAAAGGGTTCACCTTGGTTTTGTAAGGTGGTACATAACATGTGCGATCATACATAGGGTAATTTGTATTTACATTTTAACATTGAACTATATTTGTATAACTATGGGTAGTTGTGTAAAAGGGGCACCCAATAATGGGACCATGTATTAATAAATCATAGAACTAAGCAGTAATATTTACTATCCTATAATCACACATATCTTGGACATTTTTAACAAAGTGATCCCTGGGGGGTCTCATTAGTACTAGTAGATTTCCATGTTGCAATGACATCACATGCATTCCTTTTGTTGACGACTCTTCACTTGTGGAATACATTATTGTTGATAAGCATATTTTATTAGAGATTATGGACCTTCATGTTTCATCATTTGCCCTTCCTCTTGTTGATCATTCTTTCTTGTCGTTTATGGTATCATTCAACTCCCCACCTATTGCCTCTAACATTATTAAACTCCAACAAATTACTAATATACTTCTTCACCATCAATTTGATGAAAAATACACCAATATCCTCAAAAAAAAGACTTGTTGCAACTTGTGCTTTCCATAACCCAATTGAATGTGTTAGATTCTTCGCTCAAGCTAGTTTTTCTTAAGATTTACAAGTTTTTCCCCATTCCACCCATTTGCGCTACCAAATTATTTTTCGCCATTGCCCGCATAATGTTTGGTTTAACTCTAATTGTAAGCACTAACTGATAAGTTAACCAAGTTTATTATGACAAATAATCCACACAAATCTAAACAAATGCAAAGAACCTATGGGAGCATCCTTAAAATAACAAAATGGATAATACATAAAACAAGAATAAAGTCATTCTCCATAACTTAAATTCACCCCAATAATTTTTCCAAACATGTAGGCACCTAAATTTGGCAATCATAATATTGGCTTTGCACCTAAAGTGCGACTTATGTGCATATTCCAAGTCTAGGTGATGTATCATTATCTCTTTTACATGAAGTGATTATTTTGTAATGCCCCGCCTCGGGACACTGGAAAATAGACTAAAAGTTGGTAAAAAAAAATTTTAGTGAGGACTAATGTTTAGCTTAACCGTTCTCATTAAATAATTAAATTCATAACAATCTAATTTTAACCAAATTGCTAAAACATTTATTTCTAATTAATTTTATTTATTTAACATCTATTAAATCACACACACACACACACACACACACACACACACACACACACACACACACACACACACACACACACACACACACACACACACACACACACACACACACACACACACACACACACATCCTTTAAATAATTTTCACCCACATTGAAAAATAATTATTCATCCTTAAATAAATTCATCCCCCAATACATATATTTACCCACACCCCCTTTTAATTCAAATGACCATTCCCACCAAAAACCCATGACTTAATGTGAGCAGGGTTTTATTTGAGCCATAGAATTAAACAAATATCAACTCTAGATCAAAAATTTGTGCCCTAAACTTCTTTATCTTTTTTTTTTTCTTTTCCATATTATTTTCCTCTCATTGTTAATTTTACTTTTGTTCCTTCTTGCAGGTCAAGGGTGGGGAAGCCATGGAAGCTTGTATTGTTTCTTATCTCTCTCTTTTTTTTAACCATCCATTCAAAAACGTTTTGGTATTTTTTTGTTTTGTTGTTTTATTGATAAATATATATTTATTTATATATGTTTTGACGGGGGGTCAAGGTTCGGTGACAGGGACAGGCACGAGAGAGTAGGGAGGGTGCTGTGGGGTGTGGGGGACAGGTGACGACAGGGAGGCAGGGTGGAGCGGTGGAGTCGGGGATGGCGGCTGGACAGGGGTCGCGGTAGGGGAGTTGGATGGGGAGGTGGGTGTTGCGGGGCGGCAGCATAGGCGGCGGCGCATGGGGTGGTGTGGCCAGTGGATGGGTGGGGGAGGGTTCAACCTCCCCCATGGACATTCAAACAAATTTTATTATATATATATATATGTATATATATATATATATATATATATATATATATATATAACATATATATATATATATATATATATATATATATGTATAATTTCTGAATATGGTTATTTCATACACAATACTAAATAATGATGATTTCAACTTAAAATAAATAACAAATTTTAATTTTATTATTTGATGCAAAAATGAACTTAATATTCTCAACTGTTCACATTAAATGATTATCTAATTTGTGGTAAAGAAAAGCACAAGTATTTTAAAAGAGAGAAGAGGCTAATTGCTAATAAATTTTGCAAAGGAGCATACTATGCAAATCTGATTTTTTTTTGTTTAAAACACATAAGATTCTCAACAAAGAAATACTATTCCTTTTTGTAATAACATCTTTCCAATAAATAAACTTTCTTTACCAAAATGATATTAAAAAAGAACCAAGCATGTTAAAGGAGTATAGATATTTTACAAGACTTTTTTTTTTGCAAAAATTCTTCAATACATCATATTTTCCAAACATGCTAAAATACATAAGAAACAACCAACAACTCCTTTCTAAGATTGAAAGAAAGTTTTCAAATACAAGGAAATTCAAAGCTTACAAGTGATTTTCCAATACATAAAGGAGGAGGAATTTCATCAAAGAGGAAGTATATATTTTTTTCTTCAAGCCATATCCCAAAACGGGTTACAATGAGGTAATGTCCACAAACAAAATGAAGATGACCAAGAGCTCCAACCAACATCCAACTTTGAGATCCAAATGCACATGCCTTCAAGGAATCCAAACAAGGAGAAGAAGCTTGTTTTGCCACCCAACCATAGGCATCATTACATGTCTCTCCCAAGGTTGAGATGTATGCTAGCCTCCCCCAATCTCATGGGAAAGATGACAACTAACCACAACTATGCACAAGAGAGAGGGTGAACAACATCACAACCACACAAAAACAAGGCAAAGATTTAACAAGACTCCAAATTTGTAAAAGTGAAAAGGAGGAGAACCCAAGTTCTACCTCTAAAAATGGGGAAGAGAAAAGAAATTTCTCCAAAGTTTTCCATCATCATTATTTGTACAAAACATGATCTCCATACCCTCCTTATTCCTCCACCCTTTCACCAATCCTTCTTGGAAGGATTTTCAAACTCCAAAGGGGTTTCCTTACCAAGAATGGGGAAGGAGGTTCAATCCAAATGAACAACCTTCCCCACCTCAAACCATTTGAGGGGAGTAACTAAATCCTACAAGGCTTTCCCGTCAAGCCTATGAGGATTGAGAGGGAAAAATACCTCTCTCTTCCCCCACAACTCCAAAAATCTATCATGTCATATGATGGAGGGAGTAAAATCAAGAAAACAACAAATAAATTCTACATGCAACAACTAACATTTCCAAATACACAACTAATATCTAGCATGATATATCACATACAATAGATGCTCAAGAAGCCTACCTCAAAGAAAAGCTCTCAAAAAGCTTTCCAACTTCAATTTTTTCCACTTCTTGACTCAAGCAAACTCTAGCTCCAAATCCACAAGACTCTAAGTAAAAGCTCCAAAACAAAAGTCCTATTCTTTTCCCATGATGGGGAATTTGAAGAGGAGCAAGCAAAAATCCTCACAAATGAGGTGGTGACATGTGTCAGCCATCTCCTCCTTCAAGGTCAAAGATGCCAAAAATAAATGAGAGAAAGGATAAAATGACTTTTAGCCCTCTTCTCCCAAATTACTCTAAATGATAACAAAACAATTTTTGTGCAACTTTTAACAAGCACACTAATGCATACCCCTTACATGGATGTGACCAAACAAGAGGAAAAAAAGGGAGGGAAAACTCCCTCTAGCCTTGGAAATAAGCCCCCTACCTATTAGGTGGGGTCCAAGGGCTCATTTTCATGTTAAGGGAACTCCCAAACTAAAAAGGGGTCCCCAAAAATGCCTAAAATAACCCAATTTCGGGTTTGGCAAATTTGGCACAAGGTTAGAGGGTGTGGTGCCCGCCCAAGGGTTCACATGTGACCCTAAACCCTCTAGATTAAGTACATCATTAAACTAATTCTAGACTTAATACAAGTGGGGTCATTAATTCCCCAAAACAAGTTTACAACACAACTAGACACCCTAAGCAAAATTAATAATTACAAGACATATTACATTACAAATGAGGGTCACCCATGGTGCCCAAAACAATAATTCTAACGCTAAGGCCTCAAGCAATAAACATGGCTAGGACTTAGCCCATGGGTTGCTTGTGCAAAGTTACATAGCTAGCCTGAGTCCCACGTTCTCCTTAGACCTGTCACCTGCACACTCATTGCACACATTAAATGCACATGTCTAATAAAATATAAATCAACTACTAAATAAGATATCAATGAATTCTAGACTAACATATCATCTTTCTGGAATCGAAAGTGCGACAACGTGCACAACTATACATAATTCACCATAAGTTAGTCATCATGATAAAATGACATGTATCCATAGAATCCCAACATGCAACAAACTGAGTATCCATCAATATAATTACGTTCCAAAACAACATCATATCAATTAGTATCCATGACATCATAAGATAAAGAAACCAACATAGTAATCAAGTTAAATCGGCGTTATACGCCTAAATGTCCACACATGTCTAATCATATCAAATCTCCTAATGTAATGTCCAAAACATATCAAATCCCTGTCAAAACATGTCTAATAGTAAGAGGAAAAACACATAACTAAGCTATAAAAGTGTTGGCACTACATCCCCCTCTACTAAAATTAGACTTCCTCCTGGAAGTCACTGAAAGAGAGGGATATCTAGCCCTCAAAGGTGTCACATCCTCCCAGGTAGTTGTTGTCTCGTCGTATCAATCCCACTGCACTCTAACCTGGTCCAAGTCTCGACCCTGAAGGGCCAACCTCCGGTGCTCTAGTATGCGTACGAGCTCCAGTCTCCACTGTCCTCCATCCTCTACCTTTAATGTTGACCAATCCAAAACATGAGAAACATCTGGTACATATCTACATAGTACAAAAACATGGAAAACATCGTGGGCCCATGCAAGACGTGGTGGCAAAGCTAGGAGGTAGGAAACTGGACCGATGACATCTAAAATATCAAAAGGACCCACAAAATGAGGCGAAAGGTTAGAACCCTTTCCATAGCAGATTGGGCTCTTATGCGGGTGAACTCTCAAGAAGACCTTGTCACCCACTGAGAAGTGACGATCAATCCTCTTGGTGTCTTGATATGCCTTCTATTGTGCTCTAGCCTACTCAAGATGTTGTCTAATCAGAACAACCTGCTGCTCTAAATCCTTTAGATAGGTTGGTCCCAGGATAATCCTGTCATCTAGTTTGTCCCAACTCAAAGGTGTCCTACAAGGTCGTCCTTACAAAGCCCGGTAAGGAGCCATACCAATGGAACTATGATAGCTGTTGTTGTAGGAAAACTCAACTAAATGCAAATAGTCTTCCCATTTCTTCTGCTGGTCCATCACATACATCCTCAACATGTCCTCCAATACCTGATTAACTCTCTTTGTCTGTCCATCTGTCTCTGGATGATAAGCTGAGCTGAAATTAATCTGAGTACCTAGAGCAATCTGAAAGGAAGTCTAGAAAACTGAAGTGTAGATGGTATCCCTGTCATTGATGGTGATCTTTGGAATCCCATGTAACCTAATAATGTCCTCCATACATACTTTGGCGATGGCTAGTGCATTATAGGTGACCTTGGTTGGCAAGAAGTGCGCAACCTTGATCAACTTATCCACGGTGACCATAATGGCATCATGACGATAAGAAGACATAGGGAGTCCGACTATGAGATCCATGGAGATCACGTCCCATTTCCACTCAGGAATATCATGAGGATGTAAGAGTCATGCGGGATGAGAATGCTATGCCTTGACCCTCTGACACTCAAGGCAACGTGCAACAAAATATGCTATGTCCCGTCGAAGACCTGGCCAATAATATAACTCCCTTAGATCAACGCGCATTTTCTTCACTCATGGATGTGTCACATATGGGGCTTGATGTGCCTCTGTAAGGATGAAGCTACATAGCTCCCCTGACTTAGGCACATAGATGTGCCTATGGAATCGAAGTAAACCATCTATCTCTAAAACACACCCAAAATATCTGCCCTTTAATGAACCCTGTGACTCCAACATCTATCTAGCTCCCTTATAAAACCTGTCCTCTGGAAGGTGCTCAAGAATCCTTGCTCTCAAATTTGATTGAAGTGTCAAAGAAGCAAGCACATGTCGTCGTCTACTAAGTGCATCTGCAACAACATTTTCCTTTCCTTTGATATACTACACCTCCATGTCATAGTCACATAGGAACTCCATCCAACACCATTGACGAGCGTTGAGGTTTGGCTGTGAGAAGATATGCTACAAGCTACGATGATCTGTCCTCAAAATGAAAGGTCTACCCAAAAGGAAATGTCGCCAACGCACAAGCGCATGAACAACTGCTGCAAGCTTCAAGTCATGAGTAGGATAGTTAAACTAGTAGTCCTTGAGCTTACGAGACTCAAAGGCAGTAACCTGATGCTCCTGCATAAGAACTACTCCCAAACCCTCTAGTGATGCATCAGTACAAACAACAAAATCCTCTATTGGGTCTGGAATTGCTAAGATGGGCGCCATGGTTAACCTTTCCTTAAGCAACTGAAAGGCATACTCACACTTCTATGACCAATCAAACTTCTTCCCTTTTCTCTGAAGAGAAGTAATAGGGTGAGCAATCCTAGAAAAGTCCTGTATAAACCTACGATAATAACTTGCTAATCCCATGAAAATCCACACCTTAGTAACTGATATGGTTGTTGGCTAATCCATAATAGTCTGTATATTAAAAGAATATACTGAGATACTCTCGCAACTAATATGTTATGACCCAAGTACTGAATCTTTGTTTGAAAGAAGCTACATTTTTCCAAGTTCCCATATAACTTCTGCTCTCTCAACACCTGAAGTACCTACCTCAAATGCTCCTTGTGCTCCTCCTCGGAATGAGAATATATCAGTACGTCATCAAGTAACACTAAGACAAAGTGATCCAAAAAGGTCCTGAATACTCCATTCATGAGGCTCATAAAGATAGCTGAGGCATTAGTCAATCCAAAAGGGACAACCGTGAACTCATAATGCCCATAATGTGTGCAGAAACGCTATCTTATGAATGTCTGCATCTGAATATGTGCGCAACTGATGGTACCCTGACTTGAGATCGATTTTTGAGAAAACTCTCACTCCCTGCATTTGATCAAACAAGTCATCAATCCTAGGGAGCAGATAATGGTTCTTTATTGTGACCTTGTTGAGCTACCTAAAGTCTACACGAAGTCTGATAGAACCATCCTTCTTCTTCACAAATATGATTGGTGCTCCCGAAGGAGATACACTATGGTGAATGAGACCGTTATCTAATAACTCCTCTAACTGAATCTTTAGCTCATGAAGCCTTGGAGTCATCATTCGATAGGGTGCCCTAGAAACTGGCGCAAATCGAGGTACTAAATCAATGGTGAAATCCACCTCTCTGCAGGGTGGTAGCCCTAGAAGCTCACCTAGAAACACATCTGCATACTCCCTCAAAACTACATGATCATCCAAGGGTGAATTCTTTCGAGTGCTCTCTGATCGATCACTAATGGTGATAGCAGATAACTGACAACCCCTACGCATGCTCCACTTGATTTTCTTAGCCCGAAATCATGCGCACAAGGAGATAGGTCTCTTCATCCCTGAAATCACAATTACACTCCCAAGATCATCCTAACACTCAATGACCTTATTTTTGCAATCCACCTTAGCTCGATGAACCTTGAGAAAATCCATACCTAATACTACCTGATAGGATCCTAGAGGAATAACTCAGAGGTAAAGTGTAGTGGGGAAGACTCCTAAATCAAGTACGCAACTCTCCACATATGAGTCCACGAGCGAGTTTGGCCCCAGAGGCCAACTCAAACTACCTACTATCTGGTTGCCTAGCCACCACTAGCCCACACTGGTCCACTATAGAAGGTGATATAAAAGAATCTGAAGCACTTGAATCAAAAATTACTAAGACAGAAATACCCCTGATAATACTTATTGTCTCAATGACTGTGGCCTGATGCTCTACCTGGTGGTAGTTGTCAACCACTACATATACTATATGTGTGCGTCCCACATCACCCACCGTCTATTCTAGATCTAGCGGCTCTCTATGCATCCATGGTATTGGGTTTGTGTGGGCACATACACACATAGTGATTAGGAGATCCACAAATGAAACATCCTCCTCTACCCCTCTGAGATGGGTTCCCTCCTGTACTATAGTGCATTGATCCTGCCGGTCCAACCCTAGCAGAATGTTGCATGTGTGAGCTGGCTATACCTGCTGAGTACCCTGCCTCCTATCCCTGGATCCACCAAAACCTCCTCTAGTGTCACCTCTTTAAAATCTCTGAGTCTCCCTAGCCCTTTATTACTGGTGGCCATGATGCTACGTCTGCTGCTGCGCGAGTGTGGTGGAGCCCTCGTGGCTACTGGCGGAGGCCAAAATCCTCCTCTAGGGGGTGGTGCTGTACCCCATGACCTCTGACTCTGGAAGGCCTGTATCCTCTCCTGAAACTTGCTCTTGTTTCTATCTCAGTGCTCCTATGCCTTGGTCATGTTCTCCTCAGCTAAGTAGGCCTTCTCAACGGCCTTCTCAAGTGTGGGAGGAGATAACATCCTGACTGCTCCTGCTATATCTACATTAAGGCCTTGAATAAACCTGTTAACCTGTAATTTCTCATCTTGCAGGTAGTCCACATACTGCAGAAGATCTAGGAACCTGCTCTCATACTGCGCTACTATGCCAGATCCCTGTCGTAGTCATGAAACTCATCAATCCTTTTCTGCATGAAATGCTCTGACATATAGCGAGCCCTAAATCACTCCTCAAACATCTCCCAGGTCACTGTCTCTCAAGTTCAGATGGAGCTTCCGCTCCTCATTCCTCCACCAAACACGCCTGCTGCGTCTCGAAGGAGGTGTATGGCGAACCTTTCCTTGACATTGCTCTCGTAAGAGTGCAAGCCAAAGCAACTATCCAAGCTAAGGAGCCATGACTCAGCCCCAAAGCCATCTGTAGAGCCGGTGTATGTGGGTGGTTGCAAGCGAAGGAGATCTCTAATCACACTACCTGTATCTCAATCCTGGAAATGTAGTCCAACAGGTGAAAGGGGTCACCTATCCCCAAATGGTCCCTCGAGACTGTGTGAGCGGCTATGACGGTACGAGGCTACCCTCTCATGATGAACGGAAGGGCTAAGTGACCTCTCCTGCCTCGGTGTATCATGCTCTGGTGGCTCTGAATGTGTGTCCTCACTTATCGGCTCCTCGTCTCCCAATTGGATGTCCTCCTCTCTCGCCTCCTGCAGTGGTGGGAGATGCTGCTGCACAACACCTATCAGCTGCTGTAGGAGCCTCTAATATCTGAGGCCCAAATTTGGGTGCCGGTGGCTCCTGCGTAGGTGCACTACATCCCCAAGCCTCTAGCTGATCATCCCCTCTTAGGGTGTTCCATCTTGTACACGAGGTCGAGCGAAGAGGTTATTAAATGGTTGTGGAAAATGTTTTAATTATTTTATTTATTTATTTACTTTTAATGTTATTACCAATGTTGTTAACTGGTTGATTGATTACCTAGAGTGTCCGCGTGTGCAAACCTCCGCTCTGATACCAAATGTAATGCCCCGCCTCGGGACACCAGAAAACAGACTAAAAAGTTGGTAAAAAAAAAATTGATAGTGAGGACTAATGTTTTGCCTAACCGTTTCCCATTAAATAATTAAATTTATAGCAATCTAATTTTAACCAATTGCTAAAACATTTATTTCTAATTAATTTTATTTATTTAGCTTCTATTAAATTACTACACACACACACACTACATTTATATAGACTACCTCTCTTTTAAATTATAATTATATATTCACACACACCTTATTATTTATTTCCTTTAAATAATTTTATTTTCACCCACATTGAAATATAATTATTCATCCTTAAATAAATTCATCCCCCAATACATATATTTACCCACACCCACTTTTAATTTAAATGACCATTCCCACCAAAAAACCCATGACTTAATGTGAGCAGGGTTTTATTTGAGCCCTAGATTAAACAAATCTCAACCCTAAATCAAAAATTTGTAGCCCTAAACTTTATCTCTTCTTTTCTTTTCCTTTCCATTATTATTTTCCTCTCATTGTTAATTTTACTTTTGTTCCTTCTTTGCAGGTCAAGGGTAGGGGAAGCTATGGAAGCTTGTATTGTTTCTTATTGTCTTTTTTTTTTTTGAACCATCCATTCAAAAATGTTTTGGTATTTTTTTGTTTTGTTGTTTTATTGATAAATATATATTTATTTATATATGTTTTGAAGGGGGGTAGCGGATTAATGAAGGAGGAACGAGGGGAGGAAGGTTTGAGAGGAGGGGAAGTGTGGAGGGGTAGCATAGAGTGAGGGGGGGCGGTCGGGGTTCGGTGACAGGGACAAGGTGTCAGGGCAGTAGGGAGGGCATGCTGTGAGGTTTGGGGTACATCGGCGGCGTGCAGGGAGGTGCGGAAGAGTGGTGGAGTCAAGGATGGCGGCCGGACAGTGGGTTGGCCATAAGGTAGGGGAGTTGCAAGATGGGGAGGTGGGTGCTGCGGGGCGGCAGCACAGGTGGCGGCGCATGGGGTGGTGTGGCCAGTGGATGGGTGGGGGAGGGTTCGGCCTCCCCATGGCCATTCAAAAAAATTTTATTTGATATATATATATATATATATATATATATATATATTATTTAAAACGTAATTTAATATAATATATAGTATATATATATATATTATATAATATATATACATTACATTTTATTATATATATAATTTATATTCCACAATATCTATTTCATATATAATATATATCTCCATAATATATAGTTTATTATACTAAGCCTCTTCTATAAATACTTGTGCTTTTCTTTACCACAAATTAGATAATCATTAATGTGAATAGTAGAATATATATATAAATAATAAATATTTATTTTAAGTATATCATATTTAGCATTGTGTATGAAATAACCATATTCAGAAATATATACCATATTCAGAAATATATATATATATTTTTGAATATGGTTATTTCATACACAATGCTAAATAATGATGACTTCAACTTAAAATAAATAACATGATTTTAATTTTCTTATTTGATGCAAAAATTAACTTAATATTCTCAACTATTCACATTAAATGATTATCTAATTTGTGGTAAAGAAAAACACAAGTATTTTAAAAGATAGAAGAGGCTAAATTGCTAATAAATTTTACAAAGGAACATACTATGCAAATCTGATTTATTTTTGTTTAAAACACATAAGATTCTCAACAAAGAAATACTATTCCTTTTTGTAATAACATCTTTCCAATAAATACACTTTCTTTACCAAAATGATATTAAAATTAAAACCAAGCATGTTAAAGGAGTATAGATATTTTACAAGAATTTTTTTTTTTTGCAAAAATTCTTCAATACATCATATTTTCCAAACATGCTAAAATACATAAGAAACAACCAACAAATCCTTTCTAAGATTGAAAGAAAGTTTTCAAATACAAGGAAATTCAAAGCTTACGAGTGATTTTCCAATACATAAAGGAGGAGGAATTTCATCAAAGAGGAAGTATATATATTTTTCTTCAAGCCATATCCCAAAAAGGGTTACAATGAGAAAATAGTCCACAAACAAAATGAATATGACCAAGAGCTCCAACCAACATCCAACTTTGAGATCCAAATGCACATGCCTTCAAGGAATCCAAATAAGGAGAAGAAGCTTATTTTTGCCACTCAACCATAGGCATCATTACATGTCTCTCCCAAGGTTGGGATGCATGCTAGCCTCCCCCAATCCCATGGGAAAGAGGACAACTAACCACAACTATGCACAAGAGTGAGGGTGAACAAACAACATCACAACCACACAAAAACAAGGCAAAGATTAAACAAGACTCCAAATTTGTAAAAGATGAAAAGGAGGAGAACCCAAGTTCTACCTCTAAAAATGGGGAAGAGAAAAGAAAGTTCTCCAAAGTTTGCCACCATCATTATTTGTACAAAACAAGATCTCCATACCCTCCTTATTTCTCCAATTTCATTCAAGCCCTCCTTATTCCTCCACCCTTTCACCAATCCTTCTTGGAAGGATTTTCAAACCCCAAAGGGGTTTCCTTACCAAGAATGGGGAAGGAGGTTCAATCTAAATGAACCACCTTCCCCACCTCAAACCATTTGAGGGAAGTAACTAAATTCTACAAGGCTTTCCCGTCAAGCCTATGAGGATTGAGAGGGAAAAATACCTCTCTCTTCCCCCATAACTCCAAAAATCTATCATGCCATATGATGGAGGGAGCAAAATCAAGAAAACAACAAATAAATTCTACATGCAACAACTAACATTTCCAAGTAAACACAACTAATATCTAGCATGATATAACACATACAATAGATACTCAAGAATCCTACCTCAAAGAAAAGCTCTCCAAAAAGCTTTCCAACATCAATCTTTTCCACTTCTTGACTCAAGCAAACTCTAGCTCCAAATCCACAAGACTCCAAGCAAAAGCTCCAAAACAAAAATCCTCTTCTTTTCCCATGATGGGGAATTTGAAGAGGAGCAAGAAAAAATCCTCACAAATGAGGTGGTGACATGTGTCAGCCCATCTCCTCCTTCAAGGTTAAAGATGCCAAAAATAAATGATAGAAATGATAAAATGACTTTTAGCCCTCTTCTCCCAAATTACTCTAAATGATAACAGAACAATTCTTGTGCAACTTTTAACAAGCACACTAATGCATACCCCTTACATGGATGTGACCAAACAAGAGGAAAAAAGGGAGGGAAAACTCCCTCTAGCCTTGGAAATAAGCCCCCCTACCTATTAGTGTAGCTTGTTAATCCCCAAAAATGCTCATTTTCATGTTAAGGGAACTCCCCTAAAAATGGGTCCCTAAAATGCCTAAAATAACCCAATTTCGGGTTTGGCAAATTTGGCACAAGGGTTAGAGGGTGTGGTGCCCACCCAAGGGTTCACATGTGACCATAAACCCTCTAGATTAAGTACATCATTAGACTAATTCTAAACTTAATGCAAGTGGGGTCATTAATTCCCCAAAACAAGTTTAGAACACAACTAGACACCCTAAGCAAAATTAATAATTACAAGACATGTTACATTACAAATGAGGGTCACCCATGGTGCCCAAAACAATAGTTCTAACGCTAAGGCCTCAAGCAATAAACATGGCTAGGACTTAGCCTGTGGGCTACTTGTGCAAAGTTACGTAGTTGGCATGAGTCCCACGTTCTCCTGTGACATGTCACCTACACATTCATTGCAAACATTAAACGACACCTATCTGATTAAATATAAATCAACTACTAAATAAGATATCAATGAATTCTAGACTAACATATCATCTTTCTGGAATCGAAAGTGCGACAACGTGCACAACTATACATAATTCACCATAAGTTAGTCATAATGATAAAATGACATTTATCCATAGAATCCCAACATGCAACAAAATGAGTATCCATCAATATAATTATGTTTCAAAACATCATATCAATTAGTATCTATGACATCATAAGATAAAGCAACCAACATAGTAATCAAGCTAAATCGGTGTTATACGCCTAAATGTCCATACATGTTTAATTAGATCAAATCTCCTAATGTAATGTCCAAAACATATCAAATTCCTGTCAAAACATGTTTAATAGTAAGAGGAACAACAAGTAACTGAGCTATAAAAGTTTGGGCACTACATATTTATTCACACTAATCAATTGCTTATAGCATCAATTACATCAACTCATGACAATGTGTTCATCCTAGGCATCATCCCTTGAAATTTTTATAATCGCATAAAGTGTTTATATGGGGGGGGGGGGGGGGGGCTGTCCATCTGGGAATGAAATGTCCAATGGTTTGATTCAAATCCAACGGTTTCATCCCCAACTACCCAACAACCACTTTTCCAATTTGATATCTTTTCATGGGTTAGTTCATATCCTATAGGTTGGCTTTTATGCAAGCATGAACCTTCAAAATGCCTATAAAAGAAAGTTTAACCCACCTATTTACCTCATATATCACTTTCAAGAGCATACTTTAAAAATGAATTCCATAAGAAATCCAAGCTCTACTAAATCCCTTCAAAGAAACACCACAATCTAGATTAATAAGAACAACCTTCCTATTGAAAAATATACACTCAATATAACAACCTTCCCTCACATCGTATTTAGTTCATTTTGTAGGGTTTAATAATTTGGTGAACCCAAATGCTTGCCCAAATCCATAAAATCTTGGGCCTAATTTTCCTTATTCAATGTTAGGTATGCTAAAAACCCTTAGAGTTTCATAGTATATTTATGCATGTTTATCTTCTATGCCCTTTTGACATAGTAATATGATAGATCATACACATGTTGAGTAAATTAAAATTTCACCTAATACTCATAAGCATCAGATTTGTATGGTTTATTCCCCTTTGAAAACACAAGGTGCCCCTTCTATATGTAAGATAGATGAATGTATTATGCCTTTGGTGTCCATTGAGATGAATGATGAGGTTGACACAACTATTCATGATAATGAACTTAATGATGTTGATCATGATAAATTCAAACTTTATCTAACTTTTTCCAAGCACTTCAAGGCCATCCCCATAAACTCGATCAAATTTTCAAAGTACTCATTGCCTCTAAGGTTTCTCATGATCACCAATCTAATCACGAGTTTATTTTCCGAGTTCTTCACCCTACATCTTCCACTATGGATGCATCTACTATTGTTACATCCAATGTGTCTATGCCTATGTGGGCACCCCATATTCCCATTAAAAACACTACAATGTCCATTTATATGTCTATTATTATTCCTACATCTATTTTGTATGTACCCATGTGACTTCCCATTCCTTTGCTATTACACTTTCTCTTGAGAAATTTGTACACAATTTACAAGCTCAACTGCTATAATTACAAAAATGTGCCTTTACCTCTAATTTAGCTAATTTTGAAAGTGATTTAATGCACATATAAAAATAAATGGCCAAGTTGATACACATGATGGAAAATGAATGGATGATAATAATAGAAGATGCATACCTAAGTGGGATACCATAACTTGAGAAAATTACAATTCATTTTTTATGCGGTTTGCGTGAACAACCTATTGTGAATCTTTTGAAAGAAACATCATATGTAATGAAGGTTAGATTCATGGTTGAGTGGGACTACATAAAAGTAGAGATTAATATTATGGAGGTGTAGACAGTAAATCACATACTTTGGGTATTTATCTAGTCCTGATCACATACTACTATTCATATGATTCCTAAGAGAGGAAAGTACTAATTGACCATTGTCTTTGGCCTCTTTGCTTGATTTCTATTTTCTCTCCTTGTCTTACACTCCTTCTTTCCTAGTTTGTCTTTTCATACTTTAGCATTTCTGACTCTGGACACCGACGCCTACGTGCCCCATCCCCTTTGGATGCCCCAGACCTCTTTGTACTTTGCTCACATCTTTTGGATCTCTTCTAGCCGTTTGGGCATCTTATTTCTTATTAGTCATCCTTTTAGTGGTTAATTACGAAATTTGAGCAAGGGAATCATATAAATAGAAATCTACGGGACAATAATAAAGGACCAAGCACTAAGCATCTATTATCACTACCTAGGGTTGCATCCAAAGGCATTACAAGAGAATTCAAGAATTCGTCTAGCATCCACACAAGGGCAATGGACTGCATTCTTCTACATACACTTTATAGGATGGGAATTTCATTTTTTCATGCACACATCTACTTACATATTTTAGGTCTAGCTACTTTCTCATTATTCAACTATGTTTGGCACAAGAGCTACCTAGGGTATGATTCTACACACACACACACACAGAACTATATAGAATTTGAAGTTTAGTGCAATGCTCATATCGTAAGTTCACTCAATTAGTTAACCGCGGGGGTTAGTTTGACTCCCCATTTGCATCTTTTTCTTTTTAGGACTTTTGATATGTTTTGGGGTTTTGCAGGTGCTCTTTCTTCTTGCAGGTTTCAGGCAAATAAAAATGAAGTGCAGTAACATATATGAGATCAAAGGCAATAACCAACGAACATCTTGTGACCCTGTAAAATTGGGTTTCACATCTTCTGAGAAGTCACAGATGCCCAGAACAGGTCTTTGGTGCCCCAGGTTCCCCTAACCTTGTCATAAGCACCCTGGGTCCTGGCATTTCCGACACTCCTACATTTTTTTGGGTTCGTGTGCGATGATTTGAGTTCCTGTTCCAATAGTTTTCTAGCTCGGAATACCTTCGGGATCAGTGCAAATCAACTAAGTATTTCATCCCTTTATTTACAAAGAGGGTTTCATATTTTCTAGCTTACTTGCTTAGATCAAAATCTATACTTCATTGTTTATATCATTTGTGTTCGTACACATTTAGATTTAACATCTATTTAATTCAATATTTGTTTGATCATTTGGTGAACTCATCATTTGAACATTCTTGGATCTTCATTTTTCATTCTATCCAGTCTTCTTTCATGGATTCTAAAGTCTCTAAAGTCTCCTTGTTTCATTTACTTAAAATGCACCCATTTTGTAAAGATTCTCTCCACAAAAATCTAGACACCATATATCTCCCTATGAACATGTTGCCTTCACAAGTCAGTTCTATCTTCGATCATCTTTCCGATGAATCTCTTGGTCCTAATTCCAATCAATCTATTTGCAAATCCATTCAATCTCTACATTACTTATTTCAAGATAAACTTCAGGGTATGGAATCCATGATTATATCTTTTAAATATGAAATTCAGATCCTCAAAGATACTTATCAATCTAATGCTAGTTCTTCTCTTACATCTCATTCTAATCATATGTAATATAGATGTGCACATATTAGTGAATCCCAAGTCTTATCACTCCCCATGCCCATCAAGTTTAATCTCACTAATAAGAAACAAGATAGTATTCCCCAGTTCCTCACTCATCAATTGATCAGCTTGTCATCTACTCATTGCTATCCTTTTGATAGGATTGCAAAATATCAAGGTCATGCATATTGCAATTATCATTGAATCAATGGCCATAATGGCAATGATTGATATGCTCTCAAGTGACAAATTGACCACCTTAAGAATTATGGGCTCATTTTTTCTGCTACACAAAATTCTCCTACATCTTCATCTCCAATTACTACATCCCAATGGGTTCCTAAATCTGATTCATCTATGTCTAATGAGCATAATGCTATCATTACGCAGGTTTCTTCTTCAATAAGTCAAGTGCCTCCTAAGAAATCACCTCTCAAAATCAATCTAACACCTCCTCCTCTTAAGTATTCTACCACATTACCAAGTCAAACTAAGTAATCACCTCTTAAGGTCAGTCCTCCATCGCCTCCTCCTATTAAGTCTTCTATAGCGTTACCCAATAATCCACCACTTCAACATCTAATCATTTTTTTAAAATAAACTACTCCTTCTACTAATGGCCAGGACACATTTCAAACTCTACCACCATTACATGATCTTACTGTTGCTTCTGCCTACAATTGTATTGGCTCTCTATTTTATCATAACAAAGATGACACTCTCCCACAATGGCATGGTATCTCTCGTGTCGCTACATAGATCTCCATCATCATATACTTAGGGGCATCATGCTTATCTCTCCTCCTCCTAGCGTTATCAGGTGTCTTACATTTCTACTATTACACTTTATGTTTCATGTTTCATCTCTCTTAGAATCATTACACCTATTTATACACTTGTATTTTCATTACCCAATGACGCACTCTCGTGCTATGGTTCACAATTGAATGTTGAGGGCTTACTACATTCATGAACCTCACATCCTACACACTACACATTTCACACTCAGCACTTTCACAACACATCTTTCTCATGAAAATTCATCACAACAAACTTCCCTATGATGCACTCTAGTTTCATGGTTCATACGTGACTACTGAGGGTCTAAATCTAAAATGAACCTCACCACACTCACTCACTCACTCTCTATGCTCTTTGCTTTATCAATTATATCTTTCTAGCGCATAATTGAAACCATCTCTCGATGACACACTCTTGTTTTATGGCTCATTATTGACTGCTGAGGGGGCATTTATAAATTAACCTCATCTCATACATACTCATTCGCTTGGGGGGCATGTTGTTCTTATCACACTCATTTTATATTCCATTCTATCTCATTCATTCAAAACATCTGCATATCTTGGTCATATGTTTTTCTTGCTTACTATGTTAGTTAGATATGTATTGTATGTCATTATATTTTCTATACACACATGCGCGTTCACTTCCCTTCTATTTGTGATCGCAGACTTTACACATATCATTACACGTAACATGGATGCTTGGTGCAGTACCGCTTACCAGTCCTACAACATGATCCTATGGGTATCCACTTTCGTATACACTACAGGTGTTATTGCTTCATTTTTCATAGCTCACATTACTATATCAGATTCTACATAATTTGACATACTCTCTATCTTTCTAACATGCTAATGGGTGCTTCATGTGCAACATTTTCTTTGCAAAAAATATTTTCTACCATGGTTGTCTGTTACATTACTTGCTCTTACTTGTCATTATTCACCATTATATGCCATTATTTGCGGGTTGTGCCCTTTATCTTATGTGCACACTGTATTCTTTTGGCCACGTCAGCCTCAATTGTCTTATGACATCGTGAGTGATGTCCCATGTTTACAACCCAATTTTCGTGGTATACTTTGTTTGCATTATTGCTTGTTCACATTGTCTTCTTGTGTATTATTTTCTTGTTTGCTAGCTTACACATTGTCTTCTATATGTGTGTTTATCTTGTATGCACTAACACTTGTTTCCTATCCACTTTGTTTATGTGTGCCTTGGTTTATACCATGCACATTCCCTCCCCCTGCAGGGCATCAGTTTCAGCACAACGTCCAGTCCTCCTTTGGTTCAGATACTCCTTAGAGACATTGCATACACCCTAAAAGAGGGGGGAATCAATGGGTGAATCAGTCACCCCATACAACAGTTCACAGTCATAGTGCAAAACAGTATAATACCGGTACAACACAGTCTTCAATCTCAACAACATACCAGAATCTGACTTGAGTCTTTAGCACAACATAGAAACGAATGCCCAAACACTAACAGTAGTGCCTGGGCACCCCTGACCCTTCCTGGTCACCTGTGACCAAGGGTAGTTACACAATTTTTCTCAGTTTGGCATAGTTCATAGTAGTTTACACAATGGCTTTTACAAGACACACAATCCTTCAACACTCGGCATGCATGCATTACACCTCCTTTTCTACTTTTACGGTGGATCATACTTGATCGTAATGGATCATATTTGTACACACCATTTTTAACTTGGTGTTTAATCTTTAGGAAGTAGTTAAAGCTTGGAGAATAAAACTAAACTTTTCTCCCTACACTTCTTCCATACTTGGCGTAGTTGGTGTGAGATCTCTAAAAAATCTCACACTCAACGCAACATGAGTGAGATCGCCCAAAAAACCCATTTTTCTACAAAATCTTCAAGATCCTTTCTATCTCTTTACTCACCACGGATCGGGTGCACATGTTCTTTTTTCACATTTTTCATATACTCTCTTACATACTTCTAATGCGTTTTGATCAAATTTTTCATATACACGTATTTGACTACTTGTTCGTTCTTCTCTTTTGTAGGTCCATCCTTGTAGGAAGCGGTAGTCACATTAATCACACATCATAAAACATTAAGCTTTATCAACAACATGTATAACAAAATATCTACACATACACTCTCACCCTAGGGTCATCATCATCATTTTTTTACTTCCTCTTCTTTAGCTTCCATGCTTCACATTTTTATCACTCCATGTTTTTCCTTGTCTCTTGGCACACTTTTTCACCATCGATCTACATGGCTATCAGGTACATATCTCTTATCTACATTATGTTATCGATAATTCTCTTAACAACATAAAGTGGGGGAAAAATGTAGACACTAAATCACACACTTTGGATATTTATCTAGTCCTGACCACATACTACTATTCATATGATTCCTAAGTGAGGAAAGTACTAATTGACCACTATCTTTGGCCTTTTTTTATTTCTTTCAGTTTTCTCTCTTGGTCCTGCGCTCCTTTCCCAATTTGCCTTTTCATACTTTGACATTTCTCAATCTAGACACCAGTGCCCAGCCAGGATGCCATCACCTAGGCGCCCCCGTTCCTCTGGGTGTCCCCAACCTCTTTGTACTTTGCTCACATCTTTTGGGTCTCTTCTAACTATTTGGGCATCTTATTTCTTACTAGTCGGCCTTTTAGTGGTTAACTATGAAATTTGAGCAAGGGATTCATATAAATATAAATCTATGTGACAATAATAAAGGACCAGGCACTAAGCATCTCTTATCATAACCTAAGGTTGCATCCAAAGGCCTTACAAGAGCATTCAAACATCAATCTAACATCCACACAAGGGTAAGGGACTGCATTCTTTTGCATACACTTCATAAGAGGGGAAGCTCATTTTTCCATGCACACATCTACTTACATCTTTTACATCTAGCTACTTACTTGTTATTCAAGTGTGTCTGGAAAAAGAGCTACCTAGAGCATGATTCTACACACACATAAAACTACATGGAGTATGAAATATAGTGTAGTGCTCAGATCATAAGTTCACTCAGGGAGGGTGACCACCGGGGTTAGTACGACTCCCCATTTGCATCTTTTTCTTTTTAGGATTTGATGTGTTTTGGGGTTTTCAGGTGCTTTTTCTTCTTGCAGGTTTTAGGAAAATAACAACGAAGTGCAACGACATACAAATTATCAAAGGAAACAACCAAAAAACATCTCATGACCCTGTAAAATTGGGTTTCAAAGCTTCTGAGTAGTCACAGGTGCGCATGATAGGTCTTTGACACCCCAGACACCCCTAACTGTGCATAGGTGCCCCGGTCTTGACATTCTGACACTCCTGCATTTTGCTGAGTTCATGCACAACGCTCGGTGTTCCTGTTCCGGTAGTTTTCCAACTTGGCATACATGTTCGGGATCTTTGCAAATCAACTAAGTATTTCATCCTTTCATATGTAACTAGGGTTTCATATTTTCTAGCTTACTTGCTTAGGTCAAAATCTGTACTTCATTGTTTATATCATTTTTGCTGGTACATATTTAGATTTAGCATCTATTTAATTCAATATTTTCTTAATAAGGAGGAATACCTTTAGAAGGCATGTTTAAGTGCACCAAAAATGTTCTTAATATTTCAGTTCTCATATGATATTGTGGGGATGACAAAGGTGCAAAGGAAATAATTACATATACTTAGAGTGTAAACCACAACTTAGTTCCAACCAGACTTCCTCGATAAGTATCTAAGAAGGGACTACGTAAACTTCATGCACTATCTGGGAAAGCTAAGGGTGCAAAAATAATCTAAATCTCCCATGTTGTCCTCATTTGGGACATGAAGGGTTGAACATAGTTACTAAAGGAAATTTTGGAGGATAAGAAAGGGTAAGAAATGTTTTAGGGTATCAAGCTAGTGTTTGAGGATTAATACAGGTAGAGTATCCTTTTTATATATTTTCGTAGCATACAAAGGTTATGTCACGCATGCAATTTAGACTGTGTATTAATGTGATATTATTATCGAAACTTAATATAGGGTATGTGTTGATCGACATGTGTGAACTATGAGCTATTTAATGTTTTGATAATATTTGTTTGATCTTATTTAGTGCATGTGCTGGATATTTTCAACTCTATTATAGAATGAGGCCTCGTTATTATCTCTTCACCTTAAGGAAGAACTTAAGTTTTAAGTTTGAATAATATGTTAGTGTGATGTGAATCACTTTTTAATTTCTTTTGCATAGTATACTCTAACACATAACTTGATGTTCTAGTGAAAGTTTAGTGCATTAATGTGCAAACAAATAATGACATATAATAATTGGGGCTAAAATATTAGAACAAATAGAAGTAAACAAGCCCTAGAATAATGGGATTTATCACAAAATAAGAAAGATATAACCTTAGAAGGATATAAGCATTCACAATAATGTAGGTTCATCACAAGGTGAAACTCTTAGGGTTGGATTCAATATAATTTGGGTTGACCAAAATGTTATGTTGAAAGTGGTATTACATTAGCAATACAATACATCTAATTACATACATTGAAATTCTAACCTAGATGAATAAAAGAATATTCTTAAAATATTTAAATAATTGATAGGAGAGGGGTTTACAGGACTGATTTTTTGCAATCCTGGTGATAATAATCATAAAACAGTGCCATGTATCATATGTCCAGGCAACAAGGCCAAGAATACCAAGAAACCAACCCAAAAAGAGAACCTTGTCCAAAACCAATTCACTCCTTATCTAGTATTGTGGCAGTGTGGTACTATAAATTTTTAGTGAGGCAGAATCTGATTACACGACCATGTTCATTTTCTCTAATACCCCAAAAATATCACTCATTATTTTAGAATTCTTATGTATATGTGAGAAATAGATCTCCTTCCTTGGAACCCTATTGTGGCAACAACATGTTGCTAAAAACGTAATACAAATTATTGAATATTTTGAGGGGTATGTGGTATCCCTCCATTATTATTAGGCCTCGTTGGTGCTTGGTGGTTGGTGGGAATAATTCTTTGAAGACAACACATCAAGTATAATGTAAGTTAGTAGTTAATCCATTATAATACAAATATGGAACTCTATCACTTTCAATGATGTAATCAATATAACAATAGATGTTTGAATATTTTAAAAAATATATATAATTGCATAGGAATGTTTCTCTGTCACTTAAATTGCTAAATCATTCTATCTCACATGTCCTAAATATACAAATTTAGGTGTGTATTTATAGATTTTTGAATTGAAATTAAAAACTTATTAATACTCATATCTATACACGGAAAATGGAAAATTTACCATTTGGGATTCAAAAAGGACCAACAAGCCCAAAATAAAAATAAATAAATAGAAAATGACAAGAACCGTAAAAATAGGAAGAGAGAGAAGATAGGATAAACTCCAAATTTCAACAAAAGTAAAGCTTTAACTATTCCCAAATATATATGAACTTGAATTGACACATGTTTATAGCTTTACTATTCTAAATGAAATGCTTCTTTTGAGAAAATTAATCATAGGCTATTGTAATTATTTTCCGTCCTCCCGAGTCCCAATTCATATGTTGGGAAAATGATAAGCATGTTAGTTGTTCTCGCAGGGTTTTTTTATTGTTACAGTTTTCGAAAAAAGATGTTACAGTTATATGAACACATTTATTTATGTCTTAAGGAATGTGCAGTCTTTGTTAAATAAAGAATATTATGTTATTTTGTTTCCTCATTCGTCAGTTCTCTGCCATCATATTTTAGTTGGAGTCATGCTAAAACAGTTATAAGATTATAATGGACAGCTTTTAAATAATGAATGGTCAACAAAACATGAAAACTTCAACTTGCTTCTCATTCTGTACACAAATCCGTATGGAGGGAAGCGTTATATAACTAGGATGTTGAGTTAATTTCAATTTCTTCTAATTACCGAAATATAAAAAATAATTAACTGAATCTATTAAATTATATAATGTCTTCTTTTGTTCCATCTTTCATTTTTGACTTCTAGTGGATATTAATATCTAATTAAATTATTACGTCAAAGGCGTTCTCCCTATGAGAAAGGTCTCTCCGGACGTTTCTACGACTGTGTTAAATTTGATGGTTTGACGGTTGTCTGGATGTCTTCGCCTTTTCCGGCTATTTTTAACAGATGCAACAAAAGAAGATGGCGTGATGAAGATGGCTTTTTCTGGATGCGATCTTTGGCATTGAGAGCAAGAAGACGGTTGGGCAAAGGCATGGGCAGAATATTTTCGGTACAGTAGTTGGTTGAAGGGCGGTGATAGTTTTCTGGTACGTCTTGTCTTTATGATGCGGTCAAGAAGAGTCCCATGCTTTTTCCTTTATGTCTTCCACCAAAGATCTCCCTTGTAATCAGTGGACTATATTGATTATTTACCCTTATTATTTTTAGATAGAGATATACTCGGTTTGTTGCTTGAATCATTCGTAGAAAGTATTTAGCTGGATTGCAGCGAGAAGGTTTCCAGGTCCCAGGGTTTGACATTTCAGTATTTCTGTGTTGAAATTGGTGATATGTAGTATCTTTTGGATTATTTCAGTTATCCATTTCCAAAGAATTTACAAATTTTTCTATTTGGCAAGTATTTGTGACAGGAAATAACATAACGAAATCCGTTCTCGTTGGACTCGGTAGATGGCATTGATTGGTAATTTTATGAATTTATTGCTTGGAATTATTTAGCTACTATTTTTTTGAGAAGGGTTATTTGGCCTCTATTTTTTGGTAAATTTTAGAAGTAATATAACATGATTCATCTATGGAAGACAAACAAATATAGAATGGGGTACGATGTGTGGCTTTTGGGTATCTTGGAATTTTGATGTCTTATCTCCACAAGATTGGCCCAGGCATTTTCTTTGGTGTGGTATTTTTGGGTTTAATATCTACTGAGTTTCTCAAATAGATTTTTGAAGTAAAATTATATAATCGTAGTGTGTTTAACCGTGACTTATAATTGCAGTCACTTGTGTCTTGGAGTTTACCCTTGAAAGTCCTACAACAGCTCTCCTTGGAGTTCACCATTGAAATTCCTAACAACGACTCTCCTTTTTTGCTCTAAGTACTCTTGTGATAAGCAATAATATATGATAAAAATGTGTTTAGTCTGATTTATGGTAGCAATCACTTGTGTCTTGGAGTTTACCCTCAAGAGCCCTTACAACAACTCTCCTTTTTTATTTATGTTTGCAGTGTGATTTTAGCTACTTGTGACTTGGAGTTCACTTTTAGCAAGAATTTCATCTTCATGTCTAAGTAGTATTGCCACACCCAAAGCGTTTATCCCACATGAAGCACTTTTACAATTTGGGTGTAATCATGACAATTAAAATAGATTTAGAGACGCAGTTGTGAGAAAGAAAAGTAAGAAAAGATTGTAGAATTTGAAAAAAAAAATTCTATTTAGGACATTGATTAGTGGAAATTAAATTACACACAATAAGATTAATTTGAGCTCCTTCAGTTTATCTAAAATGGATTGAACTTAACATATTTTAAAAATGTTCCAATATTCATAATTCAATTCAAGGGTTTGCATCTCACATTTGCGATTTGGGGCAATCGTCCATCTTTCTTTCAAGAGTTTCTGTATTATTTAAGAATTACTTGATCAAAGATGTCGTAGGCAAACTATTATAATAAAAGACATATGTTATTTTAACACATACTATATATGCTTCAGAGAACAGTTTATCTAGCACTCATTGAAATTGGTGGTGCCCATCTCTTTCCATCAGTCACAATTTTAATATTATTACTACTCATTTTTAATATTGATTTTGTGATCTCAGATTTGAAGAGACTGGTAGTTCTAAACTCTGTTACAATTAACTCATTACTTTTAAGAAAAATAAAAAAAAAATCTGGTCATGTAGGCAACAATTTCAATGGAACTCTCCTTGAAATTATGAAAATAATGAGGAGGGTTAATGAACAAGAAGATGTTGCTTATACAAAGGTGAAGTTCATGAATATCAAGGATTTGAATATTTACAGTTAACTCCTCATAAGGCTAGGACACATAGATGAGAGACTCCAACTCAAAGAAAGTACCACCAAGAAAGCTATGTGACAAAGAGATAAAGAGGCTCGAAGTGTTCACTGTTGCGGCCTATTTTTCTCATCTATGATCACAAAAAAAGTGTGTTTATCTTTTGGGGTGTGATCTCTTCCACCCATATTTTATATGATCATTGTTGTAATTACTTGTTTATATCTATAAAAGTGTGTTTTTCAATCAAAAAATATCACCCATATCCAACATAATTTAGTCCTAAAAGCATTGATTTCTAGATCTATTGGCCCATGCAATATTTGGGTTTTGTGGGAAATAATTGGTACGTGTGTCTTTTTATCGTGGAAATAAATAAGATTGGTAAATAAGAAAATGTAAGTTATCCTATCCCACAACTATATTGAGGGCATAAACATCTACTCCATACATGTGCTACTTATGTTATACAAAACATTTCAAACTTAAATTTTAATTTCGATGAAGGTGTGAATCATAAGATAACATCCTACAAACATGACACTTTCTTGATCCACTCTTCAGAAATAGAAACAAAGATAATTGTTCAGTTATAGATTGCTTCATATTTTCTCCATTAAAATTGAAAGCATATGCAGAAATAGTTTATAAGATTGGTGAATTACAAAGAAGTCGTTGAATGTAAATAATCTATATGTTTTGGAGTTTTTTTCTTGATTGATTTACATTTAACACTCTACCATATCAAAAAAAAAATGTTAAAGATGTAGCTAGATTAATATTTAACTATTGAATTCAACGAAAACATACCAGAAATATAAGGTTGAGACTTTTTTTTTACCCCCAACTATACAAACCAATAAATATTTAAACAGAATATATAATTAAAACATTTACAACATTGTCAAACTGTTGGTCTATTGGCGAAATTGTTAGGCTCACAAAGAGCTCACCAGAGATCAATTATTGTCTCGTGTAAAGGTATAGGCACCATAATAACGAGATGAGGCTGAGATCATGCCCCGAGCAACTTTGGCCGAATGGAAACTCCTCAGACCTTGCACCTATAGTTAAACTAAAAAAGACTAAATGACATTCCATAGAAGGGGTCACAAAAAAATTACAACATTATGAATACATATTATTCTCTAGAACTCCAAATTTGAATCATTACACCGAAGGCATTCCCCCTATGGGAAAAGGCTTTGTGGACATTCACGGGACTATGTCAAATTTGACGATCATCTGGATGTTTTTGAATTTTTTTGTTTTGCATGTTTTGGCAGTTGCATTCAAATGCGGCCCAAAAATAAAAGATTAAAAATAAGTTGCCCATCCCAAAAATAAAAAATTAAAATTATATTAAGTTGTCAGTCCCAAAAATAAAAAATAAAAATTATATCAAAGTGACCACAATTTCATTGTAACTTATGACCATAATAAACTAGAACAATCCACACGTAACATGCATCTTCCGCAACTCAATTCAATTTAGATTTTTCGCATGCACACATTCATTTTCGCAACCCAATTCAATTTAGATTTTTCTCATGCACACACTCGTTTTTCTGATCGTAGAGTCATATCTTGTTATAATCGGCAACCAATATGGAACAGACTTCCCAAATTAAGTTTGAAGAGGTAAAATTTGTTTGTATATGATTTATACATTACAAAATAGGGAAATTAAAGCAGAACTCACAATGTTATTACCCCTTATTGTCAAGATTTTTTTTGAGAGCAGGGGATTAAAAATATGGTGCTTAAGTTTGTGATCATTGGTTTGTTGATGACATTCCCATTCTCATCTATTTCACGACCATGTGCATCAAGGCAGAGTACATGAGCCTTGGCAAGTTTTTGATGGCCAGCAGTAGCAAATTCATCAGACATTTGTCCAGGAAACATAATAAAAAGTGACATCAATTCAAGATCTTGGTGGAACCCCATTCTTGTGCTCTTTTTATTGCTTCATAATTAAAAATATTTGCATGACCTCCTACTCTATTCATTCCAGGTGCAAAAATTCATATTTCCTACAGATATTAGCATACTAGCTGACACAGATGCTTTAGATTGAATTGTAGCAGAATTTGTCATTGCTACAAGGCACTGAGTTGGATGCTGATGCTGGAGACTTCAGAGACACTGCCCCAACTATCAGAAGTAGTTGTTGAAGACGATGTTGCAATAGAACTTGTATTGGCAAATTTATTCAACTGAGGCAGTTTCTTCAATTTTTTCGAAATCTCTTTATGTATTTGTAATGCATTATTTGCCTTGGCTAAAGCATCAAGTGACAAACTCCCACATTTTCCAGTCATTAAAGCATTCTCATTTGTGTTGGTTTTCCTTATAACCTCATGAGATCTGGCAATATTATCTGCCTTATTTTCAACTACATTGGTGGTAAAAATTGTAGATACCTTTTTGTCTGCAGAGAACTTTGAAATAGCTATGGGGATAGGCAAATCCTTTGATGATTCCTTTGATACCACTACAGTTGGACCTTGTTGAACACTATTAAAAGAGGAAGTGGTGCTGCCATTTCCCTGGCCCCACTATTGTTTTGTGCTTTACATCAACTGAATCTCCTCCTCCTCGCGCATGCCTCTAAGCCCGTTGGTATTCTTCATAATCATCATTCTTTGCTTTGGAATCATTTTTTGTTCATTGCTCTTCAGTAGCTATGTTGTGAATTCCATTAACCTATTTTGGTCATTTTTGGGCATCATTATTCTGTGATGTGTATTTTTTGGTGGGATATAAATGCTTAGTGGGTTGCAATGTTTCTTTTTTTTGTGTTTCAGTTTGTAGATGACAATGAGAGATGCCATGTTGAAATAAATTACACCTTTGAGATCAGGAAGGACTGGTAATTTGATTCGAAGATCAAATATTTGTTTCTTCCTTTTAACATTGTAACCTAATTCTAGCAGTTTGGATTGGATTGCATGGTGTCGGGTAGGTAGGTAAAATATTGTGAGGACATTTGTTGGTTGGTTACCTGGTTGTTTGAAGCCTACAAATAAATTTGATTATATAATAGTTCTTTATTTGCTGAAATGAATTTGAATATATTCTTGTCCATAGGAAATGAAAACTAATGCAGTACTATTATAAATAAACAATTTGCATTTACAATTTTATTCGCTTTAATATGGGCCAATGCGCACACTCTCGAAGAATTCGGGAACATCTATTCATATCCTGCAAAGCGGTTCCGAACTAAAACTCAAAGTAGATTGGTTGAAGTAAGAAAGAAATTTTCGATGCTTTCAAGTTTATTTTTTGATATTCATGTTCTAATTGGTTCATTGTCTTTGGGATACGGAAAAATGAAACTTTTTATTGCTTCTTAGTTAGAAAATGTGTGTGTGAGAGAATAAAATCTACATTCAACACTCACACACTCAACACTCAAATTTTTTTACATATTTTGATATTTATACGGCCTAAATAGGGGCTCGATCGATCCCCTCAGATGGAAAATTATATGCATTCTCATATTATCTTTCATTTGTAGAGATGTCAGAGAAGGAATAGTGGCTCTACAAAGAAGGAAATGGCTACAACTACATCATAACGAATAAGGAATCGGCATTTAAATCAAACGTTTAAGAAGTTAAAATCATTTTCAATCCCAGTGATGTGTTGTGCCAAAATTAAATCACAACACCGTCCCAATCTCATTCCAGTCGAACAGTGTTTTGTGAAATCACCTCACCAAGTCACACAAACAAATGCCCATCAAAAGTGTTGTTTGTGCTCCCTGTAACATCTTTTTGCTTACAATCTGCATATCCCTGTAACATCTTTGTGCTTACAATCTGCATATCCCTGTAACATCTTCGTGCTTACCATCTGCATATTCATCCAAAGATCTCTTGTAATTATTACTAGGGGTCATTTGGTTTGTTTGGATACTAGGAACTTGCTTAGAATTATAGATATAATTATAGATAAATGACAAGAATAATATGTTTATTAGGTTTATGTTCTCTTTAAATGCTATGCTTGTATGATCCCAGGTCATTTTGACATGGAAAAACATAAATGTAGATCCAATATTAATCTTGTGATGAACTGCCCCCTGGTTGGATTGATATTACAAAAAAATGATAGATACAATGGCCCATGTGGGGATCCCTCCAACCTATTACATATTCCAATATCCCCTATTTCGAGAGGGAATAGACGACAATTGCCAATTAAAATGGCCTGAGGAGTAACTATCCACAAGTCCTAGGGAATTACTTTGCATAGAGCAACTGTCGACATTGGAACCACTAAAAGGCGAGGTATGACATTCATAGCTTTCTCCAGAGTTCCCTTGTTTGCTAATCTACGCATTTCCCCTCCTTTTTCATTTTAAAGGTGCTAAAAAATGGTACACGTACCAACATTTGTTGCAAGAATAAAGGAGGAGTCAAGACTACTATCACTCAACCAAAACAACCCGTTGTAAATACTACCCTTTACTTTGATAGCACCTCCACTACTACTTTAGTCAACACTTACTGTATCCAAAGCAGTAGTGCCATTCAAGGGGTATCAAATATATCCATGTTTAGTGCAAATAAAATTGGCCACAAAAGGCTACCACTCATGATATAAAATCTGTAAATGTGCAGAGGTCTTCATGTATTCATGTTTAGTTCAGATCTCATGATATAAAATTTCTAAATGTATATGTATGATTTTGTAACAAATTTGAAATGTACACATAAAACCTTTCAATGAAATGTTTCATCTATATTTCTACACTTCCACTATCAATCACACCCCTTATCAACATTACAAAAAAGGATCTTTCAACAAAAAACCAACCAAACAATTGATGTAACCACCGTCTCAAACATGTTGCAACACTAACACAATTTCCCCCAAATAATTACAAACCACGTCAAGTACAAAAGTAATTAACTATCCAAAGTGGTATCAAATATATTCATGTTGAGTGCCGAAAAATGGCCACAAAAAGCTATCACTCATGATATAAAATCTGGAAATGTACATAAGTCTTCATGTATTCATGTTTAGTTCAAATAAAATAGTCCACAAATCGCTACCCACTCATGATATGAGATTTGCAAATATATATGTAGGAATTTGTAACAAATTTTAAATGTAGATATAGAACCTTTAAATGTAATGCTTCATCTATATTCCTACACTTACAAAATCAATCACACCCCTTATCAACATCAATTACAAAAGTAATAACTATCCCTCTAAATCAAATAACATATATTGATCGGCGTTCACATTGCATTGTACACATGTGATTGCTAGAAGTAGAAAGTGGTTTGTGCCGATAAATAGAAGAAATTAAACAATTAGAATATTCTATTTTCAAAATAAACTTTTGTTTCGTTGTCTAAATTTTATATATGCATGCCTATAGGTGAGCCCAGCTTATTGACTTCAGAAATGGGGGTTGTAGTTTTGAGATGACATTTATATTTGTAAAATAGCAAATAATTCTATATATGAGACCCTAAGAAACATTCTTCACTGACTAAAATCAATTTGTAATTAAATTTAAATAGTTATAAATAGGTAAATCACACAAAATTGCATAATAAATGTATTTGTAGTATCTTAGGAAAGCATGAAATTCAATAAATAATTCAAACACTTGAATAGACTAAAGAAATATGGATTTTAAAATGATAGCTAGAAAGGCGAAACAAACTCATAAAAATATGAAATCTTACAACTTCAACTAGAAATGAACAAATACAATATTAGCTTAGTGAAAATCATATAACTATTGTTTTGGTATCCATCTCTTGCAACTATGAAATCATTTTGATGATCACGATCCTTTGCTTTGAGCCTTTTTAAAACCTCTCTCATTTTTGAAAATTTAATACGATTGACTTAAAAAAATCTCTTTCTTCCAAACCCCAATCCAACATGAATGCCTTGCAAAATAGTAGAAAATGATGTGTCCAAGTGAGGACCTACCTTGATCAAACTCCTTTGATGAAGAAGTTATAAATTTAACACTTTATGGAGGTCATTAGGTAGTTGAGTGTATGCAATTTCTCAACCCTTATTCTTTCAATGTGCTTAGTAGGTAATAAATCATATATACTCTCTAAATGCTTAAAATATGTATTTGGCATGATAATTCTTACGAAAAAATAAATTATTTTCTTATACAATTTCAATATAAATCTTGTGAAAAAGTGAGTGATTGATTTACATGTGTCTATCCTAAATGCACTAATGCACTCATATATTTGTAGAATCATTGAATTCCAATTAAGACCCTATTGGTATGCATAATGATACATGATGGGAAGGAAATGCCAACAAAACATGATAAAAAACCCCATGGGCCCAAGAGAAAAAGTTAAAAGAGCCCACAAAAGAAGAGCTAGAACCATAAAAGTTTGGTTTTGGAAAATTGTCAAGAAAACCATTCAAATGGGGGAAAAAGAGAGAAACCTCTAGAGAATGGATATATAAAATTAAATAAAATATATATATATATATATATATATATATATATATATATATATATATATATATATATATATATATATATATATATAATAGAGAGAAATATCAATGAACGAGGATTCCACAAGAAGAAGATAAAGTTGCGAAGAAAAATTTATAGTGAAAAGTGTCAAAAAAACATATAAAACCCAAACATGGAAAGGGAAAAGTTGAGCAACACAAGGAACAAACAATAAAATTATTCTAACTTGGACCACTAATCAACAAGGACATAAATAAACTAGCACCATTCTTGACCTCTAGTGGACCTTAATATACAATAAAAATTATTGTAATTAGATTCAAATCACATATAACTCGATAAATAATATATTTATAGTAGAAAGTGCTTTGTGCTAGTAAATATAAGAATTTTAACAATTGAAACATTCTATTTTAAAAATAAACATTTGGTGGTTGTCTAAACTTTATATATGTGTGCCTCTAGGTGAGTCTACAACTTTTTCGACTTCAGTAATGGGGGTTACAGAGTTGAGATGACATTTATATTTTTGAAAATAGCAGATACCATACCAACTCTATACATGAGACCCTAAAAAATATTCTTCACTAACTAAAATCAATTTGCAATTAAATTTAAATAGTTATAAATAGCTAAATCACACATAATTACATAATAAATGTATTTTTAGTACCTTAGGAAGCATGGAAATAAATAAAATAATATAAATAATTGAATAAACAAGAGAACTAGGGATGTTAGAATGATAGGAAAATGTTGCAAATATGGAGATACTCATAAGAAAAAGATGGTGGAAGACGTGTCCAGATAGAAAAGTGAAACAAACCCATTGTCGGCTAGATTTTCTGCAGAACTGAAAACCTACGCAGTCATGAGATAATTCTCCCTCATTTTCCGGTGAGGCTCCAGTGTAATATTTTGTCAATTATATTTCCTAGTATCTATCTATTGGTTTTACTTTAATTGCGTAGCTCAAGGACCATAACTAGGCAATTTTGTAACAAGTAGTTGTAAGCAATATGTGTAAGAAAGGGAAATAATTAAATGTGAGAAGAAAGGAAAGGAGATGTGCAACCTAACCAATAGTTGACAAAGTTGATCACATGCACATAGATGAAACAAATAGATCTTAAAATGCAGAATTTGAAGTAAAGGAAAGTTTCATATCTAGATATAAGACAACACAAAGTTTATGCAGATATCTAAAAAGGAATAAGAAACGAATACACCGTTGACACAAAGTTCTTTGGAAATCTATCTCATCTCTATTCCTCCACTTTTAGAAAGCTATCAAGGGTTTTAGCTCAAATTCTAGAACACAAGAATGCTGATTACAATTTTTTATCATTTAACCCGTAGGTTCTTCCTCTACTTATAGTGTGTAGAGGGGAAATTACAAATGGGAAACTACAACTGAACTAGAACATGAAGAAGTAGTAAAGGTAACATATGAAAATCATCTTCCTAAAATTCCTCTCTTAGTAACATGCATCAGGAGTTTAAGCCAAAAATGTGCACATTTGTCACCTATCTTAAAGAATCCTTCCAAATAACTTAAAGTAATGGTTTTTAAACCAATAACTTTGATCTTACATTTTCATTCGGGAATATAATAAATAAAAGAAGAAAGAAGAGAAGAAAAAATATCTGCTAGCTGTAACACCTACACTTTCTTTTTGTTCTGATATTGAATATACTTGTCAAACATGTAATTCAACATCTTCCCATTTGTTTTAACAATAGTCTCTCTCTCTCTCTCTCTCTCTCTCTCTCTCTCTCTCTCTCTCTCTCTCTCTCTCTCGGTTCTGAATTGCAGCAACCCTCTAGACAAAGCAACAATATTAGCCTTTACCTTCTCTAAACTAGGCCCATATCCCTCAACATCTTCCTAAAGATTTATGAGTCTGCCAATTGAATCCATCGTGAAAGGTATGGTGGCTTCCTCAATTTCTTTTCGCACAACCAAAATAAATTCCTCATTGGAAGTAGGTAATTCATCTGGGATGCTCTCAGACACTTCTCCCATCCTATTTTCCAGCAACTGCATCCTTTCTAGCATAAGCTTAAGGATCTCTACGGGGAAGGAAACTGAAATTTATAACTACTTCCTCCTTTCCATCAATCCATCAGATACAATCTACTATGTGATTAGCACATCCTTTGGTAACAAGTGTATCTTAGCTAAAGTATCAAATGACTTTCAACAACTATGTTCTCATCTTCTATCTATGTCATCAATTCCTTTAGCTGAGATACTGCCCTGTGCATATTCTCCAATTCAGCTGGTATTCTTTTGAACTGCTCTAAAGCTTGGTGAATGATTTTCTCTTTCCACTGAGCAACAACTTTGACCTAGTCCCCTGCATCTTCTGCCTCTTTAATTAGATGATTACTCACCTAATCATGTGCTAGGATGGGCTGAAAGGAAGGTTTGGAAACCTTAGCAATGATCCCAAAAATAGTTGGGAAACTTGGTTTTGAAGCTTGGCTTTCTCAGCCTTCTCTTTGTGAAGCTTAAGGAATAAAGCATTCATTAGTGTCTTTGTATCCCGGTTTAATCCTTTTGTGGTAGTTTGACATATAGGAACTTTAGTCACTGCTATATCAGTTGTCACGAGCTCTCCCTTGTGTTTTCCTTCTGCTGGAACGGATAACTCAGTGAACTTCTATCTTGATTCTTCAATAATCAACCTAGAAGTTATTTTGGCAACTTTAGGTCTTCTATCTCTTCCGCCCAAACTCAGGAGCAGCTGAAAGTCGTGTTCCTCTAGGTTGATCTCCTCTCTGGCTTCTGGGATTATCTGTAAAGCCAACCATGATGAAAAGTTACTTCTTGGGGAATGAGAAGTCACTGAGTGCACCACCATCTCATGCTCTAATTTTGTTTTATCTAAATTTGCCACAATGTTGTGACTGCCACCCTCTGAATTGTCCAAAGACAATGCTTTTTCAAACTCCGTCATATGTGCTTTCAGCTTCTCCGCAGGGAGAGGTGAAGATCTAAGTGGTTGAGGAGAAAATACAAATGGCATTGGATTCAACGAAGGAACAACAAGATCTCTATGGGAATACAGAGCTGCTGAAGTGCTATGAGTCGATGCTGGAGAAGCTGGAACTAACACGATAGCTATAGATTTGGCCTTCTCCTACACGTGAGACTTCTTGTGAAATTTAAGCTTCTCTGATCTTCTTCTACTTTCACCTTCATGATTTCTTTTGCTAGAGTATTCTGTGGTAAAATTACCTGTGATGTGATTCATCAAAGCTTCATCCAAGCAATACCCTTTTTTCAACTACCAGTTTAAGGTGTTAACTAGAACCGCGGAAGATCTTTCCTCAATCGTCTGGTAGCCACCAATGTTTTCCTAAAGAGAAACTCTATCCCCTCCCATATGATGATATGATTCAAGTATCACATGCCCATCATCTGCGATATCTACAGGTATCCATGCTAAACCATAATCAGATACTTGCTGCGCCGATAACCTGTTGAAGTCTTTCTTCCTGACTTCATACTTGTTTCTACATTTCATCCATAAGTCTTCCAACGAAGGTACATGTGAGTATTCTTAGGAGATTATATTCCTCGCTACTCCATATGGATCAAAGTCAGCCATGTTGGGAAGAACTCATGCTCATATTCAAAAAACATTTCAGCTTTGATTCCTCTAGCTTTGCGGATGCTCTGGCAGTTGTAATAACCCACTGTGACTAGAAAGAAACTTGTAGACTTGTGCCTCTTTGATTGTAATTCATGCATCTCCACGAGATGTCTGCACAACTCCATGATGACCCACTTATCACTTGGATACCTTGGTAACTTAATTGGTTCTCCCAAAAATATGGTTACCCTGAGATATGTGAAGTTTGCAAACTAGATGAAAATATAGCCATGCTGGGATACAGCTTCCCAAGCTTCTTTGCTTACCATGCTGGTCTTCAAATCACTATTTAATTCACAAATGAATCCATAGAAGAACCCATCATTGACCACCTTGTAATCTTTTTGGCATTCATGAACTGTCAACTGTGGGAAGCACTCAAAAATATGATCTTTTGTAAGTATGCCTTGTCTATTTAGCTTGGAAAACATACCCTACGAGGTTGCTACATATACTAGTTATGAAGCCATTTTGAAGTTATACGTCCGCCTCACACTCCGGAGTTTCTCACCGATGTTGTCACTAATGATCTCCGCCCAATTGATTATTAGAATCAACTCTGTTGATCTCAATGGTCCTCATGGAAACATACATCCATGAGCGGAAGTTATGAGTATTGGCTTCTCCACTTAACCTGCAAAGCAATTTAGTAATATCATCCATGTCCTGCACCAAATTAGATCGTGAAAGAGTCCTCAGGAACTTTGATGGAGACCTGGGATTCTTCATATATCTTCTATTCATTATGCCCACGCAATTTGCTTTATGGTTCTCCCATTTGTTGCTAGAACCTAGTATGCTAATTGCAATAACCACCGGTCGTGTCAGAATCTTCAGACAATAATTAATAAACTGTGCATCCAACCTGATTATTTTATTTCTCGCAACATCTCGAATTGTTCTGGAAAGAGGATGATATGACCTTGCACACTACATAACAAATTTGGGAAATTGAGTTGTGATTGGAAACACTGATGCTTGAAACAATTCCACTGCTTTTTATTTCCCGCATGAGAGATGTATTTCCGACCTTGGATCTGTCAATTAATTCAGAGATGCATTCAGGGCTTATGTCTGTTTCATTAATATCAGTAAATCTAGAAGCTATGCATGACTCTGCTAATCCTTCTCTTTCATCACGCTTCATCATGGCTGGAGCAATCTTGTTTGAGCAATCTTTATTTGAGTTCTTTTTCTTTTAACCCTGCCATAATTCTTTGCAACGGGATCAATTTGTGTAGATCTAGAAATTTCTTCAGATTCAAAATATATATTCAATGTACCTGACATTGATTTGGGCTTCCTTTCACTTGTATGAACACCTATAATGAATACCTGCAATTATTTTAGACAAAGATGGAGTCCAAAGCATGAATACTTGATTTATGTCACCAAAATCTGCATATAAAGCCTACTGCCCTAAAATTTGAGGCTTTGCTTGAATGCAAAGCAAGCATAAATATTTTTAAATTCACTCGGGCACTTATACCGATGTGCATATAATTATCATAGAAAAAATCAAGCTATTCCAACCCTAGGCACCAAACTTGTAAGCTTCCTGGCAATGAAAAACACCTTTTGATGCACAAAACCTCCTTTCCCTAGCGCCAAAATTTTTTGGGCTGCAATCCTTAACAAAAAGAATTAATTTCTTCTTCATTATGACATCCCAAGCTTATATAACCCTCAACATACTATTTTTAATAATTTCCCTTCCTATTCCTGGCAATTTAATTAATAAATAATCATGTCTATTCACCCAAATTGGGTGCCCAATTATGCATGATGTTGGTTGCTTTTAAATAAATTTATTTTATTTATTTATAGCGTGCATCCTTTAGTTGTCTTTGGCTTGACTTCCTTCTTTTAATTTTAATCCATTCATGTCACCAAAATTAGGTGAAAAATCCATAAATAAATATTATTAAATTCATTGTTTAATGCCAAGGTGGGTTGCACTTTTTAGCAATGGTGATTTCTAAAAATAAGAAGTCAACTTTGGTGGGAATTTCTACCCTGTACTGCAACTCCAAAAATCCCCTCTTCGACTTAAGCTATTTGACTTCCATAATGGAAATTTTTACCTTGTAAGGCAGGTAAGGAATTCCCGCCTGCCTACCACTTCCAAAATTCCCATTGGCAAATTAAAACATCTCTCAAAAAGTGCAACTTGTATTAAAAATAGTTTCCTTCGATAAAATGTGACTTGTATGGGTGAATAAACCTCTTTGGCGGGAAAAATTAGTTTCCTAGGTAGGCAGAAAATTCCCATCAGTGCTTTTAAGTGATTTTTCTTTATTTTATAATGGGAATTTTTACCTTGTAAGGCAGGTAAGAAATTCTCACCTGCCTGTCGCCTCTAATTTTCCCATTGTAGCTTAAGTGACTTTGACTTCATGGGAAAAAAGTACCCTGCAAGGCATGTAAGAAATTCCTGCCTTCCTGCCACTACCAAAAATCCCATTTGAAGCTTACCCATTCATTCCAAAAAGTGTGACTTGCCTAGGAGAGGCTTTTTGTGCATGACTTCATCTTTTTGGTCAGAAGTTTGCTTTCTGAGGCTGATTCCTTCTGGTGCTGAGGTCGTAAATGATCTCCAGATGCTTCAGGTAATTAAACAGACTATACGGAACAAAGGACGGACCTAGGGGAATTTAACAGACAAACTGCGGAGAAAACTGGAGAAAAAACGTAAAAGAAATAAATAAAAATGAAAAATGTTGCCAGAAGTTGCAGATAATGCTCTGAATTCATTCCTAGTGAAAATCCTATTGAGATGTGTGAATATTGGCATGCAAAACTTCAACAGGGTTCAACTGGAGCACAATTTACTTCAAACGGGTATTTATTTATTTAATAAATAATTAAATAAAAATTTCCCACAGAACAAAACCTGGCGGAGGGATAAAATGAGTTTCAACATCTGGGTATTTGTCAAAATTGGCTCATATGATTCACAGGGAATATCCTAACGTAATACAGACATCTTCTGGCAAAAAAAATGAAAAGACTCATTATTTTAAAAAGAACGAAATTTTTTCAAATGGGTAGTCTCAGATTTCAGGATGAAATCTGGGGGTCACCACCCATAAAGAAAAATAAATTCAGACAACTTTAACTAGAAATGTACAAGTACAATATTAGCTTAGTGAAAACCATATAATTATTCTTTTGGCACCCATCTCTTGTAACTATGAAATCAATTTGATGATCTTGATCCTTTGCTTTGAGCCTTTTAAAGCCTCTCTCATTTTTAAAAATATAATATGATTGACTTAAAAAAATCTCTTTCTTCCAAACCCCAATCCAACCTGAATGCCTTGCAAAATAGTAGAAAATGATGTGTCCAAGTGAGAACCTACCTTGATCAAACCCCTTTGATGAATACGTTTTTGAATTTACCACTCTATGGAGGTCACTAGTCGAGTGTATGCAATTTCTCAACCCTTATTCTTTCAATGTGCATAGTAGGTAATAAATGGTAGATACTCTCTAAATGCTTAAATTATTCATTTGGCTTTATAATTCTCATGAAAAAATAATTTATTTTCTTATACAACTTCAATATAAATCCTATAAAAAAGTGATTGATTGATTTACACGTGTCTATCCTAAATGCACTAATGCACTCATATATTTGTAGAATCATTGAATTCCAATTAAGACCCTATTGGTATGCATAATGATACATGATGGGAAGGAAATGCCAACAAAACATGATAAAAAAACCCCATGGGCCCAAGAGAAAAAGTTAAAAGGGCCCACAAAAAAAGCTTTAGAACCATAAAATTTTGGTTTTGGAAAAATGTCCAGAAAATCAATCAAATGAGGTCAAAAGAGAGAAACCTCTAGAGAATGGATATATAAAAATAAATAGAAGAAAAAATTAAAAAATAGAGGGAAATATCAATGAATGAGGATTCCACAAGAAGAAAATAAAGTTGCAAGGAACAATTCATGGTAAAAAGTGTCAAAAAACATACAAAACCCAAATAGGGCAAGAGAAAATTTGAGCAACACAAGGAACACACAACAAAGTTATTGTAAGTTGTCCACCTCCTTTCTAACCAATAAGCACATAAATAAACTAGCACCATAAATATTGACTATTATCATATCACATTTAAGTATATCGACATAATGCCCCACTTTGATGTGTGTATGCACATAAATAACAAAATAAAGGAAACACACACTTAAAATGTGTTGAGAGTTATAATTATCAATATAAGAATAATATCAAGCTAAAAATGAAAAGGAAATAAAGATCCCTTAATTTCCATAGTGGAGGTGTGGAAAAATATGGAATTAACATCCATTATCACGTGTCTTGCATATGGGAACTTGTGCTCCTACAAACATATGAAAAGTGAATCACTTCCTATATAAACATATAACCACAGACCTATTTAAATATGGGAAATATAAAACAATGGGAATGAACACACTTGGTTGTGCTTACAAATTTTGAAGGTGTCTTTATGAAATCCATGTCTCAAAATTTGAGTAATATTCAAATCTAATATAGGTGCATCTCAAATTGATACCAAATAGAAAATGTTGTGTAACCCATGTAATTTCTTTCATATGAGTAACAAGAGAATGTTTTGGAGGCATGAAGATTGGAGATAAAGCAAGCATAATTTATGATCCATTTTTAGGTGTGATATAAATATAAGAAAAAAATATCTCTAAAGAAAGGGATTGTGTGCACCATGTGTATTTTATGAAAATAAATATTTCTTGTAAACATAGTAAGATATCATCATGACAACATATATGTATTAAGAATATTTTCCCCTAATATAATATATGTAAGTGTAATGATAAAATGCCCCAACTTAAATGAGATATACTCTATAAAGGAACACATGTATAATCATTAAGTGGGCCTATGATGTAATCTATGTGTGCATTTACAAATCCATGTGCTAAGTGCAAATTTATAACCAAAAAGTTTTAATGGTGGTATGACCGAAGTGAAAAATGTAAGTAAATTAACAAAAATAATAAATTCCCTCTTTGCAAGAACAATATAAACACTTGTAAACACAATAGTAAGTTTCCCCTTTATGGGAAAGTTGAAATTGGTGTAAGCATATAATGTGAGGTTCCCTTGTAGGAAAGATATAGCCAATATCGCATATGAACTTGAGCCCCAATCTAAGAAAACTAGGATAATGGAAATTATAATTGAGGGTTAATGATCCAATATATGCATGATATATATTATACAAAATATAATTAATGGCATGGAACAATATCGAGATTGATATTTTTAATGGAAAAACATGATACAACAAAGATTTAACAAAGGTAATTATAGTGATAACAATCGATGTAATAAGAAAAATATAAAGGAAGAAAAAGTAGGAAACATGGACCAACTAGTTAAATTTAACAACCAAGTAGAACAAGATAGATAAGTCATTGAGAATATCAAGTAAATAAGGAGGAATATGCACTTGCCTCTTAATTCCATAAAAAGTATGTACACATGGGTACATGATGCCCTCCTAATTATGTTCTCATCATGTGAAGGCCCAATAGATTTTGGGGATGAGATAAAGAAATATAAATTAAGGGTGAGGTTTGAAAACATATGGGAAAGGAGGAAAATAATATGATACACCATGAAAGAAAAAAACCCTCAAGATCAAATGAGTCGTGAATGAATGTAAAAAAATATGGTTTAGACATGTTGATAAAAGAAGAGGATATCATAAATGAATTCAAGGAGAAAAATGAATAAGTTGAGTTTGGGAAAAAATAATGAGAAGAACCACTACTCAAATAAATCACATCACATGCAAACAATCACAAGAATAAAAGAAGGACATCAAACCAAGTAGAAGATTAAATAAAACTAAATTGTAAATGGAAAGGAAATCAATGGAGATTATTTATAATAAAGAATAAAACTTAATTCATTCATTCATAATATACAACTTGTACAATCCTTACACCTTAATAAATAAGAAACTAATTTGATATCAGAAACTTATTTATTTATTTATTTAGGGTGTAAACATTTGGTGAACCTAATCATTTGTTCGAACCCTAGGTGGCCCTAAGGCCTACCTTTTTCTCCTTAGTGTTTGATCCTCTTGCTAACCCCAATATATATTTTTTTATTCTTTGTTGCTTTATGTCCTACTATGCGGTATATTTCTCTTATTCATGTACAATTGAGCCCACAAGTGAGTCTCTTACCAATATTGTTTTATGTCAGAATATTTTTGATGTTCTTGATCCTTTTCCTCTTGTCATTACATGTTTCATAATGTATGTGTATGATATTATCTAATTTATCTCATTCCTATGATTAAGATTTAAATTTTGTTAAATCAATCACATGTTAGGTGGATAATTGCATGTGGTTTGAGGCCTCTTTGGAGTAGTGTTGATATAGGCGGTGCACATATTACTTTAAGCCAAATATGGTTTTGGGATGGTGTGATGCTTAGGGTTTGACAATGAAACGTAGTTCTAGACCACTAAAGGGTACAAAACATTTTGAAGCCTCACTCCCAGTAGGTCCAATACCATATAACAAGTCCAGGTTCGTATATACATTCCTAATAAACATGTACGGTTCTATAATAGTGTAGTTTCAAATCACAATTTCTTTCTCGAAGCATCTATATATCCATTATTCTTGGTTTGTCTAGTTTGTACATCCATGTCTCTCATGTAGCACTTTGTGTAGCTAAGTACATCTTCCCTATTGTTTTTCCAAACTTGTAGGATATTGTAACACTAATTGCAAGTACCAATGTGTTATTCTGATATTATATGGTTAATGCTATAAGTTAATTAATTAGAATAGCTCTTAGTATCGAACCTTACATTCCTTTTTTGTTGTGGTACACTCCATAACAATATTAAACTAATCTTAAAAAGTGTGTAAACAAGTATTTTAGATAGGACATCCCAAATAGGGTTAGAAGGAAGAGAAATTTCCTAGTGATTGAAATGTAGTTTCATAAAATTGAGTGAGGTTTCTTGAAGGAAGAAACAAATGAATTTGTATGCTAAAAGAAAATAGGAATTATGAATTTTTTTTCTAGAAAGGAACTTCATGGTCCTTGGAATGAAACTTGTTGTTTAGATAAATTCCTTCATTCAATGTGAGTTTTAGAGTTCTTTTCTCTTTTTACTCGAGCATTATATAGTTTGTACCTACGTTGTAAAGAGCTATGGGTACGGGTTCAAAATGCAGATATGTCAATTTTCAAAAAACCCTTGGTTTGGGTATATCTTAGGTACATCCGTACACACATGTGCATGTACGCTCATGTACACAAATGCACACACGCACACACATTGAAAACTTAAAAATATAGAAGAATCAAGGTTCAAAACATTCTACATGCTTAAAACATAACATTTTCATTAATTATATGGCATAATGCATATGATATATGAATATCATGTCAATATGAATACAAATATTCTAGAATATGATTACAAATAATCTAGATTATATCATCTAGATATTCCTCAAAATCGAATTCATGTATGCCACTCCCACTTTGCTCTTATACTTGTTGAATAGTCTGTGTGTTTGGTAGTGCTTGAGTGCCTTTTTTTAGGTCCTGGAAGAGTTTAGGGTTTGATTTTTTAATTAATTTATAAGTTTTTAGGGTTTCCTTCGTTTGAGTTAACCCAAAAAATTATTCTTTATGCAACTACAACATTAAAAAGTTATAGGTACATCTTAAATACACCCAAATATGACAAGAAACATTTGGGATATTACTAGGAGTATCGAAGATGTTTCCCACATATGTGCACCAAATACATATGAATGGGAACATGGTGAGGAGGATATACCCCTCCAACCTAAATTTGTGTTGTTAAAAAGATAACAATTACCTCCTAAATTTGTGTTGTTAAAAAGCTAGCGATTACCTCCTAAATGTCACACAAACCAATGTCTTTCTCCATCTTGACTTTAAATTTATAGAGTAACATACATTTTAACCTTTGTATACGTGATAGGGGTGTTTGTTAGCATTGTGTAATACCAATGTATTCATCTTATTCCGTATATATAAATTAGTTGGTGCTCATGTGCATTGCCAACGATATTAAAGAAATAAACTCTACCCCTAAATGCGAAGGAGGTTCCCACAAGAGGAGCAAACCCAAAACGGAATTATAAAATAGTAGGTGAGGGGTGCCTTCCAAATTATAGTCTTCTGACATGCATGCTTATTAAATGATGTTGTGGGGAAGAATTCACGTGGAAGGGCAACATAGTCAAGAGTATGCAGGTGCATGGGCAGATCAGTATAAATATGGGAGGCGAACTTATCATTCTCTGACAGTTACGAGGGTGATGCATCTTCCGTCTTCCTTTCAGTCCAAGCTGCACCATAACCTCTTCTCGTCTCATTTGGTTAGCATGTGCGATTGTACTGTGCATCTGCAAAGCCTGACCCTGTCACATAACTGCCATTTGCATGTGTATTCCATGAACGTCTTCTCATTTCTGTCATGGATTATGAGCAGGCATTATCATGGAAGACACGTCCTTTGTCTTCCACATTCAAACTTCAACTGAATATATCATATCACTGATTGAAAATTATATATATTTAAAAAAATTGGTGTATGTTATCACATTTTCTCGTCAATTTTTTTTTTTAAAAATTAAAATTGTTTTTTTTTTATAATTTTTTTTTAATTAATTACATGATAAAGACAATTGTCGTTTACATCGTTATTAATTTGAAAATGTAGACGATGATGACAATTTCAAGTAGTAATTGTACGTGAAATGTACGATAGAAATGCCGAAGGGGATCTTTTGAAGGATTCATATTGGAGGGAGAGAAACAAAGGGAGAGGAAGAGGGGTGAATAAGAAGGGGTTTAGCGTGGAGAAGTGTGGGGGCGACGAAATTGGAAAGGAGAAATAATGTGAAACTCAACCGTCCAACAACGACACGACATATATGTCAATCCTTTGAAGGAGACCAGGGGTGTTGTTTAAGACGATGTAGAAACAATTTATAGAGATATTTGTGAACGTAAGGAGTGGTAGATTTTTTTTGCCAAAGTGAAAATGTGTTTGTAGTTTTAGTCCTTGCATTTAGAGACAAGAAGATGTGGAGTGGAAGTAGTATCCAAAGGTGGCAACGTCAAGTGTAACTCTCCTCATCAATGATTGTGATGGCATTGCTATTCAACAATCACTGACAAAAAAAGGGAGAGATGTGGGTCATTGAGGATTTTGATTGGATATGGGAAATTAATCACCTGCATGGCCCACACCTTTTCCACAGATGAGATTATTCCTCCCCAAGAAGTATTTGGTATATGAGCTCAACTTTATAGTAGAGATCTTGCTTGGACTAGTTACGTGAGCTTCAAGGGTCGAAAGTAAAAAATAGGGGAATTCCAAAAGGTGGTTGGTTCAAAACCCAACCATGATACTTGCTTCTTGTAGCACTTGGTAGCCCATATTTTTAATTGTGAGTCCTAGTAAATGTAGGGAACATTTGATGCACAGAAAGTCATCAATAATTGAGCTTGTACATCGACTGGTGATATGAGCAACAAGTATAAAATATTTTTCAATCGAGGTTGAAATTTCAAGGTTTTTGATTGGAAAACATTACATTTTTTGAGATACTTGATGAGGACATGAATGGAAAGTTGGAAATGAACACGAGGAAAGTAAATAATTGTGGATTCAACATGATAAAGAAAACAAACAACATAAAATAAATTTAAATGGAAATTTGAAACCCATATGTTCATGCCTAGCACGTAACACAAAGATGATGGTTAAGATTTGCAGATGATATGATGGTCAAGATTTGATAAATATTCGAAGACATGTTGTAGGGCGTGTATGGTGGTAGCAACATAGTGACTACCATAAAGAGGGTTACTATATTTTATTATTAGCATCAACGGTTTCAATTGGGCAGTGTTTAAGGTGATAGATAAGGCGAAGACATGAATGGAATTCTGAAAATAAAATGGTTGGAACAAAATACATGCATGTTCCACACTACAACTTAGAATACTCCTAGATAAATACTATATATTATATGTGTTCTACTTTATCGTCTCAATCTCACTTGCATTACTTACATGTGTGCAATTGGTGCTTCATGTGAGAATATTCCTTTACTTTTGTTGCAAATATGAATGTTAAATACGCTGAGGGATCACTTTTTATAGGTTTTGCTAGCTTTAATTATTAGAATACAAGTTTTAATGCACAGATAAAATTAAGATTGAATGTTTTGGTGACATTTTTTTATGAAAAGACGACAATGTTTATTTGTTTATGGGGAAATTTGTGAGTGAAACCTCTTTCCCATAAGGTTTGAACTATTGACAATCCTGATTGGGATCATTAGACTAACTGGATAATACTGACCTTGGGGATGGACTGACCTGGGGGTGTCTTAGGAAGGTATAACTTTGAAAAGTTTCGACACTGTGGTCCGTTATCATGCTTGAAAATTGGAATTTTTCCTGTTGCAAATTTGCATGACAACATCTCCTAAGCTCTCTTTTGGTTGAAGGAAAATGAAATCAGTAGGGTATTCCCAAGAGTCTACCACCACATCAATGTCTTGAAGAAATCCTTTAGGCCTTACTGTTTATCTATCTGTCAGTTGCAAATTTTAGATCATCCATGATTTTCTTGGTCATAATGTTGATTGCTACCTGGTCAATTAGAGTATTATTTATTGTTGTGACATTAATTTTAACGTTCACCAAAGGACTACCTGGATCTATGTACTTGGGTAGCACCAAATTTCCAAGCATGATATCTACCAATCGTCCAATAAGTTGCAAAATAAATGGATATTTTCTTTTTCTGCCTGGCCTCTTGATACAAAGATCCTTAACCAACTTATTGTAGGTATGTACATCTTTAATATCTTGAATGAGTGGAATCTTCACCCAAATATCCTTCAGTTGATTGACAAAATCATAATCAAAATCTGATTTAGGGTCAGATTTCTTCTCTGGAAATCTCTCTGGAAAGGGGGTTTCATTGATGGACATTTTCTTGATGGAAATCTATTCACATTGTTGCGGATCATCTTGTAGCATCTTTTGGATTTTCTGCGGATTAGTCTACAACAACGGTGGTTCATTTTTCATCTCTATGATCACAGGTTTACTTGGTGGAAGAAGTGTTCTTCCTAAGCAGAGATGGATATCATTGACATCAAGTGAATAGGTAGAGTATTAGGTTGATTCATTGGTGTAAGATGACTGAGCAACTTTATTGTTGGGGTTAGGCATTGGTTGAGCTGGTAGATGAGTGGATTTTAGTTGAGTGCCCGGTTGGGGGTTTGGCATTTGAGCTTGTTGTTGTGGGTAAGGTGGTTGATGGTAGTTTGGAGGTGGATTGAACCATTGCTGACTTCCTCTCCAAGGCTGCTGCCATGAATAAGGGGGTTGTTGCCATTGTTGGCCTGAAAAATGAGGTTACCATTGTTGTTGGTATTGGCTAGGTTATGAAGCCCATCCTTGCTGAGTATTAGCCCAATGTGGGGATTGCATATATGAATTACTAGCCCAATATAAAAAGATGGCATGGGATCTTGTGGCATACCTCCTTGTCTTGGCAGCCACGGTTTCTTTTTAGCAACATAGAAGACTTTCCCATCCTTTATTTATATCATAATGAATTCTGGTGCAACCTCCTTTTCTTGTGCAATGCTGGCTAATCCTCTACATCTATAATCAGCTTTCTTTCTTCTGCATGCATGTAAGAACTCGATAAGTGTTGCCTCTGCATATTCTCTTTTCTTCTTGGCATGCAAAGCATCAAGATGGTTAGCCATGTCATTAAAAATTTCTTGTTTCATGTTCTTGAACATGTTTACAATCTCTGATTTAGATATGTTCCCAATTCCTTTGGTAGTTGATCCAACCCTTGATCTAACATTTTTGATTCTCTTCATAGTGGCTCTAGAGTAGTTCCTTCAGGGTTCACATATCTCATCAAAGGTAGATTTTTAAATGTCTCCAACTCCTATCAGATCCAAAGCATCCATATCCTCCTCTCTGAGTCCCTTCAAGAAAGAGTAATTTGAGAGATTCAGGAGGTAATCTTGTGTGCCTTGAATTCTAAACGTAAAATAAGAATATCTCTAGAGATAATCTTCTAGTGGCTCATCCTCCTTTAGTGCCATCTTGAAGAGTTCATCTCCTCCTCTACTACTTGGCCTGTAGTAGTCTTGGTACTTGGTGAGAAATTTTTCCTTCATCTACTACCAGGTAGTCACAACATCTCTTCCTAGGCCCATAAACCATGTCAAAGCTACATCCTTGAGTGTAGTATGGAATAGCTTCATCTTGTGTGCATTAGTTGTATAATCATGGCTCTTGCATAAAACATCAAACTCAAACAAGAAATTTTCTAGGTCTTCAGTTATAGATCCACGAAAGTTAGGAAGAGTTGATGGAGAGATATTCTTCATTACAACAAGATGATTATTATTGGAGATTGAGAACTCAAATGTAGTTTCCCCTTCTTCAACACTTTGATTCACTTCTTTTTCCACGATTGGATGATCAAGAACAACCTTTGAATTCTCACTTGAAGGAGGGTCTTCTACTATCAAACCTTGTACAAAAGAAGATGTGTCTTCTTCAGAACCAAATGAAGCAATATGTGCTATTTGAGGATTGGGTAGGAATCTACCATGGGCATCTCTTGGACGGTGCATGCATCAACTAACTCAACTCAATCAACATACATTAGTGGGGGGTTTGGAGGTGGATTCTATAAAACCTAAACTATTTCTAAGGAATGCAAAACCTCTAAAAAACCCTATAACTTGGCAGTATCCCCAATAACGACACCAAAAATGGTGGTGCAAATCAACTTGCAGCAATTAATATGTTTTTCATTGAATCACAGACATTTAATCATCAAACTAGGGGCTGTAAACTTTAAATAATGTCAGTGTTGTATGCACATTTACATAAACTTTAGGAGGTATGAAAAGAAATAACTGTCACTATCATACTTGAAAGAACAATTCTTAAAAGTAGATAAAACTTAGAACTGAAAGCAAATGGTTTCTAAACGCTAAAACTAAGACAAAGCTTGTAAATTCATAATGCAGATAAAGAAGATAAATTGCTTCCTAGGCTAACATGTAATGAAACATAGCAACAAAACTATGGAGGGGTTTAGTAGACCACAAGTGGGCATTGCCTTGGGTGCTAATCCCTCCTAAATTTTGTAACTAAAGGCTAATAAATAGAACTCGAATATTTTATTGAATTGGCATGAACATTACACCTAGAAACAAAAAAATCTCATATATGAATTTCCTTCCTATCATGTATATCTACGGGTATATATCTATATCTATATATCTTTACTAACAATAACCCTTTCTTTAATACTTCTCATTTACAACAAGACGTGAGAAGAAGAGTTCAACTAGGAGTTTAACAAACTAAGTAAAAGATATTCAGTAGAACAAATGGAAGATCTTTATAGAACAACAAGATATTCAATGCATGCTATGGAACTCATAATTGATGTTCAGTTAATCGAGTAGTTCCTTCAATCACGTAGCAACTCAATCAATTAGTTTACAATAAATGATAAGATCAAAGGTTGAGTTGTTTCTTAGTTTTGCATGTTCCAATTGTAACTGCTCCTTCAACGACACATATAGACTTGAGTGTCGTTCTTCATGTTCCAAGAGATCTTCATAACACGGGCTTCTTTGTTGTAGGTGATTTATTTGGAAGGAATTTTAATAAAAAAGTATTTAGCATGTTGAGTGCATGTCTTATTTTTTGTTTTCATAAATAATCTCTTATTATTTCATAGGATATGACAATAGAATTTTTTATTAGACTTGTTTATTTGGGGATTCTTTTGAGTAGTACATGTTCTAATCTTATGGGGAGATCTTATTGTAAAACCAAGCATTCTGATGACAATACTCAAGTGGGGGGTAATGAGGTGAGTATGAATAGAAAGAGGGGAGGAATACTATGTTGTATACCAAAATTTTCTAGAAACTCAAGTGTTTTAATTGGGTTGTGATTAGAATGAACACACACACACACACACACACACACACACACACACACACACACACACACACACACATTTCAATTTTTCAATGTAAGAATCATCAAAAGTATGGTCAAACTAAATATAAGTTGGAGCTTAGTGTGTATGAGTGGAAATCATTGCATCTCTAAGGCTAGGGGTATGATCTTGAATGAAATTTTTGCATGGACTTGTAGGTGAGGGTGGAGGCGTGGGGGGGAGAGCATCCATTTGAAAATGAGAGATTAATGGACACAAATATTTTTTTGGTCGAAACAAATATTACCACACTAGCTTCACCAACATAAGATAACAAGTAAAATCTCCTGAATTAAGAAAGCAAGAGTCCATTTAGCATTAATAGGTCATGAGATTCACGAACTATGATCAAATGTACCTCATAAGGGGAAATGGACTAGTTAATTGTTTGTTTTTAAATATGCAACTCTTCTCTAAATAAGAGGATCATGAATAGCTCTGATTAGCTAGAATCAAAGTGCAAGGATTGTAGGTTACCTATACAGACATTGAAGTTTCTTAAAAGGATATTTTTTACAAATGTGGAAATCTCAAAATAAAGATCAATGAATAGTGATTTTTCATCCCTTACTATAGCATATGGTGAGTAAATTAGAGGAAGTAACAATATGTGATAAAATACTTGAAATATGATACTCCTCTACCCATTAATAGCAACATATTTTTAGTATGAGAGTCAAATTCCTCTAAAATAAAATAAAATTTAATTATTATTTTTTTAAGACAGGACAAACAATACCACCTAAATCTCTAAAGTCAAGACCTATCTTATACCTAGGAGAAGCATGTAAATCAAAAGAAACTTTGCAGATGCTTATTTCATAAATATGTGCAAAGAAGATCAAGTCCTTGCCCTTCATAATGCCACTTTAAGGATCCATAGAAAAGAACCTCCACAATTCCATAAAAGCAATTGAAATAAATATGCGAGAGCAAAGCTCCACCGCCACAATCTTTTAATGGACCATGACTTATTCGAGCGAAAAAGAGATTATAGACGTTACAATCTTACCATTTCTCATAACCACCCCAACCCAACTTGACTGAAATTTCAAACGTAGCATAAACCACTTTCTAACATAAACATGCTACGAACAAGATGTCATCATTCCATGTAGAAGAAGAAGAAGACATTTTAACATCCGCGAGGATACCAAAGATAGCCTATGGGACAACAAATTTTGGTAAAGATCTTTCTGGTATTTATATCTCCTATTAGTGAGTTTAATGATCAGCTTCCTGTTTTACAACCATATTCTCATTGAAAATATCTTGAAAGGAGGCAGCAGCCACTGTGCCAGCAAACTGGGCCCTAATGTCATTATGAGCATTACAATCCAACATGAAATGTTTTTCTGATTCCACCGCACCAGACGTACAAAAGATACAGATTCTCTCTTCCCATATCTCTTTAAGTCTTTTCCATCTTCCTCTATGAATATATACAAGTTTTAATAATCATTAAATGATGCCATGTAAGAAGAATGTTATGTGTGGTTTCCGACACCTGTCAGTTCTCCGCCGTTTAATTTGGTAACGGTGAGAGATTCTTGTAAGATTAAAAAAACTGTTATTATTATTATGCCGTCACATGAGAAGTCCGATAAAGATATGGGGAAGAACATTGAGTATAGAATTTATGAATGGAGGGAAGTGCCTCCAAAGTGAGAAACCCATCTTTGATGTCTTAAAATAAATGTATGCAAAATCAAGAATATCTCAGGCTTTACTGAGTTGTCACTTCGGACAAAACAAGACTTTTTCTTTTCATTTTTGGTTGCGTTTGTTGTGGAGTTTGTGTGGAACTAGTATATGAAATGTTTTTGTGTGTGTAAATTTAACCCCTTCCAAGTGTCTCCTTTTATATTTTAATCTCTTCTTAATAAAAAAAAAAATAGAAAGAGATTACATTTTTTTAAGGAAAAAAAGAGATAGAAAGGAGATGCCTTTTTCTAATTTACATGACTTATAGCAGATAAAGAATGCCCAACATAAGGTGTAAGATTTAAATCTATGACCCAGTTTAAAAGATGAATGAATATTATAAAATCTCTAATAAATTAATATCTTAATAAAAATTAATATAAGTTAAGTTAATAAAAGTCACTCAAACAGAATCATCTAAAATCAAATTTCAATTTTAAAATTTATAGAAGATTTTGAGACAATAAGACCAAAACACATAACAAGAAGTAACTTACTCAATATCTAGTTAAAATATTTTGAGGCGACAAAAAGACCATCTCACTTGTCACCATAATCTTTACCAATATGACCAACTCCCACTCATCATTAGTTTATCCATCATCTTCATTGCAATCTATATCTTTAATGAGAGAGATGGCCAACGCTTGCCAAGTAAATTTATTTAACAACCACCGACTCCAACATACTTTCATTGTTTTTTGTGTAGAACATGCATGTGATTTCCAATTGTGTAAATTACTCTTCCTCTATCAAAGCCGACTTATTATCAATACAAACTGTTTAAAACGTGTTGAAGAGATGTGTTTGGGTTTTATCTTTTTATTTTATGTTGAATGCGAGAAACATAATATATTAAATGAATAAACGGATTTTCCATATCCACAAATAAATACTCATAATACATCTAATTATATTAATCAGATTTAAAACATAAATTAATTAACAGATTTAATTTAATTGACTTTTATAAATCAAAGTAAATTAAGAGGGAAACAAATATGATTATCTGGTAATAGGGGTAGACTTTGAATATGCATATTAAGGTTTATGGTAGACACATATAACCTAAAACCCTCTAGAGAACATGGCACTCTATCTAAAACATGTTTTGAAAGTACATTGTCTAGACCCTGAACTAAACATTCTAGAAAAAAACTTAGAATTCATATTTTCTTTAGTGACCAGACTCCCCTATTTATGCTTTCTAGAAACTGCCCTTAGTTTTCTGAAATTTTACTTTGATCACAAGGGTATTAATTTCTTCCTCTTATCCTTTATCAAGACTTCCAACATCTAGACCTATAAAAAAGTAGGGTTCATCTATGGGATTATATTTCACTTAGTTGATTATTACTGAAGTCCATTGTTTAACACAATATTGAACGAGACACATAAAATATATAATTATTCAACCATGAAAACTAGTGTAAATGTAGCGTGTCTTTATTATGAATATTGGTGCACTTCATTAAATGCTGGACTTCTCTAGAACACTTGTAAATGGCCACTAATTTCCTTCTCTAATGTCCACTTGAAATTCCTTGATAACAATGAATTCTTAGATCAAGAGATACATGTTAGATATGTGTTAGATCATAGATGAGCTAGGAAGATTATATATTTGTAGACAATTTAAATTCAAATTAGAACCCTACTAGTGTGTAAGTTGATCTCCATCAGCCAAGAAAAGTGAAAATACTGGATAATGATTAGATTAAGCATGTAGACACTAAAATTTGCTAACTTGTCCTTGTGTAATGCCAAGTTTGACCATGTATCCTTACTAAGACAAATACTCATATTCAGAATCCAATCTTATCATCTTTCTAGCCGTTCTAGAACTTTCTTATCTTTACACTATGCTTTGTCATCAAAACTAGGAATATTATTTCAAAGCAACATAAAACTTCTAATATTCATGACACAAATTTCAATTTTGGTGTTTCTTTCTGGCTTGAAAATGTATGGAAGGGTCAAGATGTAGGGTCTGGTCTTGGCCGACCGACTTGTATGGTTCTTCCCCTTCACAATCACCGAATCTGCTTTTAAATTCAAATCATTCTTTGGGTTGTTTCATCTTCCTAAGGTTGTCAACCTTATTACAATATCTCACCCACGGAAGGCTATATAAGAAAGTATTTATCACTTTATAACTCACTTAACATTCTCACAAACTATTATTGCAAATATCATTCCAAGAGCACTCAATGGGTTCCTAAATCTTCCTAAATCAGCTACACACCATCTTGGAGTAGTCCCTACTACAATTCCGAAGCACTCAACCATGTCAAAGATTATAGTTTCAACATCTACAAACATGCAAATATCATAAAGCCATGTCCTAAAAAGAGAAAAATCGCTCGAAGCATTACACAAGGGTTTCAATCAATAAACGATTAGGCTAGATAGTTGAAGCATACCACATCTCACTATTACTGCATTAGGTGCATTTTATACTATGTAGTTAGCCCACTATCTTGGTGTCAAGAGACACAAGGGCGCCCTTAGGGGTTGGTTAACACATACTTGCAATGAACATATGAGAATTACACGAGGCTTGATTTCCACAACGAGGATATGTAGTACAACAATTGGATTTAGTTTAGTAGTTAGAATTCTAATCGCAAAGGGTTTCGAACCTCAAATCACACACATGTTTTTATCCTCATTTGTTTGTTAATGCTTTGATGAATAGTTTTGCAAGTTGCTAGAATTTCTACTTTGTTGTAGGTCATCATAAATCATCCTGAAGTTGTGCGAGCAAGAGAAACATACAATGAGCACTATTTCCAAGAAAGCGAAGCACAAAAGAAGTTGCAGATCTAAACTATCTCAATGTCCAAAACTGTATAGGTCCTATTCTGGACCATACATCTCCTACCTAAACCATATTAACTTTGTACAATCGTGCACCTATTCAATTTATGGTTCTAGAATCTCTAATGCAACATGAATAAATCTCAAATCTTCCTATGTTCCATTGTCCATGCACACTCCATATTATCCCTTGATTTATCCTATGAGTATCTAAGTCTATCTCTCCTCTCATGTTTTGAGCAAGTACTTATCATTTATTAATCGTTTCAACCATTTCAAGTATGAATGCATTATTTTGGTCATGTATATTTGATGTTGGAAACTAATTAGATCAGAATAGTCTAATCGTTGCTAACCCCTACATTCTTATTGTTGTTGTATATTAACAACACCTAAAAGTTAATTAGGGTATAGACATTTGGTGAACCTAACTCTTGAATCGAACCTCTTACTAAGAAAAAACTTGGACACATTTTACTCACCTATCATTATAGGCTATGCTACTATGGCTATTCCAATTTAGGTTGTATCTTGTACTAGACATACATCTCAGCTGCCCTTAACTATCTGATTTTGCAGCTGTCCCATCTATATTACATTAATGTGGTAAGTTTATTCATAATTAGCAAGCGGTTTTCATTAGGGGTGTACCATTTGAGGCTCTTATACCTAAGTATGGATATAGTTACTACTCCTACTCCTCCTCCGAGTACATCTTTGCATAGGTCTTCTTGTTCCCATTCTACTTCTAGTGGGTCACTGTTTCCTAGGCCTCTTGCTAGATCTTCTCGTGTATGTGCTACTTCAGTTGGGTCACTCCCTCCCAGGCCTTGTGTGAGGTCCCTATATTTTTATACTACTTATCTTGACTATTTCTTCCTTGATCTCCTACAACGCTTACTACGATCTCTACACATATCATAGATTATCCTTCTTATAATTTTATGACATAAATTAATTTATTATGCGCACATACACATTAACAGTGGTGGGAAGAGGGCAGGGTTTATGATTGCATGGTCGATAGGCTACGCCGAGGCAGGGGACCACAAGATGCTCCACCCCAAATAAGATTATAAAATGGATGGGTTTATGTGATTTCCTCTCTGACACGAAGTCCCTAAATTATCCAAATTGTCCCAACGGGTGTGGACAATTATTATTATTGTCTTTGCCAGTGGCAGCCCATTGTTTTATGCAGAAAAATTCACGTGAATAGCAGCACAGTCAAAAGAAAGAAGCGTATAATTCCATCGCCACAGATATCATGGAATAATGAAGGGCCCAACTCGGTATCTTTAAAACAGTGCAGGGAATGTGTGTCGTGTGGACTCAGTCTGCAAACATGACTGTCAGACAAATAATAATATTGCATTTATACCTGTGTATTCACACACTCAAAATCTTCTCAAAAGGAAAACATTGTGGAAACTAGATAAGCATGTAGCCAGATTTCAGCGATAAATAAATACCTCATGTGATTTCTAATTTAATTACTCCACTAATGCGACACAACGTTTTAACTTCAGACTTTTATGAATATGTTGGGCTTACGTTTGGGGGGAAAGGATTTGTCGATATCGAATTTTAGTGGCTATCCAGCTTACAGAATAGTATGTTGGATGTATGGTACTACATGCATATTATATTAAATCAATTAGGAATGTCACTTGTTCATATACATATATATATATATACACATATATATATATATATATAAGGAGCAATTTTCAAAGAATTGATCCAAAGCAGTCAGTCAAGCATTGCAGTCATAAATAGGAGATTGCAGATTCAATTCACAAATTTTTTTGTATACATTAATAAACACACAACACAAGTTGATAACCACACACCACACACTGAATGTAGGTTCGCACACACATGCAAGCAAAATGCCGCCCTCTGAAGTGCACTTACCAATGATGCTAGAGGGCTAAAACAACCCTGTTTGCGCACATGGTAATGAAAGAAATGTAATGTCTCAAATTAAAATTGTCACAATCAATAGTGTACCGTACACACATGTCGTGATTTAATTGGATATAAAAACTAAACGGGTCACTTCTGTCAGAAATCAGGCACAAATTTAATACAGCTGTTGACGCCCCTCCCTACAATCTCTGCAACAACAAGTACTCCTGCAATCTCCAATGTTCGTTGTTCGAGGGCGCCCTTGAGCTTGCATTTTGCACTGTTTTTGGTGCATGTGCGTAGGCCATGTGTTTATAAAAAAGAATGGTATTATGACATGCACATGTCCCATAAGATGGGTCGCTGCTACCTTGTAGTATGACTTCAAATGTTAAACACATATGATGTCCTTTAGTAACCAAAACATAATATCATTCCACCAAAAGTATCTTTTAACTAAGACATTTTGAATAAAACAAGATAAATCATAAAACACAATAGTTATGTAGTTAAGATCTTTCACTTGACAATTTGTGACTCTTGAATACAAGAATGGGCCCATTTCCACCCTTTAAATTGAGGTTAAATAAAGGACTACAAAGTTAAACCATAAAACAAAATATATTGCTAACTCTTATGGAGACAAACTCTATCAATATGATGTATATGAGACAACACATCTTTTAAATGAGCACAATGAATTTAAGATCTCATACAAATCCTTTGGTTTCCTATAGAGAGGTAGTAAAATATGACATTCATCGAACAATATAATGGACTCCTAACCACAACACGCTCCTTTCATGTTGGTTCATTATTGAAAATTTTACACATGCGGATGTCACATAATAAAGTTCTTTAGTTCTATGCAACACTAGCAAGAATAGTGATTTGACCAAAGAAAATCTCAAACCGAAAGGAAGTTTGGGGTTTTTGGAAGTGATAATGTACGTCTATATTCTATTTGAGGTTAGTGCTCCTAGAAGAAGTGCATTTTTTTGTGTAACAATGGTTTCATCCCAATTTGATTTTATGGAGGATTTGTTGATCTCATCCCTTGTGCTTTTATGTATATCTCTTATCAATGTATATCTCTTATCAATGTGTGGGAATCATTGATGGAAAAATAACTAGGTTTCCTAGATGATTGATTTCACTACATAGAATATGACTGAAATATGAAGGGGTTGGGTGTCAAATTCAACTAATATAAGAACATGTGAAACTGATATATTTCCTACAAGTTTTGGATAACACGGAATTAGGAAATCTATCAACCTAATCCCAATTGGTCAACTACAAAGTCCATGTCCCTAAATCTTACAACCATGCAATATTGTTTGTGACATTAAATTTTGGAAGATACAAAATTTTTATTTGACATCCTAAAACTAGAGCTATAAACATTGTCTCTAAGGAGTAATAGGAGAAACATACACCTTGTATGATCTCTCTTCTACAATAGGAAGATTATTAAAAGGAATTCCTTTGAGAGGAACACCAAGGTAAGCATAGGAGAAAATCACTTCAACCAAAATTCCTTTGTGATGAGATTAGTTTTGTATTCTTTGTTCTTAGTTGTGTTGAAAACAATGACCTTTGGGTTAGTCAAGCTTACTTGTAAACCATTAGTATCACAAAATGATCTCATAATGTTAAAATTCCTTTGCATTCCTACAACAACCTATGAACATGAGAAAAAAATCATCAATTGATAAAAAATAGTGATGATTATTTCATAAAGAATACAACCATTACATGTTTTCATTGAACTTGAAATGCTATTGTCCAATTCATCTTTGTAGAGACCAAACAAAGTAGGTGAATGTGGAGACCCCCTAAATAACACCAATGGTACTATTGACATATTCCATAAAACTAATAGGATTTCAAAACCTCACCAACCATCTTCTTATAAAGATTCCTAACATGAACATTCAAAATTTATGGAATCCATATATCTCGAAGCCATTGCATTAAGGTTTTCTAAGAACATTGTCAAATTACTTTAAAAAAAACAAAACAATAGTAAATCTTCAAAATATGTGCTCTTGCTTCTTCAATTACAACTCTAGGTCTCAATTCATGATCTATTAATTGGATTTTTTCTAAAACCTTCTTTCCCTTTTGTTTAAAGTTTCTTTGAATTTATAAATCTAGAAATCAAAATGTGACACATAAGAAGATAACATGTACTCAAGGTGTTTCCAACCATGATGGTTGTATAATTATTTGTATTTTATGAGTTTCTTAATTTAAATATGGGTAAAATGATATGGCATACCCATCTAGGTGGGAATTGTAGACATCAGGTTTTTGTCACCCTCCTACTCCTTCGCATACGCACATCATTTTATCAAAACCTATCATTACAAACATTAACTAATTCATTCCTCTCACCCCGTAAAATTAATTTTTACCTCCTTTCAAATCACATTTCACTCATCTAAATTTACCTTAACTCCCCTGAAACCACCTAACCATATCTTAAATATCCCTAACCCATTTTATCCTAACTTATTAACCTCCCCAACTCGCATAACCTCTTCCCAACCATTTTCTGTTGCACCTCGTTACCCTAAAATCCTGTTCGGGAAGTGGTTGAAACCATTTCTCAACACTTTTCTTGAGTTTTTTGGATCGTCAGCGATTCTAACAAATCGCTAGTGATTATAAATAGGAGTTTCAACTCCTATCTTGAGGATCTTTAGAAATATTTTGGATGTTTGTGCATCTCTATCTTAGAGCCAAGTAGTGAAGCTCTATCAGTCCAGTAATCTTCAAGCCCAATAATAACATTAAATCCCCTCAAGAGGCTGCAACACATCAATCTTTGTAGATTTTTCTTCAACAATCTTCCCAAGCAATCAATAGTGGACAAAATCAATTTCAATCATCATCTGTAGGTGTTATATAATGTGTATACACTTCAAGGTAATATTTTATTATTTTTTCATTATTTATATCTCATAATAATGACAAAATCACCAACTTAGATCTAAGTTTTTTAAATCATTTTTACATTTTTCGAGAAAATCAATCTTTTCACAAGGATCGCCAATGATTCCTTTGAATTGCCCATGATTCCTCTAAATCGCCAATGATTCCCTTGAATCTCCTGCGATTTGTATCTATCAGATTCTTTAAATCAATCATAGCATTTTATCAAATTATATACATATCCCTGGATTTAACTTGCCTCTTGCAAGCATGTCTTTGTTGTAGATGATTGTTCTAGATTAATCACATCCTATCACAAGAATCTACGATCTCCTGATCATCCAATATCCTTTCATGTGGGAGTAATTTGACATGCTCCATGAGCTCACGTTGTGCGCCATCAGATTCACAACAAACATCAAGGAAATTGAGAACTAGCTTGAGTTCCTCCATGAAATCCAACAAGAAACCGTGGACTATTGGTACGATTACTTTGAAGCTGTCTAGATTTTCGCCACCTTAGCATGGGCCTCTTACGAAGAAGAACGAGATCCGACTTTTCACCTTTAGTTTTAGGTCCATATTTATCATTATCATTGTCTATTTTATCATTATTAATGACTCACTTAATTATTTCAAAACGAGCTGACATCCTCCAAGGAAGTCCCTTTTGATTCCTGGGATCGACCTTTGCCTAAGCAGCTCGTCATCCCATTTTTTTTAATGTTTCTTGTTTAGTTGTCTTTGATTTCAGGTCTCTTCACTTGGAAAAACGAGGAGTGCTTATCCACTGTTACATGTGATCATCCCAACATTGCAACTGTCAGTGAAAGTATCACTAAACCCTTCCTTGTTTTGATTTTTAGGTACTTTTTGTATTTAATAGCATAAACCTAAAATTTACCTAATAAATTCATAACATGCCTAGTGAGACCCTATCCCCTTCATTTCTCATTAAAAATTAACTTATAATTCTTTTCAGGTTGTATGATATGTAATTGCTAGCAATTTTGTGTTGAGTTGTGAAGCTTAATTACTTCATTTTAGCATGCAATTGGAACTTGCTAGAAAATACAGTAACTCGACATCGGTTAAAGGTAAACCGACATCGGTCAGGGTATGACCGGCATCAGTCAAATGAGTAAGGAACCGGCCACGTTTAGGTAGAACCAGTGTCGGTCACCTGTGCGATGAATTTTTAATCAACTCTCGGGAATTATATCTATTTTTAGCATTAAAATAGATCTATTGATTGTAATTGCATGGCTAAGTTCCCTGAGTCTATAAATGACTATATAAGCATAAAATCTAGGGTTTAAAAGTAATGGATGGATCATAATTACAAGATAATTATGTGAGAGAGAATTCTTGGTGAAGAATCAAAAAAGCTTGAAGGAAGAAAGTACTGAACATCTGAGAAGAGTAGAAGATTGTAAATCTTCATTGTATATCTTGTTAAAGCTTTGGATAATAGATTGGCTTGTTTCTTGGTGGATGTAACCCACACTGGGTGAACCACGTTAAATCTAGTGTTGATTTATGTCTCTTTTTTTGTAATAATTCTTCTGGTAGAATATCCACTTTTATTTGCATGTATGCTTAGATCTGATATATTCTTTGTACAACCGGTGTGCTAACCCCAACAACTAGTATCAGAGCTTTGTTGGAGGGGTTTTTTGTGTTGATAGATTTACTCACAGAGGGTTTTCTAATTGAGTGGGAGTTACAACAATGATAGAAGATAATAAATACAAGCTAGAGAAGTTTGACGGCCGAAATTATCAATTATGGAATATGCAGATTGAGGATTATCTGTATCAAAGAGATTTGTATTTACCGTTGGATGAGAAGTATAGACCTATGAAGATGACTGACGAAGAATGGAATATTCTTGATAGAAAGGCTTTGGGATCTATAAGATTGATCATGGCAACATCTGTGGCTTCGAATATTATAGAAGTGGATTCTACAGTAGACTTAATGAAATCTCTTGCAAATTTCTATGAAAAACCTAGTGCTTCACATAAAGGTTTATTTAATGAAGAAACTTTTTAGTTCTGAGATGCATGAAGGTGAATCTACCTCTACTCATTTGAATGATTTCTGATCTATTGTAAATAAATTAAAATCAGTTTCAATACCGTTTGATGATGAAGTAAAAACACTTTTATTCTTATGTTATTTGCCTGATAGTTGGGACAACTTGGTAATGGCTATTAGTAATATAGCATCTGCTAATAATATTTTGAAGTTTGATGATGTGGTTAGTATAATCTTGAATGAATAAATTCGTAGGAAAAGTATAGAGGAAACATCATCTAGAAATGTTTTGAATGTAGAAAGTAGGGGTAGGCAGAAGGAGAGATCCAAGAGTAAGAGTAATGGGAAATCAAAGTCAAGGGATAGCAGATCTAAATCCAGAAGTAAGGGAATTACTTGTTGGAAATGTGGAAAGAAAGGACATGCAAAGAAAGATTGTTGGTCAAAGGATAAAGAGAACCAACAACCAGACAAAGGTAAAGAGGTGAATCTTGCTGCATCAGAGGTAATGTAATATGCTCTTATTCTTTCTTTAGATAGTAGAATTGAATCATGGGTTTTAGATTCAGGAGCTTCTTTCCATGTAACCCCTAATAAGGGTTATTTTAGAAATTATGTCCAGGGAAATTTTGGGCATGTTTATTTGGGTGATGATGAACCTTGCAGTATTACTGGTAAAGGGGAAGTTCATTTAAAATTGCAAAATGGAAATACATGGGTATTGAAAAATGTGAGGCATGTGCCAAGCCTCGGGAAGAATCTTATTTCTGCAGGGCAACTAGGTGAATTTGGTTGCGTGGTTACTTTTACAGGAGACTCTTGGAAAGTCACCAAGGGTGTTTTTGTTATGGAAAGAGGTAAGAAGGTAGGAACGCTATATTTATCTACCTGTATTATTGATTCCTTTTCTGCATTATCTACTTCAGATTCAGATGCATACATGTGGCATAATCAGTTGAGTCATATGAGTAAAAAAGGAATGCAAATTTTAAAGGCTAAGGGTAAGTTATCAGACTTGAAAGATTTAGATCTTGATTTCTGTGAGCATTGTATCTTTGGAAAGTAAAAGAGAGTGAGATTGCTCAAAGTTGGGGTAATTAAGAAGGAGCAGAAATTGGAGCTTGTACACTTAGATGTGTGGGGACCAGCTCAGGTAGCTTCTCATGGTGGATCCCATTATTATGTTACTTTCATTGATGATGCTACAAGAAAGGTATGGGTTTATTGTATTAAATGCAAATCTGATGTTTTTGAAACTTTTAAAAGATGGAAAGCCCTTGTTGAGAATGAATCAAATTCTAAGTTAAAGTGCCTTAGATCTGAAAATGGTGGTGAATACTGTAGTAACGCTTTCAATGATTATTATTTAGTGAATGTGATACATAGAGAAAGAACGGTTCCAAGAATACCACAGGAGAATGGTGTTGTAGAGAGAATGAACAGGACAATCATGGAACATGCTAGGAGTATGAGGATACATTTTGGATTGCCCTTGCAGTTTTGGGTAGAAGTAGTTGATACAATAGTTTATTTGATTAATTGTGGCCCTTCAAGTTCACTAGATGAAGGAATACCAAAGGAAGCATGGATTGGAAAAGAGGTAGATCTTTATTTTCTTAAAGTTTTTGGTTCACAAGTTTTTGTGCATGTTGATAGAGAAAATAGAAAAAAATTGGATGCAAAATCCAAAAGATGCACTTTCATTGGTTATGAATCTGGTAATTTCGGTTTTCATTTTTGGGATTTAGAGAATTCTAAAATTGTTAGGAGTCGTGATGTTGAATGGAATGAAAAGAGAATGTACAGGGATCAAATTTTGGTACCCAAGGATGAGAAAATTGAGAAGTTTATTGATGAAAATGAACTCTTAGGTTTTAAAGAAACACCTTCAGAAATACACAATAACCGTGGTCGGTTAGGCCCTGACCGACATCGGTCATATGAACCGCCGACGGTTGCAGAGGATTAGAACTGGTGTCGATTAGCCGAACCGGTGTTGGTTAAAGGTGACCGACGTCGGTCACTATCAAAAGTTGATATTAATGTTCAGGAGGTCCAGATTGAGCCTTCGGTACCCCAAACTCATGTGAGAAGGTCACAAAGGGTAAGTAAACTTCCAAAAATATTTTCACCTTCTTTATTTTATCTATTATTGACTGATAGTGGTGAACCAGAAAGATTTGAAGAAGCAATGTAGGATAAAACTCACGTTCAGTGGGAGCATGACATGGATGAGGAGATGAACTCCTTAGAACAGAACTAGACTTAGGACTTGGTTAAATTACCAACAGGAAAGAAAACATTACAGAACAAGTGGGTTTACAAAATTAAGGAAGAAGAGGGTGGACATAAAAGGTACAAGGCAAGGCTTGTAGTAAAGGGATTTGTACAAAAGGCAGGTATTGACTTTGGTGAAATATTTTCTCCTATTGTTAAGATGACTTCTATTCATACTGTATTGAGTTTAGTTGCAGTAGAATATTTTCATTTAGAGCAACTAGATGTGAAGACGTCTTTCCTTCATGGTGATTTGGATGAAGAAATTTATATGCAGCAGCCGCTTGGGTATGAAGTCAAGGGTAATGAGAAATTAGTGTGCAGGTTGAAAAAGAGCCTATATGGGCTCAAGCAAGCTCCAAGGCAAATGGTACATGAGGTTTGATAGTTTTATGCATGATCATGGTTACTTGAGATGTGAATCTGACCATTGTGTTTATTTCAAGAAGCTTGAAAATGGGAGCTATATTATTTTGTTACTGTATGTGGATGATATGTTTATTGCAAGATCTAGTATGCAGGACATTGGTGAGCTTAAGAGAAAGCTAGCTCACATGTTTACAATGAAGGATTTGGGAGCTACAAAAAGAATCCTTGTCATGTAAATACATAGAGACATGAAAAACAAGAAATTGTATTTGTCTCAGGAGGATTATATCTACAAGGTGTTAGAAAGGTTCAACATGCAGAATGCAAAACCTGTAAGCACTCCTATGGCTGGACACTTCAAATTGAGTAAATATCAGTGCCCTTCATCACATGAGGAGGTCAAATACATGACATGAGTGCCATATGCTTTAGCAGTTGGAAGTCTCATTTATGCTATGGTTTGTACAAGACCATACATTGCACATGCAGTGGGAGTTGTGAGTAGATATATGGCTAATCCAGGTAAAGAGCATTGGAAAGAAGTCCGATGGATACTCAGGTATTTGAAAGGGAAATCTAGCATGCATTTATGCTATGGAGGTTTGAATATTTCATTATGTGGCTATGTTGATTCAGATATGGCTGGAGATCTAGATGGTAGGAGGAGCACTACTGGATATATTTTCACAGTAGGTGGAATGACAGTTAGTTGGATTTCAAGATTGCAGAAGGTTGTGGCTTTTTCTACTACAGAGGCATAGTATGTTGCAGCTATAGAGGCTAACAATGAGATGATATGGATGAGTAGGTTCATGGAAGAGTTGGGAAAGGAGCAAAGTAATTGTAAACTGTTTAGTGATAGTCATAGTGTAATTCATTTGGCAAAAAACTTAGCGTTTCATTCGAGAATGAAAACACATTCAGTTGAGGTATCACTTCATATGACAGGTATTGGAGGATGGACAGTTGAATCTGGAAAAGATTCATATGAGCAAGAACCCTACGGATATGCTAATGAAGCCATTAGCAAAGGAGAAGCTGAACTTACACTCCACTTCTATTGGTCTTCGAGTTTGAGACTTGAAGAGGAAGAAACAAAGCCAAGGAAGGATCCAAGAATGATGATGTACATGTATGGTGTAGTAATTAAACTCTAAGTGGAAGATTGTTGAGTTGTGAAGCTTAATTACTTTATTTTAGCATCCAATTGGAACTTGCTGGAAAATACACTAACCAACATCGGTTAAAGGAAGACTGGCATCGGTCAGGGTAGACTGACATCGGTCAAGCGAGTAAGGAACCAGCCACGGTTAGGCAGAACCAGCATCGATTACCTATGTGATGAAGTTTTAATTAACTTTCAGGAATTGTATCTATTTTTAGCATTAAAATAGATCTATTGATTGTAATTGCATGGCTAAGTGCCCTAAGTCTATAAGCAACTATATAAGCATAAAAGCTAGGGTTTAGAAGTAATGGATGGATCATAATTACAAGATAATTATGTGAGAGAGAATTCTTGGCGAAGAATAAAAAAATATTGAAGGAAGAAAGTATTGAACATATAAGAAGAGTAGAAGATTGTAAATCTTCATTGTATATCTTATCAAAGCTTTGGATAATAGATTGGCTTGTTTCTTGGTGGACATAACCCAAACTGGGTGAACCATGTTAAATCTAGTGTTGATTTATGTTTCTTGTTTTGTATAATTCTTCTGGTAGAATATCCGCTTTTATTTGCATGTATGATTAGATCTGATATATTGTCTGTACAACTGGTGTGCTAACCCCAACATTTTGTAGAATCACCTGCGATTTCTTCAAATCGCCAATGATCTATGTAGGTTGTTTTTGATTACTCGACTAGTTTACCTTTAGGATTGTGTTTTATTTTTTACTTTCATATAACTCTTGCAGGTTTCTACCTCTGGAGTACTTGCTTCTACATTCTAGTAGTTCTCAAAAATGTAAAATCAAAAAAAAATCTAAAAGAATCAAAAGATAATTACAGGTGCACTTTCTTTGTTATTTTCCTTTCTTAGCATTTCATTTGTCTGTTGTCTTCAACTCATATTTATTTTTTGAGACTTAAAATGGAACTTTCATGTTTTCCTGATCATATAGTCTAATTAGGGAATTAAAAAATTACATTCAATTAATTTCCCTCTCACACAACCAAACCACATTCAAAACAACTCACATCAAAACACTCCTACCCACGTGAACCTACTTGGATTTCATCACCAAGAGGATAAGCTGAATTAGTGTTCTAGTTGAGTATAAATAACTGGTGGGTGGTATATTGGCTAAGCACTTGACACCCTTATCACTGCATGATCGTGAAGTGAGGGGGGTAGGCCACAAAACTACGCCTTGTACCGACACCAACACAGATTCGGGCCTCAGTACCTTTGGGTATATCGAGGACTCAAGCCTTTAACATTTCTTGAAACCAACCATAGATTATCATTTCCTAGGACCTCATAAACCATTTTTCACATTTCACCTTTTTCTAATTTAATCAAAGATAATAAAAATTCTCTTGTATGACTTGCTTTCTTAATTGTAATCAATTATGTAGATTTAGTTTTCATTCCATTGATTTTTTTCTTTCATGGTCCTAACACAACAAAAGTCTCATCAACAAAGCTCTGGGGATATAACAGAATGCTTCCAACAGTCTATTGAAAATATCCAACCCCGCATAGATGATTCTATGCATCTAACCAACCAACATTGAACATCTTTATCACCTCTAATACATGATCAAGAACCCCCATACTCTCCTAGCAATCAATTTTCCTCATCTGAAATCCCTGATCCATCAAGTCCTCATTTTTTAAATAGTGGGGATCATGTATTCACCGATATTTTGGATTCAAATGTCATCGCCATCAATGCTTACCTAGCTTCCGGGGTTTTCTTCTTCAATAATCTACACCTAAACAATGACCCCCGTCACCAACACCACATATGACTTTTCCCAGCTTGTCAATCCTAACCATGATCTAGTCTCCATCCTTATCCCACCACCAGTGAATCAAAAACATCCAATGTCATGTCTCCAACTCTTATCATCACTTTTGACCTCAAATTTTTCTCCTCATAGGACACAACCAACCAACAATCATCATCCTCATCAGGACCCTCATCAGGCTCTGCCTCATCCAAAAACAACATCAACACAATTTCATCCATGAAAAACCCTTTAATTTCTTCCACTATCCAAACTCCTCATATAAGTTCAACAACTATCCCATCAAGAATATTCCAACCTATCTCATCTCAGGAACCCACATCATCTATTCAAAATATATCCATGTCTATCCAACATCAACACCACCCATCAACACGAGTTTCATCTCTACTGTCCACCCTTCTTCATAACAGTAATCAACCACTCATATGTTCTTTTAGGACATACCTCAACAATCTCAGCCTTTCATCCACACTTCTATTCCTTTCCAACATGTACCTCAACAATCCCAATCTCTTTTCCACACGTTAATCCCCTTTCAACACATACCCCAATAGTTGCAACCTCTCTTGGACACAACCATGCCCATCCAATATTAGTATATTAAATCTTCACGTCCCATAGTTTCACAATTCACATAAATTATTCCTATGAGTACCCCTCACCAACATAACATTCCTTTGCCTTACCAGCCATATCAACAACCAATTCCATCTACATACAATCAACATGGTCCATCATCATTCACTCCCCAACAACAACCATTACCAAATGATCATTTGCAGACATTAATGAATAGAATATCTAGACTTGAAGTTGTCTCTATAGGACCTAAAAAAAAGTATTCTATGAAAAAATGTGCAATGAACCCATCCACCCATCCATACCATGAAAATCATATCCTCCACACTAGAAACTCCATAAGTTCGTCAAGTTCTTCAACAAAGAAGACCCCCAACAACACATTTGGACCTTTCGACATATTTTTTACCTTATAACACATGATTAATACCTTATTGTGAGGACATTTCCTATGTTCTTAGATGGAACTTCCTTAGATTGGTACAACAAGATTCCTCGATACTCACTTTTCTCATTTTCTCAGCTCATAAATTTATTCTTAGAACGCTTCTCGATTAACATTGTGCGTAAAATCACTATCACAAGCCTATACACCATCAAACAATTTGAGGACGAATATATCACATATTGTTTCACCCACTAGAGGGGTATTATCAATCAATTTTCATTTTCCCTCCCACAGACCAAGTTAATTGAGTTATTTTCTCACTCTTGTGCCAATCACATATCATCCACATTATAAATCAAATCCTTGAAAATGTTTGACAAATCCTTCACTATGGCCCAAAAAATTGAGTTTCGCGCTCTCAAAGATGGTAGAGTCAAAATCCTATCAAAGAATCCTAAACCTGAACCTTTGTTTAAACCATCATCCATTCACTATAAATCTAAAACATCTACAAATGAATTCATTGTGAAGACTGTTTCCAAAGAACGCTTGACCTCTGAACTCACCTGTCCTCAATGTAATTACATCCATATTAGTGAATATTACAATACAATCTTTGATAAAATATTTGTTGCGAATATGATCACCCTTCCTTGCATCCATAATATCAATACATCCATCTTGAAACTCTCTTTATATAGATATAATGGTTAACATATACCATAGGGTCAAAGGATACAACATCGAATGGTGTCGTTCATTTTGAATCCCCTTCAAGATCTTAACAAAAAAAGGTGAGTTGCAGCTGTATAACCCAAACATGTCTTCAAATCAAAATCTAGACATTTTTGAACAACCCTTTTCTAACCATGCCCCATCCGCTAGTTAACCACAATCTATCCTCATCCATTCCTATCACACTATCAACACAGTCAAAGACTAATCCTCTATATCCTCAGTATTTAAGGCTCCCATCATAAAGTGATCATTTGGATCATCCACCAGTAGCTATATCACAAAAACAACAGATGAAGCACCCATTACCACCTTTGTTTCTACACCCGAAACACCCATTGATGCAGGAACATCCCTTGATCCTGTCGTAAAAAATATTATACATTCATCTGGATCGATTTCACCTCTTCAAACCTATCTACAATATTTTCATAAGTTTCACAAAAGAAACCTATCTAGAAATGCATGAAAAGCTCTTACGATGACCATGTCACTCAACATTACATACACAACCTTAAAAATTCTATTACACGACCACACACACCCCCATATAAAAAAGTAACCATCATATCACATGACCATTTTTTCCCTCAACACAAAATATAAACTCTATGCCTCATATCTTAGGGTTGTACCCCTCGTCAAAATTATCAGTCACTGTTACAAAATCAAATATCATTCCCAATAGACATATAAAGATACCACATTAAAGACGGTCCCATTGACATCTATATCATCAAAATAATCATCACTTCCCTCGACATTTTCTTTGAAAGGACATTACACATTGATCCTTGAAATGATTATTCAACAATTTATCATCACTTTACCTCCTCTTAAGTCATCTGTCTCTCGAGGGTGGAAAACCTCTTGGTACAAATTTGAATATTTTTGTGATTACCATCGTACACTAGGACATTCTATAGAAGACTGCAAGGCCATTTGTGTTGCTATCAAAATCCTTACTAACATAGGTATTCTCCCTACAGATCTATAACCCATCAAATATCTATAACTACATCATCTAAACCATTATGTGCATTCATGTCCACCAAAAGTCCAGAATCTTCCAACAAATCCCCTCTCCATCAAATTGACACAGTAAGTATCACCATTAGAACACGTACCCATGAACTTGAGACTGTTGATCAAAATAAATCCAATGTTTCCATCCTACTCACTCCTAAGTCATCTAATGCAACATCCCCTATTAAGGCTAGGGTATCCATCCTTACCACTCCTCATATGCAAGCCACTACCTCTGTATAAAACATCGTTATCAAACAAATTCATCAAGATCTAGTAAAAAATGTTCCTTTATGAGCTTGTGGAGACTTCACCTTAGCATCAACAAGTCATGATCGAAACAATCCAATCTATATTAGTACCCTCAAACAATCTGCAACCTTTTACAAACCTACTTGGTACACTCAACCACAACCATCTCCTTTGATATCTTAGAAATCCCATCACTACAACTAGAGGACCACGACCTCCCACTTTTTATCACCACCAAAATCAATAACACTCTCATAAAAAGGTTCATGATCGACAATGATGCCATCACTAACATCCTATTATCAAACACCTTTGACCAACTTAAACTACCCAACACCATTTTCACCTAGACACCAGCCGTACTGCGGTATTTCAATGACACTATCGCCCCCACATTGGGCATTGTTATCTTACCAGTCAAATTCGGCATTAAAACCATCCGCAAACTCTTCTATCCAATAGAAGGAGAGTTTCAATATAACATGATCTTAGGTTGACCCTGGATACATACTATGTGCTACATCTCATCTTCACTCCATCGATGTCTCAAATATGAACATGAGGGTAAAAATTTCAGTCCCTGCAGATCCAAATCCTTTCAAGGCATGTCATATGACATATTTTCTAAATGACATGCTTTTTCTCAAATCAAAATCAAGATCCTCTACCATCTCATCCATTCCATCATCAAAATTACCAGACGACACTTCCTTCAGCAAAGTTATGCAACACCTTTCACTAGGGGAGTATCGCCTCCAAAAAAGTAATTCACTTTCTACTCCAAATACATATGGAAGACATAACAAAGCCCATGTACGAACTTAATGTTAGAGTTGTCATCTCCTGCAGTCCACAACATCTCAAAATGAATCTCATCTATGGAGGGATTGACCGCCTTTGTCCATGTCCTACTAATCAACATCATTCCAAACCATTCATATCAGACTTTTCATGTCTATATAACCAAGTATTTACACAAGTGTATCTCCATTATTGTGCCTAGAAAGGCTTCAGACTCAAACATTATGAATAAGGCATCCACGAATTGATCCTTGACCATTCTTGTAAACCACATGAAAAATACGTGTTAGGTTTCAAAAAACCAGCATATGAGCCATTCACAAGTGTCATGTCCAAACCCATCATAGAACCAAAACCATCTTCCTCATCTACACATGACGACCCCATGGATACAGATGACACAGTTTCTATCACATCCAACTTTTTTCTAGTCAATATTATCACTTTAGGACTATTGCCTTACCAAACTAATCATGGTATTGAAACCCTTCCTCTCATTCGACCTGAAATGATAGAAGAGTACTCATCCATTGTTGAGATTATTTAATTCCAAGACGACGAAGCCATCCTATTGCACATGAGAGCAAAGGCCCATTACCTTAAAAAAACCTTACCACCTGATAGATCAAAACTTCTCAACAAATCTGCTATCGATGTTAATATAAGAACTTCGCAGGAGCCTCACATAGTTAAATTCGGTCAATATTTAGGTTCACAAGAGTTAAATGGATTTACCGCCTTCCTATACAAACATAGTAAAGCCTTCACACAGTCATATTTGTGATATGCCATGCATTGACCCCAACATTCTTATCCATAATATCGTTACCTATCCTAATGCCAAACATGTCAAACAAAAGTTATGTAGGATGCACCCTCACATAGATCTTCTCATCAAAGAAGATTTATAATGTCTTCTTTCCGCTAATTTTATCATACCCATTGAATACACACAATGGGTATCTAATATAGTTCCCATAACTAAGGCCTCTAGAAATTTTCACATCTGCACAGACTTCTGGGACCTCAATTTTGCTTTCACTATAGAAAAATTTCCCCTTTCAAACATTGATCAGCTCATCAATCTAACCAATGGTCACGAGATGATATCCCTTATGGATGGATTCTCCATATACAACCAAATCCTCATCGCCACTGATGAGCAACACAAAACATCCTTCATCACCCGTTGGGGGAATTTCTGTTACCAGGGAATTCCCTTTGGACTAAAAAACTCCGGTGCTACTTATCAAAGTGCTAGGACATACATCTTATATGATCTTATCCACAAGACTGTAGAAGAATATGTTGTTGATATTTTAGGAAAATCAAAGAAATGTAAGGATCATATAGCCATCCTTGACATGATCTTTGCCCACATTATTTGATACTTTCTTCATCTCAAACCTTTTAAGTGCATGTTCAGTTTTCTCACTGGTAAACTCTTAGGGTTCATCATGTATATTCGAGGCAATGAAGTAGACCCTACTAAGATCAAGGCCATCATCGAGATGCCCCATCCATCAAACCTCAAATAACTTTGTAGCCTCAAGGGTAAGCTTCAATCAATCCGCCACTTTATCTCACAGTTGTTAGATCGCTAAAATCCATGTCATCATCTCCTTCATAAGTATGTATACTTTAAATGGGATCACAACTGTCAGAAGGCCTTTGATGAACTCAAACATTACCTCTTATCACAACCTATGCTTACACCTCCATGTGAGGGAGATACCTTCTACCTTTAAATATCTTCTACTAATCATGCCTTGGGTGTCATGATCACTCATCGAGATGAGAAAGTTCATGAGCAGGTCATTTACTATATAAGCCACACTCTCCATGACTACGAGACTCATTATAGTAAAGCTAAAAATTTGTGTTGTGCCTTATACTTTATAGTATCTAAAATATGTTGTTATCTACTGAATTACAAGACTTACGTTGTCACTAGTTTAAATATTATTAAAACCATGCACTCCAAACCATATCAAAGTGACCAAATCACTTGGTGGCTTATGCTCATGACAGATTTTGACCTTGAGTTCATCTTGCAAATATCTATCAAAGGATAGGCTATCATCGATCATCTCATCAAAGCCCCTCTACCTGAAAATCAACCACCTCACGAATAGTTCTTGACAAATCTATCAATATTATTGATCATGAATACACCCCTCTCAAAATTACACCTTTTTCATGGATCAAAGTGTTAGCAAGGGGGAGGTTTTGGTATCATTATTATACCTCCCTAGGGGACCCCTATCCCTCTATCTTTCAAACTAAAATTTGAATGTACTAACAACATGGACAAATATAAGCTCTAATCATGGGTCTCTAAACCGCCATAATGTTTGGTGTTCAAATATTGAACATCTATGGAGACTCACAAATTTTCATCAACCAAATCAAAGGAATTTATCAATGTAAAAATGGGATTATTTAAAAATATAAAGCCATTGTTGAATTACTCGTAAAAGCCTTTGACCATTATACTATCCAAATAGTTCCATGATCTTCTAACAAATTTACAGACACTATGACTTCACTTGTATCACTCGTCCCTCTCTCAATTGAAAATTATAAATTATTCTTCATTGTATATAGAATCAACCAACCATCCCATAACAACGAGCTCCCTTCTATCAACCTTTTCAAAAACAATCCAATAGACCTTTGGTATACTAAGATATTCAACTATCTCTTGGAATCAAAAATTCCCTCCGACCTATATATGAACATAGCTAAGAGATCTTTCCTTCAACGTGCTACCTGATGTGTCATTGTAGGTGGTGTTCTATATAAATGTGGATTTTATGGCCTCATGTTAAGATGTCTCAAATCTCATGAATCGACTAAAGCCATTTGAGAAGTCTGTGATGACATATGTGGTGGACACTTTAATAGGATAGTTTTCACTAAGTGCATCCTTCGGATGGCCTACTACTAGCTTACCATCAATCAATATTGTTGCGTGTATGTCAAGAAATGTGTTAAATGTCAACAAAATTCTAATCTCACTCACATTCCTAGTCAAGCTTTGCAACACTCTCAAGATCTATGGCCCTTCTCACAATGGGGGTTAGACCTTATTGGTCTCATCAACCCTCATTTGTCACATTGACATCACTCTATCATCAAAACTACTGAATACTTCACTAAATGGGTAGAGGTCATTCCTTTTATCTCTACTAAAGATAACAAAATAATCGATTTCATCTGTTACCATTTCATATGTCGCTTTGGCATCCCTCATAAGATAGTCACTGATAATGGAAAATCCTTCAAAAATAAATAAGTTAAGAAATTATGTGACACATTCAACATCAAACTAAGTTTTTCATCACCTTATTACCCATAAGCAAATGGACAAGCTATGAATCTTCTAACAAAACACTTAATAAAATTCTCATGAAAACTATAGATCAAGCAGGCAAGAATTGGCATATCTAAATCTCATTTACTCTTTGGGCTTATTGTACTAATATCCATACTCCTACAGGTGCTACATCTTTTCTCTAGTCTATGGTTTTGAGGTGGTTTACCCCTTGAAGTTTAAATCCCATCACTCCATGTATCCCTCAGATATTTTATCCCTGATGAAGATTATCTATCAAGAATGCCTAGCACAATTAGAATTACTCTAGATGAACGATCATCTAACAGCTCTCAAACATCATCATCATCTATCAAGATTACATCAATCGATGCATATAAAAAACATGTCAAGAACATGAATTTAATATAGGTGATCTCATTCTAAAAAAAAAAAATGTCACTACTCTGGAAAGGAGTAAATGTGGAAAATTTTCCCCTAACTGGATCGGTCCATATGTCATCACTCACAAGTATGGCTTGGGAGCATGTATCGTCTTAGCCTCCCTTGATGGTACACCTAAAAAGGAACCTTTGAATGACCTTACACTTGTGGCCTTTCTATTGTTAACACATCGACCTGTCATGAACATTAGTCACATCAAAGATCTTATTCCACCACTAACCCTAATCATTTCATCATCATAATGATTTAAAAGTATGTGGTTTTCCATAGTCACTGTCCTCAAAAATCCTTAAATATGAGCACCATGGTTCTGTTCATCCCATATTTCACATGGAAAAGTTCCTCCTTAATAGGAAACCATGCAATCATTACATCCATCCACCTTGTCTATCAACTGAAGAGATATTACGAGAAAACACATGTGTAGTATGTGCAATGCATATCTCTCCCCCTCCTTAAAATGGTCTACTAGGCCTACCCTCAATGTAAAATAAATTCAAAAATATCTATGGATGCATCTTATCAAAATAAATAGACTGATCCCTTGAAGGAAAACTATTAAATATCAAAATCATATTTTCAAAAAAGAAAGTAAAATTGATCCCTTGAAGGACAACTTCCTGCCAAAATTCATAGACTGATCCCTCGAAGGAAGACTATCCAAAAAGAAAAAAAGAAAAAATAAAAAATTGTAGACCACTCCCTTAAAGGATGGCTACCCATGTAAAAAGTATTCCCACATCAATCAACCTTCAAAAAATATCAAAATATCAAAATTTTCTAGGAAAGCTTTCCACATTGATAATCATCTTTCCTATTAAAGAAAACTTCCTGCATCTGATCATTTTGCACCAGTTAATAAAAAATATATATCTGGGGAATCTCCCTATGAAACCATTGGAAGGAATCCTACTCTCCTGCACAACCTATATATGTCAACCCTTCCCATGTTCTAGGAAGGTATACATTTCGCTTTCATTCCTATCCAATATCCTACATGTAACTACCCATTGTTAGTCATGTGTTAACATATTTTATAAGGCCAAAAAGTGCAAGTACCTTCACTCTATTGTTATCCCATTACATATATACCAAATCTAGTATAAAAGAAATCACTTCACATTTTATTCTTAGCCATGATTAGAACACACATTGATATACATTCAAGTCACTTTAAAATCAAATATCAATAGTAAAAAACATAACAACATCTATTAACATATATATAACATCAACATCTATCAATATCCATACAATCATGATCGCATCTAAATATTAAATTTACACATTGAAAACATAACATTGAAGTAAGTCAACACATAAATCAAAATCAAAATCATAATCATAATCACATATCATATCAATGTGTCTCTATACATTATCTGGAGTCTCAAAGCTTTGCATATCAAAAATATACATCAAATATAGGCTTCACAAAGAGATGCGTACATCAAAAATATCACATTTACTCAATAAAATCGATATTCATCAACCAAATTCCTCCTCGAGCACTACTCCCTTGATCACTATCATGGGCCCTATCTTTTCCTCTATCAGGACCTTTTTTCCATTTTTGTTAAGTCATATGTCTATAGCATACGAACCCATTGGTTCCTCTATCACTTGACTTCCTGGCCTCGTAAGCCCACCTTTGTGTAATGCCCCGTTCAATGTTTCCTAGTCCCTGTCCTGCCGACCCTGTTACTAATCTTGAGAGACTTGTGTGCGTGGGCTCTTGTTGACCATTGTTGACCTTGGCCTGGTCTCAGTGATGTGTTAGTACCTTTCCTCTCCTTGCTCTCTCGAGTCGTTATCGACACCTTTGTGTGGGGACTGTGTAATGTCCTGTTCGTTGACCTAATTGAAGGAGGACCTTGTTGTCACCTGGTAAAGCTGGGCCGATAGTCATTATCAATGTGAATAGTAATTACGTTTATATATTTATAAAATATAGTGATAATAATGTTATTTTAATTTAATTGATGATTGGCCTCTATTTGATAGTATTATTGTTTACCCTTTTGTCGAGCAGGCATGTCAATCTTGTAGTATGATTAATAATCATCTTATGTGGTAATAATAATAATAATAAGTAAATAATAATAATAATAATAATAATAATGATAACAATATTAGTATTTTAACTATCGATGGACGATAACTTCTTTAGTTGATCGTCGATGTGTTACCAATTTCATTGTTGATTATCGATAAGTGATTTTATTCATATGGATTGGTTGCCTTATTCCACGCGAGAAGACAATCTCTTGTCATGACGCCGCGGTCGGTCTGTGTATTGCGTTCAGTTTCGAACGCCTCTGGGGCAGAAGGGGAGTCTTGTTTGTCTCGCTGTGTGGGTTTTTGTATGCAAAGGAATTTTTTAAAAAAATAAAATAATAATAATAATAATAATAAAAATAAAACAAAAGAACTAAAATTTAAAATAATCGTGTTTGTGGGGGTGGATTAGGGCAAGTGAAGAAGGGCGGAAAAATCCCCAAAACTTCGAGCTAGGGTTTGGTCGCTACATTTGGAATGGGCGGCTGGCTTGGGGTGCAGGTTTTGTGTACCAAAAAAAATGAGTTTATTGAAACGGCCTTGGAAACTTTCATGCAAACACTGTGATTCAAGCAAGCCAGACTCCAAAAACATCCAGCATGCGCCCAGGCCGCACCACTCACACCACGTGGAAATTAGTGCAAAAACAAAGGTTTTTTGTGTCTACTCTTTTTACAACGCGGCCAACACTCCTCCAACCCGCGCCCAGGCCTACGTGGGCTCCCATCAAGGCCAAAAAATGCCTTGGAACCTTGTCAGATGTTGCAGTTGCAAGTGCCATTGTAGATGCGTATGTAAAGCATGAAAGCATGATACCTATTCAACTAAATGCGTGGAAAAAATGCAGTTTCATGGACTGTAATGATTTTGGGATATGCACAAAAATGGTTGCAAAAATGTGAGGGCTTACACAATGCGTGTGAACTGTTTGACAAAATACCTGAAAGATATGTGGCCTCCTGGGCTACAATGATAGTAGGATAAACAAAAAATGGGTCTGTTAAGAAGGCATTGAACTGTTTGATAAAATGCCTCAAAGAAACGTTGTCTCATGGAATGCCATGATGGCAGCATATGCAAAAATGGATGTGTAGCAAAGGGGCTGAGATGTGTTTGGCAGAATGCCTCAAAATATGGGGTCTTCTGGAACATACCCTAACCATGTAAGCTTCATTTTTGTTTAATTGGCTTTCAGCCATGCATGTTTAGTGCATGAGGGTTGTAAATACTTCATTGGCATGAGTGCCTCTTGTAGAATCATGCCGAAAATTAATCATTATGTTGCTGGTTTTGATGAGCACATGAGGATGTGCAAAATGTTGAGGCATGCTTAAGGCATGTGAAGTGTTTGACTAAACGCCTTCAAAAAAATCTTGGTCTAATGGTTGCAAGATTTGAGGTAACGCACAAAAAGAGGAAGATCTCATCCTATCCAAACAACAATAAGAAACCCTTTGATCATGCTCAGCAAGTGGCGGGTCGAATCCAGAAGACATGTATGTTAAATGGTGGAGCTGGGGACGCTCGTGGTCTAGTTGGCGAAGTGCCAAACAAGAGACTGAACCCAAGCCTGTGGCTTCGACCGACTTCGTTCTCCAGGCATGGTTCTTCTTCCCTTACCTCTCTTAATTTTCATGTTTTAGTTCTCCTTTGCAACTAAATATAATTTTAAAATTATGGCATTTTTTTTTGTAATACAATTAAATGTTCCTTCAACTCATTGCAAAATAATAAAGTGTTGTGTCGAACCTCTCGAAGCCTTTATAACTCGCCTACTTTAAACCACGAACTATCACCCTCACTTCGAGATGATCTAGAAAACTCTTACCCTTTTTATCGCTTCAATATTGTTTTATCGACTAGACAAATTTCACTCAACATTGATTAAGTTGGCCTTCTTCCTGCTTAAAATAGTTAAATTTTGCTACTTTCGGAGACTCACCAAGTACCCTTCGCAACTCTGGAAACAAGATGTGAAGTTTCATTCGTGTACCTTGGTATACAAGGAGTCGCCTTGATCTTTGGTTTGACTTGAATGATCACACGAAATCCTTTTGACGCTCTTATAGGAGCCTTGTTTCATCGGTTTACAACAGTAGAGAGTTGTTAAAACTAGAAAGTTGACTTTCATTTTGGACCACCATTTGAAACCCGGAAAGAGAAATCACATTCCGTCTTCGCCAACCTCTAGTGTTTATGTTAGAAAAATGCATGGAACATTCAACATACGAAAGGGCACCTTTCAGGATAGGTTGTCGAAGCCGTTTTGTAGGCCTCCAATCAGAGTTTGACGAGGTCAAACTGGTCCATTTTTGTCTTGTCGCTCCAGAAAACTTGTCGCCGTTTGAACATGGTTTTCTAGTTCTCCTTCCCGTCGACTCTGACGAATCCTCCTTATATAGGGGAACTAGTAGGAAGAGTCTCGTTGTGTGCACATTCGCCGAATGTCGTTTGGGACACGGTTTCTGGGCCACTCGAGATAACTTTTGTCTCTTTACAACTAGGTGAACTATGACCAGTGGCCCCGGAAAACTAGCCGCCAAACGCAAACCATGCGCTCTTTTTCATTTCTGTCAGTTACTATGAACTCTTGGTATATCTGGGAACACGTAGTAAGTTGATCATGGAGGGCGTTCTCATTAGAAGGTCATTGAGTGCATAATGGAAGAAACCAAACCTCAGCTGATTAGGAGGTGTCACTTGTGGTTCGTGTATGGTTTATAATTCTTCCGACCATATAACCCTTTCCTGATGGTAGTCAAATACTTCTGTAACTCCTGATTACACAACAATGCTATGAATGAGACCATAGTGCAATGTATAAGCATATCCTAAGATGAGAACGAGATTTAAGATTAGGATTGAGGTCACTCATGAAGTCCCTAAAACTTAATTAAACATAATCATGTGTTTCAAAGAATATAAGTCACCGTGGTGCGACCAAACTTTGAGAAAACAAAAGAGATGTATATATAGATATATATAAATCTTATAGGAATTCAATAAGTTTTCAAATTATAATAACAATTGTAGAGAAATAAATTCAGTGTGAATCGAGAATCATTTTGGTGCAAAGCTGCCTTGTATCTAATATCTCCGTCAAATCCTTTGATTGCGTTTTGGACATCAAGTCACTTTCGCTTGAGTTGTAAGGGTAAAAATGTAGACATCAAATAAACGTTGGAGAAGAATATTTTTACATAATAATAGGATAATTAAGTACTTTGTATGTAATTTGATTTATGCCAAATATGTATGTCAGTTATGGAAATTTATATAAAGTATAAGAAGCCAACTTGAGAAAGTTGAATTGTTTTTTTTCAACCGCGGAAGAAACTTAAGAAAATTTAGGTGGACAAATGAGGAAATTTATCCTTGCTCATAATGTCCTTGGAATGTTAACTTTAACCAAAAATACAGTTAAAGTAATGATATGTTGTGGGTTCGTTGTTCCTATAGTCACGTTTCTTGTGGTTGGGTCTTTGCTAGTATTCGTTCGTTGGGAAGAGTGTGGTATCGACATGTCGATGTCGCCTGCATGTGTCTATGTAAGTCGATGACTTATGTGATTGTCGCATGTGTGTCGAGTTTTGTACTTGGAGCTCTTACTGTGTTGTGTGTCATGAGCAATGTAAGTCAAAAAAAAATTATCCTGGTACTTTACTATTGTTTTTGGGTGCATAAAATGTGGGCACTACATATGGTATCAGAGCAGAGGTTCATGCTCTCAAACCTCTGGGACAGATTGGAGTTGTGATGATTTTGCATGATGGTGATAAATATTGGAAGAGTAATGTGTTTTAAGAGTGATGTGATCTATGTCGTAATTGTGATAGTGTGAACGCGCATGAGGTGTATGTCACTTAGTGCACTTTTGTTATCATGTGGATGTGCTGGGGATGGGAGTATTCTCTCTCCTTCGTGTGGATTCTATGAAGAGTCCACGTGTGAATTACTACGTGTGATGAGAGTATTGACTCTCCTTTTCGTGGATCCAATGAGGAATCCATGTGTGATGTACCACCATGTTTTGTGTGAATGGAATGATATTGTGAATTGCAGAGTGTTGGAACATTTTGACCTTATGTGATGTGAAGATGTAGTGGTGTATTGCATGACAATATTTATGTAAAGTGAATGGAAGTTTACCGTGATGTCAACACCGTATTGTGATTTGTTGGGCACATTGTCGTGTTGTATTACAATTGACTATATGTCGTAATGTTAGACATTGTGTTCATCATATGTGTAATTCATGTAATATGTGATAGTTCATGTCATGATTTAGGGGCATATGTGAGTATGATCCCATTGTACAGTGATTGCACCTTGGATGCAGGATGTGGTAATGTGATGTATCGTAACCTCTGAAGGTAATGATTGTGTTGTACCCTGTATATTTATACCATGCGCAAGGTGTTATGGTTGTTGTGTGTGAATTACCATTGTGTTGTGATGTAGTTATGTGTATGTTGTGAAACCTTACACTAGACGACCCTAAGGGGATGAACTGTCAAGAGTGTATGTGTGGAGAGAGGAGGTGTGGACCAAGTTTTCGTAATCTTGAGCCGAGTACGAGTGAGGAAGTGGAGTCTTACATAGAATGAAAATCCACTTTTATCTATTTAGTATACTTCGAGCTTGCTCATTATATTGTGGATGCACACCACCTTAGGCTCAAATTATGCGACCTTGTGTCCCCTGCTCTTTCCTATTGGATTGTTCATTGAATAATCCTATGTGATTTTGACTATGTTGATCCTTGTGGGAGTTTGGAGTTATGATTCAGGAAAAGATGATGACAGTTACATTATTTGACATACTCATTTTTGGTTACATGTATATTTTCACGAGCTGAGGCTCGATGTCTGAGTGCCAACAACTTGATGAGTACCCCTTTGGTGGTGATATGAGGCCACATAGTGATTGTGATGTGCTATTTTCTCATTACGTATTTTATTCGTAAATTAATCTTTCACTTTTCGCTGGAACCAGTCGTTTTCTTGATTGACATGTTCTTATATTTTGGGCATTTATTGATTATTTCATTAACATTTGGATTTTGCACTAACCAAGGCTAATTAACCATTTGTTTTCTTGGTTTTAAAACTTTCTTTCCATATTTATAAGCTTTGTAGCCTAGCCCAAGGCTTTTGATTTTGCCACTTGGAATTTGAATGGATGGTTATGCTGGTTCTAATGTCATAATGTGTTGGATTAGGGTCATGGGATTAACCATGGAATGGTTGGACCTATGGACCTGCTTCGTTGTATTGGGGTACACCCCAAGGAGTTACAGATAACTAGCAGGTTATTGAACCACTAGTTATTATGTCACTTGGGTTTGGGGGTGACAGGGCTCTATGTGCCTAGGGAAATAGGGTGACTTGACCTCCTTTAAAAGGAGAAAGGAGACGGGCCTCTATGGTTGAGTGACCTGTTATGCTTTATGGCGCTCTATGGTTGAGTGACCTGATATTCTTGATGGGGCTCTATGGTTGAGTGACCCGACTTGGTTTGACACTATGTTTCCTTCTCTTTGGGAGGCATATGGAGATTATCTGGTGATGCTTTGGGGAGTATATGGAGTTGCTTTATGATACTTTAGGAGATATATGGAGTTTTACCTGGTACTTTTAGAGATATTTGGGGTTTGTTTTGTGATGTCTTGTTATGTGGGAGTTGGTATAGTGAGTTATGTATACATGTGTGAGTCTTTTGACACCTTGTTATGTATGAGGCTTGACTTTCCTCTTGGTCGGTATGGACTATTGGATATTGTTTTGGCACTATGTTGTTATAGTCATGGATTTTTGGGGCTTGTGATACCCGTTGTATATGTATTAACGTGTTGATTTTGTTTGTTAGTCATATGTGTGTACTAGATCTATGTCTAGGGCGTAATTTTTGGAAATTAATGGTTATGTGGTCTACTCGTTGTCATTCCATGGTTTGGAGAAACCCTTGTGATGTGGTACGGTCGTGAAAGTATGTAAAAGTAGGTTGTGAAAGTTGGTGTTAAGTATGACCTTGGTAGGGTGTTGTGACTGTAAGTTCATGATGGGAAACCATAGGAATGGGTAAACTAAAATTCGATAAAAATGAAATTTTAAAAGATGTGAATTAAGAATAATGTCAATGGAAAGAGATTAATGAAATAACGAATAAGAGAGAACTACCAATCTTCACAAAACCTTGAAAGTTAAAATTTCTACCAAATGTTTCTAAGACTACCCTGTGGCCGTGATTTAAGTAGCTAAAATTTTAAACCATAGGGTGTGCTTTTCCCTTTACTTGTTAATGGTTACGTACCATTTCTTCCCTCTGTGTTATGTCACATCGAGGACGATGCTTTCTTAAGGGGAGGAGAATGTAATTCCCCGTTCAATGTTTCCTAGTCCTTGTCTTGTCGACCCTGTTACTAATCCTAGGAGACTTGTGTGCGTGGGCTCTCGTTGACCATAGTTGACCTTGGCTTGGTCTCAATGATGTGTTAGCACCTTTCCTCTCCTTGCTCTCTCGAGTCGTTATCGACACCTTTGTGTGGGGGACTGTGTAATGTCCTGTTCGTTGACCTAATTGAAGGAGGACCTTGTTGTCGCCTGGTAAAGCTTGGGCCGATAGTCATTATCAATGTGAATAGTAATTACATTTATATATTTATAATATTATAGTGATAATAATGTTATTTTAATTTAATTTACGATTTGCCTCTATTTGATAGTATTATTGTTTACCCTTTTGTCGAGCGGGCATGTCAGTCTTGTAGTATGATTAATAATCATCTTAAGTGGTAATAATAATAATAATAAGTAAATAATAATAATAATAATAATAATAACAATATTAGTATTTTAACTATCGTATGGACGATAACTTCTTCATTTGATCATCGATGTGTTACCAATTTCATTGTTGATTATCGATAAGCGATTTTATTCGTATGGATTGGTCGCCTTGTTCCACGCGAGAGGATAATCTCTTGTCATGATGCTGCGGTTGGTTTGTGTCTTGCGTTTAGTTTTGAACGCCTCTAGGGCAGAAGGGGAGTCTTGTTTGTCTCGCTGTGTGGGTTGTTGTATGCAAAGGAATTTTTTTTTAAAAAATAAAAAATAAAAATAAAATAATAAAAATAAAAATAAATCAAAAGAACTAAAATTTAAAATAATCGTGTTTGTGGGGGTGGATTAGGGCAAGTGAAGAAGGGTGGAAAAATCCCCAAAACTTCGTGCTAGGTTTTGGTTACTGCATTTGGAATGGGCGGCTAGCTTGGGGTGTAGGTTTTGTGCACCAAAAAAAAAATGAGTTTTTTGAAACAACCTTGGAAACTTTCATGCAAACACTATGATTTAGGCAAGCCAGACTCCACAAACGTCCAGCATGCGCCCAGGCCGCGCCGCTCACACCGCGTGGAAAATAGTACAAAAACACGAAGGCGTTTTGTGTTTGTCTCTTTGTGCAACACAGCCAGCACTCTTCCAACCCGCGCACCTAGGCTTGCGTGGGCTCCCATCAAGGCCAAAAAATTCCTTGGAACCTTGTCATATGTTGCAATTTCAAGTGCCATTGTAGATGCATATGTAAAGCGTGAAAGCATGTGACCTATTCAACTAAATGCGTGGCAGAAATGCAGTTCCATGGACTGTAATAATTTCGACATATGCACAAAATGGTTGCAAAAATGTGAGGGCTTACACATCGCTTGTGAACTATTTGAAAAAATACCTGAAATATATGTGGCCTCCTAGGCTACAGTGATAGCAGGATAAACAAAAAATGGGTCTGTTAAGAAGGCATTGAAATGTTTGATAAAATGCCTCAAAGAAACGTTGTCTCATGGAATGCCATGATGACAGCATATGCACAAATGGATGTGTAGCAAAGGGACTGAGATGTGGTTTTTGTAGAATGCCTCAAAAGATGGGGTCTTCTGGAACATACCCTGACCATGTAAGCTTCATTTTTGTTTAACTGGCTTTCATCCATGCATGTTCAGTGCATGAGGGTTGTAAATACTTCGTTGGCATGAGTGCCTCTTGTAGAATCATGCCAAAAATTAATCATTATGTTTCTGGTTTTGATGAGCACATGAGAATGTGCAAAATGTGGAGGCATGCTTAAGAAATGTGAAGTGTTTGACTAAACGCCTTCAAAAAAATATTGGTCTAATGGTTGCAAGATTTGAGGCTATGCACAAAAGGAGGAAGATCTCATCCTCTCCAAACAACAACAATAAGAAACCCTTTGATCATGCTCAACAAGTGGCGAGTCGAATCCAAAAGACATGTATGTTAAATGGTGGATCTGGGGACACTCATGGTCTAGTTGGCGAAGTGCCAAGCAAGAGACTGAACCCAAGCCTGCGGCTTCAACCGACTTCGTTTTCCAGGCATGGTTCTTCTTCCCTTACCTCTCTTAATTTTCGTGTTTTAGTTCTCCTTTGAAACTAAATAGAATTTTAAAATTATGACATTTTTTTTTGTAATACAGTTAAATGTTCCTTCAACTCATTGCAAAATAATGAAGTGTCGTGTCGCAACTCTCGAAGCCTTTATAACTCACCTACTTTAAACCATGAACTATCACCCTCGCTTCGAGATCATCTAGAAAACTCTTACCCTTTTGATCGCTTCGAGATGATCTAGAAAAATCTTACCCTTTTGATTGCTTCAATATCGTTTTATCGACCAGACAAATTTTACCCTCCATTGATTAAGTTGGCCTTCTTCCTGCTTAAAATAGTTAAATTTTGCTACTTTCAGAGACTCACCAAGTACCCTTCGCAACTCTAGAAACAAGATGTGAAGTTTCATTTGTGTACCTTGGTATACAAGGAGTCGCCTTGATCTTTGGTTTGACCTGAACGATCACACAACATCCTTTTGACGCTCTTATAGGAGCCTTGTTTCATCGGTTTACAACAGTAGAGAGTTGTTAAAACTAGAAAGTTGACTTTCGTTTTGGACCACCATTTGAAACCCGGAAAGAGAAATCATGTTCCGTCTTTGCCAACCTCTAGCATTTATGTTAGACAAATGGATGGAACATTCAACATAGAAAAGGGAACCTTTCGGGATAGGTTGACGAAGTCGTTTTGTAGGCCTCTGATCGCAATTTGACAAGGTCAAACTGGTCTATTTTTGTCATGTCGTTCCAGGAAACTTGTCACCGTTTGAACATGGTTTTCTAGTTCTCCTTCCCGTCAACTCTGACGAATTCTCCTTATATAGGGGAACTAGTAGGAAGAGTCTCATTATGTGCGCATCCATTGAACGTCGTTTGGAACACGGTTTCTGGGCCACTCGAGCTAACTTTTGTCTCTTTACAACTGGGTGAACTATGACCAGTGGCCCCGGAAAAACTAGCCGCCAAACGCAAACCGTGCACTCTTTTTCAATTCCGTTAGTTGCTATGAACTCTTGGTATATCTGGGAACACGTAGCGAGTTGATCGTGGAGGGCATTCTCATTGGAAGGTAACTTTTGGAAGCAGTTTCTTAGCCTCCGAGCCCATTTTGAACGTTTTTGTAATTAGTGAGAAAACGTAAAAGTAGAAAGCTGCGGACCCTCGTAGGGTTGCCAAATCCCCTTTGGAAACTTTCAACACACGTAAATAACTATTTAAAACACTAGAATGAAACTTTTTGTGTGTATTGGAACTTTAGAACAAAATGATATTTTCTCTCTCTTCCTTTCTCTCTCTCTCTCTTCTGAGTTTATAAAATGAATAAAAATGAAATGCAATGATTACATGTTTCTAGATTTTTTTTTAAAAAATTCGATTGCATATTGTGGTTATTGTCAGATGTAAATGGGAATTGAAAAATGATAATTATGATTGTTTTAGGGAGGATGCCATGCCAACGATTTATTGCTGATATCATGCTCACGTGGGTTTTGCAGGGATGGAAGAATGACGACACAAAGGGCTATGTGCGAAATTTAATTATTATTATTGTAATTTTTATAGGTCATTGTAAAATGAATAACTATGTAATGTAGTCTCTTGTTACCGAAAATTTATAAATGAAATTTGTTAATATGTATGATATGCCATTTTTAGGGATACTTAGGAAATGTGCCTCTAATCACCAGTTCAATTTGATTTTTAGTTGTGTATAAAACAAAAAGGAGGTTTGATTTATATAGAGCAAATTTGAAATTGAAGTTAAGATATTGTGGTACCTTCTCAGTATTCAATAAACGATTAAATTAATTATTGGACTACCTTCTTACCCTGCAAACACAATAAAGAGTTTTAATGGCAACACTCAACCTTAATAAAATACTCGTGTATAGCTTGCCTATGTGTGTGATCCTTTTTATTTTATTTTTTACCATATGAGAAAAATTAAGACCGTAGAATGATCTTAAGATTGCATTCAATGAGACCTCTTAGGTTAGGTAAATAAAACCCTAGCTGGAGTTTACCATCATAGTCATTAGGTTTAGCGATATTATCGTGAACCCATATTTTAGGAATAACATGGTCCAACCTTATCCAGAGTATGTGGTTTCTTTCTAGTTTTGGTAATTGTGAGAAGAATGTCCTCTCTTCAGGTCCAACACCGTGCAGAGTGTTGGAGATCGCCTTAAAAGTCACCTTATGAGTCCTTGTTCGAAGGAATGACTAAGCGGTGCAACCCTGAATTCTATCAAAATAACACCTCGGTATGTCCTTAAATGTGGTTTAGTATAATTTTGTCCACCTGCCTTAAACTCTTATATAGTTGAGGCGTAGGTCATTGAATGCATAATGGAAGAAACCAAACCTCAACTGATTAAGAGGTGTCACTTGTGGTTCGTGTACAGTTTACAATTCTTCCGACCATATACCGCTTTCCTGATGGTAGTCAAATAGTTCTGTAACTCCTAATTACACAACAATGCTATGAACGAGACCATAGTGCGATGTATAAGCATATCCTAAGATGAGAACGAGATTTAATATTAGGATTGAGGTCACTTATGAAGTCCTTAAAACTTAATTAAACATAATCATGTGTTTCAAAGAATATAAGTCACCTTGGTGTGACCAAACTTTGAGAAAACAAAAGATATGTATATATAGATGTATATAAATCTTATAGGAATTCAATAAGTTTTCAAATTATAATAACAATGGTAGAGAAATAAATTTAGTGTGAATCGAGAATCATTTTGTTGCAAAGCTTCCCTGTATCTAATATATCCGTCAAATCCTTTGATTGCATTTTGGACATCAAGTCACTTTCGCTTGAGTTGTAAGGGTAAAACTGTAGACATCAAATAAACTTTGGAGAAGAATAATTTTACATAATAATAGGATAATTAAGTACTTTGTATGCAATTTGATTTATGCCAAATATGTATGTCAGTTATGGAAATTTATATAAATTATAAGAAGCCAACTTGAGAAGGTTGAATTGTTTTATTTTAACCGCTGAAACAAACCTTAAGAAAATTTAGGTGGAAAAACGAGAAAATTTATCCTTGCTTGTAATGTCCTTGGAATGTTAACTTTAACCAAAACTACAGTTAAAGTAATGATATGTCGTGGATTCACTGTTCCTATAGTCACATTTCTTGTGGTTGGGTCTTTTCTAGTATTCGTTCATTGGGAAGAGTGTGGTATTGACATGTCGATGTCGCCTGCATGTGTCTATGTGAGTCGATGAATTATGTGATTGTCGCATGTGTTTCGATTTTTTTACTTGGATCCCTTACTGTGTTGTGTATTAATGAGCAATGTAAGTCAAAAAAAAAAATATATCCTGGTAATTTACTGTTGTATTTGGGTGCGTAAAATGTGGGCACTACACTTTGTGGAAATATCACTTTTTGGTCCTTTGACCTCATCAACCCATCATTTTAATCTTCCCTTGTTGTCATTAAGTCATATGTCTATAGGGCATGAACCCATTGGTTCTCCTATCACTTGAATTCCTGTCCTCATAAACCCACCTATGTGGCAACATCAATTTTTGGTCCTTTAACCTCATCAAAACCATCATTTTCATCATCTTTTATCCAAATAACACATTTTCCCACATTTGTCTCCTTTTGAGGGACCTGAACCCATCGCAACAAACCATTTCAATCAAATACTACCTAAGTTCATAGAAAATCTAGTCAAAATATAGTCCCTATGGTTGGCGTGAAAATATGTCGGGTGGACAGATCTATGGATAGACAAGCCAATAGTGTGCAAGGCATAGCCCCTCTTTGAGATAACAAAGCAAAATTGGTTTATTGCTATTCTACCAGTAGGAACTTACGCAAGTCCTACAGTATTCTACCTTCAGGGGTTTAGGATATCATCCTAGTTGGGGTATTTCCAACTGTGAAAAGAAGGGAATGAAGTGGGGAGAGGAGATAGGATATATCTGAAGGTAGAAAAGAAATGAATTCCAAAGCAGAAAAGTTAGAGGGTTTATGTTTTGGGCTGGTTGTAAACAAATCCAAACCTACTTGCATAAACAAAACAAAGCAATACTGATGAACAAATGATAAAAAAGTAGAGATAGATCCAACAGAATAAACACATGGATCTGACATAAGAAAGATCAGATGTCCATGACACACATATTCAACACAAAGTCTTAATAATTTTTATTATGTTTTCTTCTGTTACAAAAGTACAAAGCCTTTTCTTCTCACTTCTATTTTTCATCTAAAAAGTGTCCACCACCCGATATACAACAAGTATTCAAGTATATATAAAAGGAGAAGGAGAGAGAGAAGGCAAAAAGAAAATGACCACTGAATTACAAAATATTTACAAAATATCTAAAATTCAACTATTGACTTTGGGCAACTTGGTGGATAACAACATCCCATGGTGCAACATGGATGATGTCATCATTTGTGCCAACATACTTTTAAATATTACAAAAAGAAAGCCAAGAAGAAGAATGCTATTTGTCTGTCGTCTCACGGCTGAAAGGGAGTATCCTGCTTCTACTTAGGAGAGGAAATGTGGAATTGGGCCCAGTACTCTATGAATTTGCTGATCATTGGCTAGAGTTGATCATGTGTAGGACCCTTGGTATGATCGCCAATGACTTCAAAAGTATCCTGTTCATATCTGAGTTTTTCTAGGAGTTTGAAGTATTCGTTACCTACCTCCATCAGGTATCCCACAAAGTTGCGACAGGTCAGAAGGTTGTTGATGGATTCGGCGTCAAAAGTAGCTTCTAGCCCTAACACTTGTGAGATGATCTCTTTGAAGATCTGAATGGTTTCATCTACCTTCGTCAAGGTGAATGATGGATGTGAGCAAGCCCCGGAGACATTCTTAGGAAAATTTTCTCCATCTGATGCATTGCATCCAGGGCCTCCTCCTTAACCTTGTCAATCTTCTCTAGGATAAATTCCATCTGATGGACTCAATAGTCCAAAGCAGCAAGGACTTTATTGGGTGCTCTGGGGTGATTGAAGATGCTGAATTTAACTAAATCATCGACTGAGCAGTCGAGCATCTTCTAGAATGTCTCATGCTACAACCTAGCATGGTCCAACTCTTCAAAGATAGGTCCTATAATCACCTGAAGTTCCTTGTTCACCTGACCAATATTCTGATATAGCTCGGTGAACTTGACGATTACTTCCTCACTATCTTTGAGGATCTGGTCTCTCCAGGTAGATACTGCTATGCCTTGTTTGCCAATCTTGGCATATTCATTTATCTTATCCTGACTAAGGGCCTTAAGAGTTTTTGTGGCAGTTGTAGGAGGTGCACTACCCATTTTCTGTAGGGCTTGGAGAAAATGTTTATTTTTCTCTTTTAGTATCCTCTTCTCTTCCTTTGCTTCCTGAAGCTTCTTACAAAGGGCATCCAATGTAGATAGGGCCTCCCCTTGTAGGCTCTCGGAGGACGTTCCCATTGTGACCTGTGTCACTGTATAATATGTAGGAGACATATCCTTTTTATCCTTTATGGGATCGGGATACGTGATGTCCATTACTATTTCACTTGAGGCGCTTTGAGAGAAGCGGGTTATTAAATTTTTCTTCTTAGCTCCTTTTGTTGGAATGACAGAGAAGTCCATAGGTGCAATGGGGACTTTCCTCTTGTGCTGGCTCAGGTGTTGGGAGATCCATGCTGGACTTAAGGGAGTGGGACCAACAGGAGAAGAGGGAACAATGGAAGAAGAAAGAGCAACTACAGTGTACTCAGGGAAATGGGTTGAGATGCTTGGCGGTGGCATTGATAAAGAAACCAAACCTCCAATGTTCATAGGGGTAGGAGTTACTGTAGGAGAGGAAATCATAGGGGCGGAAGGGAGCTGAGAGATGAGGGAAGAAATACTAGGGGACAGCTCTGCGAGGGAAGAGAAGATGGAGGAAGAGGAAGGGGGAACAATAGAAGATGGGGGAGAAGACACAACTAGAGGAACGGTTTCTTGAGCGACTTGAGGAGGGGAAGGAGGAGCAGGAGAAGGGATGGTGGGAACTTCAACGGTTGTAGCAGTGGTAACATCCTAAGTGGATGTGCCCATTGGAACACTTACCACCTGCTCATTCTTTAGAGATATCAGGGTTTCAACCTGTTCCTAGGCAGTGGAAGGAGGACTCTTGGGAGCTTGCTCCTGAGTAGCACTTGACTCCCATTCCTTGTCTTTTCCTTTTCCCTTTGGAAAATGCTTTGACCTGGCAGGTGCATTACCTAAGGGAGACGTGGTGAAGTCTACCCCAAGGTAGATGAGGACCATTAAACCTACACCAATGTTTTGTTTGCTGTAAAGTACCTTTTACCCTCTCCTCCATAGTCTGAGGTGGTTTTGTTCTATCTATCTCAAAAAATAGCCAGTTGTCCCCATCTCCGTATCTAGATATACCTGATCAACTTCTTGATCAGTCGTTTGGAAACCTTTTGAAACAATGGCCACACCATACTAGATGATCTCTTCCAAGGCTAGGCGGGAGTGATCCTTTCTTCTAAGCTCGACCTCGTGATAGAGATTGATATAGACATCCTCAATCTATGGGACGTGGATTGGATCGAGCTTTGCCTTTGGGAGGTAATTTCGTGGATCGAAGGTCGACCGTGCCGGGAAATTGTGCTTCAGGTTGAGTAGCTCTAATTTTACAAACATTTCTCAAGGCTTTAGTGTGATAAGTGCATGTGTACCTACCCACCATGAGGGGGAACGGAATTCCACCCTTATTTCTCTTTATGAACTTCTCCTGATACGTGATGAGTTGTCTAGACAGCTCTAATAAGATTAACTTAGGGCCTGCATATCTTGGCAACTTGATGGGCTCCCCCAAGAATTTGACTGACTTTGAGGTAGGTAAAAGTGGGGAATTGTATAAACAAACAATCCCGCACTTCTCTGTTGCGGTCACAATGCTTTTGATTGTTTGACCATGATTCGTATTTGGCCTTAATAGGTAGATGATGCCATAGAAGAAGGTATCATTGATCTTGCTGAACTGCAGAATGCTGTTCTCCAATTTTAACTCTAGATAATCGTCATATATTTTCACTTGGGGCCATACCCCACATCATCTCAATGCCGGATAATCTCTCTTAGAGGCAGTAGCATAGAACACGTAGGAGTTCATGTAGAACCTTCCATGTTGTTGAGAGTTATTGGAGCTGCTTAGAGATGGTGTTGCTAATGAATTTCTACCCACACAAAACGTTGATTAGGAACACGCTTTTGTTCATCATTTCCAGATACCCGAGCATCCATTTATGGAAGTAATGGGCATCAGGAAGCCTAGAAAACCCTACTTAGGAAGGTAATAGTGTCTCTCAGCTCCAACGAAAATTCACTGCGATGAACAACCTGGGGCCACCTGGTTATTACCTTATTATTCTTTAGATAAACCTCGTTCATGAGCTGCATACATTTGTCCTCATTTTTATCCCATGCTTTAATGTAGTCTTCTTAACTCACGGCCACAAAGTACTGGTGGTGGGGGGATACCCAGCTTGATTTTGAAGTGCCAAGTAGTGAGGTTGATTATTACCTCTCCCTTTTCATTCTTGACACACCCTTTTGTCTTTGTTATAACAGCGGGATACCACCATCATGAACTCATTATTCACCGCGCTAATGGGGATTCCCCCAGTGAAGTGTAGACCACTACCCACTAGTTTTTCCATCCATGGACTGCCTATGACCCTTCTGGTTCTGGCCCAAAAATCCTTCATGTCTATATGGCCAAGTTCAGCATCTCTGATGTCCAAGTCACATTCTGCATGGGACTCCGGGCATCCTGACTCTCTGATACTTATATTTCATTTCTTCCTCTGTAAGTTTGGCCTTATCCTTTGACTTGGTTGGTCTCTTACTTGATGTAGACACATGCGATTCCAAGTTCAGCTGTTGATCTGCAAGAAAGAGTGAAGTCCAATGCATAGAAGAGTCCATGTGAGCTATTAGATCATTCATCAAAGCATTATAGAATAAGGAGTTACCAATTTAAAATCTTTCTGGTGTACAGGGAACAGGGAATACTACAGACTGTAGGCTCAGAAAATCAAGGTGCACTGACGTAGAGTTTTGTAAGGAAGAAAACAATGCCAAAGGGAGTAGGGCACAAGAACACTACACACAACATACAGTGTTGATGTAGAAGGATTTGCGCTTGTGCCGTTGGGTAGGGTTTAAACTGGGCGTAAATAATTTTGGTGTTGCATGGTGGTAGGATGTGCCAATGGTGCAAGTATTGATCATTTTGTAAACAATTTTGGTGTGCCAAAGGGTGCGGGATTAAAGGGTGTATCACTGAATTTAGGTGTGGTAAGGGGGCTTTTTAGCTTTGGCGCAGTGTAAGAAAAGTTTACATGACATTCAGTGTAGATGTAGGATCCGGAGTTACACTAGTGTCATCTTGTTTGAGGTTTATAGGGTTTGTCAGAGGGCATAGCGAGAAGGTGCACATGCTACAGGAAGGGACAATGCGCCCTTTGGCGCGACTGTGTGTTATGCAACAGGGATGACGTTTGCGCAAAAGGAAAACCGTGCAGTTTTGGATTGAGATAACCTTAAGATTTCTCTCTTTTCTTAGACAGGTTTGTGAGGTTTTCAAAGCTCATTCAACAAGTATCTGGGAAAGTGAGAGGAAAAATGGGTGAAGAGGATCCTGGATCTATATCTGAAACAAAAATCCCTTCAGGCTAGCAGATCTGAACAGGAGGGTGAAACTGGTTTAGGGGTGAGAGATAAGATTACAAAATGGGCTGAAGGGGGTTCAGGTTTCTGTCAGATTCATTTTTCATAACAAGCACAACCACAGAACCAAACCAACAAACAAATATCACAAGAAAAGAAAGGACCACTTACCGAAGATATATAGAATAGAAGAAACGATGTAGGGTCCATGAATATGATGCAAAGTGACACAGAGGATGACTGGAGGCACTAACAAGTGCAAAGGAATAAACTTATCACGTGTTTTTCAATCATGAAAATTAAAGGGTGGAATGTGCCTATATATAGCAAAAGGTGTAATAAATGTGCCACTAACATTTTTCAAAGGGTGCACACAAAACATAATGTCAACATGAAAATACTTGTGCCTATCGCGTGGTTATGCATCTGTCAGCATGAAATTATTTGCACCTTTGGCACGAATTCAGGACTGTCGACATGGGGTCTTTTCAGTGCCTTGGTGCACTGCTTCAGGGGCACAACATTTTTAGTGTTAACATGGAGGCGCATTCACCTTGGTGTAGGCAAGAAAGATGCATCATGGGGAGGCATAACAACTTTGGTGTTGTTTACACTCCATGGAGAGTGCACCAAAGGAATAGAATAGGAGCGCAAATTCATTCTGATGTTACATGAATAATATCTACGCACCCGGCCAAGAAAGGACCAAAATGACTAAGTTTTAAAAACCAGATTCTCCGGAAAGGGATTTAGGCCATTCTAAACGCTAAGGGACCTCAGCAAGAAACTGAATTTTTTTTTTTGGTATGGTTACCTACAAAATTTCCCTTGTCAATTTTATGGGATAACACCTATCAATAATCCCTTGCAGATTTGTTTTGCGACCTCAACACCAATAAGCCATACATCTATAATACACAATCCCCTTGGCTCCCTTATCACTTGGCTCCCTGGTCTCAAGAAGCTCATCTTTGTGACCAAATCCACTTTATATGAATCATATGTATATATGACACAAACCCTTTAGTTCCCCTATCACTTGATTCCTTAGTAGTACCAGTCTTGTTTCTATACCTCGTCTTAGGTCAACTTAAAATGAAATGCGTGCGTCAAAACTATCCAATAAATTTAATCAAACTGGTGATCATTTCACTTTGTTGTAATCACCCTCAGTTTGAGGAGGGACCACCCATCCAAACATAAAGGAAATCATCTCAAACTATTTTTGTCCAATAATTTTTCCATCACAAACTACTCGACAAAAAGGGGAAAATGTAGACACCGGGTTTTCGTCACCCGCCTACTCCCCACATACGCACATCACTTTATCAAAAAATATCATTACAAACATTACCTAAATCATTCCTCTCACCTTGTAAAATTAATTTTTACCCCTTTGCAAATCACATTTTAGTCATCCAAATTTACCTTAACCCCCTGAAACCACCTAACCATCTCTAAACCATCCCTAACCCATTTTATCCTAACTTCTTAATCTCCCCAACTCACCTAACCTCTTCCCAATCATTTTACCTCATTCCATTACCCAAGAATCCCATTTGGGAAGTGGTTGACACCACTTCTCAACGATTTCCCCAAGTTTTTCAGATCGCCAGCAATTCTAACAAATCGTCAGCAATTATAAATAAGAGTTTCAAATCGTGTTTTGGGGATCTTCAAAAATATTTTAAACATTTGTGCATATTTTTCTTCGAGATAAGTAGTGAATCTCTGCCACTCCAGTAATCTTCAAGCCTAGAAACAACATTGAATCCCCTCAAGAACCTGTAACACATCAATCTTTGTATCTTTATCTTCAACAATCTTCCCAGGTAATCAACAGTCAAAAACATTAATTTTAGTCATCATCTACAAGTTTTCTATAGTGTTTCTACACTCCAAGGCACTCTTCTATTATTTTTTCATTGCTTATATCTCATAATAACGACAAAATCACCAACTTAGATCTAATTTTTCATCATTTTTACATTTTTCGAGAAAATCAATCTTTTCATAGGGATCGCCAACGATTCCTTTGAACCGCCCATGATTCCTCTAAATTTATAGAGATTCCCTTAAATCACCTATGATGTTGTTCTATCATATTCTTTAAATTAATCATATCATTTAATCAAATTATATATATATCTCTAGATTTAACTTGCCTCTTGCAAGCATGTCTCTGTTGTAGATGATTGTTTTAGGTCAATCACATCCTATCATAAGCATCTACAATCTCCTGATCATCCAACAAAATTTTGTGTGGAAGAAATCTAGCATCCTCCACAAGATCACACAGTGCGCCATAAAATTCACACATGACATCGATGAAATATGTCTACCAATGAAATTGATACTTAATTTAAAATGTTGTAAAGAGAAGATTCTTAAATAGATCAAGTTTCTTTATCGATAATGACACATGAGGATTTCATTAGAAGGGATATTTTGCAAAAGGATCTAGCATTGAAAATAAGATTTTTGTGTGTATCTCTTTCTTTCCTATTCAAATATAACATCTTTATATTTCTTATGATATGAAAATTCAGTTTTGAAAATGGAATTATTCTTATATGGATGGTGACAAGTAATGTGTGATGTAAGTATATGGATATATCTATAATTTATTTCAATCCAAGTATTGTTGTGTTAGTAATATCCAAGTTAGGGTATATACACTCATTTTTTTACTTTACTGACTTTTGTTCTTTACATGCATCATTAATGTGTTGTATTCCTTGGAGTAGTGTCCTCAAAGACACTAAAAGTAGTGGTAACTAGAAATTATTATGTGCATAATTCACTAGTTTCATTGTGTTGGTTAGTAGTGGTAATTATGAAAAAACCTTGATGAGTATCCCAATTATATCACACTTCACATGTATTATTAATTTTGCGTTCATATTTTATATCCTCCCTATAACATTAGATTACCACCCTCTTGCAATCAACCTCATACCTAATTTAAGAACACATTCCTTCATCATGCCACCCCTTTTTACCACCTCCAAGTTTTCCTCCACTAACTTGACCTTATTTTTTTGACCTCCCCATGATTTCTCATTTTCCTTAGTTGATGGTATTGACCATGGTGGATAGTATTAGGTGAATAGTTTTCCGTAATAGATGGTATTGACCATGGTATATATTTTTGGGTGAACAATTTTTTATAGCTATCGACATTGACATGTGTTAATACCATTAAAAAGAAAAAAATGTAAAATCCCATAATGATTTATATATGTACTCAACATTGAGTGCTCATTCCAACATATCTTCATCACTCGTTCGATGTACTAGTGCTAACCTTTCTCCCCTTAAAGTTTTAGAGGTATTAAAGTTGGTCTTACTTATCTTATTTGGAGTCTGCACTTGGAGCATTGGGTACTTAGTATCTTCAAGCATAAGAGCTTCACTTACCATGGTTTTCCTAGGCTTTTGAATCTTTGGAGTCTTTAGCTAGACGTTTTTCTAGGTATTCCTTTATTTTTTTTATCCCCCACATAAAATATCTCATAAGATGTTATTCACCTTGGGGGGAAGTTAATGCACCAATGGTGTCTTCAAGTAAATAATTACATCTAACCTTTATTTTCCTTTATATCATTTTAGATTTGGATGCTTGTTTGATGTGATCGTGCATGGATTAGAGTAGGGATGCATACTATTTATCTATCAGATCTTTCCTTACAATCCTCATTTTGGGCCTTAAAACCTCTCATAAACTATTGATCTTTACAACCCTACTACCAACATCATCATCTGAATACAACCTGATTATAATGTTGATATCATCAATTTATTATTGAGATTTATTTACACACCACCACCATATTTTATATCTAGTAATTGATACCCTATATCTATTATAGAGTGTGGAGTAGTATATTCCTACTTCCAAATATCTAATAACTCACAACCTCAATGTGTGCATCTTTAGTATGGCCTCTGCCATTATCCTAGTCTATATTACCCACTGTAGAGATACATACAAGATATTTTGTTAGACCATTCTTTATTTGGATACAATTTGATGAACATGACCTGAGCCAAACATGCAAACTTCTAATAAATTCATATTTATGTTTCATTTTATATCATATAGTGGTTTTCTTCACCATAACTACACTTAAGTGAAACCGACGTGACTCTTACTCTCTCTGTTAATCGATTAATTTTCACATTTTTTCATTTCGTATTATATCTTCATCCATTTCACTATACTTTATGAACCCAACAGGAAGCTTACTCTTTCTTCTAATTGAGTCATCTTTACATTTCCTAAATCATTCCTAATTTTTATAAACTATTCAAAATCACATTATGATCATGTCATTACCTCTTAGGGTTTTTCTAGTGAGCCTCAACCAATTTATATTCTATAAGATGTTTTTTTCTCCCTTTCATGCCTATGATTGATTTTAACCATTCATGGTTCACTATTTCACAATCTCAGCTACAACAACCCATCTAATCTAACATTGAAAAGGATCCAAAAGATGATATTCCTATATTCAACATGTATCCTTAGACTCTCCCAACTACAATGGCCACCCTAATTTCTCTATTGATTTTGATTCCATTTTAACTCATTATGTATTATATTAATGCATCACTGAACCTAATTCCATCATGGTTGATACTATATCAAGTCATTTTATCTCAAATAGTTACATCAACCACCTTGATCTCTCTATCATGGCTGATTTCATTTAGAATTTTGATGTTGATGAATTAATGTTTTCCTACATAATCCCCACTTCTTCTACATCTTACCTTAGCTAAATTCCCACATTAAATCACCATTCCAATAAGAAAGGTGTGGATATCCAACTTGAAACCACCTACAATGATCCATTACCTATTCCTTAATCACATGTTGGGGAATCTTTAGTTGCCAATCCTCTTATTACATCACTTATGGTGGAATATATTAATACCTCTCCTTCCCTCATTTCACATTTTGGGGAACCTCTTTATGCTTAGATTCAATTTCTCTTAATAATAATCACTTCCTAATTTTATCTTCTTATTATATTTAGGGCATATAACTATGCCTATTCTCATTCATCATCTAGATGAGAGGAATATTTTGATGCTTTTCAGATCTTAGCACCTCACATTCCAACCAAAAACCTTGCAATCATTGAATCTAAAAAAATTAAATTCAAGAAATATTCAAATACAAACACTTATCTCTTTGAGAACATGCCCCAAAAAGGATATGTTTTCATTGTGCATTTAGATATGAATACTACTTCACATATCATAAATAATTTCACTCTCTTCTTATTATATGTTTTTTGTCAACACACACACACACACACACACACACACACACACACACACACACACACACACACATTATTGTACATATATTTATTTTCATCTCTTGTTATGCCTAGTTATATATGTTGATCATGATTTTTCATTTAACATGCTTTTATTATGATTTATGTATTAACATGGTACTAACATATTATTTTTCTCCTTACAGTATCTTATATTCAAACCTTTTTTCATATTTTATTTACCCTTTTTTTATAGGCCAATTATTTAGGTTGATCCCTTATCTCCATGCTATTCCATTCCATTCTAGTTTACCATCCTACAGACCAATTAGTTAGGTTGTTCCCTAGTCTCCCAACTATTCCCTTGTATATTTTTATGATCTAAAATTTGTACAAACTAGTTATTATGATGATCTTAGCTACCCCTTACTACCATATATGCCTATTAGTTTATTTGATACATTTCCTAACTAATACATTTTATCTTTATCATGCCCATAATATTGTTTAATTGATATTTTACTAGCTAACATTATTTGATTTGGGTGCATAGATTAACATTACATCCTTATCTTACCTATTATGACTTATAGTTTGGTCGAGATTTACCTTGATTTGTATCTCCTTTTTGGGTGCACAAATTTACAACCTAATTCTATATACCTATTGGTTTTTTGATATGATCGTGCATGTTCACCTTTAGGATATTACAACCTACTTTGTGATCTATATTACCATCTCTCAATTGTTAGTCTATAAGTTTTCATGGTGAGAAATTCGAGCCCTCCTAAAAAAAAATCATTCACTATGACCACTTGCAGTTTAATCACTTCTTTAGCTAGGAATCCTCTTAGACATAAATAAAAATGTCCGAAAGTATCTTTTTTTTCATTGAGTAAGTTGTTCTTATAGTAGTTCAAATCTTTGAGTTTATATGTCTACTTGTCTTCCATCCAAATTTTAAATTGTCTTGTTGTGAAATTATCAAATCTACTTTTCATTATGTCATCCTTTTTTTGTATTATGCTTGGCGCATCACAAGTAATATCTCACTATCCACATTTTCACTACACACTCCTTATATAGCCCATCGTGGTCATAATTAATATAAGAATATTTTCTATAGTACATTTTGGTTTTCATGCCATCCTTTATAATGGCTAGGTGTAGGATATCTTATATTAGTAAAATTTCTCACCCATTTGATTATCCTTCCAAATTCATATGGAAGAGGAAGGGTAAAAGATAAAAGAAAAATTCAAAATACGTATTAATAAAAAATATCATAAAATGCAATATAAAAATAAAATTATTAGAACAAAATAAATCACAAGAAAAACAAGGTGATATAATCATATTTGGCTTGTCTCCTATCCTAGTCAAAATATTAAACTCTATATTTGGTCTTGTTACAAAGATTGAGGTCATTTGAGGGGCGGTAGGTTTTTCAACTAGGGTAGGAGGTCTTATATCTATCATTCAATGCCTCTTCTCTAGTACCTAATCCTTTTTTTACGCATATAAACCCTTAACTTAGGTCCTAACGATTGATTAAAATGTTATAGTGATGTCAGATATATATTTACTGTCATATACTATCACAACTGACATGAGATGTCCTTATACTTCACTAGTATTTATTCACCAATTCCTACACATTCGGGTTCCTCCAGTTCTTGATGTCAAAACTTCGAGTATTTCCCTTTGATTAAAGTGTCTTGATTCTCATAGATAACTTATTTTATCCTTAGTGAGGCCCATGTTTCCTCCCTTTTATATCATTATATCCCCTTCATGAATAGGCTCCATTCTTAGTCTCTCCCATTTCAATTATATTGTATTCTCCATATCTTTTCAACCATATTAACATTGATAAAGGCATTAGGGTTTAAGGAAATTTCCTTATTCCATCCTTGGTTGAGTGACTTATTCATCTCTCATCTCTCATGTTGTGCTCTCTCAATCATTGATGACTTATGACTCATATTCCTCCTAATTACCTCAGAGATTTTAAGTGTTCCATCCCAGTGACTTAAAATTTTTATAGTTATTATTCTGGTTGATATCTTTTCATGGCTAATGCCTTACATCCTTTATATTTACAACTCAACTAGTTTTATGCTCTCATTTACCCCTTTACACAAGGTAATTATGAAATACTTTCCAAATTACTTAATATCCTCTCATCCTTGCATGAGATCCCCCTTTTCCTATGGGTTTTTTTTCTTATTTTTTATAACTTATCTTCTAGTGTTTATTTGCAGTTGTTTACTACTCAGCTTCCCATAGTATCTCTTTCTACACTCCTCTAATTCACTATGAAGCCACACTTGTGAAAGGGTAATTATACAGGTAGGTATGTTTTAATTGAGTTCACGATTTCATTAATTTATGTACTATACATATTTTTATGTACTTCAATTTTGGGGTAGATGAATGATAATGGGGGTCAAAATGAGGGATAAGTGGCCACATTTTTTTTCTAAATAATAACAATACATGAACTTGCGGAGACTTTTAGATGCACGTAGTCAAAAAAAATTGTAAAGATGTAAGATGATAAATTGTGACATTTTGAATCTAGTTTCTAAATATGTAATTTTTAACAATACACAAATAAGATAAGTATGTAAAATTTATGCATTTCTAACAATGAAATAGTAATTTTTTGTGGAAACATAATAAAATTGCATGTGTACAAACACACTTGTTTGGAACAAGCATATGAATTTTTAAATTAAATTTCATGTAATGATTCAAAAAATGTTGAAAATATTTTTCAATTAATATAAAATTTTAAAATAATTTTACAAGTCATGAGAGTAGGAAAAATGAAAACGCAAGTGTATGCACACAAGGTTTTGTGCTTATTTGATTGTTTCTCAAAATAATAACCAATAATGAGTAGATTGTTGAAATATAGGTTTTTTATATGTTAATTAATTGCCAAAAAGTTATTAAAATATTATTAACACTAATGACTTAATCTTAATGAGATATGTTACGAATAAATTAAGTAATAATAAATAATAATAAATTAAAATTATGAATTATAGTAAAATAAATAAATTCTCACCTCTAAAAACTCATATTTTAACAAAATACATAAATTTGATAAGTATTTTGATCATTTGAAGGAAAATAAATGTTCAAAATCCTCCAAAATCCATCTTGGATGATTTTATATAGATCTAAATCTAAGTTTTGGACCCCTTAGCCAAAATCCAAGACTATTTAGTAGGAAAGAATACTCAACAAAATTTGAAAATAAACAAAGGGCATACACCCTTTGTAAAAATTGATCAAAATGACCATAAAATTGACCCCATACTTTGTGCATCTACCATTTAGTGATGAATTTTATTTTCTTGAAGACCATATCATGTAGACATATTGTGACACACGATAATATTTGGTTGGTCATATGTATACACCTAATTTTTTAATCAAACAAATTTCATTATTTCTTTACATCATTGTTACATTAGTGAGGTGTCCTCAAAGACACTATCAGGAGTGAGGAGTAGTTATAAATAATTACATGCATTCTACACTAGTTGCAATGATGTAGTTAACATTGGTACTAATAAGAGATATTTGATGTGCATCCCAATTAAATCACACTTCACATGTTTTCATACCTATACAATAATCTTTTATGTCCTCTATACAACATCACCTTACTATCCTCTTATAATCCCTCATACCTATTTTCAGCACACATAGACCTTTTTCATGCCACCCCTTTTTTAGCACCTCTAAGTTTCCCTCCATTAGTTTGACATTTTTCCTTTACCTCCCCATGATGTATCATTTTCCTTGGCCAACGATATTGACCATGGTCAATAATATCAAGAGAATATTTTTCCCCATCCAATGACATCATCAATGGTCAATAATTTCATGTGAACAAAATTTCACAACCAATGGCATCAACCAAGTCGATACCATTGGTTATCAGAAACTCTAATTTCCCATCATAATTTCTCTATATAATTAGAATTGAGTTCTCATTCTTACATATCTTCATCACTCATTCAGTCTTTTAGAACTCACCATTTTTCCTTAAATCCTTAAAGGTCTTGAAGTTGGTCTTACTTTTCTTCTTTGGATTCTACACTTGGAACATTGGGTATTGTACGCTCCCAAAAATTACACAGTGCTACATTGAAGGACACGATAAGTCCCCAATGATGAAAGAATTATTTTCCATAATAATGATGAGATCCAAATCCTCTCTCTTCATCTTCACTATGCTTGTGATGACCAATTTTTACATTTTTCTAAGTTTGGAAGTCTATTGCACCCTTGTGAGCCACTTTTTTATCTTTTTGTACTTAGTTTGACTTTAAGTCACGTAACTTCCAGTCTTCATAGAACAACAATTTCATAACCACCACAAAGGTTGTATAACCACCACTCTGCGCAGACTGGCGGTTCTATCACATTTACCTACAAATTAAAATGTGTGTGTGTTGTAATGTGTCTCTAGTATGGGAGTGATTTTATCACTTGTTTCTTCACCATTTCACTTGGTTTTTGGATTTTTGGAATTGTATTTATTTTCTCCTTCTAGCTTACAATTTTTAGTAGGTTGACTACCCCTTATCTGGATGTGTTTTCACTTTTTGTTGGACATGTGTTTCAAACTTCTTCTTCCCCATATTTTTATAAAAGCCCAGATTTCATTTGAATGTTGGGTTGGAGTTTTGAGATTTGTTTTGCAAAGTAATGCTACCAAAATCTTGATAGGGACTACACATGCAACCGGTTCATTTCCTTGTTATTTCTAGTACTGAATTCTACCAGTTTTCTTACAACCAGTTAGCTACAACCATCTTTTTGTTCATTTTGCTTCCAGCCAACATTTCACACCTTGGATTAATTGGAAATCATCTCTAGAAAGGAAAAGGAATATGAGGAGATACAATACACCACCATACTTGGACATTATCACAGATCAATGGTTACAAGTTAGGGATGTCTTGATTTATTTTAACCTTTCAATTTATTATTGTCGTTAAATTAAAAGAAATAGCTTGTTTTAAAGTGATAGAATTAAAATACATCTTCAATTCCAGTATTGTCGGTGCACTATGCATAAGTTTTCCACTGATAACTTCTTCTTTGTTTATCCTTGTGGATCTATAAGGGAAATAAGTTAGAGGAAGATTATATGTGTGTGATTATTTGTCATTTCTTCATTTCAAAGCATTCATACAATTTAATTTACTTTTACCGGGGAAATTTTGTTGGGTAAAGAAGAAATTGCTTCTAAGAAGATTTCTTTCTTCCTGTGAACTTGAGGTGGAAGTGGTTAGAAGAAATTGCATTTCCAAAATAATAACTTTAGAGTACATTTTCTATTTAGAGTAGATTTAATTCAACAATTCTGCAACAGAGAAATAGCTACATCTGGTTATTCCTTGTTTAGTTTACTTTAATTTAGAAGTAGTTTATTTCATTTTAGATTAGTTTATTTGTCTGTGTCTGTAACTTTTATTTTATTTTATTTCTTAACATCAGAAAACACAAAAAGAAAGTTACGAGTTTAGTTTGCTTTGTTCATTTATTTTATTTAAAAGTTTTTTGGAAAATACAAAAAAGAGTTATATAGTTTTTTTTTGTTTTACTTTAATTAAATACTAGCGAATTGAATTTAATTAGGTTAAAAGGGGAAAACAATAATCTTTTATTTAATTTAGATTCATTTGTTTTGTTTATTTAAAGATAGGAATTAAACCTAAATTAGAATTGGAATGAACACTGACTCTATTTCCTTAGCGTCCTAAGCTACCCGCACTTAGCCCTAAGTCCCTTCGGTTACTGGTTTTTTATTTATTTTTGTCCTTCTTGCTGAAATAATTCCCACATGACCATTCTCGGGACCACCTCAATCTCACATAATAATCTTTGACCCAATCATAAACCAACCCAATATTGACGATACATCAGGAAGACATTAACCTAGGTTTGTGTCAACTAGTCTTTAGAGCCACTCTTGTGCCGCCAGAAATAATTGGCCAACTTATTGCCTTCAACGACAAATTAGAAGTCATGGAAGAATATTGGGTCTAATCAAGTTGTTAGGGTTAGATACACACAAGCCTTAGTTTTTCCTTTACACATTCCCTCTCTCTCTTATATGACCCTCTTTAGAGAGGAATATTTAGAGGAAGAAGGAAAATTCCCTTGATATCTGTCAATTGGGTTGAGCTACACTTGATTATACTGATATAAACTGAGATCTACAAACAGAGATCATTCTCAATGACCGTAGTTTCACTCCCACACAAGTTAGATGGGCCTTTTTCACTCTCGATAAGCAAATTCATAATTCACAAGTTAAGCGTTTGTGATTTACCTTGATCGTCGATCTTAGTTGTTATCATCTTTCCTACCTATACCATTTATATCGTATTTACTCATCTCATTATCTATCCCATCTATCACATTAGGGCTGTCTCGGCACAACCATCAAGAAGTTGAGTTGCATCCAAAATCATGTGGATTTATAGTTCAGGCATACAAAATTGGTGAACCCAGCATGAAGGACTATTTCCTTTTTTGTATCCATTTCCTTTTCTTTTTTTTCATCCATCTTCTTCCTTTCCCATTGTTTTGTGGGTGTTTATACACCCCCCGAATATGTTATGTCAGGAGTATAATAGGACATATTTTAGGTCTTGAAGCTTATTATAATCAAGTGAGAATGTACAAAATTTGCCCTCATTTATTTGGGTGGGCTGATAATTATTCCCAAAACTTCTTATCTCCCCATACATCCCATATATAAGGGGTAAACACTAATTCAACTGTAATAATTGAGGAGATAGACCAACCAAACCATGTCCGGCAACCAGAGTTCTCAAGCTCTAACAATATGACCTTCACAAGAGAACATGGCCTTTATCCACGAGTTTTATCAAGACCCCAAATTAGTATGTAATCTTATTCCTTTCCATCCTATTTGCAACCAAATGATGAACTCTTAGCATGGCTCACCCAAAGCAGTGACCACCTTAATGCTATAGAAGGATCCTTGGATAGGATACAAGGATACACAGATGTCCTTCTCAAAACAATGTTTGCTCCTACCCCACCTAAAATAGAAAGCATACTTAAAAAGGGGGAGCAACCAATGACCAATTTATAACAGGGTATCATATACCCTCAACCAAACAACGTGCAACATGCACCTAAACAAGGTCAACATCCTTCACCTACTGATGTTATTTCAACATTAGTGGGAAGGTTAAAGAGTTAGAGATTTCTAAGCTTCACAACTTGTATAATTTATGGGGAAAGGTAACATTCCCTATCATGTCTAGAATCAAAACTATACTCTTGCTACTAATGTTCATTTGGTGCAACAACCACCACAACAGGTTTATTTGGGTGTTCCCAGTCATGGTGATCTCCTTACGAGATCCGACACAATAGGAATGACACCTCATCCTTTCTATTCATATCCTACACAAGGGCTAGCTGGAAGTGTGTTCTCAAATTTTGTTCCTCAGAAAAATGTGATGTTCCCTAGTGTTACAACCACCAATCCTTATCCTAGCGTTGTCCTACCCTATGTCCATATGTATTCGAAATCCCCAAAAATTGACATGTATACTTTTCTTGGTCCTTACACACAATATCAAGGGGTTCCTTATGCCCCAGCTAATACCTATGTTGCACCGTACCAAAATCCTACTCCACCTCCTCCTCCTCACTTGAAGGGTCCTCAATGGTTGAGTCTTACATAGTGGGAACTTATTCTGAATATGTTAAGGAACCCCTCAATTTCATGATACGAGGTGTTATGCTCCCATGACCTTTGTCAGACCTCCCCAAATTTAAAGGAGAAGGAGATCCAAGTATCAATCAAGGGATGTGCCCACATCAAGGATGGGATGTATTTGTTGTCTATTCCCAAAACCATCAAGAATTAATTTGGATTGGTAATTAAAATTCCCGAAGCATGTGGGATGAATATTTGGGTTGTTTGGATTTGGCTAATTTTGATATTCCCCTTAAAACCCTCGGTCCAAGAATTTCTCTATATTGGTACTTTCCTTTATTGCATGTAAAATAGATAAATTCTACTAAGCATCCATACATTCCTTCCCTTTCAAACACTAAGCTTTCAAAAGTGTTTGCTGTAATATCTATTTATTAAGAGGGGTCTTATTTGATATACAAAAAGTTGTTGCACAAGTAGGAATCAAAGAGTTCTTACATATCAAGAAAGAAAAAAATGAGTCTGCTGCCCACTTCATTCAGAGGTGGTGAAAAGTTCTCTACTCTTCCACGAGTGCTCCAAATATGGATCAAACAGAACTATGTGACCTATTCCTCCACTCACTCAATTGAGAAACCAAGGAATAAGTGCAGAAGTTTCCCCTTCAAAGATACGAGGAAGTGTTAGAGGGTGTGCTCCGCATTGACCAAGCGGACAATTGATAACGGACTTAAGACATATGGACCCAATGGGAGGTTGGTCACCTCTAACCAAAATAATTCAACTACCAAAATAATTCAAGAAATAATCAAGGACCCAAGGTCCTGAACTGGAACCGTGGTTTCACTACAAGATGACGTGACTGATCAACCTAAAAATCCTAATGTTGTGAACACTAGTAATGCAAACAATAACAACGGGAATATGAATAACCAAAGAATTAACAACCCCACTCCCTCTATCAACACAGTTGATTTTAGTCATCCTCATCCTCAGCATAGGTTCAAGCCCAAGGCCAAAACCAATATCAAAACCCTAGCCAAGGGGCTGTGAATTATAATTGTAACAATCAATTCAAAACAATAACCGAAGCTATGGTCCACAACAAATGTCAAAATCAGAGGCCAAGGGATTATGAATCCCAATTTATACTATGGGTTTCATAGAGTAATTGGTCATGATGCTCGGTCATATAGGGATTGCAATAAGTTCATTCAACGACTCCCAGAAGACCAAAGGAAACTTTTCATTGACATATTTTTAGCAAACTCTGGAGGAACTTCACATAATACTCATATGGACCTGTCGCTCCTTAAAATTCTAGCCTAGGAATCTATAGAGATCCTTTCCCCAAGCACCCTTGAGAATGAGAAACCTAACCCTTAGAATTCCAACAAAGGGATTCCTATAGCGACTCATGATCATGAATCTTCTACATCCAATGATCCTTGAGTTTGCTCCTAACTTGGATCAAAGAAATAAGATGAAAATCATAGGTTTGGTTGAATTAGAGACAGAGCTAAAGGTTAATGCAACTACTCACACTTGAGAGTACACATCACACCCTCTTCCCATATATCCTCTCATGCAAGACAACTTTCCAGTAGTTCCCAAACCTACAGGTGCTTATGATTTAATCACAGATCTTAACAAGACCTTTTCTCACATTTCCTTTTTGGATATGTTGAAGAATTCACTAGCTCATTGGTCCACTTTGTTAGAAGCTTTAGGTCTTGCCATCTAGTGGATGTCACACCCCCTTCGGAGGCTCAGATTAACCACATAGATACTTTGATGTTTATCCTCCAAGACAACATGAGAGAGATACAATATTTTTGTTTGACATAAGCAAGATGCTTACAGACGTTGAATTGGCATGAAGAGGTGATCCTCACATTATACTTGCAAGTATGGGTTTATAATAACTATGTCAAGAGGGAAAATGATCAATGATGGAGCCACTATGAATATTGTCCCTTTCTCCTTCCTAAAAAATTAGGGTATGGAGATACCAATTTTTCTTCTACCAGGAATACGTTGAGAGGTTATGAAATCTTGAAATCCATGTCCATTGGAACTATAGTCCTTCTAATTACCCTTGGGCCCAAGACTATCTTAACTAAGTTTTATATTATAGATAGGGAAACCAACTATAATATGATTCTTGGTAGACCATGGATCCATAGAATGAAGGCCATTCCATCCACGTTATTTCAAGAGGTAAGATTCCTTCATTTAGGAAAGGTTTTCGTAGCCCAAGGTGACCCAAATCCCTTTGATATTCACCTTGAAAATATCAAGAAGAAACTAGGAGTTCATTCTGAGTTTGAACTCCCAGCCAACCAACTGAATAAACCACCTCCTTCCAAGGAATTAGTTCTCACTACGAAACTAGTTCTGACAACTAAAGTTGACAAACCTAAGGAATTAAAGGAGTAGACAAGAGTGAGAGTAAGACTATTGTGGTAGAAATTGTGTCTACCAAGACAACAATGGAAATAGTAAAGCTCTTGGAAAATGACTTACCAATTACTCTCCCATTTGATTCTCAAGGTATTGGAAATGCCCTTGGAATAGCCTCTCTCCTCGGAAGATGGTTTTAAGAGATATGTATGGTTGAGGTTTCTAAAGTCCAAGAAGAAAATCCTAAGAATAATGAAGAGTCAATATTTCCCATCAACTATTGGACACTCCATTATGATGGAGCTAAATGTCATTATGGCGTAGGTGGATGGGGTGATTTTTACTTCTCTAGAAGGAAGAATCATGCCTTTTTCTTTCAAGCTAAACTTCAAGTGTACCAAAAATGGAGCAAAGTATGAGGATTTACTTCTCAATCTCATTGTAGCCAAGATAATGAGAGTAAATAATGTTAGAGTTCTATGGGACTCACAACTTATAGGAAACCAAGTCTCAAAGGTTTATGAGACTAGAGCAAAGCATCTCTAGCTCTACAAGTTTGTTGTGTGTGAACTGTGTAAATACTTTGACTTCATCTCTATAGAAACAATTCCCAGAGAACAAAACCAAATTTTTGATTCTATGACATCTTCTTCTTCTCGTTTCTACCCTAGTGAATATTAAAAATAAATAATTCACAGTCTCAATCCAGGTCAAACCCTTAATTCGAAAGATGTCCAAACAACACAATATTAACATATGTAGAGAATGAGAATGATCCTGTCACATTAGACTTTATCTAAGAATGATGAATAGATCCTAGGATTTCTTCATGCATACACTAACCTTCATTCTATGCACCACAAGAAAGGATTTTCTCTTGTTCCCCACCCTTCTTCATACTTTGGGGACAAAACAATGTATCCCTCCTCATCACAAGATTTAGAGATCTACGAAGTTGAGGAAGAATATCTGGAACTACCTCCATTTCCTCCTGAGTTTGAAGAAGGAAATGCCTCCTTGATAGAAGGTACAATTGATATCAATATCAAAACAAAGAAAGAGCCCAGGATTTTGAAGCTTGGTTCTTCATTATCACTAGAAGAGATAGAAGAACACACTAAAGTGCTCAAGGAGCATTCTCAATATTTCATGTTCAGTTATAAAGACATGACAAGAGTTTCTCCTAATGTAGTAGTCCACAATCTGGTTACCAAGCCTGATGCTAAACCCGTGAAACAAAATATGAGACCTATGAAGCCCAAAGTTGCTTTAATGGTCAAAGAAGAAGTAATGAATCTTCTACAAGTAGGGTTTATAAAACCAAGTAGACTACTCCATGTGGCTGTCCAATATCGTCCTAGTCCTTAAGAAGAATGGGAAGATAAGGATATGCATTGAATTTCATAGATATAAACAAATCCTTTCCTAAAGATGATTTCCCATTACCTTCTATTGATATCATTGTCGATGCAATGCCCGGTTACGAGTTGTTATCCCTCATGGATGGATTTTCTGAATATAACTAGATAAGAATATTTGAAGAAGATCAAACCAAAACTAATGTTTCACCACTCCTTGGGGAACTATTTTGCTACACAGTCATGCCTTTTGGCTTGAAGAATGTTGGTCACAACATATTAATGAGCAATGACCTATATATTCCATGATCTTATTCATAAGATTGTGGAAACATATGTTGATGATCTCTTAGTAAAGGCTAAAAAGAGAGGTGACCATCCCGAGGTTCTTCGAATCATATTTTCATGCTTAATCAAGTATGGTGTGACTTTGAATCCAGAGAAGTGTGTCTTTGGAGTTATAGGAGGTAAGATCTTAGGTTACATTATTTCCTCTCGAGGGATTGATGTAGACCTTGCAAAGATTCGGGAAATCCTTGAAATGACTCCACCAATAGATGAATCTAGTATTAGGTCTTTCTTAGGAAAGCTTGGGGCAATCCATAGGTTTTTTCCTGATTTAATGTACGCCATCCATCCCATTAATGGCTTGTTGAAGAAGACCTATTGTAAGATATGGACAGAGGAATGTCACAATGCTTTTGAGTCAGTCAAGTGTTTCCTCATGTCACTGCCAACTCTCATGCCACCAAATTCTGATCATCCTCTAATCTTGTATTCTAGAGCCACAGATGTTTCAATAGTGTACATGTTAGCACAAGAGGATGATGATGGTCATGAACACGCTATATAATTTATTATCTGTACACTCCTCGACTATGAAACCCTGTATTCTCAAACAGAAAAATAATGTTTAGCTATTTCTTTGCAACCAAGAGGTTGAGGAATTACATGTTTAACCAAGAAACAAGAGTGATTATCAAATTAGATAAGTTGTGAACATTCTTGACTCAGGTAGCCTTATCAAAAAAGGTTGGTAGATTCATAAGGATAATGGGTGAGTTTGATATTACCTTCATCAACCAAAAGTCGGTTAAAGGAAAAATCATTGCTGATTGGTTAGCCGAATAACCCTATAGATTGTGGTGAGATAGTTGATTTGAGTTTCCCAGATGAATGTATTTGTTACATAGACAAAACCCGCCATTGCTTCATGTCCCCGGTACCTGGATATAATAAACCATATTATATATCAGACGTATCCTAAAGGTGCTAACTCACAAAAAGGTGATGAATTCATGTCATAGCTGCTAAGTATGTAATTGTAGAACAAGTTCTCTATCAAGAGATTTTCAATGGTATGTTACTTAGATGCATTGATGAAGAAGAAGAAGAGAAAATTCTCTTTGAATCCCATAATGGAGTTTGTGGTGGTCACTTTGGAGGGCATTAAATTACTCATAAGATTCATCAGATGGGTTAATTATGGCCCATGTTAGAACATGACAATGTGGAATATGTGTGAAAATGTCAAAAATTCCAAGAATTCTCACATGCTATACACATCCTAGCTCAGGATTTACAGTCTATAGTGACACCCTGTCCCTTCTCCACTTGGGGTTTGGATTTGATAGGGAAATTCTCTCCCACATCATCAGATGACCACAATTTCATAATCACGACCACATAATATTTTACAAAATGGGTTGAGGCCATGCCTCTAACTACAGTACCTAGATCTGTCATAGCCAAGTTTATCTTGAATCAGATTATTTGTAGGTATGGCATTCCACAAGTCATTATTTCAGATAATGACACTCCTTTCAATAATGATGAGGTACGTGCATGAGCGCACTTAGTTCAAAATATCTCACCATATGACCTCTTTATACTATCCTCAAGCCAATGGACAGGCTGAGGCAACTAAAAAAACCTTGAAGTCCATTCTTCTTAAGACAGTTAAGGAGAATAAGAGAGATTGACATATGAAATTATTTCCTTCCTTATGGGCTTATAGGAATTTAGTTCGAACACCAACGGGGGAAACCCCCCTTTTCTTTATTTTTTAGTGCTAAAGCGGTCTTACCACTGGAGGTAGAATTACCTAGTCTTCATGTGTCTTTACAAGGCATTCTAGACGAGGATGAGTATCAAAATGCACATCTAGTTGACTTAGAAATACTAGATGAGAAATAGATTAGAGTCGAACAACATCATTGGGTTTATGCAAATAGAATGTGTTGCCAATATAATAAAAAGGTCTATGAACATGAAATTCAAGTAGGAGACCTTGTTTTGAGACTTGATACCTGAATAGACAAGAAATTAGTGAAGGTAGGAAATTCAGGCCAAAATGGTTAGGCCCCTACCAAGTAACAAAGGATTTTAAAAATGGTGTATATCACTTGTGTACTCTAGAGGGTGAGGATTTTAGTGAATATTTAAACTCCCTTCACCTCAAACATTTCTTCATCTAGTCATTTAAATCTCCAAATTGTCCTCTTTTGCATTCTCATTGTCTTTTCATTTGCATTGTCATTTTGTTGAAATTGTATTATGAAAACTTACTTTCCAAGTGATTCTTAAAATTTCAAACATTGGAAAATCTCTCAATCATACCTCTTCTACAATCTCTTCATATATTCAAATTATATAATTCTTATCATCATTTCCATTCATGAGACAAAAATTTGACATTGGTATTGTAAGGACTTTCATGCTTCATCCTTTTAATGGTATTCTTCCAATTTGGGTGTTTCTTGCTTATAGTTTTCCCTAGAAGCTTGCTGATGATAGATATTCCCCTAAAAGATCTCTCCATGAAAAAAACATTCTAAGCATTTCACCTGAAACTTTTTTTAACCATCTCATTCTTCTGTGATGATCCCTTGTAGTATTTTATTCCCCAACAAAATTTCAGGTCATTGTCACCTTATTCAGTAGGGATGAATGCTTACCCGAAGCAATCGCAGCTACCAGGACCCTCCTTTCTGTTACTTGTAAATATTTTACCATGCAGATACATGATGATAAATTAACTAATTTTTCATTCAATCATAAGAACCCATTACATAAATTCAATTGGAAACACATGTAATAAGGAACACAACAACTCAGATAACAATCAATACCAATTGCACCATGAATTCACCATACCCAGATACCTCAATGATTGTAATCCATTATATTTAAGTCTTACATAATAGAATCCGAATACATCAGTATACCAAGGTGTTAGAACATGCACACATCAAACCCTAGACCATAACAGACTCCACAAATTGATAGCAAAGGGCTCGTAACTTTGATACCAAAACAAAGGTTTACGAGCCCTTTGCACTCTCCATGCACTCTCCTATATATATGGGTGGGGTATTTCCCTCCACTACCCATGCACTTTCCTAATAATAGGAATGACAAAAATAGATTACATGCATGTTTTACAAGACAACTAATAATAGACCATCCTTTAAATAAGACTTTCTTCCATCCTATTAATATCCTCTATGTGTGTGCTCAATCTGCATAACCATTCTCCAAAAACAACCTTTTCTTGGCTGCCAAGTTATCATATTTTTCTCATTTTCTTGATCGGAACTCTGTCCTACTATTCTATTTTTAACCCGTAAACTAGAAAATCAAAAAATTCTTGAATTCTGTCCTCCTGGATGTAAACCTCCCACATGTTATTCTAACCCTTTTCACGTGTGCCCCTTGTGCCTCTGTCACTCATGGCCAAAAATTCTGCACGTGGCTTTCAAAATTAGTCATTTTATCCATCCAACATTACCCCACACTAATTACATTGTTGTCCTTGGCAATGGGGTTTCTCAACTTATCTCTCCAAAGAATGAAAAGAATAAAGAATGAGAATATAAAGAACAAGGCATAAGGATAGAAGAGTCCTCAATGTGTATTGATTACCTTATCCTCGATCAATTACAATAATTATGGGAACACATTATTAAGGGTGCTCTCCAACTCACCCAACTCAACTAAACATTTGGTTGTCATTTTTAGAATTAAACCTGTTTGTTCCACCATCTCCTCAAGAGTCATGTTTTCACCCTTATGCTTCAATTCCCTTATTACTCCTACGAGACTCAAGATTAGCTCCTCCAAGTGATCTATCTTCCGCACAATGAGTGAACCCAAATCCTTGATCCGGATCTCATATGTGTTCCTTTTTGTCTTCAAGGCATCCCTCTTCAGTGCAATATTGTCCAGGAGCTCCTCTCACCCAAGCTTCACTTATTTCCTTGCAGCCTACGTGCTCACTAAATCTACCTCCTCTTGAGTAATTTATTCTTTTAAGATTGGGTAAAGGTCTTGAATATGTTAAAAGGAACATCTTGCCTTCCTCAAAGTATCCTTTATAGTTTGTAACAATTCTTCAATCTCTACAAATTTTCACGCTACAATATTTTTATTATTATCCCTCTCTACCGTGTTGTCCCCTTGAGTTACCCCTTCACAGTCGTCTTCTCCTATAGTAGCATATGAACTAAATCTTATATGAAATGGAAATCCAATGTGTATGTTTTTTTTTGTTTTCTCATCAAGTTCTAGGTGCACCTCCAAAATCTCCTCTCCAATATTGGCTGGGAATTCTAGAATAGCCTTCATACGCTTCTCTTTTTTGTCACGTGCCTCATTCAATTGTTGAATTTATTGTTCTCTATTCTTATTGTCCTCCAATAACTTCCTTGAGTGTGGCCCCCTTATCTAAATTTCTTTGAGCCACTTTTGCCACCTTTTTTTTTCAATGCATTACTAACATGTTCATCAGTGAACTCGGTGGGTTTTATCTTCACATGGTTTGCGTGAGACACCATCTTCATCATGTACCTTATGCATTCTTTCTCACTGACATCAAACTTAGGTTCATCCATATGTATTTGCATAATCCAGCTCAACATTTTTTTGGTGTGCATATTTGCGCCCTCTGGGTCAATCATCTCCCACCCATATAATTGATCATCAACGAGCGTACTTTGGAATATTGCACGTATAATATTTTTTGGGTCATTGACATAACCAAGGTCTGGTGTGTGCAAGACTTCTTCTCCCCTTTGGATACCATTTCTTCTCCCTATGAGTATATGATTTTTGGCACTTGAAAATATGCCTTCTCCTTTCTCACCAGAAGCTTCACCATGCACACCATATAACTCACTAACACTCCTCTCATTTTCTTCATCCCCTCTAGTGGGACCTTCTTCCTGATTCTCACTAGACACTTCTTCATCGTGATGGGCCTCCTAATCCCTAGGTTCTTCTTCACCATCTATATTATGAACATGTAGGAGTTTGGTGTTGTGCACAACCCTATCCAAAAGTCCTTCTTCAACAGAAATCAAACCAAGAAGGATTATATCATTTCAACTCAACCTCAAATAACCAAATGTTAGCTAATTATAACCCAAAATGGAATTGGAAGTAGCCAAGGTGATGGGTGAGTCAATTGGAATCTAAATCTTTTTCAGTTCCAATTTTTTATAGAAAAAAATATTAAATTAAAATAGCTTATAGAGAACTAAAACTTCAAAAATTCATAACTTAATCAAAACTCCCTTTTTTCTCATGAAATAAAGTGCATAGTAAAATATTTTTTAGCTCTTTCCATTGCACTAACAATCATATTTTTTTGAGAAAGAAAACCCTTCCAAAACAATCCCAAAAACTTTATATCTAGTTGTTAGGGTTAGGAAAAATAAATAAAAATACTTCTAGCACTTTTCTAGCTTCCAAATACACCCAAATCGACTTCCCTTTCTTTGAAGTAAATGCTAACATAAACTAGATTTCGAGTCTAGCTCATGCACCCTCAAAACTTGCCAAAATATTCTCCAATACAAGTAACTGTAGTTAGAAAATAACCAACAATGAACAACAATAGGAAAAGATCCCAAACCCTTCAAATATCCACTCTAAAACAAGCAATAAACATGCAGATTTGTCCCTTAAATAAATACGCCAACCTCTAGATAAATTCGCCAAGCTTAAAGAGGATATATCATGCAGAAATTCACTCAACAAAAACACAAGAAAAATTCACACTCTCCAAAATATGGTGGTGTTGATCAAACACCTTTGTTACGAGTACTCATGGGCATACATCCCTCTTCAAGAATGAAGATAATTTGAATAAAATCAGCAACATGCCCTCAACGGGTCGCCACCATCTTATTTTATATCTTTATTTTTCAAATCTCCAAGTTTCCCTCCTATTTTTGGCTCAAATCTGCATGTAGGAGAGTTACTTTTTAAAATGGTTTTCTTTCCTGAAAAGTCAAATTCCGAATAGAACATTAATTTCCCCTTTTTATTATTTACAAATAAAAATATAAGAGGAGAATTAATATTTAATTTAAGAACAAATGAGTTATGAAAATTTCCCAATTTTAATCCTTTAATCCATGGGAAGGGTGGATTAAAGGTCTCCAATATTTTATTTAATTGATGTCTCAAAAAAGGGGACATTACAGTCCTCCCTTCCCAAGATTGTTTTCCCTCAAGAAATTGTAAATTTGGGTGCTTCAAAACTGAAACACTTTCCCATGTGGCATCCTCTAGTGGCAAGTCCTTCCATTTTACCCAATACTACTTGATACCATGCCTCCTTAAGTTTCTTTCACATGTATCAATAATAGATTCTGAAATTAAGATCAATCTACCTTCTTCATCTAAAGGAGGCAACTCTAAATAAGGAATAACATGTTTCCAAAGAACCTTCGTAATACACGAAATATGAAATACATTGTGGATCTTACCATTTTCCAGAAGATCTAACTCATAAGACACCTTACAAACTTTTCTCGTGATCTTGTAAGGCCCATAGAAGCATGGCTTCAACTTTTCCTTAACATTTTGTTTGAGTGTAGATTGCCTATAGGGATATAATCTAAGGAACACCCAATCACCCACTTAAAAATATCTCTCCCCTCTATGATGGTCCACATTAAATTTTATGCCTATTTTGTGCTTGGTGCAAGTTCTCCTTGAATTTTTTTCATGATTTCAACACTCTTCTACACTAAATATTGAGCATTAAGCACTCTACTACCTTTCATAACAAAATCCATGAAATAATTAGCATCATAACCATAAAGGTCCTTAAAAGGATTCATACATAAGGTCATAGGATGTGTGGTGTTGTAACAAAACTCAGCCATGTGTAGCCATTTGGTCCATGCATATTGTTTTCCTAAAACATAGATCCTCAAGTACCATTTAACCCACTTATTCACAATTTTAGTTTTCCCATCAGTTTGGGGGTGATAGCTAGTACCTGGTTTAAGTTACATCCCAGTTAGATCGAATAATTCTTACCAAAAATGACTCATAAATTTGTTGTCCTTGTCACTCACAATATCTTTTGTAAATCCATATAATTTTAACACTTATCTAAAGAATAAATCAATGATCATAGGGACATCAAACTTATTAGGAAGTGTATAAAAATGTGCATATTTAGTGAGTCTATCCACAACCACATATAAACAACTCTTACCTTGCACTAGTGGTAACCCGGTGATGAAATCCATGGATATGATTTCCCATTTTTGGGATGGAATAGGAAGGGGCTGAAAAATAAATTTTTGTTCACTCTTAATTTTTTAGAAAACAATACACTCCCTAACATGACTAGGAACATCCTTTTTCATACCTTTCCAAACAAACCTTTCTCTTACCACTTTGTAGGTTTTGAAGTTCCCTTGATGTCCACTCAAAGGAGTATCATGTGCTGATTTTAAAATCATATTCTTTACTTCTGAATTTGGAGCCAAATACACCCTTGTTTTTTAAAGAATGCAGCCATCCACTATCTTTTACCTTTCATCAATAATTATTCCTTCAAGAAAATCATTAGAAAACTGATTTTTCGCATATTCTAGAGCTATTAAATCCTTCTAATCAGCTGTTATAAAAGACATAGAACAGATTTATACTCCTTTTTGTGAATGATCATGAAGAATGGAGTTAGTGTGGGGTGTCCCCATTATCATACCTTGTAAAATGATACTTTTCCTCCCACCATGATTTTGAGAAACAATTTTTGATAATTGAGAGTGAAGTCCCCCAAATGAATGCAACCATTGCACTCCTAATACAAGATCCATATCTTCCATGTCAATCATATAAAAATCATCACGAAGCTCATAATCACCTATGGAAATGAAAAGCTTGGTAATTCTTCTAATGCATGGTAAAACAAATCCATCTGCCATGGTGACATTAAATTCTTGGATATCTTCAATATGCAAATCAAACCTTGTTACGAACCTCTCACTAATGAAATTGTGAGTTGCCCCATTATCGACTAGGATGATTACCTTATGCTTGTGTAGGATACCTTCCACTTGGAAAGGAGGATATTTGGGAGTTATAGAAAGAGAAGAAAGTGTCCCTCGCATTTATTTTCCTTCTTCTTCATGTTCATACTCATCAACAACCTCATTAACCACATCATTAGTATCACTAAAATATGAATCAATTTCAAAATCTAAATCAACAAACTCAATAAAATGAATTTGACCTTTACCCTTACAATTTTGGTCTCTTTTCCAAGGATTCTTGCAATCAAAACACAAACCTTTCCTTCTAAACTCATCCATTATGTCTTTTTGCATGTTGTTTTGGAGTCGATTCCTATGTGGTGGTACATAGGGCTAAGTTGGCCTTTTTGGGGCCTCTTTTGATGATCCAAGGGGCTATCCCCCTTGTACTTTCTTGGGTCTTCACAAATCATATCTTGGATTTCTTTGAGTTCCAATTTTGTAGAAAGAATGAGTGACATTAGTAATCTGCCCTCTTGGTCCCAAGTTATCTCTAGAAGTTGCATATTCCAAATCTAAAGCCTTAGTAATAGAATCTTGTAAATAAAGAGGATTAAAGAATTTTACCAAGCCCTTCAAAGGCTCAACCAAGCCTTCTAAGAAGAGGACTACTAATCTTTTCTCACTAACATTTGTTACCATGATTGTAATTTTTTGTAAATCCACCACATACTCCTTAACATCATGAACTTACTTGAGTTGTGCTAATTCCCAGAAGTGTATCTACGGATCTTTTTGGTAAAACCTTTCCATGATCCTTTTGCTAAAATCCTTCATGGTTTTTATCAAATCATGCCCTTGTGTGTATGCCATGTAACCAAATTTTCAACCATGCTCTAACCGAGATTTTTCTATATCCATCAAAGCTTGGGAGTGAAACTTTTCCCAATATTTATTGAAAATCCTTATGGGGTTGCTTATTGGTCTTCTTGGCCTTATTTCCCATATTCAAAGTGAAAAAATCATCAAAGGTCAATATGGCCCTAGTGTCCAGATGCAAAGTACCATACTCAATATGGTAAGATCAATGGCCTCTACTATTGATGGCTCTTTAACCTCTCTATGGAATTCCTTAAGAAGGAAAGTTTCTTTGAATAAATTTGGAGGGGGTTGTGTATATCCCCTTTCCCCACTGTGTGAGATCTCTTCTCCAGTGGAATTTGGAGAATTTCCCATACCCAATGCATCCTTGATAAGCTTGGAAATTTTCTCACTCATAGTCTTTTGAAGCTCCTTGCCACAATTATGCATCAACTCTTGAAGGAATTTCACTTGATCCGAAGTGAAAGCCCAATCCTCCATTGAATCCTTATTTATATTTTTGTAGTACAATGGCTCTTTATCTCCTTGCATTCCAAAACTTCTCCATAAGAGTAGAGGAAATATTCTCTGATACCACTGTTATGTCTCCTTTTTAGGCAATTAGAATTTTGCAACAACTTCAACACAAATCAAAACAAGAAGGATTATATCCTTTCAATTCAACCTTAAATAACCTAATGTTAGATAATTATAACCCAAAATGAGGTTGGAAGTAGCCAAGGTGATGGGTGATATGGGAGAATCAATTGGAATCTAAATCTTTTTCAGTTTTGATTTTTATAGTAGAAAATATTAAATTAAAATAGCTTACAGAAAACTGAAACTTCAAAAATTCATAACTTAATCAAAACTCCATCTTTTCTCGTGAAACAAAGTGCATAATAAACTATGTTTTTATCTCTTTCCAATGAACTAATAATCAAATTTTTTTGAGAAAGAAAACCCTTCCAAAACAGGCCCAAAAACTTCAGATCTAGTTGTTAGGGTTAGGAAAAGTAAATAAAAATACTTCCAAACACATCCAAATCAACTTCCCTTGCTCTGAAATAAATGCTAACATAAACCATATTTCAGATCTAGCTCATTTAACCTCAAAACTTTCCAAAATATTCTCGAATACAAGTCGCCATAGTTATTAAATAACCAGCAGTGAACAATAGTAGGAAAAGAGCCCAAAACCTTCGAATATCTACTATAAAACAAGCAATAAACATGTAGATTTTCCCTTAAATAAATATGCTAAAATCTAGATCAAGTCACCAAGCTTAAGGAGAAAATATAATGTAGAAATTCACTCAAAAATAACACAAGAATGCTTCACACTTTCCAAAATATGGTGGTGTTGATAAAACACCTTTGTTATGAGTACTCATGGGCATACATCCCTCTTCAAGCATGAAGATAACTTGAATAAATCAGCAACATTCCATTAAGGGGTTATCACCATCTTCTTTTATATATTTCTTTTTCAAATATCCAAGTTTCCCTCCTCTTTTTGGTGCAAATCCTCATGTAGGAGAGCTACTTTTAAAAATGGTCTTCTTTCCTAAAAATTCAAACTCCAAATAGAACATTAATTTTCCCTTTTTATTATTTAAAAAATAAAAATATAAGAGGAGAATTAATATTTAATTTAAAAATAAAGGAGTTATGACAATTTCCCAATTTTAATCCTTTAATCCGTGGGAAGGGTGGATTAAAGGTCTCCAATATTTTATTTAATTAATGTCCTGAAAAAGGGGACATTACAGCGCATCCCCGTCTGAAAGTCCTTCTTCATCACTGTCACTTTGTGTCATGAGCTTGTGCATTCTCTTCTTCTTCTTCTTCTTTTCTAGGCTTGGCTTGACCAATGTTGTCCTTGGTGACCTTCTAACTGTTTTAGAGGTTCCTTTGCCACCACTCTACTCTTTATGTTTTTTTCTTAGTTTTCTTTTGTAGCCTATGTCAAGCACACTAATTCCTTCCCTTTTCTTCTCCTTGGCCTCGAGATCAATATTTATTTCTTCCTCTTCCTACTTTGGAGGAGTATCCTTGCATAACCTTTTGGTGTGGATAGTCTATTTTCCTTTGGGAGGGCCTAGGAGTTTCACATCTTCTCCAGCAACGTATTTCCCATCTTGGAACATGGGCCTCTAAAAACATAGGAACATTTATTGTATGCGTAATTCTCCTTCAAATGCATCTCGCATCCTTCTATACCATTTATCCATGTGTTGTTTATAGGCTCCAAAAATATTTTCTTCACAAAGTGAATTGGATGAACCTCTTGACCGGTGACTTGTTTTCCATAGGGTATACCCATATCTTCTCCTTGGGCCCATCTGGTATCCCAATCTCATAAAATACAAAAAGAAGAAATATTGCACCCCAAAGTGATTTTCTCACCTTATCAGCTTGTACACATGCTTCTTCATGCAATGCCTCCTCAACTATATAATGCGTGATATTATGTAAGTTTTGTTCACCTTTTTGTGTGCGAGATGTAGCCAACGCTTGTTCACTTCCTTCCACCTTTCTGACACACCCAACTTGTAGCTCACCAAATGTGTGGCCACTCTTATTGCATAGGGTCTGTCGATGCCCAGATACATATATTTTACATGACATACCTTATGATAATTCAAGCATGATTATGCATGTAGTTCTATGACCTAAACATCATCATCTAGGTCTCAGCTCTATCTCTTTACCCAAAGTTACACAACCCTAGTCAATTTACCTATCAAACTACCTTTTGATGCACATTCTCTTTCATGAAAAATAAAAGTAGTCCTCATGGACTCACGATACTAACCATTGGTACAGACATGTTCTAGTTTTGCAAAGAATGACAATTCATAAAGCTTGGAACACTACTAACATGCTCTCAAGAAGTCTATGTCATTGAACCAAAATATACTCATTTTCCCTGATTCCATCCTCTCCTATGGTTTTTATTGTCTATAATGTCTTTTTTAATGTATTACCCTCAGGTTTTTTTCTAGAGCGATTGATTGAATTTACTGATTTTACACTTTATTAGTCTGGGATTTCCATGACATCCCATCAATAAATTCTCCTAGGTATTGCATTTATACAAACCATTTCATTTGACCGCTTCCCTTAGACACTGAGTTTCTTACCCCTTCGTTAATGACTTTCCTTCAGTATCATTGCTAAATGACAAACTTTGCTTAACTCATGAGGTCCCCTAGATATCAAGATTACTCACCACTTCTTACCCTTGCAACCTTCCATTCCTTCTTTTTTGCCTCATGGTATCTTCAATCCCTCCTGTGCCCTAGCTTCGTAATTATTATTCTCAATCCCTAGCTCTAGAAATTCAAACCCTCTCAAACCCTAATCCTCTCTCCTCTGTTCACACCTTTTCCTTACTCTCACACTTCTCATAAAGGACCTTCTACTTCAGAACGTGCCAAACCTTTCAACACATTTCAATGAATTCTCCTTCTTATAATCACACTTCACACCTCATTTGCACACTTAAATCAATCCTTAAGGATTCAAATAATCTAATATGCAAGGTAAGGATGAAGTTTTCTCTCGACCACCCCTTTTTATGGAAAATTTCAGCTAATTTTTCCCACATTAAATACTCTTTAACTCTACCACCGCACGTAGCTTTAATTATGTTTTTTTAACTTTTTTCCACACTTTCCGCTGTTTTCTTTCATACACTTCATTCGTAACCTTCTGGCGTGCACCCTGCTACTTTCTCATTCCACAAATCTCCTTATGTGCACGCGCGCTTCCCTACACCGTAGTACATAATCCTCTACACTATATTCCAAGTAGTTCATCATGCCACTTGCCTACCTTGCACGTTATAATACATGAGTCCTTTATTTTTTCATCATGTGGTATTCAGTCCTGAGCTATCTCCCTAAAATAACCATCATTCCTAGCATTTCTCATGACACTTTTTTAAATTTTCGTGCATGTGCACCTTGCATACCCTGTACATCATAGATACTACCATTGCGATCATATATTCATTCACTTCAACTTGTATACTTCAACTCACCCATCAAGATCTCTTATCAGTCACACAATTCTTCTTGGTTTACCCCACACTAAAAGTATGCCTAGCCCTCTGCACATGAAATCAATAGATAATAATTATCTTGCGGCGTGCAAACCGCTCTTATTACAACAAAACCAGGAAATAAAATAACAAAGCACAACAACTAGACTGAAAAGAAACACATGAAAGGAAAACCTAATATAAGACGGAAATATTGTCTTATTAAAAACACCAAGAAGCTTTATTTATAGTAGGGATTTATCCTACTACCATTGAAGTAACTAGAGCAACATGGTGTCATTCAACACTTGTAATTAGACATGCTGCTCATGAGTCAGGTATCTTCGTTAGTAAAAAAAGGTCCCAGCCAATGCACCTTCAACTTCCCTGAGTGGCACGTAAACTTGTGAGTCATAGAGAAGGAACATATTGCCAATTACAAATATATATTGTACTTAATGTTCTTGTCATGCCATAAATTTTATCACATGTGCCTTCTCCATTCTTCTAGATCCAACACGCAATAGTGAGCACGACTCATCCAATTCCATTCGTTTTGTCAATATGCTCCTCTATATAGCTTGTCTCATAATCTAATCCACATGCGTGCATAGAATACAGCAAGGATTGTAACATAAATTCAGCAGGTAGTACTGCTTCTGTGCCAAATACCAATTAAAAGGTTATTACTTTGTTCCACCTATTATAAGTTGTCATGTATGACAAAATTATATCTAAAACATTAATCATCCAAATAATTTCTTCCAACTTCACAGATCGTTTTCAATGTCTGTCTCCAAAATTTTGTTTGAAAGTGTTCTGCAGTTGTCATTGGCCTGAGGGTGATAAGGGATTGGTGTTATGGTGTACTACCATAAAATATACCAATAGAATTCTTATTGTCTCATTTAAGAAATGAGTTCGTCTATCACTTGTCAAGCTTAATGGTTAACCTTACTTTCTAATAATATTTTTCCGATAAGAAACCTTGCTACTATAGGTGCAGTACAATCCTTTATAGGTGTAGCATCTACCTACCTTGGTCATATAATCTGTGCATGTTAATAATTTAATGCACACTGTGTGCTAGTCCTGTGGGTGGGTGGTGTAATAAGTTCTACAAAGTAAATATCCTACTTCTTCGAAAGATTATCCGAAATTGCAATGGGTTTTAAGTGGCATCCCATCTTTATGTTTAGGTCTTCCCAAGTTACTAACACATGATCACATACCTTCATAAAATATTATGGTATCCTTTGTACAAGGTTTCCCACCAAAGTCCCAACCATGATAATTTTGTGTGTGGTAGAATCACTTGCATAATTTCCTCCTGCTATTCCACCATGAGATTCTTCCATAATAGATTTACACTCATGCTCTATAACACACCGGTGAACAAGACCTCATTTCTTCCCATTTTTTACAAATCACCACCAATCAACTGATAAGGTGACAATGTGTAATCACAAGTTACTTCTTCTCTAATCTCTTCATTCCCTCTGCATGTGCATTCCACTGCTATAAAAATACAATCTATGTCTTCTAAATATGAGAGGAACGTGATTTCAATATAAACAATTGCACATTAGGAATAGTATATTTCAATGATGTGTGCATCCTTACCTAGAATTAATCCTTGATAGATGGTCAAGTCCTTGAATTATTCTTTCCTTGGCTTAGACAAAAATGTGAAAGTCAAACTCTTGAAACAAAAGTATCCACCTACATATGTGCCCTTGTAAAATAGGTTTATTGACTAAGTACTTCAATGCCATATGATCTGTATAGAAAATAAATGCAGTAGCCAACAAGTACTGTCTAAAATTTTGAACCACGTAAATCATGGACAAGGCTTCATGCACTCTGTGGTAGTGTAATTCTAATCTACAGGTGTCAACTTCTTACTTGCAAAGAAAATAGGATGATCTACAATCCCTTCTCCTAGTTGTGGCCAACACTGCACCAATTGTCATGCTAGAGGCATCAACGTGTACATGAAAAGGCTTGTCCCATGGAAGGAAATGCAAAATAGGTGCAATGGTAAATGCTCCTTCTAATGTTTCAAAATCATATTGTTGCTGTGTTACCCCAATAAAATTTCCATTTAGCTTTGAGAAACTCTTCTAGGGGTGCGAAAATCTTTTCATAACCCTTGATAAAATTTCTAGTAGTATCCACTGTGTCCTATAAATCTGCATGCACTTCACTTTGATTGGTAGGCTCTTCCAAACCCAAAATGACAACTATCTTAGTTGGTTCTACCAATAAGCCTTCCTTACAAATGATGTGCCCAAGTAAAGTGTCCAAATGGGTGTAGCAAAGATACACTTTTTAATGTTAAAAGAGATGTTTAACTGCCTACATCTCTCCAACATGAGCCTCAAATTATCATAGTGATCCTTACTTAAGCCATACACCAGTCCAATCATCTAAGTATACATGTAAGAAACTTGTGAATAAAATCCTGAAATGTCTGCAAATGATGCTTGAGAATACGGTTGGCACATTTTTCAATCCAAAGGGCATAAATATATATGCAAAACCTTCCCACTCAGTGGTGAAAGTTGTCTTCTCTTGATCTTCTTTCGCGATGCACACCTGATGGTATCTTGAAAAACCATATGTGAAAGAATATATCTCACGCCCAACAACTCCTTCCAATGATTTATTCAGTAAAAGGGGTGGAAAAGGGATATATAACAAATGAAGCATTCAACTCTCTGTAGTCCACACATATCCTTATCTGAAAATCCTTTTTGATACTGATAACCATGGGGCTAACCCACTCAGATTCTTCAATAGGCTCAATAATTCCAGACTTTAGCATCTTATCAATTTCTTCTTTCACCTTCATGCATAGGTTAGGATTCATCCTATAATGCCTCTTCCTAACCGGGTGCATGCACCTTCTTTCAACTTTATCTTCATCTCACCCTAAAGAAGAATACACATCTTTTCAGTTCATGGTAACCTCTTGGGAAAGAGATCCTAAAATTCACATGACAATTCTATGATCTTTGTTACTTCCTTGTTCTGACCAATAATCCCCAATGATTGCTTCTTAGGTTCATCCTTTCGCACCAATATTCACCTTCTTTATTTTCATGGGTTCATGGTATGCGCATGCATAGAACTTCTAATCGGTAAAGAATCCACAACCTCACGTGTGAACCTCTCTAGTGTGTATAACATCTAGGTTGTCTACTTCCTCATCATAAATCATGTACACCTAAATTTCCTCTCTCCTTATCTTTCTATGCGTGACAAATAGAATATAGTTCTTTTGTACTCCTTAAGATCAAGGGCACATTCCTCATAGATTACATTCTCCAAATAGATCCAACATGAGATATTATTCAACCTTCGCAGCTATCCCCCAATGTGGTTTACTTCATGATATGCAATTCTTCATGAACTTGGAGGCTTAGTGGAAAAGTAATAAAAAATTTGAATCATACATGGAGTCATCTCTTTCCAATTTTTAGTTTCCCTTTTTAGCTCAACATGGACATACCAAACACAGTTACACATCCAAACATAGTGTGGAATAGAAAATTATTTACCCATAAGGATGGTGGATAAAGCATCTTGTCCTTGCGACTCATAGTCTCTCACAAGTATGGACATGTATGTGAAGCCAGATTCTTACCAATGAAATTCACAAATGTGTGTAGGTACCTTACTATGAGTATACTTGGTGGAAAATATGATTCTCACTTCTCTACCACTCCAAGTGGTTATCTATAAGTGTTTCCTACCAATGCACTATTATCTATCCCACGTAAGGTATATACTAGCATGTTTCATCTATCTCCTTCATTTGATCCATTGAGTCTCCATAGCCGCATACGGAATGTATTGGGTTTCCCTTCACCAGTTTACCAATATATCTGGGTACCTGATCCGAGCCTAAGCGCCTCATAATGTGCACGTCCTGATCATTCTTGTGACTCACACATTTAACTTTGAGCACCTGACCATCTTGTATGTTCCTATGCAGCGTAATTATCACAATTAACATCTAGTAATATCACTTATATACTATGTATGTATTCCAACTAAAGTACACCTTCCTTTCGATGGTTCTAGCATTCTCTGGATCATGCACACCGTCTGTACATAAATTTTATTAATATCTTCTTCATTTACAGGGCGCAACATAAGTCCTCCACCTTATTTTCAAACAAAGGTATACTCACGCGCTCACCCTTTATTCTCAAAACTTATGAATGTCTTGTTAAAGCATATAGATCAACATTATTCTGCATAACACCATGGCCATCCAAGTAATGCTAGAAAATTTTCTTCTTCAGCAAGCTCCAATACCTCAAAGTCTCCTAGTACACTTGGCTCCTTGAATAATAATGGATGCATCCTTTAGTACCCCCAACAAGAATTTCCTTAGTTTTGTTTCCCATATAAAAAATATTTGAAGATGGCTATAATCTAGGCCTTCCCATCTGATTCCAATACTTCTAGACAGTTAACACATTTAACTTAATGCGCTATGCATCTATCAATATATTTCTTACTTAACCAACCATTAATTACCGCATCATGTGTGATCATCCTTGTCAAATTCATGATCCTGAGGTGGTATATTTGCATCAGGTATCTACCTCTTACGTTCTCAAATATGGCGTGCACAATACCTTATCACAAAGCCATTACCCCTACTAGTAGGGTAATAATATTCTCCAAACACAACATCTTACACACCTATATTGAGGTCATCCAAATCCTTTTGCATAGTAGCTCAAAAATCTTTACAAGTTCTTACTTATGATGCACCTGTTCTATTTAAGCATTATATTTCACCTTATGGAAATATCTGAATGACTACCGATAATCTCTTGTTATAATTAATTATGATGCACCAGATCTGGGTACTTAGCATGTATCACTTCCTCCCTAAGCAATGAATGTAGGTTTATCCTTTAGAGGCTCTCACATGCATGTGACACCTCAATGCATGTTGTAACTGAGCATGGGTTGTAATTTTGGATTAGTCATCTTCTTAGGAATCCATTGATCAACGTTTGCAAGTGTTACACCTTGAATCATATCATGTGCCCTTATCCTTCTTATTTTCTTCTTATTCTTACTCATGTAATCATATAAATCCAGGAACATTCCTCTAACTTATGTTGCTTCCCACACCATGAGCAATTTATATTTTGATGGCAATCTTCTTGGTAATTATCAGGGGATCCACAAGTGTAACGAGTTCCTTAAGTGAACCTTCCTCTACCACCACCGCAACCTTGAGCACGGTATCATACTTAGAATCCTCCATTTCTATTATCTCCATTGTTACACCCTACATTATGTTTTCCTTCCTACTCCTTGGATCCACTTACCACACTATTCTAGCACACTCCTATTTTAATGGTTTCAAGGATATGATCAATTAATCTATAATCAGTTGTGTTGTGGGTATGAGCATGAAAAATCTTACAATACATGGAAACATTATTTAATTCACATGCTTCAAAAGAGGATATTTCTAAACATTGTGGTGAGGTTCACTTTTAGACACCCCTAAAAAAATATTATAGAACGGGTGGTAAATCTCCGAAAAGGGCCTTCGAAAAATGGTGAAAATAAAAAAATGGTTTCACAGTAAAAATTCCGTATAGACACACGACTCTAGCAAAAATAGTCTAATGATGGCGGGTGATTGCATGTGTGACATGTGGATGGGTGTAGTGCTACACATGAACATACATGGGCAGTTACATATGCAACCAGGTGGTCTACAGATGGGTGGTTATAAATGTAACCGAGCAGCTACATCTGTAGACACCCAGTTGCATATGCAACCGGGTGGTCTGCAGGTAGGTGATTGCATATGCAGCAAGGTAGCTATAGCTATAAAATCCTAGTTGCATATGTAACCACCCTCCTGTAGACCACGTGTATGCAGTCGTGTGGTTACATATACAATCGAACAGCTGTATATGCAGACGCTCAACTGCATAGGTAACTGCACCACTAGCTATTGTTAGCCCTATTGTAGACAGGCATTTGAAAGCTTGTGCCCTTCTACCGCCACATGTCCTTCATAGGGTATATAAATTGGGTCCTCAGCACTAGAGATCATTTCATTCTTTGAAGAATGGCTCTCTCAACTACTTCTCTAGCCTCCGCATCTCCAAGGACCAAATTCCAATTCCTAAATAGCTTACTCCTCCCAAAATTGTTCCCATCCTCCTCCCAAGCTCATTCTCATTCATCCTCCCAGGTTCATTCCCAAGCACAGGCTAGGAAAAACCCAAAACATAATTCAAAAACCTTATGTGCCCCCAATTTTTCACCTTTCTCATGCAAAAGGACACATTCATTGACTAGGTCGAGCATTGTTACTTTCAAGGGATAATTTACATGCCCCAATACAAAACAAACAATAGTTTACTACAATATAAGTTATCCAATTATGACACGATGACTTATGTCTTCAAAGTGAATCTTCCATCTCAAACATTTTCTGTTGGGACATCTCCAGAAAATATCCATCACTTAATCGGGCTTCCTTACACAAATGTCAACCCTGTTACAACAAAATCACTTCTCTCAGATGAGTCAAAAAATTATTTGGAGTCCCACTTCGGCATACAGGTCGAAGGTAAGTTATAACAATCTGATTTTTGATAGCCTTTTATTATTATCAAAATATTAATAAGCTCATAACATGAATAACAAATTTTCATTTTCTCAATGATGTGCAGGTATTTCGATACCTCTAAATCAAGACGGGGTTTAACTGTGCAAGCTTGTTCAAAACAATTTTCTGTAGGCCATGATCAATTTTTTTCATGCTAGGATTGTCTTGCAGGGCAAGCAATTAGACATACCATATTGGGCTCTTGTTTACATGCTTCATTCCCTAGGTTTCCACAATTTTGACTAGTGTACAAATATATCCAACAGGATACGACAAGATTTGACACATACTATTTGCAATCACGGTGCAATGTTGTCATGTTATAATAATAATACTTTGCATTATATCATGAATCGTATCATAATTTGAACTTTGATGCTAATATTCATATTGCACTTGATGAAAGAATGAAAGTAAATTGCCTTTCTATTGATGAGCAACATGTAAGTGTAAAGTTTCAATTTTTGCAACAAATTTTCATTAATTTATTTGTAAATTCGAGCTAATTTTCAATTTTCTTTCAGAAGAGAAGACTTGTATCGAATGCAAGAAGACAAGTTGTACTAAGAGGTCATCAAGCACCTGAGGATAGTGCAAATTCTTACCAGGATGCATAACTATCTCCGAGTACAGTTCAAGACAACAAAAAAGATGCTTAAGGAATTCTCTTACACTCGCTCAATTACAAGCACTAAAACCAATTGCATCAATCATTTCAGGTATCAATAACAAGGTCCAGTATGTAATTGTATAGTCAAAATTCAAGACTCAAGCTATGATTCATGAAATAATGTAACATATATTATTTAATTTTTTATTAATCAATTAGAATATTATCGACTATGCATAATTTTTAACATTACAATTTACAACATATTCATAGATTCCACTTATAGTTATCATGAATCTTCCTGGCACCATGTTGAACATACTCCTACTCCTATACATACCCAAAATGGTAAGTATAACTGTATAAAATATATTTTTTAATCAATTACAATTTTAACTTTTCTTCTAAATTTCCTAAATATTGAATTCTTGTGTTTTCAAATTGCGATTTTGCAATTCCTTCTCTTAAGAAAAAAAAATGCCACCACATCTACCCCAGAGACAGGTTCAAACAAGGGGGGAAAAGAATATATTTTCCATCTACTAGCAGTGGCACAGTTTGTTTGACAGGGTCTCTAGTTTCTGAATTTTTCCTTTAGTGGTCTCCCAAATGCAGTGGGTACCACTGTTTTGTATGACATTGATCTTGATGATGATTTCTTGGGTATTGAGAGTGGTACTGGTCATCCAACTACCTTTAATCCCCATAATTTTATTCACAGGAAGCCCAAATAAGCTCTTGTTTTACATCTTGATTCACCTATTTCACACAACATGCCATCTCCTCCTCCTACAATACCGTAGACTCTAGATCAATTAACATCTTTTCCTTTGAATAATTTGCTGGAAGAAATATTTTATGCTAATGTGATTGAAGCTATTTTTACTTGATATACAATTATTTAAAACTTGGTAATTGCTGGGAAAATATTTTGATGAAGGAAATAAATACCCATTTTCCCAACCATTTCCTAAAGAAATATATTATTTTCTTCAATTCAAAATGAGCCAAGAAAGATCGATATAATGGTGAATAAGGTTGTTTCAGGAACCATAACAGTAGACAATGACTACAATGATAATGTTTTGGATGTTATGTTGAATATGTTAGAAAAGTTAAATGGTAAATCCCAAGCTTACTACAACCAATGGGCTTGAGATAAAACCCTTGTTCTGATTGCAAATGTGGAAAAAGAAAAAGCTATCATAAGTTTTTCTTGTTCTTTCTTTGCATTAAAATTTTTGTTTTGCATATTTAGATTTGTAAATTGTAACTAATAACATTTTTTTTCAAACGCAAGGAAAAATATGAATTTTTGAAGACTGAAGCACACAGGTCTTAGATTTTCATTTGAAGACTGTGTGAAAAAGCTTAGTTGTTTTTATTTCACTGAAAGAAAAACTTGTGCTCCAAAATAAATAGAATAATACATTGAAGAAAATTATTAAGGAGCACAACATGGATCTAGAGATTTTGTTCAAGCAGAAATCTGATGTGGATCTTAGTTTATTATCAGTAGGTGATGCGGCGAAACAAGATATTGAAAATCTTGCTAGTATCAATGTCGTAGCTATGGATCTAGGTGAAATCAAGAGTAATTCATGATGAAAAAAGGCTTGAAAGTGAGGGAACATAATAGCTTAATAGATTGAGATGGAACTTTTTTATAAGTTAAGACTTTGTAGTCTGTTATATTGTAAGACTCTATGAGTTTGCAATACTTTCTACTGAGACGTTTTATGAAGTTTTTTGAAAAAATATATGAATCAATACTGTTATTAATTATATTTATATTTTCATTGCATATTTCACTTTGGGTTTTTGTTTTTCACGTAATTTGTAAATTATAATTTATATGTTTTCTATTCGAAATTATTGTTTTTATTACCTTGTTATTGCATTGTATACAAAAATTAAAAGGAAATATGAATAAAAATATTGAAATAATTTATTCTAGAAATCTTTACCAATTTCATAAGAGGTTTATAGTTATGAGCATATAAATTTGCATCTTTGGTGTTTTATTTTTCAAATTCACAATGCAAAATAAACAATGTAATTTATAAAGTATAATTTATATATTCTCTATTCAAAATTATTATTTTTTAGTATATGGTTATTTCATTGTATACAAAAGTGAAAAGGAAATATGAAAAAAAATACTGAAATCATTTATTCAAGAAATTTGTACCAATTTCATACGAAGTTTATAGATATGAGTATATAAATTTGCATCTTTGATGTTTTGTTTTCACAATGCAAACTGAAACAATGTATCTTATTGTTGGATTCTATACAAAAATTAAAAGGAATTAAGATATAGGAATCATTTATGCCAAAAAATTGTATCAATTTGATATGAACATTGGAGTTTATATAATAAGACTATTTAAATTCACATGTTTGGTGTTTCTTTTTTTACATAACAAATTGAAAACAAATTACAATGTAATGTGTAAAGTATAATTTATGTTTTCTATTCATAATTAATGTTTTTGTATCTTATTATTGCATTAATGCATTGTATACAAAAATAAAAGGGATTCAATAAAAATAATAGAAATCATTCACTCAAAAAATATGTAGCATTTTCAAATGAAGTTTACAGATATTATTATATAAATATTTATAAAACATGTGTCTTTAGTCTTACCAAGGTACAGGTATCGAGCCTAAAAATCTGGCATAGCTGAAACAATGTTCTAGCATTTTTCTTGGAGACATGTGCATCTCTAGTAGGGTCAGACTCAATGTAGAGCATTCACCTCCATCATTCAGAACTAAGATCATCATTGTTGATTGTTGTGTTTGTGACTCCTCTTCTATCATCAAGTGAAGTCCAATTCACAATCACCCTTTTATAAGGAAATGCATTGACTGGATAATTTGAAACATATAGTCTCAAGCAAGTCTCCAAATTTTTATCCAACCTATTTCAAAGCTTTGATTTCACAAAATATAGTGCAATAAAAACATGTTCATCTTCTACTGATCCCAAAATCATTGTTTGGAAAATCCAATATAGACAGAAATATTCACTAAGACTTTCTTGCAGGATGCTACTTGGATGCATTTTTTTCCATAGCCTTGTTATAGCTCCATTTTTCTGTTGGATTGTCTAGGTGCTGATATTTATCCAACATTATAAGTCTAAAATGTGATGATTGAGCTGTCAGGAATTTTTTTGCATGAAATACCTTTAATCTCAACACCATTTATATGTACAGTCCTACTGAAATGCTTTACCAGAACAGACATATGATTATGACAATAATTTACTTTCAAATTGTTTCACTTGTTACCATCAAAGACATTCCAGAATATGGGATTCACCACTCCCATAGCCTCTAGAAGATCACCTCTTTTAAAACAGATCATGAATTTCAAAAGGATTAACTTTGTACAATCTTTCTCAATTTCATCCTTCTATCATAAATAAAATTCTCATATAAGATGCGTGTAGCAGGAACTTCTTCAATTTATAGTTCCATCCAAATCAACTCTCTGTTAAAATATATGCATTGGAATTTCCTTCCCATTAACAACTATACAAAGATAATCCTTAATATTGAATTTTATATAGCAATTAGGATCTTTGATGTCTGTTAACATTTGTCTAGTTCTCAAATACAATCCCTTTGAATCCCTCTTGGGATGGGTACAACATATCAAGAGTTTGACAGACACGTTTCCTCAGCCGTATGAAATCAATAATATATATTAACCTCTCTTGAGCATGTTTACTCAAACAGTTTATTTCCCTTAACATGGGGAGAATTCCACTTAAAGACAATAATGTTTCCAAATATATTAAACACTACAACAGCTATCTTTTGCCTTGTCAACTTCCCTACAATATTTGTACATAAAACCAACCAATGATGGATATTCTTGAAAAAATTTATATGCAGGTTCATACATAGAAATCCACCTTGTATCTACATCTTTAAGAAGTTTTTTACCATCAGTCACACCAATTGCAAATTTCTGAAACTCAAGGAATCTCTTGGGACTGTTGGACATATATGCATGAAGGTCATGAATCAGCTCTTCTACTTTTGCAACATTGTCAAATGTGTTAACTATTTTATATGAAATATTCATTCTGTGTGTCATGCAATGGATTAGAATCATGTATGGTGTAACAAAGGTTTGTAGTCAAATGCACAAACCATTTCTATTCCCCTGCATGAGTGATGCACCATCTGTACCAATGCACACTAATTTAGTTGCAATAGTATAATCATCCATTCTCACTATAGTTATCAAACTTGAAATAACCATCTTGTAAATGTTCTCTGCATTGCAATTTTCTGTCATTTTATGTATTGTCAATAAATGAGGCATACTTTGATGGTTCTCAAAAATATAAATATGAATGCAAATCCACATTGTGTTGTTAACAATTGTGACCTCATCAATATACAATGACAAAAACTTTGCATTTTTTACTTTTTCTTTCAAATCCTCCTTCCCAATCATTGCTAGACATTTGGAAATTTCCCAAGCATTATTGTCTGACCAATGAGATTGTGGAAGATTAGGAAATCCATTAAGTTGAAATAAAAATTTATAATCCTAAAAATCGGAAATAGGTCACCCTTTTTTCAGAATATGGTAGATAGTTGTGAACTATATATTTTTAGCTCACAGATTAATCTGAATAGCTTTTCCTAGGTGATTTGTAATATTTCCTCCTTTCTCAACAAGTTTTTCTACGTGTTTCTTTTCATTTTCATATTCTTCTGTGTAACTGACATGCATGCATTCTTTTTCATTTTTCCATCTTTGTGTTTGTTGTATTTGACAATCTTGCTTGTTTAATTGGCTCATATACTTTAACATAATGTTTCTCTATTATGTCAAGTTTGAGTTGCATTTTTTTATCCTTTCCTAGTTTCCAGCCACAAATATTACATTTACATTCATTTGGAATATTAATACCTTTTTCTGGTTGTACTGGTTCAATAAATAGAAACTTTGTAGCCCATTCGAACTTAAAAGTCCTGCCAATGGTCCATGTCTTTCTCCCTCTTCTCACAGATTTTGGTGTTGAATTATCACCTACAACAGTAGGATCACATTCTATCTAAATATCTTCAGCTTGTTGGATCTCATCAACATCAATGGGATTGTTTTTTGTTTATGGTTGACTAGTAATTTCCTCTCTTTGTTCCATTTCGTAATTGTGACTGACCTCAAGTAGTAGGCACATCTTCAAGTTGTTGCATATCTTCTTGTGGAGGCACATAATGAGGATTGTCCTCAAGAGGAGGCATGATCATCATCAGTGGGATATTGTGCATCTACAAGGAAGTGGATTTTTAAAATTGTATTATTATCTATATTATTGAATTTTTTAATTTGAAAATAAAAAAAGGCTTAATTTTGTAATACGTACAATACCTGCATTGGGTGTGTATTGTGGTCGCACTTGCATATGAGTCTTGCCTGATCTCTTTTTGTGGCTGGCTAAAATATGTGAAAAGATTCCTTTTTTTAATTGGCCTTCCACATTGAGCACTGAGCACTGGTGAGGATTGTTGACGAGGAAAGCATTTTCATGATAAAGGAAAATAGGGGTTCATGTGATAGAAGAAAATGTTGTGAGGGAACTGGATGTGATTAGCAATAAGGAAGGCGGCTTGGAAGGTCGGGCATCTGGAAGGATGCAACAAGAAACTCATACGGAAGAATGTTGTAGGGGATGACAGGGGCATCTGGAAGTTTGTTGCTAATGGAGGTGGGTGGTTAGTAAATGTAGGTGGGGACCATAATTTTGAAAAACTTAGGCAAGTGGTTGTCAAATGCTGGTGGGTTGTTCTACAAATGCTAATGTAGGCAAGTGGGTGGCTGCAACTTTTAAACGTAGTCACACGTCTGGAACCCTAAACCCTTATGTCGAGTGGCATCTGGAACCCTAAACCCTTCTTTCAAATGAATAGATATCTATGGCATATGCTCGAGATGTATACTATATCCCTAATACTATATGTACATTGTAACCAATTTATTGTGGCAAATATATGTATTTATATGAAATTTATTATAAACACTAGGCGAGCCAACCCCCAAATGAACTAGTTCCCATAAATTTTAGAAAAAATGTTATTCCATATGACTTTTAAAATTTTCCAAATCCAATTTTTAAAAATCTAAATATTCGTGAATTAGCAAAGAATCTCCACTAAATTTTTCCATGTATCATAGTCCAAGTGACAGAATTCACAATATAGTAACATCACGCAAAGAGACTTACACAGAAAAAATATCCTTAATATGTCCCTCAACTTCACAATCAATGCACCATTACCATTGCGCATCTTGTGTGTTGAGTTGGAACCGAAAATTTCTCCAATTATTTTTCCATAGATTCAATTTGTGCCTCCAAGAATGGGCTCACCCTAGTATAAACACTTCCAACTGCCTCAACATGCAAAGTTACTTCCAAATCCTTGTGTGGATCAGTATACATATTATGAGATAGGGCTCTATAAATAGAGTCAGTAATCCCATAACGAACCACTATGCATACGTTGATGTATATCATAATAAAAATTAGACAACAGAGTCTTAAAATGTGTGTCATACTCCCTCACACTTTCTGATAGACCTTGATTGATATTATTGAGTGCGTTGATAATTTTGGGGTTCAAAATATGGTATGTGAAACTCAACCAAAAATGTAGTGTGCAAAGCATTGTAGTCCACCATAATATGATGTGGGTCATACTTCTTATACCAGCTATGCATGCACCCCTGAAGCGTAGTTGCAAACTGAACTTACCTTCCTATCTTAAGTCATAATTCCTTTAGTGTGCCATAAAATTTCACACTTATCCAAGCATTCTCTACCACATCTTCAATCCCTCTATACTCTGATAAGTGAAGAGACATATCATAGTAAACTTGGGGTGTTGGTTGCACTGGTTAGTGAGGTGGTGGTTGATTTGGCGGTGGTTACGGTCCCTGTCCACAAGATCCAAAACCAAAATCTCCTCCTTTATGTAGTGGATGACCTGATCCACTTGATCCTCCTATGCCCCTTATTGTGGGCTATGTCCCAGTCAACAAACTTCCTTGTGTCCCAATTTTAATACTAAAATGGACACCTACTGTCTATGCAGTCATAACTCCTTCTGACCTACTCCCAATGGTCTGTATGTCAACACTATGTCTTGACGACATACCAAAATACAGTCTTGCATAGGTAATCCCAAATAACTGCTTCAAATGTGTTGCCATGTGCATGTTACTCACTTGATTCCCTACTAAATACAACGTTAAATGATATATACTCATCTATGTTTTCTTACCTGCAATACTCTTCTTCTCAATGACTACCTCTGGATCTAAAACACCATGCATAAGGGATAGATAGATAGGTGGGATCAAATGCGTAAATGTGGTCCTTACTCTTTCGTCTTACGTTATCTCATCTAAATCCGAAAGGAATTCTTTATTGTGCTTTCCCAAAGTTGGGAGATCCTGATGTTGCGGATCCTCATCTTTTGTGAGAGCTTCAAAACCTTCGTGATCCATCATCCTCCTCAATTATATGTACCTGCACACGCACCATGTCCCTCTCTCAAGCTTCATTAAACTTGAGCCATATTTTCTCTCTATGTATTTTTGTCGTCAATTCCGCCATCTTTCTCCACATCTGCTCCTACCCCAGTGCACAAAGGGGGTTTAGTTATCCATGTGTAGGATTGCTAAATCCATTTCTATAATCAAAATCTTGATCAATAATGGTATATCGAACAAGTAATATCCTCTAGGTTCACACAAGAATCTTAATTTAGCTTCTTCTAGACATAAATATGTATAAATAACATACTCCAATGTATAATTAAGCAACACACTATCCCACCAATGATCTACAGTTCTAGTCCACTCTACATCTGCATCAAAAAGAGTCTTATAATCCTCTTGTGTCCAAAGATTTTGCCTAGGACCCCAACGCTTCCATAATTTGTATGCTTCCAACCACTCATACAATTATATTAGAAAGAAGTTTAAGAACGTCTCATAGATCTCATGATAAATATTATATTCCACCCACCTTCGTGCATTGAAATAAGGCACTATGTTATACCGCCACGCAAACTTATCTTCTTCATCTTCTTTCCCCAAAAGCTTTGAATGCTCTCCAGAGTCAATTGATACACCATCTATATGAACTATCCAAAAAGAAATTTTGAAAATAGGTCTTGGTAATGGAACAAAAATGTAGTATTTTATTTCCCAACATAACACTAGGCATGCTGGCACCTCATTCAAATGGGGCTGAATTCTCATCCAAAGCACATGCAGCTACCAGGTCCCTCCTTTGTGTTGTTTATCTTCAATATGTCAGGATGCAAATACATGATAATAAATTAACCAAGTACTCATTCAATCATAAGAACCCATTACATACATTCAATTGGAAACACATGTAATAAGGAACACAACATCTCAGATAACAGTCAATATCAATTACACCATGAATTCACCATACTCAGATATGTCAATGATCATAATCTGTCTTTCATAATCCATTATATTAAATTATTACATTAAAAAATATGAATACATCAATACGCCAAAGCATTATAACATGCACACGCATCAAACCCTAGACCATAACAGACTCCATGAACTGATAGCTAAGGAATCGTAACTCTCAGTACCAAAACAACAGTTTACACAATATATATATATATATAGAGGGGTGTGTTCTTTCCATTCACCTCCCATGCACTCTCCTAATAATAGGCATGCAAAAAATAGATTACATGCATGCTTTACAAGAAAACCAATAATAGAACATCGTATAAATAATACTTGCTTCTATCCTATTAATATCCTCCATGGGTGTGCTCAATCTACATGACCATTCTTCAAAAATATCATTTTGTTGACCACCAAGTCATCATTCTTTTCTCCTTTGCTTGATCAACACTCCATCCTTCTTTTCTATTTTTAGCTTGTAAATTGGAAAATAGGCTAAGTCCCGAGCTTTTTCCTCCTGGGCGCAAACCTCCCGCACGTTTTTCTAACCCTTTTCAAGATGCACCTAAAACTTCCACATGTGGCTTTTAGACTTAGTCATTTTCTTTGTCCAACAACCCTCACATCCTACTAGTTGTGTGGGGATGAGATTAGGGGAAAATGTTCCCTCTTAAAAGCATAATCTAAAGCAAAGAAAGATAAAACATGAAAAGGTATATAAACAATAAATACAAATATTATCATTACAGATAACTACATTTTCTATCCCTTCCAATCTTTGGTGATGATTCCATGCTTATTACTAATGGTACAATGAGATTGGGAAAGGAGGAAATTTCCCGTACTCACCTATGTTTTCTCCTTAGTGATGAGCCCATGATTCTCACTAATAACATGGGGCAAGATGTAGGGGGTCATATCAAAAATAAAAAACTTTAAATAAACAAAGAAATAAAGTGCTTGAAAATATGAAATTCTCAATCATATTTAATTAGATGCATATATTAGGAGAGACGATCATTATTTAACCATATTATATCAATCAATAGGCCATCCATATATCTAAGTCTAGTCAAAATTCATAAGAAGAAATTATTTTGAACTAGCTAGATAATCTTGATTGGGTTTGGCTTGTAAGTTTCTAAGTAAATCTTTGTCAAAGTTATTGTCTCTTGGTAATCATTCTTGTTCACACATTCTTCAAAACACTCATATCGTGTCTTTCTTGGCTCTTGGTGATGATCCCTCGTATCTTACTAGTTACGTTGAGTCAATAATATAGTGAGATTATATTATCATCATGTTATATTTAACTCATTTTGCTAATGGAATAGAATTGTTAAACCTTATTTGAAAAATAAAGTTTCTTAGTTACAATTTGTTATCATGTTTTTAGCCATATACATAATTTTGTTTACCACATTGCATTATCATCCATAGAATACTTTCAAAAATCAAAAAAATATCAAAAATCCCTAACCATCTAAGAGTACACAAATATGAAATTAACTCTTACCAAGGAATGTTGAACCAAAAAATATAATGTGTGTGTGTGTGTGTGTGTGTGTGTGTGTGTGTGTGTGTGTGTGTGTGTGTGTGTGTGTGTGTGTGTGTGTGTGTGTGTGTGTGTTAAATATGTCGAGTACAATGTCATTAAACCAAAGGAAAAGTGTGTTCAAAATGATCAACTATGAGCTGAAAATACAAAAGAATAGATGTATACACAAAAATGATCCTAAAGAAATAAATTCCCCTAGCCTATCCCTCTCTCTGAGATTCCTATGCCAAGGGGCAGGGCGGAGGGTGGTACTACTCTGGATCCTATGATGTGATTGGCCAAGTTTAATAGGGGATTCCTCCATGCGTCAAGTGGTGAGAAATTTCATGAGAGTGATGGTGGCAGTATCCCCACTACATGAGGATCTTCATCCTCTCTCTTTGTCATGAAGTATCATGATCTTGGTATTCAACTTAGAGATCACTATTATTTCATGTGAAAGATGGTGCAAATACATTAGGGTGGTGGCTGAGAGTTGGGGATCTTGGGTCTATCAGAAAATCTCTATCCAGGTCATGCTTTGTAGTGGTCATGAATAGATATAGGTTCGTGTACCTAATGAGGTCCCAACATCCATCAGTTGTGGATAAAAAAACAATTTTACAATGGAGAGTTAGAAAATGTTTTTTAAAAAGACCAATAAATAAAAGAATATTTTTCACTAACATCTAATCTTGGAAGTAGAAAAAAAGAGAAGGATGTAAATACTTACTTGGGTCTTTGGAAACTCATCTTGGGTCTACAGCTGGTGCTACTCCTCCTGACATGAGCCACCACATCCTCCTCCTCCTAGGTATCCTCCTCCCCCATATCCTCTACATGGATGGACTCATCTTATGTCCTCCTCCTCGACATGACATCCATTGATGGCTCTCATGTACCTTGTCACTCAGGGTCTAAATCCTCCTTTGATCCTGATTCTATCTCAACATCCTCCTCCTCACTCCCAGTTAGGCCCTCACTAATCTACAAAAAATGTCGTGACCTAACTGCAACACTAACAACTAAATTTGGTATCACTTGCAGTGTCCCAATTGTAAAATCATGTACTATAACTATCCACTAGAGTTGGCCCTTACGGCCTGACTCTCACCTCTCATCTACTCTTGTATATGGTAGAAACTACTAGAAAAGTGTCTCAGTAGGGAAATCTAAACTGATGAGGTACTCGAAGCACTAGATGTGTCTCAACCTCATAGGTAGGGTCAAATAACTAAGAGGTGGTACTGCATGTAGTCAAATTAACTGCGTCCTCACCCCACTAGCATATCATATCCCCCATGCAAATATTCTCTCATAGAGCTCGATGATCTCAATAATAGGCACCTAAAAAATAGAAACCTATCCCCACCCTTATCCCCAATAAAACGTGGGGCAAAGATACAAATAATATCCTTACGTAGAGTGGGAATAGTGACATTTTCAATAGAAACCAATCTAACACCCTGTTTGACACCCATGTTAGGTGCATGTGCATCTCCAAGGTATGTCACCCATTAACAAGATTCAACTGAAAAACTAGTGATCTTCAACGCCAACATCCTGCGTGTGACAGAAACTAATAGAATCTTATAAACATCCTCTAAGGTGATATACCACTTCCCCCTAACATGAGGAAATCGGAAATTGTTTTGATCCGCATCCCAATATGTCAAAAATTCATAGAGAAGGCAACTCGTAGGGGTAATTGGTTGTGTCTGAGCTAACCACCATGTCCATGCCCTCTCTAACACCCGTCTCTCCCCTGGTGTCAATAACTATAGAACTTTGTGAAACCACTCATGTTATCAGGCTCTACTGCATCTAACATAAGCCCCTACACGCAAAAATAAGGAAAAAAAGATCATATTAGAATTTGATAAGCGCATAGTAGGCTTACAACAACATTATAAATACAAATAAATAAATAAAAATTCATACTTAGCTTCTATGTCACAAAAATTCGTGTTGGGTATGAAATGGATGCCCTTATCTGAGTGGAAGTTACATAACTATTGTTATGGTTGTGCAACCGCCACTCCCACAGAGTGGCAGTTACATGACCGTTGTGGCATTTGCACAATCACCTTAGCAGTTTGTGTAACCACCACTTTGAATAGAGTAGAAGTTGTGCACAACTATCATTGTGGTCATGTCATCTAAAGACAGGGTCATTCCATTTAAAAAGAAAACTCTAAAACATGCTAAAAATAACCAAAATGAATCAAACAAGTTGTAAAATCTACAAAATGCCCCACCTATAATCATTTTGACTGTTAAATTACTAAAAATATCCCTTCTTATAACTAGTTTCAAGTAAGCATGAAATTTTAGGGTAAAAAAAAAAATGCTTGTAACTTACATGTTCGTGGATATCTCCTATTATGCCATTGGATGCCTTGTCATCATGACTGAATGATCTTCTATTTGAATATACTCGCGAGAGAAACAGACAGTAAAAATCTAGAGCTCCAAATTTAGCTAAGTGGGTATGCAAAAATGATTTCTAAAAATAACAAAGATTGATATATATGGCTCGTATTTGGTTTTCTAATGTTTCTTTGAGTGATTGTATGTAGGTTTGGCATGCTAGCGTAGATATATTTATCATCCCCATGACATATGGTACTTAATCTTGTCTTTTCATTTCAAAATATTTTACTAATTTTATCTTATAGCTGCACTTGATTCTTGTTTCTCTTTTGTAAGTAGCGAAATGTTGGACTGACGTAATTTCAACACATGATTGAGCGAGGTAAAATTCCTAACTCTCCCACCTGGGAGCATTATACTCTTAAAGCATGTTTTATGCTCATTCGTGGCTAAAGCGCTCCTCTAAGGGGGCAATATGTACACATCCAAAAAGTACACGGTGCTACATTGAAGGACACAATAAATCTACGATGATGAAATAATTATTTTGTAGAATAATGCTGAGATCCAGATCCTCTCCCTTTGTCTTCATTATGCTTGTTATGACCAATTTGTCTCTTTTTATAAGTTTGTAAGTCTATTGCACCCTTGCGAGCCACTTTCTGCTCCTTTTGTACTTAGTTTGACTTTTTATTTGAAATCCTCCTCAATCATTGCTAGACATTTCACAATTTCCCAAGAAATGTTGTCTAACCAATGGGATTGTGGAAGATTAGGAAATCCATTAAGTTTAAATAAAACTTTATAATCCTAAAAATCAGAAATAGGTCTACCTTTTTTTCAAAATATGGTAGATAGTTGTGAACTGTATATTTTTATCTCACAAATTAATTTGAACAACTTTTCCTAGGTGAGTTGTAATAGTTCCTCCTTTCTCAACAAGATTTTCTAGGTGTTTATTTCATTTTCATATTATTCTACATATCAGACATGTATACATTCTTTTGCATTTTTCCATCTCTGTGTTCATTTTATTTGACCATCTTCTTGTTTAACTAACTCATATACTTTACCACAATGTTTTCTTTATTGTGTCAAGTTTGAGTTACATTTTTTTATCCTTTCCTAATTTCCAACTACAAATATTACATTTACATTCAGTTGGAATAGTAGTACCTTTTTCTAGTTTTACCGGTTCAATGATTAGAAACTTTGCATCCCCGTCGAACTTAAAAGTCCTATCAATGGTCCATGTCTTTCTCTTTCTTCTCACATATTTTGGGGTTGCATTATCACCTGTAATAGTAGGATCACATTTTGTCTAAATATATTTAGACTGTTGGATCTCATCAACATCAATGGGCTTGTTTTCTGTTTGTGGTTGACTAGAAATTTCCTCTCTTTGTTTTATTTTGTAATTGTGACTAACCTCAAGTGGAGGCACATCTTCAAATTGTTGCATATCTTCTTGTGGAGGCACAAAATGAGGATTGTATTCAAGAGGAGGGATATTATCATCAGTCAGATATTGTGCATCTACAAGGAAGTGGATTTTTAAAATTGTATTATTATCTATATTATTGAATTTTTTAATTTAAAAATAAAAAATGATTATTTTTACAGTTCTTACAGTACCTCCATTAGGTGTGTACGGTGGTCACACTTGCATTTGAGTCTTCCTGATTTCTTTTTTTAGCTGGCCAAAATATGTGAAAAGATTATTTTTCTTGGGATTGGGATTCCAAATTGCGAGCACTAGAGGATTATTGGTGAGGTATTTTCATGCAGAGGAAATCAAGGGTTTAGGTGACAGAAGGAATGTAGATGGGTGTTTACAAAAAGTTAGGATCTCAAGCGTCAGGAAGGATGTTTTGGGGGATGGGGCATCTGGAAGTTTTTTGTATATGCATAGGTGGACAACAGCTAATGCATTCAGGTGGTTTTTGAATGCTAGTGAGCGGCTGCAGAATGCAGGCGGGTGGCTGCAAGTTCAAAATTGAGTCACGCATCTGGAACCCTAAACCCTTTTTTTGATACATACAGATCTCTATGGCATATGATCAAGATGTATACTATATCCCTAATACCTTATGTACATGATAACAGATTTATTTTGGCAAATATATATATTTATATGAAATTTATTATAAACACTAGGCAATTCGACCCACTAAATGAACTAGTTCCCATAAAATTTAGATGAAATACTACTCTGTACGAATTTTAAAATTTTCCAAATCCAAGTTTTAAAAATCTAAATATTCGTGAGTTAGTGAAGAATCTCCACTAAATTCTTTCCATGCATCCTATTCTATGTGATAGAATTCACAATCTAATAACATCGTACAAAAAAATTCAATTGATACGCCATCTGTATGAAACATCCTAACAGACAGTTTGAAAAGAGGTTGTGGAAATGATACCAAAATTTAGTATTTTATTTCCCAACATAACGCTAGGCATGCTGACACCTCATTTAGCAGGGTTGAATTCTCATCCGTAGCGCACGCAGCTACTAAGTTCCTCCTTTGTGTTGTTTTTCAATATGTCAGCATATAGATACATGATGATAAATTAACCAAGTATTCATTCAGTCATAACAACCCATTACATACATTTAATTAAGAACACATGTAATAAGGAACACAATAACTAAGATAACAATCAATACCAATTACACCATGAGTTCACCATACTCAGATACGTTGATAATCATAATCTATCCTCCATAATCCATTATATTAAAATCTTACATAAGAAAATATGAATACATTAGTATACCAAGGTGTTGTAACATGCACATGCATCAAAACCTAAACCATAACAGACTCCATGAACTAATAGCTAAGGAATTGTAACTCTCTCTCTCTCTCTCTCTCTCTCTCTCTCTCTCTCTCTCTCTCTCTCTCTCTCTATATATATATATATATATATATATATATATATATATATATATATAGGGGTGGGTTATTTCCCTTCACCGCCCATACACTCTCATAATAATAGGAGTGCAAAAAATAGATTACATGCATGCTTTACAAGATAGCTAATAATAGACCATCCTATAAATAAGAATTGCTTCTATCGTATTAATATCCTACATGTGTGTGTTCAATCTACACGACCATTATCCAAAAATATCATTTTATTTACCACCAAGTTATCACGATTTTCTCCTTTTCTTGATCGACACTCCATCCTTCTTTTCTATTTTTAGCCCGTAAATTGGAAAATTGGCTAAGACCTGAGCTCTGTCCTCCTGGGCACAAACCTCCTGCGTGTTGTTCTAACCCTTTTCACACACCCAAAACATCCATGTGTGGCTTTTGGACTTAGATATTTTATCTGTTCAACAACCCGCACATCCTACTAGTTGTGTGGGGATGAGATTAGGGAAAAATGTTTCCTCTTAAAATCACAATCCAAAGCAAATAAAGATAAAACAAAAAAGGTACATAAACAATAAATACAAATATTATCATTACATATAACTACATTTTCCGTCCCTCCCAATCTTTGGTGATGATTCCATGCTTATTACCAGTAGCATGAGATTGGGAAAGGATAAAATTTCCCTTACTCGCCTATGTTTTCTCCTTAGTGATGAGCCCATGATTCCCACTAGTATCATGGGGCAAGACGTAGGGTGTCATATCAAAAATCAAAAAATTTAAAATAAAATAAAAATAAAGTGCTTGAAAATATGAAATTCTCAATAATATTTAATTAGATGCATATATTATGAGAGACAAACATTATTTAACCATATCGTATCAATCAATAGGACATCCATAGATCTAAGTCTAGTCAAAATTCATAAGCAAAAATTATTTTGAACTAGCTAGTTGATCTTGATTTGGGTTGGGTTGTAAGTTGCAAAGTAAATATTTGTCAAAGTTCTTATCTCTTGGTCATCATTATTGTTCACACATTCTTCAAAACACTCATATTGTGTCTTTCTTGGCTCCTAGTGATGATCCCTCACATCTTACTAGCTACGTTGAGTCAATAGTAGAGTGAGATTATATTATCATCATGTTATATTTAACTCATTTTTCCAATGGAATAGAAATGCTAAACATTATTTGAAAAATATAGTTTCCTAGTTACAGTTTGTTATCATGTGTGTAGCCATATACATCATTCTATTTACCACATTATATTATCATCCATAGTATACATTCAAAAATCACAAAATATCAAAAATTCCTAACCATCTAAGAGTATGTAAATGAGATGAATCATAATGAAATGAACTCTCGCCAAGGAATGCCGAACCAAACAAAATGATGTATATATATATATATATATATTATCAAGTGTATTGAGTACAATTTCATCACACCGAAGGATAAGTGTGGTCACAACACTCAACTAAGAGAAAAAAATATAAAAAATTGATATATACAGAAAAATTGTCCCAAAGTAATAAAGGCCCCTGGCCTATCCCTCTCTTTGAGATCCCTCTGAAGGGGTAGGGTGAGGACTTCTACTCCGGCTCCTATGATGTGATCAACTAGGTGTATTTTGGGATCCTCCATGGGTTGAGTGGTGAGAATGTTTGTGAGAGTGACTAAGGGCGGTAGCCCCACTACGCAAGGATCCTCATTATCTTTGTCTGTTTTGAAGTATCACGATCTCATTCTTCAATTGAGAGATCTCTACTTCTGCATGCCAAGTTGGTGTGAATACACTAGTGTGGCAGTCGGCTTGTGCCGGGGCTCCTGGGTTTGTCAATAAAGCCTCTCTGGTCATGCTAATAGTGATCATTAATAAATCTAGGTATGTACACCTAATAAGATCCCTCCATCCATTAGATGTGGCTATAAAAAATACAAATGTACAATGGTGAGTTAGAAAACGTAAAAAAAAAAAAGAGATTTCACCAAAAAAGGAAAGAGAAGGGTGCAAACAGTCACTCAGGTCTCTGATAACCCATCTCGGGTCTGTAGCTAGTGCTACACCTCTTGTAGGATCCACCACGGCCCTCTTCATTGGCTTCCTCCTCCTCCTTGACTCTAAAAATTGTTGATGCCTCTTTTGTACCCTTCCACTCATGGTTTGACTCCTCCTCTGATCCCGATTCTGTCTTGGCCTCCTACTCCTTGCTCCCATATGAGCCCTCACTAATATGTAAAGCTTTCCGTGGCCTAAGAATAACACCAAACGTTGGGTCTGGTGTAGCCCGTGGTTTCCCGATCACAAATTTGGGTATTATAACTATCACTGGAGTCCACCTTTATGGCTGGATTTCACCTCTTATATATCCATGTATATGGTAGAAACCATTGGATGAGTGTCTAAGAAAGTTAGTTGAAAATGCTAAGGCACCAGAAACACTAGATGTGTCTCAACCTGACTGCTACGGTCAACCAAATGAGAGGTGGTACCCTAGGTACTTAAAGTAACTCCCTCCTCACCCCACCGACCTATCATATCCTGATATGGATGAGCTACCATAGCCACTATAGTCAATGTTGATGCTAACTGTGGTGTGGTCCTAAGTGGAGCCATGTCAACCCATCGAGCAACCCTGATCTCTCCAGGATATGCTATCCCAACACCCCTATGATAGGGGATTACTCACTCATATATATATGAAATCAACAATGTAGCGTGGTTGAGAGATGTGGCCCAACATATGAAAATCTTGTATAAGTTAGGGTAGGTGGTGCCAAATATATCCACTCCTCATGAATATAATCTACCATAGAGCTCAATGCTCTCCACAATAGGCACCCTACAGAATAATAACTAGTCCCCACCCGTATCCCCAATCAAACGCAAGGCCAAGATACTAATAACAGCATGTTGGAATAGGGGTAGTCTCAATATCCACCAATCTAAATCCATGTTTGTCACTTGTGTAAGGTGCATGTGCATCTCCAAGATAAGTCGCCCATCTACAGGCCTTAATTGATGAGATGGAACTCTTCAACACCAACGTTTTTCCTATGACAAGAACCCTGAGAATCCTATAAATATCTTCCAATGTGATATAAAACTCTCCCATAACACCAACAAATCAGAAAGTGTTCCAATCCGCATCCCAATAAGTCAAAAAAGTTGTTGAGAAGGTTACTTGTAGGGGAAATTGGCTGTGTCTAAGCTAACCACCATATCCCTTCCCTCTCTAACACCCCTCTCTCTGTTGGTGTCAATAACTATAGAAATATGGGCAACCACTCTTACTATCGGGCTATATTCCATCCAACATAAGCTCCTTGCACCAAAAAATAAGGAAAAATATCATATTAGAATATGATAAGTGCATAGTAGGCTCACAAAAACAATATAAATACAATAAAAAATGATTCAAATTTCATATTTAGCTTCTAAATCACAAAACTTCGTGACATTTACGAAACCTCTGCTCTTAGCAGGGTGGTGGTTACGCAACCACCACTCCCACAGTGTAGCAGTTTCGCAACCGTCGCACACTTAACCGCCACTATACATAAAGTGGAAGTTGCAAAACCACCGTGATGGTCATGTTATCTAAAAATAGGGTTGTTCCCTTCAAATTAAAAACTCAAAAAAACATGTTAAAAATGATCAAAATAGTCTAAAAAAATTACAAAATCTACAAAGATCCCCCCCATGATCATTTTGATTGTAAAATTACTAAATAACGTCCCCTCCTATAGCTAGTTTCAAGTAAGCATGATAGTTTAGGGTAAAAAAGATAAATGATTGTAACTTACATGTTATTGCCCCTTTGCCACTGCCATCGGTTACGCTTCCATCACGATTGAATGCTCTTCGATTTGACTATACTCGCGAGCGAAAAAATCACTGGAAATTGAGAGCTCCCAATTTAGCTAAGTGGATATGTACAAATGAATTCTAAAATAGTAAAAATATATATATATATATATATATATATATATATATATATATATATATATATATATATATATATAGCTCATATTTGGGTTTATAATATTGCATTGAGTGAGTGTATGCATGGTTGGCATGCTAGAGCAGGTATATCTCTCATCCCCGCAGATATGGTAAGTAGTCCTATCTTTTAATTTCAAAATATTTGGCTAATTGTCTTATATTTGCACTCGATTCTTATTTATCTTTTGTAGGTAGTGGGAAGGCTACACCGGATTAATTTCAATAAATGATCGGGCAAGGTAAAATTTCTAACTCTTCCACTTGAGAGCGCCATACTCAGAAATCACGTTTTACACCCATTTATGGCTAAAACACTCCTTCGAGGGGGCAATATGTATGCATCAAAAAATTACGTGGTGCTACATTGATGGACACGGTAAGTCTTCAATGACAAAAGAATTATTTTCAAGAATAACGATGAGATCTAGATCCTCTCCCTTCACCTCCGATATGATTTTCATGGCCTGATTTTCCATTTTTCTAAGGTTTGAAGTTTATTACACCCTTGCAAGACACTTTTTTCTCTTTTTGTGCTTTGTTTGAATTGAAGTCACGTAATCGCTATGGAACTTACACAACCGCCATGATAGTTATGTAGTCGCCAGTTTGCATAGACCAACGGCTGCATAACTACCGCGGTGGTTGCGCCACCACTACTCTATGCAGACCGACGGTTATGTCACCTTTACCTACAAATTAAAAATGTGTCTTTTGTAACGTGTTCCTCCAATTCAGGAGTGATTTTATCACCTATTTCTTGACCATTTCACTTGGTTTTGGAATTGTTGGAATCGTATTTATTTTCTCCTAGTTTAATATGTTCAGTAGGTTGACTACCCCTTATCTGGACGTGTTGTCACTTCTTGTTTGATATGTGTTTCAAACTTCTTCCCCATATTTTTATAAAATCCCACATTTCATTCAAACCTTCGGTTAGAGTTTGGATATTTTTTTGCAAAGTTATGTTGCCAAAATCTTGCTAGGAATTACACAGAGAACTAGTTCATTGCTGTGTTCTTTCCAGTACTGTATTTTCAACCAGTATTTTTGCAACCAATTAGCTACAACCATCTTCTTGATTTTATTACTACCATCCAACACTACACACCTTGGATCAATTGGAAATCATCTCTGGAAGGAAAAAGGAAGTTGAGGAGACACAACACAACAACACACCTGAAACACTATCATAGATCAATAATTACAGGTTGGAGTTTTTTTTATTTCTTTAAAGCTTTCAATTAATTATTATCGTTAAAGTAAAAGATAACACTTTTGTTTTAAATTGATAGAATTTAGTACTTCTTCATTTCCAGTATTTTGTGTGCAAAAAAAAATCTTTCATTGATATCTTCTTCCTTGCTAATCCCTGTGGATCTGTGAAGGAAAGAAGTTGGAGGAAGATTTTGAGTCTACATTTTTCATTGTCATTTCTTCATTGTTAATCATATGTATAATTTATTTTTTTTATTTTTTTGGGGAAAGTTTATGGGTGAAGAAGAAATTTCTTCTGAGGAGATTTCTTTCTTTCCTGTGAACCTAAGGTAGAAGTAGTTTGAAGAAGCTTTATTTTTAAAATAATAACATTAGAGTACATCTTTTGTTCAAATTAGATCTAGTTTCACAATCTTGCTACAAAGGAATAACCACATCCAAATTTTCCATGTTTAGTTTATTTTAATTTAGAAGTTTTTTATTTCATTTTAGATTAGTTTATGAAGGAATCATTTTGGTTTCCTATAATCTAATATGTGACTGGTTTGATCCCAAGAAGTGGGAGAAGAAAATGGATGAATAGAATTAATGTGACAAATGACAATGGGTTTTCCACAATCATTGATAGAATAACAATATGATGGATGCACGAAGGATACAATCTAATAATTAAAGAGGATGGGCTACTAGGAGGTGTCTCATAGACTGAAAATAAATGAATACAAGGATGTGGCCCTAATATTGAAGATGAAGGCCTACCTGGTGGTGTCCCATAGATAGAAGATGATGGGATATTAGGACATGGACCAAGAATTGAAGATGAGGAGGTTTTAGGATGTGCCCCGAATATATACGAAGATGGGCTTCTAGGAGGTGAGCCACATATAGATTATGTGGGGATACTTGGAGGTGGTCCACATATAGACAAATACTATGGTCTACCAGGTGGTGACCCAAGGTTAGGTTGCGATGGAGGAATCCTGATAGATAAAGAATGATTAGGTAATGATAAGATAGGTCATGGATCAATGCTAGACCCAGGCATTTCATCGCCCAATGAAGAATGCGGAGATGAAAGAATAAGAGGAGGATCATGTTCGATGATCTTAGGGTCTTCCTCTATTTTCTGATAATAGGAATCAATCTCTTCCTCCCAATACGTGAACATGATCTTAGGGTCTTCCTCTATTTTTTGACAAAAGGCATCAATCTCTTCCTCCCAATATGTGAATGTATCGAGGTCTAAAGAGGTTTCTTTCTCATAAAATTTCAAGAGGATTGTCTTCATGTACCCTCATAAATTATCTAATGGCTTCTTCATTCTGAAATGAATCAATTAATGTGGGTAGTTTTTCTACCACAAGAGGTTGATTAGATTAATTTGACATGGGAGTCAACTTGGATTATTGATTAAAAGAACTTTGAGTCAAAGAGCTTTTCGACGGAAGAAGGGGTCATTGAAGTGCGACTGAGAAATGGGGTCCTGCGAAGATGGGGAGGACCGTGACGGAGGATTTGTATTAGAGGAATAATTCAGATTGGAATCTACAGAATAATAAGAAGACTTAGAATCATTGGGATTAGAATCTTTGTAAGAATCAAAAGAATCAAAATCATACCACTTACCATGAGTTGAAGATGGGGGAAGAGATAAGTGAATGGGTTATTTAGCATGAAGAATCAAACGAGGTCTAGTTGTGATAGGCATTTTTTGATGGGAATGTTGAAACCTAGGTTCCTTATTTTCATAAGTATGCAGAACTTCGTGAAAATCAATCTTTATCAGCACATGCCTAGACATAGATAGTCCAGGGGATATCACAGGGGTTATTGTGTTGACATGTTCAACAGGTGTATCTACACAACCAATGAGAGCATCAAAATTTTTCTCCTCATTAGAAACATAATTAGAATTCTTGTCTTGATTATGTTTAGTAAAAGTCTTTGTATTGGGGGATTTGTTAGGAGTGGATGAATCCATCTCCAAATTGCCACTTTCAATTAAGTCCTGGATGTAGTGTTGCAACTTTAAACACCTATCAGTTTTGTGACCTTTAACGCAGTAGAATTAGCAATACTCATTATCTATAAACCATGATGGTTTAGGCACATTGTCCTCATAAGGCGTAGTTTCATGATATCTAACCATATTAACTACCTCTAGTTATTTCATTATTGATGACATTGAGTCAGATAGAGGAGTGAAAGTATGACACTTATACTTCATAGGCAAAGATACCTTTGCAAGCTTTAAAAGAGTGTTGTTTTTAATGGCTTATACTCGTTTAGAGTCTACTATCCCATCACTAACAAAAATTTTTTTTCTATTAGGAAAAAAAAATTGTTTTATCATTAGATTTAGAAGCATTATGATCATAGGAGACAGGTTTCAGAGTCCCTCTAGCCAACAATGATTTTTCAATTTGACTCCCTTTCTTTATCACCTCTTTGAGCGTGTTTCCAAAATGCATTTGCAATTAGAACATGATGTCAAGGTGGAGGATGGGAAAAAATATACTTATTAACTGATTTTTAGGTATGGAGCAAGGGAAGCAGCTAGCTAATCGTCTCCATTGTTGTAAAAACGTAGTGAATTTTTCATTATTTTGTTGTTTCGCATTACAAAGATCCAACATGGTGACATCATTTGTTATATTAAAAGAGAAGTGTCATACGAAACTTTATGCTAGTTCTGGCCATGTTGATATTGATCCCTTAAGGATGTGTACAAACTGTAGACACCCTAATTTCATACCTTTTCCAAATCAATTAATTTTCCCACTCCATTTCCCATAAAAATCCCCGTAGAATTAATCAATGTTAATCAGTTAATTAATCCATTTCAACCCCTAAATAAAACCCAATATTCCTCACATGCCAAATATTCCCTATGTCCCCCATTTGAGAATTAAAAAATACAAGTTTAATCCTCACCTATTCTTTTTTGTCCCTATTAGTGCAAAATCACAACACCCCCTAGTGAATTCTAAAAATCTGCTTTTCCTAAGGTAGGGTCATTTGGTGTGATTGCATAACATTGAACTTTCCCCAAGGTGTAGGACCTTACAAAAATGGGAAAGCTGTCTAGATTAAATCCCAGTTCCTATCCCTTTGTTTAGGTGCATACGTGAGAAATTGTACAGGATCTCTCTCTATACCTAATATAAACTTGCCAAGGAGACAGAGTTAAAAGGAACAAAGGAAATCAAAATAAGTTATAAGGTGGTCTACCAAAGGAATGATGAACATTTGTTTTTCCAATAGACACAAACCAACCAAATGCATACAATAACCAATCACAAATAACCAAATCTATAATGAAAGATTAGATGAAATCAAATGGGACAAAAAAGGATCTAAAGTGGATCACAGACATTTTTTATTACTCTGTAGATTGATACAATGCATTACAAAGTGGTCAAAAGGCACAAACGTATTACAATTTAGTGGGAGGTCTAAAACCCCACGAGTTTCTTTTCCAAAAGAAAAGGGAAGCTTGCAAAATGAAGAATTTCCAACCCTTTACAATGAATCACGTCGCCTCTGCATTTATAGATTCGATAAAGACGAGAGAAAACGAAAGATGCAGGAAAACAACTCCAAGCTCAACCACCACTATTTAATGTCTCCCATAAAATCTGTTTCAAATCTGTCTTGATTGCATCAAATTGTTATTCGGTGCCTCGAAGGAGGAAGAAGTGGTGGGAGTAGATTGAATCTAATCTGGTTGTTAAGGCAATAAGATCTTGCATTAAAGGCCTGAAGACATTTTTCCATTTTTCACCTACCAAGGCCTAAAAAAATAATTTTTTAATCTTTCCATGGCATAGAGGATGTTGAGACACTTCCAACGGTGTAATATTTGCAATATTTTGAGCCCTGAGTTGAAAGATATACCCATTTGAATTTTGTATCGAGTCCGTACAAATGGGCGGGAAAAAAATTTAAAAAATGGGGGTCCCCTTTTGATATGGGACACTGTGGTAGCCAAATTAGAGAAAAAATTAAGCTTGCAGGTGTGCGTAATTTATCTTTTTTCCCCTTTTCAAAAAAAATGCAAAACTAAAAAAACTCCCTTAGCCCCGAAGCTCTGCCTAGACACGTGACACCCTTTGGTTGGTTAGGGAGATGCACTTCAATATTGTCTCTGTGCCTTTTTTTCAAAAGGAAAATTTTCCCCTTTTCCTCTAACGCCCCGCTTTGGCCTTAACTCAGAGCCCAAATGCTGAATTTTTCCTTTGGGTGGATTTGCGGCCCATTTTGCAACTTTTTTAGCAAAATCTTTTGCTTGGCGGGGCATATCTCTTGACTTGGGACACGTAGCAGCCTAGCACTCATTTGGGCTTCCCTTTTTTGATTCATATTTGAAGAAGTTCCGTTAGGAAACATGGTTCTTTCCACTGCCTCCTCCATACTTGGTTGATTTTGGACCTTTCCTGAACTGTTTCGAACCTGAGGACTTTGGATATTCGCCGTTTCTTCCCCTTTCTTACTCCTGATTCCTCTGCAACACTACCCCTTCTTTTCTAACCCTGTTATTCCATTTTCGAGTCCCTATGTGACCTATTTATAGATCTGAACAAGTTTTATCAGGTTCTTTCTATGTGGTATCATAGCTAATCTGATATTTGGCCCGGGGGGTGAAATATGGATAACAATTTGGTGACTCACAGGGGTATCTTCCTGCTAAATGAAAAGACCAATTGCCTTGTCATATCCGTTGAGCATGGAGTCAAGAATGACGGTCTGGTACTGATTCTACCTTTGACTCATGATCCTGGCTATTTGCACTCTCAATTTTTTATAAGAAATCTTGAAATGAAGGTTTCTTAGGGTAGAAATATTTTTTTAACCTGGGTCTTCATCTGTCTCTCTAAATGGACTGCACAAGAGAAACAAAACAAGCACCACAACTATATACAAAATTTGAAATCATACATGCTCCAAATAGAACATGCAAAGCACTTAGGATTAAAAAAACCTAAACTACAGCAATGCGATGTGCACCAGCACTTAGAGGAAAGAGAGACTAAACTAATATATATATGGTGAGAACTTCCACTTTAATAGCAGTGCTTAAGATAGATCCCATTCACTGGAATCTGTAACTCTTAACCCTCTAATGTAGACAATTGGAAAGCATTGCTACTCTTACATTTTGTGACCATGTAAGGGCCACTCCCAATGGCATCAAACTATGGAATGCCTTCCTGGTTTTGCTCAATCTGCATCCCATTTCAAAACCAGATCTCCTTTCTGGAAGGTCCTTGCTTTTTCCCTTTTGTCAAATCATCTCTTGATTGAGGCCTGATCCTTCTCTATTGCTTGGAGTGCATGCTCTTTGGTTTCTTCTAATTCTATCAACTCTGCATACCTAGCCTCCATTGGTTCAAATTTATACATCTTTGGCTTCTTCACGAGCTCCAATGTTGGCAACTCCAGTGATATAGGCAACACTGCCTCTTTCCCATTGAAAATCTTAAATGGAGAGCTGCATGTAGATCTCTTGGGCATTATCCTATCAGCCCATAAGGCCGATTTGAGCTTTGTGTGCCAGGTTCTTTGATTCTCATCAAGAGTTCTTATGATGATCTTTAGCAGGTTCTTGTTTGTGGACTCAGCTTGGCCATTACCTAGAGGGTAATAGTTTGATGAAGTGCTCAAGTAATTCCCATTTTTAATAGCCCATCCTGTGATCTTGGAACCTATGAATGCCAATGCATTGTTTGATATAATGGTGACTGGCACTCCAAATCTGGTCACTATCTCTTCATAAAAATCTAGTATACTAGACTCATTAGCTTCCTTGAGTGCCACTGCCTCGATCCACTTGGTGAAATAGTATATTGCTGTCAGAATCCATTTGTGGCATTGGCTCAAATTTGGATTGATGACTCTAATGAAGTCCAATCCCCATTGCATGAAAGGTTGATTGACTGAAATTGGGTGTAATGGAAAGTGCTACTAAATTTTCTTTTCCTTTGAAGAATGCACAATTCTTACACTTTTTGATCCAAGCATAGCAGTCACTAAACACTCTGGGCCAATAATAACCCGCATTCATGATCTTGAGTGTTGTCACCCTTGGATAAAAATGGCCTCCAACTTCTTCAACATGGAATTCCTATAACACTCTCTCAACCTGATCTGTCTCAATGCATCTCAGCAAAATGCCATTGATGTCTCTTTTGAACAAGACACCATCAATAAGAACATATGGGATAGCCCTATAGTCTAAAATGTATCTTTTTTTTATTTACTCATCCCATGAGGACACAACCCTATTTGAAGGAAGTGCACTGTGTCTTGAGTCCAACAAGGAGTAGGTACATCATTATTTCCTTCCTCTTGATTATCTTCTAGAACAAAAACAGCCTCCCTTTCACTATTTGCTTCATCTTGTTGACCTGAGGCTAGTTGTTCACACAACCCCTTCACACATACCAGCTTAGTGACCTTGATCTCAATGTCATATTCCATGACATGAGTGATCCATCCTGCATGTTTTTGATTCAGATTCTTGTTGAGAAGGAATTCTTTAACTCTCGCATGGGAGACCAATAATTGGATTTTATTATTTGAAACCAGATGCTTAAACTTCTTTAATCCTCTGATTACTGCCAAGACTTTCTTTTCGATGAAGGAGTATGTCACTTCATAGTATTTTAGACCTTGACTGAAGAAATCAATTGGCTATTCTATACCTTCTTTGTTCTGTTGAACTAAGATTGCAGAAATTTTGTCACTGCCACCAAAGGCATACAGTATGAAGTCTTTAGAGAAATTTGGATTCACGAGAGTTGGGGCTTGTGATATAGCTTATTTGATGGCCTCAAAACTTGCCTTTCCTACAGTTGTCCACCTGATTGCTAAGCTATTCTTCAACATCAATGTTATTAGCTTGACAAGGGAAACAAAGTTTGGTACAAACCTGCGAACAAAATTGATTTTTCCTAGGAAGCTTTGAAGAGCTTTCTTGTGGCTTAACAATGGAAATTCTCTTATTGCTTCAACTCTCTCTAGTTCAATTGCTAATCCTTCCTTTGATACAATATGACCTAGAAGCCTACCCTCATGGGCCAAGAATATGCATTTTTAGGGTTCAAAGATACCCCAAAACTCCTGCATCTTCGAAGCACCTACCTTAGGCGGAAAAGGTGATCTACTGTATTTTAGGAAAACACTATAATGTCATCTAGATAGATCAGTAAAACAAATTTTATCAACCCTTTGAATGTCATATCCATTTCCCTTTGGAAAGTGGCTCCAACATTAGACAATCCAAATGGCATTTTTCTGTAGGCATATGTGCCCCATTTGGTGGTGAAAGTTGTTTTGGATTGATCATCTTCTTTCACCGTGATCTATTTGTACCCTAAGTAGCCATCTAGGAGAGAGAATCTGTCTGATCCAGACACCACTTGCAAGATCTTCTCCATTGAAGGTAGTGGGTAGTGATCTTTGAGGGAAGCTCTGTTCAAGTCTCGAAAATCTACACACAACCTAATATCTCCATTTTTCTTCCTAACTGGGACAAGGTTTGGAACCCATCTTGAGTGTTTGATTGGAAATGTGATGCTTTCCTTTATCAACCTATTCATCTCTTTCTTCATCAGAGGCTCAATGTGTGGGTTGACTGGTCTCTGCTTTTTCCTGATTGGTTGAGTAGTTGGATCTAGTTTGATTGTGTGTTGTTCTAGCTTTGGGTTGAACCCTCTTAGGTCTTCATATCTCTAAGAAAATACATCTGGAAATTCTTGGCAAAGTTGTATGAATTCATACCTTTCTTTCTTGGTGGCCACTTTGCCAAGTTGAAGTGTTTTGCCTTCTCCAACTAGTATTGACTCTGAATCTTCTCCCTTGATCTGTATGTTAGCCTTCTCTTTTCTAAACTTATCATTAGGATTGAAAATAGACTACATTTTCACTAAGACTTTGGGGAGCTTGTTTTTATGTAATTGTACTATTTGATTCTCGTATTTCTACTCTAATCTACTTTGATTTCTAGCTGAGAATTCAGCTTCTTCTTGCAAAAAATTAATGATCTGCTGATCATTCTCAAACACCTGCCAGCATGTGTTGTTATCTGGTACTGTTGGCCTCACAACTATATGGATATGTGGTTGTTCCTTGTCTCTTTTGATGTTGTTGACCACATCAAACATTGCTCTGACTGCTGCAAGCCTATCAATAGCTTCATTCTCTTCTTCCTGGGTATGGACACAATGTTGAAGGCCTTGAAATCCTCCATAAGATCCCATACCCTACTCTTGTAGTTCTTGAGAAAATAATTCTTGATAGCATTAATTCCTCTGACTTGGTTGGCAACCAGTTCACTATTACCAAACACTTGCAAGTTCTTGATTCCTAGCTTCCTTGCCCAATGAAGACCATGTACCAAATCCTCATATTCAGTAGCGTTATTTGAGTAGGAAAATTGAAATCTGAAGGTTGAATAATATTTCATGTCATTGGGGGACACAATCATAGCTCCTCCTCCAGCTCCTTGTCTACTCCTTAAGCCATCAAATAACAATTGCCATACCTCATTGTCATCTTTATATTCTGGCTTAATTAGGTCAGGAAAGAGGATGATTCTCTTCATGTAGATTGTAGACACTTAGCTTAGATTCTTCCATCTCCTTATAGGGAGTCAAAATTATGTCTTTTGTTGGCCCACTCATCAAGAGTCAAGTCTGGGATACATACCACCTTGGTATCTACTTCACGAGTGCTTAGGAAGTCTTCTTGATCAAAAGATGAGTAGTTGGCATTGATTGGGCTAGGCACATAAGATTCAATATGATAATCAGCAATGGGCTCATATTTTATTGTGGCCTTTGTCCCATACCTTGTTCTAAAGAGCATATGTGACCAATCAATAGACAAATAGCCTCCAATTATGGCAGTGAAGTCCCTAGACAAACACAAAGCAAAATGTGGTGGCAAATCTATGATTGATACGTTCTACAAAATAGTCACATTGGGGTAGGCATGCAGAGTGAGGCTCAAATCCTTGATGATTCCAATAGTTTTCACCATTGTCCCATCTAATTAAACTACCTCTCTAGAAATGACTTCATATTGGAGACCCAGTTGATCAGTTATTTTATTGGGCATTACAGAACTACTTGCCCCATAATCAATCATACAATTGTGCACCAATTTGTCTCCAATAATCTATGCAAACATAGAATGGATGAGGTCTCAGGTTCTTACCTTGTTGTTCTTGATGGTTTTCCCCAGGTTGTGCTGTATTGGTAAGCACTTTCTCTTGCTAGTTAGGGGTGTGATTTGAGCTTGACCAATTTTGTATAGCAGTCTGCAATAGATCCCTCTTCCCTGGTATGACAAGTTACTCCCATAGTGAAATGTTCACACTTGTCCTCTTCATTTTCTCAATGATGTTGAAATGAGCTATCCTTTTTTTGCCCCTTCCCAAGAACATTTTTCTCTTGCACTTGGGTTGCTACAACCGGTGCCTAAGTAGGTATGGAAGGTGGCTTGGATTGACTTTGCACATTGGGAGTTGTATTTTGAATGCTAATACCTTGCTGAGTGACAGAGGGTTGAGGATCACCTAAGCTTGGTGAATGTCCTTCTCCAATATTTCTCCTTTTAGACTGTGTATTGATAGCTGTACTTTTAGAAGGAGACTGATTCATTCCACTAAAGTCTTCAACGTTTCCAATTGACAAGCATAGTTTTGTTTCGGGGTCCTTGTTGAGCTCCTTACTGTTGACTTTCTTTATGGCTAGGTTCTTGTGACACACCAATGGTTTGGACCATCAAAGCCTTATTTAATGCACCATTGAATCACATTGAATGATTATCTGGTTGATTACATGGGAAACACCATTCATACTCTTGTGCCATGTTATTATGTGTTGTAACTAGTCCCCCGTGATGTTGAAACTATGTTGGGGTCATATGACTTAAATGGTCTAACAGCTTGAGGTTTCCCTTGGTGTTGACGCTTATTTACAATCTAGGTTGGTGGTCTATTTTTTTGATATGGGGGTCTAGGCCTGATACTGAGCATGGGGCTAATATGGCCTAGAACTCTGAGCCTATTGTCTTTTGATGGTTACTAGCTCATTTCCTAGGTTTTGTAGTTGTTTCATCACTTCTTGAAGCCCCTTTAAGGTGTTAGATGATGAATTGGAGACTTCAGCTGAACTTTGACTCCTGGGGGTGGGTATAGGAGCTAATGTGGGTGTTTGGCAGGTACATGGGTTTCCTAACTCAGGGTAAAGGACCATGGATGGCCTAGGGGTAAGTTTTCTATCCTGAATCAAATGGTTCTCAGCTCCTATGGAAAGGCTATAGGTTGTAGGTAAGGTTGTGCCCCCCATTGACTGAATCATTAAAGACATATCAAAATTTAAAGCCCTAAGAAAGTATAAGAAGGAACCTTCATTAGTGGGGCTTTACTGTTGTTGGAATCTTGTCCCAGGTCAATTGAAATATGAGGTTGAAATATGTCAATTGCTCATTTGGGGCTCTCTTGATTGTAGTCAATTACTTCAACAAAGACAAGTTATCACCTTTTTTCTCCAAACTGGTTATGAAGAGTTGTGCACAACTAGTTCCAATTTTGAATAGAACCTGATTCAAGGCTCCTAAACCATTGTGAAGCTTTACCTTTAAGTGAAGAGGCTAACAACTTGACTTTAATGTCCATCTCATGGATTTCGTGGATTGTACAGACATTTGTAATATCTTAGACATGATCACCAGGAGAATTCTGGTTTTCCCTAGTGAAATATGAGATGTTATTTAATGCTACAATCGGGACCAGATTTTGTGCATTTAGGGCAAGTGGGCTGTTACCAGTGAAGTTGACGTATGGATTTGGTTGTGTCATTCTGATTGGCCTAAGAACCCTTACAGACTGAAAGAAAGGCCTTGTAGGTGGAGGGTGTTGACAAGTTTTTGCTTGGTGGTGATGGAGACCTCTGGACTCTTCTTCCTCTCCTTTCTCTACCTAAGGATAGACGCAAGTATTAAAATATACCTTCTTTCCTTGCTCTAGACCGGGTTTTTCTCATAAATCTCCCAAGCTTGGACTGCTGAAACCAGTGGATTCCTCCTCTATTGGAGTTGCCAGATATGAAAATTTTAAGCTTCTTATAAGTTAAAGATTGCAACAAGTGCACATCAATTTTTCTACGATGAAATGGAGACTTCTCTGTCCCACCGGGTGTGCCAAAACTATTAGTGAAAAATCACACCAACCCCTAATGCGTTCTAAAAATATTCTTTTCTAAGGCATGGTCATTTGGGTGTGATTGCATAACATTGAACTTTCCCCAAGGTTTGGGACCTTGTAAAAATGGGAAAGCTCTCCAGATTAAATCTTGGTTCCTATACCTCTGTTTAGGTGCATACATGAGAGCTTGCGGAGGATCTCTCTCTATAACCTAATCTAAACTTGCCAAGGAGACAGGGTTAAAAGGAACAAAGGAAATCAAATAAGTTATAAGGTGATCTACCAAAGGAATGATGAACATTTGTTTTTCCAATAGACACAAACCAACCAAATGCATACAATAACCAAGCACAGATAACCAGATCTATAATGAAAGATCAGATGAAATCAAATGGGACAAGAAAGGATTTAAAGTGGATCACATACATGTTTGATTACTCTGCAGATTGATACAATGCATTACAAAGTGATAAAAAGGCATAAATATATTATAGTTTAGTGGGAGGTCTGAAACCCCATGAGTTTCTTTTCTAGAAGAAAATGGGAGCCTGCAAAATGAAGAATTTCCAACCCTTTACAATGAATCCCACCCATGCATTTATAGATTCGATACAGATGGGATAAAAAGAAAGAAGTGAAAAAAAAGCTCCAATCTCAACCACCACTATTTAATGTCTCTAATAAAATATGTTTCAAATTTGTCTTGACTGCATCAAATCCTTATTTGGCACCTTGAAGGAGGAAGAAGCGGCGGAGCAGATCGAATCCGATCTAGTTGTTAAGGAAAGAAGATCCTGCATTAAATTCCCAAATACATTTCTCCATTTTTCACCTACCAGGGCCTTAAAAAATGATTTTTTATCTTTCCATGGTGTAGAGGATGTTGAGACACTTCCAACGATGTAAGATTTGTAATATTTCGATCCCTGAGTCAAAAGATATGCCCCTTCGAAGTTTGTATCGGGTCCGTACAAATGAGTGGGAAAACAGCTTGAAAAATGGGTCCCCTTTTCATATGGGACACATGGCATCCATATTAGAGAAAAAATCGGGCTTGCGGGTGTGCAATTTATCTTTTTGCCCCTTTTTCATAAAAAAATGTAAAACTAAAAAAACTCCCACGGCCCCGAAGCCTAGACACCTGGTGCCCTTTGGTTGGTTGGGAAGATGCGGTTCAATATTGTCTCTGTGCCTTTTCGTCAAAAGGAAAATTTTCACCTTTTCCTTCGATGCCCCACTTTTGCCTTGACTCGGACCCAAACGCTGAGTTTTTCCTTTGGGCAGAGTTGCGGCCCATTTTACAACTTTCTAGTTAAATATTTTGCTTGGCGGGGCATATCTCTTGACCTGGGACACGCGGTAGCCTCGCACTTGTTTTGGCTTCCCTTTTTGGATTCATCTTTGGAGAAGTGCCATTAAGACACATGGTTCTTTCCACTACCTGCTCCATACTTATTTGATTTTGGACCTTTCCTGAACTATTTTGAACCTGAGGACTTCGGATCTTCACCGTTTCTTCCCCTTTTTTACTCCTGGTTCCTCTGTGGCATTGCCCCTTATTTTCTGACCCTTCTATTCCATTTTTGAGTCCTTCTATGATCTATTTACATATCTGAATGAGTTTTCTCAGGTTATTTCTATGTAGGGTCATAGCTGATCCAATATTTGGCTCGGGGGGAAAATTATTGATAACAGTCCCCACTCACCTAATCATGCCCTCATTTTCAAATTGTGATTACTTAAAATCTCCTAAGTTAATCCAATTCTGAGGCTATAAATACAGCCCACCCCCCCTCTAAAAAACACGAAGAGTAAGCTTGAATGCCCTCTCTAAACTCTTACATCCTTTGAGAAAAGAGCATCCTTCCCACCTCGTCCTAATGCCCAAATAGCCTCATCTCAAAGCATCGAAAATCCATAATCCCTTTGTCTATTGATCCAAAGTAAGTTGATCTTGTTTCAAAGAAGGTCTTTCTCCGGTTTGAGGAAAGCACCTACATTTCACGTAATTAGGTCTCATCCATGTTTCACTCCCCATTATGAGGTTTGCTAAGGAATTGTGAAGGAGGAGGTATCTGGCAAGTTGTTTTACTTTCTTGATTATCAACATGTTTTCCTAGCTCACACTCTAACATGCCCGGTGGGACTTATCCACGACTTATTGTTTTTAATCTCACACGTTGTTGCTCTATAAATAGTTTTTCTACTTGTATTTTTTTATACTCTTATTTTCTTATTCCATATGGCATGTTGTGGCTAATATTTTTATTATGGGAGATTATACTGCTTTGTGGTGTCTTATGTTATATGTGCAAGTTCTAATGGCGATGGACACTCTACCTACCACGTTGTGAACTTCTTCAAAGGACGTCATTAATTTGGAATTTATTTGTTCTCGCGTGTTTTAACAACCTCTTTTGTGTAACTATTTCAGGATCCATTAGTATTCACATGTTGACTTGTTTCTTTTCGTTATGTTGCATCATTCTTATTTGTGTAGGTATCAAATACCCAAAAACAAGAATCGACTAAATTTTTGTTCTCCATTTTTCTAACCATACAGATTTACACAATCTAAAAATTCAAAACATCTTGATTTATAGTCATTGTTTCATGTGATATTTTCAGAATATTTCACTTTTGATACTTAACTTGGTAACAGGTTGAAGGGATTGGTTCATCTTAATTAGTGTTATATATTTGTTTTGGTTATGAGGATATCAGAGAAAATAAAAAATCATACTTTGAGTTCTACTGTCATGGGAAATCGATCTGGAAAATTATTTTAAAATTTTCTATGTTCAATTTGGCTTGATATTCAGATTTCGTAGTGAATACTAATCATATTCATATTAACAGCATTATATGGACTTGGTATTCTTCTAGTTTTTTTGGTTTATATTAATTCGGGTTGTAATTCTTTGTATTAACCTACAAAAATGGAAAAAAACAAAGAATTATTAATGAATAAAAATTATATATAGTAAACCTTATCCCTCTGACCCATTCGATTCCCAATTCTCGATCCCGTACCCCTAATCCCTTACCCAATGGCCTGATCTCTTCTCACACTCCTTCTGACTCCCAACACCACCGTCCATGCACTCTCGATCCCCAACTACATATCCCCATTTCCATTCAAACCCTTGGCTAATTCATTACTCCTCCCAAGCTCCCTCCTTACTCCACTCCACATGGCCCTTGGCAAACATCTCGACGTAGCCCAAAACACCTTCCACCTGACTCACAACTTACCCACCCGATCCCTCAGCTCACCCACCACAACACCCAACATCCCCCACATCCCAACCCCCAATTTGACCCCTTCCTACATCCCTTTGGACACAACGGTCCCCCCTTCCATCGACTCGTCCCTATCCCTGATCCCCTTTGACACACAGCCTGATCCTCGACCCTCATCCATGAGATCCCGTACCCACATGAGATCTCCCTACTCATGCATGTCAATCGTAACTCCCCTTGTGCATATGATCTTCTCTCATGCTTGTCAAAGTGACCTTGAGAACCAAAAATGTGGTTGTGTGGTCTTTTATCGTTCTCTTTTTGTTTACATTTGAAAATTAGAAACTACTAATCTCCATTATGTAGGATCCTTTTCCATATTATTTTCTAGTCATTGTTTTAATAGTTACATTATTAATATTTATCCAGTCATTGGTTGTATATTCTCTTTTCCTGTGTCTTCTAATGATCTGGAAAATAAAAAACAACCAAGATATTTGTGCTAACACTTTGTCTACAAGATCTGTTATGTTTGTGGAGCTTGTTAGAGTGTTAGAGTGTGGTACACCTTCTATGTGTTACACTCGGGTATTTTTACGATAGTCCCTCTCGCCGGTGAGCGGGTCAAGGGGGTTTGGGGGCAAAGCCCCTGAAGCAAATTTTCATGGGTGGTTTATTAACCCATGGGTAATGGGTAACTGTTATGGGCTTTTTTTTGGGCCCATGGTTTTTTGGTACACATTGTTTTGTATAACCGCACGGTTTTCAGTTACCCATTGGTTTATGATACCCACGGTTTGTTTTTCCCCATGGTTTTGATACCCACGGTTTTGTATCAGACTGCTTAAGCAGTTGTCTATTTATATGGTCTTATGCATATGATAGATAGCACAAGCAAATGTATTACAGATGTGCTTTGAATTCAGGTTTGAATTATGTAGATTTTGTTGAGCATAGCTCCAAACGGATCTGGGTATTGTATTGAGAGAGTGAAGGCCTGTAATAAAATCTGAGTTAGTGATTCTTGGTGGACGTAGCCCAAATTGGTGTGAACCATGTTAAATATTATCTCTCTGTGTTGTGTTGTTTATTCTGCACTTTTATTTGAGATCTGTAATATTTTCTGCATATTAGTTTCTACTGTTGCGATTCTATAAGAGATTATTCCACATATTTTATCCCTTATTTCCTAACATGAAGTTGGTATGTGTGCCTGTGTGTAATTGTGCCCTAGATTAAGTCTTGAATCGTAAGTCACATTTTATGAGGTTGAGTGAGAAAATAACTAGATGCAGAATGATAGTAAGATGTAGTGCATGGATAAATTCAACGGGTAGACTCCCAGTCGTATGAAGCATGATGTAGATGGAACTGACCTTGTGTGCCTTGTGATGGAGGTAGATGGATGCAAATGTAGATTCTAGATGCCTTTGATGGTGATACAAACTCTAAATGGTGATGAGTAGATGCTGGAGTGCTTAGTCCCTCATGTATGGATCAGATAGGCACTTGGATATTTATATGGTTCTGTCTTGCATCTAATTGGTCAATAATTTAACCTTGCGAAAAGGAAAATACCACCAAAGAAATGATAGATGCATCTCAGGGAAGTTGTATGCTAAAAACCCTCTGCCCCTAATAGGATAATAGTAAAGTGCAAAAGTTGTTTAATCAGGAAGATGCCCCAGAAGGGTTCAGTACCATGATCACCTAGGGTGATTTTAATATGGAAATGGGAAAAATGCAAAATTCGGTTACAATACAGACTGGATGAAGAAGTGCAGGGCTGTATTAGATTCGAAAATACAACAGTAAGCAATGTAAAAATGGCCAAATAGCCTGGGTTAATGGCAAGTAAGCAACTCTTTTCACTGCTAACTCAACCAGTATGAAGTTTGAGTATGTATGATATTGGTGATTCTAATCGATGAAATGCAATGTGGGTTAGCTCTGGTGAATCTGCTATTTACCCCCACTGCTTATGTTGGTGAGGAACTAGATCCTTGTAGACATAAAGTAGATATAGGAAACCGTGTACCTGATAATCAAAGTAGATCTGGCATGGTCAGAATGCATGCTAAAGGACTAGAAAAAGCGTGGAGTGATAAAAAACATGGAGCATGGAGACTAAAGATACAAAAAGTGTAAAAAGTGATGAGGATGAACCTAAGGTGGAAGCACGTGTGTAGATGCCAATATGTGTAGTGTACCTACATGGTTAGTATTGTGTGTGTGATGTACCCGCCATGTGTGTGTTGTTGTTTATTGTTTTCTCCCCATACGAACGGACCTGTAAAAGATAAGATGATCAAGTAGTCAAATATGCATGTATATATGTAAAAACACATGTATATATGTAAAGAAAGATGTAAAAATAGTATGAAAATGATAATGAAAAATAAACATGTGCACCTAATCAATGATGAGACAAAAGGGTATAGAAAGGATATCATATAAATTTCAGTGAAGTGCGAGTTTTTTGGGTGATCTCATGCCACTATGGCTGAAGAAGTGTAGGGATAATTTTTTGTTATTCTCCAGCCTGTAACTACTTCCCTGGGAATGGTGAAGAGATATCTGTACTGTCTAGTTTTTTGGGCGATCCGATGCCACTATCCAAAGAAGTGTAGGGAGGAAATTCTGATGTTCTTCCAACAGTAACTATTCCCTAGAATGCTAAGTACAATCTACCCTATAAAATTTGTTGTGTATCAAGTTCATAGACTAATCTAAATCCACTCACTGTATAACCCACTATGTCATGGACAAAAACTGTAGACTAAACTATATCGGTACTGTGTGTAGTGTGTATAAACCCAAATGATATCCCCCTCTTTGTGAGCACATGTGATGTCACATATAGGAGAATACAGCCCCAAAAGAGGACCAACCACGTATACTAAAATTGGGCCCTGCAGGGGCTGAAGGGAACACACAAAAACAAGTGGTGAGGAAACAAGTGTTATTACAAACAAACGTGAATATAGAAAACAAGCAATGTGTAAGCTAGAACATAAGCACATAATGTAAACACCCAAGAAGACAATGTAAGTTGCATAGAGCGGGTTGTAAACATGGGACACCACTCATGATGTCACAAGACACTCAAGGCCGCAGTGGTCGTAAATAAACAAGTGTGCACACAAGACAAAGGGAAAATCCCGCAAACAATAACAAGTAATAGAAGACAATGTAACAAACATGTATGGAAGCAAATATCCCTGCATAACAAATGTTACACATGAAAAACCCATTAGCATGTTAGAAAAATAGCAAGTATATCAAATCACGTATAACCTGATAATGGAAAGTGATGTAGACATAGAATGGAGATGAGATGTAGAAGGAGAATAAACATGAGCCTGTGAAGCATCCTTAAGATGTTAGATTTCATATTTGAGAGATGTAATTAAGGAAATTGATAGTCTTTATCTCCGAAGAAAAAGATCTCCTCATACGTTGTCACAGATCTTTGATATTTTCATTTTGAGCTTATCAAAACACACCTTACTTTATGTTGTAATGCAGCAGCTTATTTCAAAAATTGTTAAATAACAACAGAGAGGAAATTGGTGGACTTCTTATAGATTCATTGCTTGTGCTCTATACACATACAAAACGATTAGCTCATTTGTATATGTGTTGTCCACTCAAAATTCCCTGCTCTTAAGAAAGTGAAAATTCAAAATTTTGAGTTTAAGTGTCTTCTCTGATGTACTGAAATGTTAAAAGTTGAGAATTGAGAAAATCTACATTTTTGGGTCATTTTGTGTGTTTTTTCGGGCCTGTCGGACATTTTTGTTCCGCGTGTCCCAAGTTCAAAAGTGCGCTCTATATCCCCGATCGGCCAATTTCCCCGAAGTTTGAAAATCTTTTTCGGGCCCGTCGGAACTTTTTGTCCCAAATGTCCCAAGTCAAATTGTGCAAATTGTTCCATTTTCGGCCGAAACACCCAAACCGCGTACTTCGCACTTTCTTGTCCCAAGTGTCCCAAATACAATTTGACAAGTTGTTCCATTTTCGACCGAAACACCCGAACCGCGTACTTCGCAATTTCTTGTCCCAATTGTCCCAAATACAATTTGACAAGTTGTTCCATTTTCGGCCGAAACAACCGAACCGCATACTTCACGCTTTCGCATCCCAAATGTCCCAAACTCTTCCGGACCCATTGTCACCTTTTCACCTGAATCGGCCGAGCCACATGTTTCGCGCATCCGTGTCTCACATGTCCCTAAATGAACCAAGCGCCATTCATGCTTATTTTTCCCGCTCTACCCGAATATCATGCTTATTCAAATTGGTAGGTATGTATTAAATGCGCATTCATTGACCTTTCTCTCTCCTAATCGGCTATATAATGAGCATTTCCCCTTTGCATTTTTCACACTACTTTCATGCTATCTTTTGCTCGAACCCTTGCAATCTGAAAAACCTGCGCGTGTATCTCCTTTTCCTCTGTAATTCCTTCCCAAGTCTAGGTTTATGCGTCTCTGTCCTCCGAGTTACTATCAATATGAAGATCAAATTTCAGGGACAGGAGCAAATCTCGCCACTAGAAGTTTGTCGTTCCCAATATTGGGGACAGCGAAGCTCGTCATCTTGATTTCAGTGATTTTTGGATAAGAATGGCAGACGCAAACCCCTACACCAATGGCGCAGATGATTCACGACAGCGGTTTGGATTTTCGCTGGAGGTTTCCCAATCTTGGTACAGTGTGCTGATACAGTGCTTTCATGCGGAGCTCACTTCGACCCTGATTTGAGTGAATTAACCAATGTACACGGGGAACTCATCACCAAGCTGGATGCTGCCACCATTAGCATTGCTTTGAGGATTCCAGAAATGGATAATGCCATAGTTGTTTCCCGGGATCAAGCACAGGCCTTGTTTAATCAAGACAGTGACAAATACAAGGCGCGGGTGGTGAAGTCATGGCTTAAAAACCCTAGGAAGGGAGCATCTCGCCTATCTAAGACTCTTTTCCGAGGCAGATTTTAATGAAGAGTTGTCTGATTTTATAATTCTGCTAGCTCGGGTTATGGGCTTACCTTCTACTAACGAGTTCCTTTTCTGGATGTGCCTGCTCATCAGCATGGTGTGCGAGGGGAACTCAAAATATTAACTGGGTGGAGATCATCAGCATGAACTTGGCAGAGCATCTATCCAATGTACAGCAAACGAAGAAGTTCTACATGACTTCGTACCTGATGTATACTCTGGCAGTGCATCAAGATAATGGTTTGGTTTTTCCTACCTTAATGCTCACAAGGATGATCCTGTATATGCCTACTACCCGTAATTCACCCTGGAGACCAGCAATCGCAATTTCAGAAGGGTAAATGACGCTTTCACCATGTACATGGTCAGGCTGCTTGAAGGTGACACTGCTAGAAGGTTTTTCTGATGAAGCCATGAATCTAATATCACAATACGGTGCTTATTTTATCCAATTCAGAAAATTCTCTTATACCAGACTTACTAGCTATGAGAGCACCCCTCTAAGGCTTCCCATGTTCTACAATGATAAGATGGATTTGATAGAGGTATGAAGGGAATTAGAAAAATTTCACAGAACCTGCAGAGACAAGAAGATTTCCAGTTTGCACTTTCCCATCTCTTTGGGAAACTACACTTGTAAAACAACCCTGGACGCACAGAATATAGAAAGAGCCCTGGTTCCTATAACTGTCCATTTCTTCAAGCCAAGAACTTGCTTTGACTTGAAGAAGTTCATTGAACAGAACATCAAGATAATCTATCATCACAGGGTAGATACATAAGACTATTGGGCTAACTGTGCAGATGATTTTGAGGCCAGAAGGAGGCACTGTGGCATGTTTTCCCTGTAATTGATCAAGAACTCGGCTTGTACCAGGTCCCTGAAGGACTCCAGGATGATAATTCTGATCTATACTCATATGAGTATGACAGTTTGATTAAGCACACCCCCTTGGAGGACTTGGATTGGAACAGGAAAGAGAAAGATGATCTGACCGAGATCCTAGCTCCAGTCTTAGTTAGGAACTAAGGTCTGGTTTGATAGAAAAGTTCGAGAGCTCAAAAGGCACTCAAGAGAATCCTCCTCCAAGGATGTTTCAACACCACGGAGGGAGGCATTGACTCCCATAGGTCAGACACACCTAGTGCAAACCCCACCTGCCTCATCAATACAAGGACCTGCAACTTCCACTCCTTCTTCATCCACTCAAGTGTACCAGAAGAAACTCAAAGAGGTTAAGAAGGAGCCTATGGAAAAAGATCCTCAAAGTAAAGTAGGTAGAAAGTGCCTTTAGCACCGGAGAACATCATTGTTCTCAGTGAAAGTGAAGAGATCGAAATGCCAGCCCCTGCAAATGCTCCTAAAGACCTAACAGATAAAGATAAGGAAGTCCAGAGCACTAAGCTTCCAAGTGCTGCTGATTCTTCTACCGCAATTTCCTCAAGCACCCCACTCACATCTCAACTTGAATCAACAGCTTGTGCACAGACCTTGAGTGTCATGAGCTCTTTGTCTCTTGGTCCCTCTTGCTCCTCCTGTTGATTCCTCTTCCTCTTTTGTGAGGGTGCAACCTTTGGTTGACAGTAGGAAGAGAAAATTTTCCTCTCGGAGTTCAGGGTCAAATTTTGATGCTGTCACAGCCTTGTTGGGCACTACTCCTTCTCGTGCCAAGAAAGCCAAAACTCATCTTCAGAATAGTGTCTGATGCTCAAGGTCAGCAATTGCTGGAGATTTCTAAGCCTACAGTGGACAAATCAGAGCAGGACTTGCAGGTATCTGACTTAGAGCTCTCAAGAATTCCGATGGGAGAGTCTACTCCTAAAGGTGAGATCCACAACCTCTAAGAAACGGTCACAAGAGTCATTGGGAGGGTAGAAAAAGGGCAGCAAACTATTGAACAGTTAGAGGAACAAGCCCAAATTCTCGCAGGTTTCATCAAATCTCTTTTTTCTAAGCACAAAGTTTTAGACCCTACTCCATTGACCACCCTTCCGCCACCTGTAATTTTGAGCCAAGATGAAGTACAGAGTATCAAAGATATGCACAAGTATTCTGTCTATGACAGAGCTATGGAAGCCATGGTGGATGATATGCTTGTTGCAGGGTTGAACTTCATCGATGAAGCTTTCAAACTCCATAGGAAAGGTGAATAATTTGCAACAGAAGTTCTCCTCTACTATCGGGGTCATAGATAAAGAGCTCAAGCTCTGGAGTAGTTGCATAGTAGACCTCCGTCTTATGGGACAGATAGATGAGAACGTCTTATTGGCAAATAAGGTTTTTGCATGATGCAAAGGATAATCTATCAAATTCCTGGGTTTACAACGTGGAGTGGAAGATCAAAGTCTTGGAGGAGGCTTTGGGAGAGTTGAAGAATAGCTGGTAGAAAGGGTGAGGCTTTCAAAACATTGGTGGTATCTTCTTTCAAAGATATACACTGCCATCTTCAGGATGAAACTTTTAGTGTGCTCTCTTTCCCTGCAAGAAATCAAAGCTCAGTTCAGAGCTTTTGTCAAAGATCATCTATTCAAGGAAAGCTCCATTTCCAAGGAGAGAATGAAGGAGATTTTCTCTCTTCAATCTGCCATTGAAGAAGCGAACAAAGACTATCATACTCATGTCGATTTTGATAAGGAAATGGAGAAGTGCCTCAGTTTTTGGTCTCAGTCTATAGCCAACACATCAGTCCCTCGTGGCAGAGACATAGCCGAGTCATTGAAGAGATTTAGGTAGAAAATTTTGAAGTCAGTGGGTCCCTCCCATTCACCGACCACCTGTCTTCTTCTCCTTGTTCTTCTCTTCTTTTCTAATTTCTTTTTCTCGGATTCATTGTAACTAAGTTGAGGTATTGTGATTGGAAATCCTTAACTAATCTTTAGTTAAAAGAAGTAGTTACAAAGAGTAACTAACTTGTAAGCTATATAATGGCCTCTCCACACCATTTTAAAAGGAGGAAGAACTTGGCTTATTTTTTGAAAAGTGTAAATAGATTATAAAGAAATCAATACAGAAGGGCTTTCCATTCTTTGTCTATCTGATCTCTATTATTCCCAAGCTGTCATTTAATTTCTTTGTGAAGATCATTTGTCTCAAGTGAAGATCATACTCTTCAACTTTGCAAGCCTGGTGATCTTGTATAACCAAGAAGGAACTTTGATCCTTGATTAATGAATCTGTGTTATGTTAAGAAACTTTGTGTTCTAGCAGATGTTATTTACAGAACTTTGTGTCTCTAAATTCCATCTCATTTATACGATACAAATGATCTTGTTTCAATTTACTGTGACTTCGCATACATAAATAATTACTCTGATATCTATAATTCTGTATGTTGCCTTTCTGCTCTTTCCCATACTCTTTTTCCTCAGTCCTTTTGTAATTGATGATCTTCATAGAAAACACTTTCGTAATATCCAAGTTTAACCAACAAATCATGTCTTGTACATTTGTAAATAGGTTCGTTTCTGAATAAGGGAACCTCTCCCATTAAAAGAGGAGGGACTTCTTGTCCCCTGACTATTGCTCTTCGTAAGTCCTATCTGACGACCAACACCTACCGAAGAGGCAAAAGAGCATTGCAGAACAAGTGGGTGTACAGAGTTAAAGATGAAGAAGGAGGAAAGAAAAGATATAAGGCCCGGTTAGTGGTCAAGGGGTTTGCACAGAAACAAGGTATAGATTTTGATGAGATTTTTTCTCCTATAATAAAAATAACTTCTATCAGAACTGTTCTTGGAATAGTGGTAGCAAGAAGACTTGCACTTAGAACAGTTAGATGTAAAGACTGCATTTCTCCATGGTGATTTGGAGGAGGAGCTATATATGCAGCAACCAGAAGGATATGAAGTCAAAGGTAAAGAGGAGATGGTGTGCAAACTGAAGAAGAGCTTGTATGGATTGAAATAAGCTCCACGTCAATGGTATAAGAAGTTTGATAGCTTCATGATGGAGCAAGGTTATATTAGATGTCATTCTGACCATTGCGTGTATATAAAGAAATTTGAAGATGGAAGTTATATTATCCTGTGTTTGTATGTTGATGACATGTTGGTTGCAGGTAAAAACATGCAGGAAATAAAAGTACTCAAGAAACAACTAAGTAAATCCTTTGATATGAAGGATTTGGGTATAGCCAGACAAATCCTTGGTATGAGGATAACTCGGGATAGGAAGGAATGGAAGCTGACTTTATCTCAGGAAGAGTACATTAAGAAGGTATTGGATAGGTTTAACATGTAGGATGTTAAACCAGTTGGGATTCCTTTGGCAGGCCATTTTAAGTTATCAAAGGAGTAGTGTCCTAAGACAGAGCAAGAAAGAAACCAGATGTCCAAGGTACCTTACTCATTAGTGGTTGGCAGTTTGATGTATGCTATGGTGTACACTAGGCCTGATATTGCCCATGTAGTGGGAGCTGTGAGTAGATTTATGAGTGATCTAGGTAAAGAGCATTGGCAAGCAGTAAAGTGGATCCTTCGGTATTTGAGAGGGACCATGGGGACAGTTTTGTGCTACAGTGGATCAGACACCACTTTACATGGTTATGTAGATTCAGACATGGCTGGAGATGTTGACAGCAGGAGGAGCACAACAGGTTATATTTACACTGTAGGTGGGACAACAGTGAGATGGATTTCACAACTACAGAAGCTGGTGGCTTTATCAACCACGGAGGCTGAGTATGTTGCTGCCACAGAGGAAAGAAAAGAGATGATTTGGTTACAACAATTGCTTGAGGAGTTGGGGCATAAGCAGAAGGAATGTAAGTTGTATAGTGATAGTCAGAGTGATATACACCTAGCTAAGAACTCTAATTTCCACTCTAGGACGAAGCATATACAATTGAGATATCACTTCATCAGGACAACTTTGGAAGAAGATAAGTTGAAGTTGGAGAAGATTCATGCCAGTCAGAATCCTACAGACATGATGACCAAGGTGGTCACAAGGGATAAACTAAAGCTATGTTCAACTTTGGTTGGCCTTCGTGGATGACAGTGAAGGGTTAAGAATCTTGCTCAGTGGAAATTAGTCTCCAAGTGGGAGATTGTTATGTTTGTGGAGCCTATTTTCATGTTAGAGTGTGGTACACCTTCTATGTGTTACACTCAGGTATTTTTACGGTGGTTTAACCCATGGGTAATGGGTAACTGTTATGGGCTATTTTTGGGCCCATGGTTTTTCGGTACCCATTGTTTTGATACCCACGGTTTTTGCCCATGGTTTTGATACCCACGTTTTTGTATGAAACTGCTTAAGCAATTGTCTATTTATATGGTCTTATGCATATGATAGATAGAAAATAAAATGTATTGTAGATGTGCTTTGAATTCGGGTGTAAATTCTGTAGAGTTTGTTAAGCATAGCTCCAAACAGATCTAGGTATTGTATTGAGAGAGTGGAGGCTTGTAATAAAATTTGAGCAAGTGATTCTTCGTGGATGTAGCCCAAATTAGGTGAACCACGTTAAATCTTGTCTCTTTGTGTTGTGTTATTTATTCTGCACTTTTATTTGAGATCTATAATATTTTCTTCATATTAGTTTCTACTGTTGCAATTCTATAAGGGATTACTCCGCATATTTTATCTCTTATTTCCTAACAAGATCCATTTCCTTATTAGTTTGTAACAATCACTTCAATCGTTATTTATTTCATCACATTATTAATATTTTTTTGGTCATTGGTTATGTATGCTCTTTTCCTGTGCCTTTGAGCGATCTGGAAAATTAAAAAAAACTATGACCATATTTTCTAACACTTCATTTGTAAGATAACTAGTAATTTGTTTTCTGCATGACCGCGTCGCTGGAATTTTGCCAAAGACATAAAAAAAACAAAAAATTTAGCCTTCCCGCAAAATCACTACCATTAAAAGAAAATTTCTGACACAAAAAATAAATTAGCGCACTCAGGGACCGTTTTCATTTTCCGCTAGTGATTTATTTCAAGTTGGAAAGAACCCTACGTATAATCACATCATAATTTTGTTTTTACACATAGTACAGGTGGATTTCATCACCACCAAAGCTACACCAGTGATGTGAACTTCACTACCAAGCATCACCAACATTCGCATCTAAATTTCACTATGAGACATAGTCTCATCATAGCATTCAGTATTTACCTCACCTCTTGCTCTCCACTTACAGGTGATTTTGTCATGTGGAGCATGCGAGTAACACCTAAATAGATGTAACAAAAAATCCTAGGAAGTGTCGCTATAAATCTTCAGGGAGTTATAAGGACACCATACACATTCATCCCCCCTTCACCTTCCACCTTTTCACAAAACCTGCCTTGAACATGGTGATTCAATCTGAAGTAGGTAAGTAAGAATTGGTGAGTCTCCTCTAGTGCTCTAAGGGCATCCTTGTACCATATTGTATGTCCCCATGACAGAATTAGGCATATCAGGACTAGGAGTATATTTGAGGACACATGATTGCTTGTTGTTTGATAAGAGCTTTCATCCATCATTCTATAGCATACTTGGATGATTGCATGAAATAATGATCAATTCCCAAAGAATCTACCTTTTGAGCAAAAAAAATTGATACACATGACTGATTACTATTTGTAAACAAAGTAGTTTAGTATTGTTCTTATCATAAAACTTGGTTGATATCAATGATTTCATTGCATATTTCAAATCCGAATTGTGTTCTAATAGACTATGTTCTCAAGCTATATTCAATACCGAAATTGAGTGTTGAATTCAATCCTTACTGAAGATCAATTTGTCAAGCATTATTTTCATTAGGCTTCAGCTCTACAAATGAATCATCCATAGCATGTTTTTAGAGCTATATCAAACTGATATTGAGTGACTTGTTTGAGTTCACTCCTTATTTCGTCAACTGTCAAGTTTATCTAAATTGCATCTGACACAAATCCCTTCATAGCTTGTTTTGAGTTATATCACAACTGTGTTGAGTCAACTTGTTTGAGTTACTCTTCTTATAAACAATCCAGAGCTGTTCAAAGACCAAATATAAATAACACAACACAAATTCCTAATAGCTGGTTTTGAGTATATCACAATCATATTGAGTTAAATTGTTGAGTTAATCTCCTTATCAGCAATCAAAAGCTTATTCAAGCCAAATCAAAAGTAACTGGTATTGCTTACGTTCAATCGTGTTTGCTATCAAAATTCATAACCTCCTTTACAGGTTAATAAGGCACACACCTATCTCATCATGGTAGTCACATGTAGTCACAATCATGAAAATGATGAGGAAGAGGTTACATGCAACTAAAACTCACTTATGAATAACAAGAAAAAGCAGCCATATGGTGATCGAGACAAAACAAGAATGAATATGTACCACGCATCTCCTAGCTATGGGGGAAAAACTACCCCCTGAATTCGGGACTGAAAATCTAAATAAAACATATCGACAATGGTGAATTGAGTCACCACTTAATGAAATACCGAAACAACCCAAATAGCTTCTTCGATCGACGAGTTATTCACAAAAATCCAAGAGTTAACAAGGAAACTTGAGGAAGCAACTGCTAGATATAAAGCTGAAAAGTACTCCAATCATAAATCCAATACTCAAGAAGTCCTTGATACCCATCCCTTGACCCTCCATACACAATAATTGTAAACATATGAAAGACACCATTCAGGGACTAAAAAACAATTGAAATAGTTTCAAATTTGAAGAACTATGCCCTTACCCATTTGACACAGGAAATATTACGGTTACCATTTCTGTCATCCTTCAAAACTCCAAAATTTGATAAATACAAAGGCAAGGGTGACCCCCGTGAACATGTCAAATAATTTCACATATAATGTTCAGGAAGTATATTATCGTGACACATATATTTTATGATTATTTCCTAAAATTTTAGGAGGACAGGAGCCTTAGATTGGTTTGTTCATCTTCTCAAAGGGTCAATCACAAAATTCACAGATTTATTAGAAAAATTCGTCAAACATTTTTCCTTCAAGTTAGACTCAGAAAGTAACCATGATTGATCTTTGTAACACTAGACAAATACCTAACGAAAATTTTGCATCCTTTCTATAACTATGATGTGAGAAATTACAAGCATATTTCCCTTCTTAATACTAGAAAGACAATTGGTTAGCATTTTTTTTCCAAACCTCATGAAAAAATTATCATTCCACATATAAGATGCATGTCTAAGTAATTTCAAAGAAGTCATTGAAAAGGGATAACAGAGTGAAGAAATCCCTCATTTCTAAGGGCTTACTTAAAACACCCTTTAGGGACCAACCTCATAGGGACACCCCTCAGAACTAGGAAGATAATCCAAATTCTTTAATCAGAATCAGAAACATAGTCAATGACGATGTTACTGATTCTCTCCATGTCCAAAATATTCAAAACAATATATCTGACACAAGTTAAATCTAGCAAACAAATGATCATAATCCCTAGAAAGGAGGCTCCTCCGTCGTGATAGGTGAAGACAGTTCACTCCACTCAGGAGAAATCTTATCTAGCATCTTCTGTGACTTAGGAAATGCCAACATGATCTCGTACCACATCGTCAAATCCTTTGAACAAGGGAAAAACCAAACTGAAATTGGTATAAGGAATAATTAATATTGTGATTACCATTACATAAAAGGACACTCTACAGATCGATGCATGTAACTCTTCCATTATGTCTAAGACTTGATCAAGCATAGGAGACATAGAGGTTAAAAATACCACCGAAGACAAAAACACCAAACAAGATAGTCAACATGTTCAAAAACCCCTTCCCTAACCACGATGATAATTCGAAGGACAAAGGCCAATCATCAAACAAAGTTGAGTATGACTCAGTCATCTCAACCATATAATATGACCAAGATCTAGTGGCTACCATAAAAATTAGAACCGACTATGTGTTACCACTAGACAGAAAACAAGTGTGGATCCCTTCTACAAAACAATATGCTACCTTGTCTCCCACACCACCTCCTAATCCAATGTCTAATTCCACCACCACTTCCACTCCCCAACCTACATCGTCATTCTTGAACATTTTCAAATAATTGGAAAAGACCACAAATAAAAATTCCATCATGGAATTACTTAAGTCTTCTCCCGCACTACAACTCATCCTTTTACACAAACATTGAATAATGCTCGCATCCTAGAGGACATTAGTTCACAACAATCCAGAGGCTTTAATCAGCGATCTATTTGGTACACCTAATCCTATTCTATAATTTTTTCCAGACCGATCTTCTTAACCCCAACAATGTTAACAATCATTCTTTATACATCAAGGGTTATATAACTCATCGTAAGATCAAATGTGTATTAGTTGAAAATGAAGGTCCAACATTAAATATTTATTCCATGAAACTCTTACGTTGTCCTCAGGTTATAATGGAAAATTATTTACAAAACAACATCATAACCATTCATGGGATATGATAATAGTGAAAGAAGGTTTGAAGGCACAATCACATTACCTCTTAAGGTTGGACCAAGCCAGTTTAGACACACAATATGTCATGTGGTGGATGTAGAAGTTGCATATATTATTCTAGTTGATTCGATCATGGATTCATGCCATGTTAGTGTAGGATATTATTTATCAATTTATTTATTTATTAGGATAATTAATTACACTTATGCTAGACCCTACACTTGTTCGAATAGCTTGCTTAGATGTACTAGTTGTGTGGAGTTAGCTTACTAGTTGTGTTGAGTTAGCTTCTGATATGTAGAATTAGCTTACTAGTCTTCCATGGAGTTAACTTAACTACCAGTATCAGTTAGTGGGAGTTAACACCACTGCATTTAGGTAGTAGTTACACTTCCCTCAAACATATATGTACCATCTTTCTTATTAAGTAATTCAAGTCATTTCTAATTAACCAATGTATTGAGCATTATGGATTATGATGGATTTCCATATATGGTAATTTAGCTCTTCTATTTTGCCAAATATAATGTGGTGTGCTATTATCATCCTGAGATCGTGTCTTGGAACAATACCTTCTTATCATTCCTTTCATGGTATCAGAGCAATAGATGATGTAGACATCCATCTTCTAAGTTTTTCTTTGCAAGCAAGGGTTTATTATTTTCATGTATTTGGAATTTATTAGCACTTTTATGCAGCATGAATTTTTATGTAAAATCAAGTGCAGAATTGGATTTGGAAGGTGCCAAAACCCTAGAATCGGCTGTAAACTTGACCATGTTTTGAGACAGTCAAATCTGGATGCAAATATGTACCCTTTGGGTGCATTCTTTTATCCATTGGATATAAGCGTGTACCTTCCCATTCTTTTACCCTTTGGATATTTTAGTTTTTGATGGAGTCTTTTATCCACTGGACAAGATCTATACCCTCTAGGTGCATTATTTTATCCATTGGCTATAAGCGATGTACCTTCCGGATGCATTCTTTTACCCTCTGGATATTTTTGTTTTGGATGCAAAACTTTTATCCACTGGACGAAGGATCTGTACCCTCTGGGTGCATTCGTTTATCCATTAGATATAAGCGTGTACCTTCAGATGCATTCTTTTACCCTCTGGATATTTCAAGATACTTGGATGCAACTCCTGTATTTTATCCAAGTGGACAAAATGATCTATTTCTGATAGTGACGTTGGGTCTGCATTCTTTTATCCATTGGATATTGACGTGTACCCTCTGGATGCAATGATTTACCCTCTGGACATTTTATGTTTTGGGCGCAACTTTTATCCTTTGGTCGCAAGTCTATATCGTTTGGATGCACTCTTTTACCCTTTGGACATTTGGGTGTCATGAGTACCTTTTAAAAAAAAATCAGCATTAAAATATTATTTTAATAGCGAAAATTCTTCTAGAGCTCATAACTTTTGATTTGTAGCTAAGATTAAGGTGATCTTTTTTTGAAGAAATTGTGTATTTTTTCAAGATCTATGACCTTGGTGAAATTTTTATACACATATTTCAAATGTAAAAGGTACTATTACTCATTTTAATATTTACATGCACTCAATTATAAAGTGCCAAATTTGGGAGGGTGTTGTGATCACTTGTGGATGCAATTTCAGTTGAGCTTGACATCCTCAAAGTTTGAAGGTGTTGCATTCTTGTATCTATGGTTTCGGGATGCATTTATATCTCTCTTTTTTGTTGAGATATTATGGATTCTGTATTTTCGACACTTTATTTTTTGGCATGTTGACAGTCTCTCTTGTGGGAGAGCTATTTTGGTGAATCTCGGTGTTAGTTTGTTAGTGTTCGAGTAGTTGATTTTGGAAACTCATACAGATTTGTGGTGTCTCTCTACCCATTCACAGTATGGGAGGATGTGGTATTGATATTGATTCTTTGGGTTTCGTGTAACTTGCCTTGTTACATGTTGATACTTCACCATTGATTTAGGTTTCGTGTCCTTCCCTCCTCATACCTATGTACATCTTTCTTATTGAATAATAGCAAGTCATTCTTATTTGGATCACATGTCCTTGAACATGTATGGATTATGATGGATCTTCCATATATGATATTTTATCTCTTTGTAGCATTTGATCAAATCTAATGTTTGGTGGTGCTATTATGCACTCTGAACATCACTGGCATTGGAATAATCTTCTTATCATTATTTTCAATTTTAGACTTCAGCCCAGTGTCAGATGTTTTGGAGATTCTCATGATCGAGCCAAATAGGATTCATACCATAGTGCACATCACACTCCTGAAAACATTGTACGAGTCTTTAGAGCTGAGCTTCTGAGGATATCTTACGGCAAGACTTTTGGGTCTCTACGGGGTTATTACTAGTTTTCAGCTACCAAACAGGAAAACTACAGTGTAAAAGTTTGCTATTATCATGTGAAGTGGATGTAGAAGTCCAAAATTTTAGATTTTCGGGTTTCGGCCGTTTCATGAGATTTTGGTGCCATGAAAAGGGATCCCATCAAGTTTCGACCAACCTGTATTAACTTCCCTTATTTGGAAAAAGAATGAACATTGTGTGTGGATTTTCAACCATTTGGGGGTATTCAGTAGATCTCGCTCGAGCGTGGAGGTAAAAACATGATCTCAATTGGTCCCATCAACTTGATAACTCTGAAAGTCCAAAATTTCATAACTTTTGGGTTTTAGAATTTTAGAATCGGGTTTCAGAGTTTCACTCCCCAAATATACACTGAAACCATCTGGTTGAAAAATGAACCAAATCCATTCTCTTCTACTAATCAACTGAATAGTCTGAAATTTTGGACTTTTGGGTAATCAGATCATCTTCGGGGTTCGGAGTTTCGGAAGTTTGGAGCCTTGAAACATAAACAATCATCTTCAACAAAATTTCCTAGTCAACCTTCTTGAATTCTGAAAGTCCAAAATTCTTGAACTATTCAGAGTTTTAGGTTCCCCTCAGAGTTTTAGAGATCTCAGCAGAGTTGGCATCCTGAACAGTCCACTCAATCTCCGAAATGGAAATGTCCAAAATCTCCAAATTTTAGAAATTCTGAAATTTCAAGTTTCGGGGTTTCATGAGGTACTCTCATTGGTCACTCATCCCACACAGTTTGAATTTTTTGTAGAATAGACACCCCGTGACCTATCAGATGGCCATAATTTTTGACTGGGATCTCGGATTTACATCAAGAAAGTCCCCACTACAGTTACTCAAAATGGCAAGAAATAAAGTTCCACCATTTTTAGAGGGTGTTCTAGGTTTCTCACCTACCACAATAATGTCAGGTAGTTTGGAAGATCCTTTGACTATCGCTAGATAAGGAACATAGTACAAGTTGGCTTTAGCACCCTCTCTTCTTCTCTTTTCTGTAATTGGATTTGCTCCCTGTTAAAACCTCCCATTAAAACTGTAATGCAAATCTTACCTCTTAGCCATTGTAGTGTAAACCATGCGATCAAATCTGTGGAGCAGTAATATCGTGTCTAAATGGATTAGGTCGTATTCAACCCTCTCAATGTGTTCATTGCTTCTCTCACGATATCTCATTGCAATCTTGGGTTATCAAGTGTATGGTCAATTGTAGATACTATATTCAATGGTTCAAGTGTTTAATGGCGACACCAGCTTTGACAGTGACACTAGTTCTACACATAGCCTTTGGTCGCATCACCTTTGTTAGATTAGATTTATCTTTACTTTGAACATCTATCCATTAACCCTGTCATCAATTGGAAAGTTTTGCAGTCCAGATTTTAAATTAGATCATCTACAACTTGACATGTTATGGTCATTTGACATAGTTCCAGGAATGATGAAACCGGTCTGAATCATTCCTTGAAGAGCTTTCCCAATGATCAAATTCCCACACTTTGGGACCATAAAAAATGATTATGAAATCAACATTGATAGTTTCAACCCAATTTTTTGGTGAAGACATATCAGGGGTGTTGTGATCCTTTACGCATCAAAAGAAACCTCAAATCAAGAAGTGAAAACACAAAATTTCCCATAGTCAAAATCTCGTCGTCACCTTATCCCAAAAAACATATCAATAAAAAGTCACCTAACATCACAAACAAAAACCCTATGCTCTGATTTACTCTGAATCGCCCAACACCGATGAATTAAATTAACTACTAGCATCATTTTCCAAAAAGAATACATCTAAAAGTTCTTGATTGAGGAAACTAAAAATATTAACATCGATACTCCTGAAATAGCCACAAAATTTACAACTAGGTATTAGTCTATCCAACCAGGAATGCATAGAGTTCAAAAAACTCCTCATTAGAATTTCAAGATATTTTTACATAAACCTACAAAGATATGCCAAGTTTAGATCCATTTCTCATAGTACATCACCTTGTGGTACATCTGGATGCAAAATCCTAGTAAAATAGAAATTACGTAAAATGCACCCCAAGGTAGTGCATTACTTATAAAATCTGAACTCAAGAAACTATTAGAAGAAAAATTTATCCGACCTATTGACTATTCTGAATGGATATCCAACATAGTTCCCATAGCCAAGAAAACCCTCACGACATTAGGGTATGCACAAATTTACGTAAGATATCAACAAAGCTTGTCCAAAAGATGACTTTCCCTTACCAAACATAGACATGATTGTTGACTCCACGACAGGTCACATGAAATTCTCTCCCTAATGGATGAATTTTCTGGCTATAATCAAATGTGTATTACTGAAGAGGATCAACACAAAACAACATTTTCTCCACCATGGGACACCTTCTACTATAAATTCATGCCTTTCAGATTGAAAAATGTAGGTGCCACATATCAATGAGCCATGACTTCCATCTTTCACGATATGTTGCATGCTATCATGGAAAATTATGTTGATGACATATTGGATAAATATGAAACATGAATCAGACATCTAGGTGTGTTAAGACGCATCTTTGAAAGGTTGTGCAAGTATAAAGTTCACCTTAATATAAAGAAATGTGTATTCGGGGTGACTTACGGAAAGTTATTAGGATTTATTAACTCACGAAGAGGTATAGAAGTCGATCCTGCCAAAGTCAAAGCCATAATGAAAATGCCTCCTCCCAAAATCTCAAAAAATTATGCACTCTCCAGGGAAAAATCCAATCCATTTGATGCTTCATATCACAATTAACAACTAAGTGTCATCATTTTAATCAATTACTTAGGAAAGATCAACGGTTTCATGGCACTTCAGGGGTGAGAAACACACAACATAAGGAAAATGAGCTCACGTGGGATAAATGACATGTTTTTGGGCTAAATTAGGGAAAAACTGAAGGGATTCCTATGTTGGTGCAGAATGGGTGCCTGGGCACCTATGTTGACAGGCATTTTACATTTTTTGAAGTTTTGACTGCAGTATGGGCACTTGAGCACCTGTGTTGCCATGCATTTTGCATTTTTTTGAATTTTGACTACAGCATGGGTGCCTGGGCACCTATGTTGACATGCATTTTGCATTCTTTGAATTTTTTGAATGCAGCATAGGCACTTGAGCTCCTATGTTGGCATGCATTTTGCATTTTTTGAATTTTTAACCGCATCATGGGGGCCTAGGTGCCTGTGTTGGCATACATTTTACATTTTTTGAATTTTTTTACCACAGCATGGGCATTTGGGCACCTGTTTTGGCATGTACTTTGCATTTTTTGAATTTTTGACTATAGCATGGGCACTTGGGCACCTGTGTTGGAATGCATTTTACATTTTTTTATTTTTTTTACTACATCATGGTCGCTTAGGTGCTTGTGTTGGCATGCATGTTGCATTTTTTGAATTTTTGACTATAACATGAGCGCGTGGGTGCCTTTGTTGGCATGCATTTTAAATTTTTTATTTTTTTTAACTGCAGCATGGGTTCCTAGGTTCCTGTGTGCAACTGCAAGGGCGTGTTTGCAACACTGAGTGCACTACCTATCTTCCAGAGGCCATTACTTTTGCTTCCGACCTTGAAACGAATCTATTTTTTTTAGTTGGAAAGATATTGAAGAGAACTACACAATGGTAAGATAAATTTGGGGTTTGGTTTTTTGAATTTTCTTTACCAATTTGTTTGGAATTTTGATGTTTATTTGGATGTTTTAACTTTTTCAACTAACATATTTGAATGCTTTTGAGAGTTTTGAAACATATTTTAATGTTTTTTATTTTCTATAAGTTTTCTAAAGATATGTATGGGAAACAAAGAAACATGGATACCCTGAGCAATAAATGAGATGTAGAAGGGCATAATGCCATGCGTATGCACAAGAAAGTGAAGATGCAAAATTACGTACAACATTAGATGGGAATATTCAAAGGCAAAATCTTCACGCATAGAAGTTGGATCAGGGCCAATACAAATAGGTTCAATATGATGATGAACGTAACCCAATGACGTGTTAGGAAGGAGCAAGGATGCCTCAAGCATAAGTTGGTCAAGAAGCACATATATAAAGAAGAAGAAGATTGTTTTTTTGAAGGGGACAAAGGTTCCCGTAAACATGGAAAAAATGAAATCTTATACACATGGATGTTCTGAATGAAGTAGAAGAAAAACATGAATGTTGTGAATGTATCTTGGAAGCCTTGTGATGAATAATTGATTAGCCAAAGGCATGAATCATGAGACAAGATACAAACTAGAGTAAGAGTTTGAATAAGGTAAAAAAAAAGACACTTGGTAACGTACTAATCATATTTATTCATAGATATCCAGTGTGTGCATGTGGAAATTCATTACCTCTTGAAGGGAAGATTTGATATACAACTAGTGAAGACACCCTAGCCAATGTGTAGCAATGATTAATTTTTCAAAGTTGATTTTATTTTTGTGAATGGATTGTGGATGGAGAGTCATACATTACTCCGCTGCAAGCCAGACATCCATATCCCTGACGGATATGCATTTGATTCTAATCACAACATTTCTCTATTGCTAGTCAGGTGTCCATATCCATGGTAGATTTTATTGGAAATACCCCAAGAGATAGTTATATATCAATTTGCTTATGCTTTAGCATTTTCTTTCAGCTTTGTACTTTTTTATTTGATTGATTCTTTTTCTTTCTGGAAACTTATTTCATCTCTCTTGTTTGAAAAGGGGTTAAGAACCACTGATGGCCTGATGGAAGGAAGCGGAACTGATTGTGATGGCGACATTGGCTAGTGTCAAAAAATATATCTAAAATTTCTTGGCAACAAGTTGTTTAGATGTTGATTGTGATATGATCTCTAAAAGGTCAGTTGTTCTTTGATTTACCAAGGTGATAAAAGACCAAAGTCAAATGGATACCATAGAGATAAACGTCACAAAATGTGTGTGAATTGGCTAACTGAAATATCATCAAAGGGATGAAAATGGTAGGAAGATTTGTAGAAGAATAGCAAGGAAGGGAAGAAAGAACATCCACGTGTATGCAATACTTGATTGCAATGTTTGTTCTTTGTACCTTTGATATATATTTTTGAAATGTTTTCTTTTTTTCATATTTTTGTCTTTTTTGAAAAGGTGGGACCAACAAGGTTACTTGATAAGGAAGACTAGGTGTGTTTTCTTATCAAGATTCATATTATCTTCGATCTCAATGATCATGGTGATCTCACACTCAATAGATGATTTTGTTTTATCATGAAACATGGATTTTGTGTGTGGGAGCTTGAGGTCCCTATCTAGAGGTTTTTATACTTTACACCATACTTGATTGGTGTGTTGATGTGCATTTTTGAATTCCATTTGATTCTAAATTTTAATATTTTTTAAATTGTTGTGAGATTTGGAGCTCTTGGAATTATTGATATGAGTCTGATGAAGGAATCATTTTAGTTTCCTATGATCTAATATGTGACTTGTCTGATCCCGAGAAGTGGGAGAAGAAAGTGGATGAATAGAATTGATGTGAGAAATGATGGTGGGTTTTCCACAATCATTGATAGAAGAACATTATGATGGACGTGAAGGATACGATCTAAGAATTGAAGAGGATGGGCTACCAAGAGGTGTCCCATAGACTGAAAATAAAGGAATACAAGAATGTGGCCCTAATATTGAAGATGAAGGACTTCCTGGTGGCATCCCATAGATAGAAGATGATGGGTTATTAGGATGTGGCCCGAGAGTTAAAGATGAGGGGGTTTTAGGACATGCCCCCAATATAGATGAAGACAGGCTGTCAAGAGGTGAGCCACATATAAATGATGTGGGGCTACTTGGAGGTGGTCCACATATAGAAAAATACAATGGGCTACTAGGTGGTGACCCAGGGTAAGGTTGCAATAGAGGAATCCTAATAGATAAATAATGATTAGGTAATGAAAAGATAGGTCGTGGATCAATGCTAGACCCAGGAATTTCATCACCCAATGAAGAATACGGAGACAGAAGAATCAGAGGAGGATCATGTTCAATGATCTTAGGGTCTTCCTATGTTTTCTGATAAAAGACATCAATCTCTTCCTCCCAATACAAAAATGTGATCTTAGGGTCTTCCTCTATTTTTTAATAAAAGGAATCAATCTCTTCGTCCCAATATGTGAACGTATCGAGGTCTAAAGAGGTTTCTTGATCGAAAACTTCTAGAGGAATGTCTTCATGTACCCTCATAAATTCTCTAATAGATTCTTCATTTTGAAATTAATCAATCAGTGTGGGTAGTTCTTCTACCATAAGAGGCTGATTGGCTATATGTGACATGGGATTTGACTTAGATGATTGATTAGAAGGACTTTGATTCAGAGAGATCTTCGATGAAAGAAGGGGTCATTGAGGCGACTGAGAAATGGGGTTCTACAAAGATAGGGATGACCGTGACTTAGGAGTTGTATTAGAGAAATAATTCAGATTGGAATCTTCATAAGAATTAGAAGACTTAGAATCATTGGGATTGAAATATTTATAATAATCATAAGATTTAGAATCATGCCACTTACCATAAGTTGAAGATGGGAGAAGAGGTAAGTGAAGGGGTTCTTTAGCATCAATAATTAAACAAGGTCTAGTTGTGATAGGCATCCTTTGATGGGAATGCTGAAACCTAGGTTCCTTACTATCATAATTATCTGGAACTACGTGATAATCAGTCTTTTTCGGTGCATGTCTATACTTCGATATCCTAGGGGATATCACGCGGGTTATTATGTTGACATGTTGAACAAGCGTATCTACACAACCAATGAGAGCATCAAAATGATTCTCCTCATTAGACACATAATTAGCATTCTTGTCCTAATTATTTTTAGGAAGAGTCCTTCATATTGGGGTATTTGTTAGGAGTGAATGATTCCATATCCACATCGCCACTTATGATTAATTCCTAGATGTAGTGCTGCAAATTCAAACACTTATCTATTTTGTGACCTTTAATGTAATGGAATTGACAATATTCATTATCTCTAAACCATGATGGTTTAGGTGTGTTGTCCTTATAAGGCATAATTTCAAGATATCTAACCATATTAACTCCCTCTAGTTTTTTTAGTATTGATGACATTGATTCAGATAGAGGAGTGAAATTACGACGCCTATAATCCATAGGTAGAGCTCCCTTTGCAAGCTTCAAAGAAGTGTTGTTTTGAATGGCTTGCACTCATTTAGAGTCTATTATCCCATCACTAACAAGGTTTTTGTTTCTATTAGGAAAAAACTTTGTTTTATCCTTATATTTAGAATCATTATGATCACAAGAGCTAGGTTTCAAAGTCCCCCTAGCTAACAACGCTTTTTCAATTTGACTCCAATTTTTTTATCACCTCTTCAAACATGTTGCCAGAATGCATTTACAAGTGGAATGTGATGTCAAGGTGGAGGTTGCAAACAAATATACTTATTAACTACTTTTTAGGTATGGAGAAATGGAAGTGGCTAGCTAATCCTCTCCATCGTTGTAAAAATGCAGTGAATTTTTTGTTATTTCATCGTTTTGCATTGCAGAGATCCAACATGGTGACATCATTTTCTATATTAAAACGGAACTGTTGAATGAAACTTCTTGCGAGTTTTGGCCATGTTGATATGGATCCTATAAGGATGTGTACAAACCATTCTAGATTCTTTTCTCCTAAACTTCATGGAAAAAGGTGCATAAGATAATTGTCATTGAGTGCCACCTCTTGACATGCCATATAAAAATATTTAATATGGTCACGAGGGTCACCTTTTCCCTTATACTTGTCAAAATTTGGGAAATCGAAATGTCTTGGGAAAGTTACCTATAGCATGGCTTTGTTAAATGGGTAGGGACATAACTCATCAAACCGGTACATCTTGTTATTGTTACCGGTTTGGCCCTCTTATAATGCTTGAAGGGCGTTCTTCATAGTAGACCATTCTTGATGGAATATTTGGTATTGCGTTGGTGATGTAGGTCTATACATATGATTAAATCTAGGTGTATTCCCACCCTTATTTGCTGCGAGAATATCTTCATAAGGATCTCTTTGTGCCTTTGTTTTTCAAATGGTATCTCCTCATTATTCTGTCGTGCAGAAGTAGAGGGGGGAGGTTTTGCATTATGAACATGTTCCTCGTTGTCTTTGTAATGTATTTTAATAACATTTATTCAATAATATCCATTGTTTTCAAATGGTATCTCCTCATTATTCTGTCGTGCAGAAGTAGAGGCCTGACCTAGATTTAAAATTGCATTGACGATACAATGAGGTCGGTCTACTTATTCTTCTCCACAAATCATTCCAGCAATGAGAGAAGGGTCCAATGTGGGAGGTAACTTAGCTCCTAATTCCATAACACGCATAATAACCTCATTTTTTTTTAATGTAATCGTCAAAGTTAACAGGACGATGCTTTATATTAAAACAAGGAGAATCCTCCTCTCCACCACTATGTTCAGCCATGAGATTATCCTCTAAAAAAGGGTTTTCACCTTCGAATATATCAAATTCTAATCTTTGGGATTTCATTATTTTAATATGCATACTCAAGATAGGATGTACAACATGAAATTAATTCCACAAAGGTTTACCAAAAATGGACCTAGGCAAATTTTGGCACCGCAGCGATGCTATATTGTCACGAAAAAATGGTGACGATAAAACAACCACAAATCACTCGGCTAATGCAATCCTAAGAACCAAATAATAAAGAATAAGCTACCCTATTAAGGTAATAGATGACACAAGTTTTTCTAGAACAAAACAATGATTGTAAAAATCTCAACTTTAGTCACAACAAATAGTCTACTCCTTAAGCACTTATCTAGATGGGTTTTGACACCAAATAACGACAACACAATATCACCCATTAGGTCAAATTTGCAACAAACAAGACCTAAATGATAAGAGAATGTTGACATGATCTTCTAATAAGGTATACTAAAAACCAATTTCTAAACACTACCAAAGTCTAACCTTTGTAAAATGGATTATACTAGTGCGAGTAGCGTAACAATGTTATTTAGACACATAATCAAACTTTGTGAGAAAGAAATATTTTAGTATGAAAATGGAATTATAGCAATGCTAAAAAAGTAACCTCAACACTCACAAAACTCAAGACAAAGCTAGGGTGTAAAAACTACATCTAAGTATATCAAGAAATTTCTATGCGTGTGAGTAGTGTAACTCTACAATATAGAGATTTAGTTCTAATTTCACAATGGAAACAAGATGTAAATATCTCAATTGTATGGCTACAATGTGGGAAGTGTAACAACTCAAAAGAACAAAAGGATGAAATCACATAACTACGATGATGATAAGTCTCAAATATGGGTTTTTGAGATAAGGGGGCCTATTAGATCATGAGTACGTACCATGCACACTTTCAACACTTGTGCTCTAGCATTACAACCTAGTCGCCTGAGTAGAATACAAAAGTGGTGGACATGTGATATCTACAGGTATCCATATATGTTGTTTCCTTTTGTCAAAAAATGGGAAATGAGAAAACAAGGGTGTAGACCAAGTGGTGTTGAAATAAACTTGGTGTTATTTTGGCAGAGTTTCACCTTGTCTTAGGACAAGTGAAAACTAGGAAAAAATGAAACTAAGTAGATTTTGTGATGAAAATCATGCAATTTCAATTTTAAGAGTTTTTTTCCCTTGTTTGAAAAAACAAGAGTTTGAATCTAAAAAAAATCACTTATGTGAGAGCTCTCAAGTATAGCAGCTAAGAAAAAAACAATGGCTCCAAGCTGACAAGCTTCCGAGGTGGTTCTCTCTCTAGGTGTCACAAGATATCTATGGCAAGATCGATTTACCAAGGTTTTCCAAGGATTATCTCAACTTTACTTTACCCCCTTCAATATAATGAGCACCGAAGTGCATTCATTTATACTTTCACTAGGATCGTGCAATATTGGATAATCTTTGACTCTAATCTCACCAAGGCCTAATAATCAAGTCAGTAGTGTGGAGCACTTTCCTTTTTCATTAATAAGGTTCCCTCTTACATGAACTACTTTAGAGTTCCTATGGCCACCTTCATTTGTTGTATCTTAAATGATTATGCCAAAGGGGCTATGTCTTAGGTAAGCAGACGGTGCCGTAGCTCTTTACCGAAACCTGCAATACGGTTTTTTGAATGATGTGTTGGTGTATTTTTTATTTTTTGGATTAAGTAATTTGGTTTAGACCACCAATGGCAACCTACAACACTTGTGAATGTTATATTTTTTGTTTGAATAGAACCCTTCTTTCTATACAAGCATTTTAGGTCCTGCACACAAATGATTAGTAGTCTCAAAAAGGTTCATAATATCATAAAAAGAGGATTAATTGTTGTTTTTGTTTCTCAAGATCACACTAGGTGTAAGAGAAGAGCATACACCACAAATAATCCAACAAAATAGAGATACAAATCTTGTAAATCAACTAACTACATATAAAAAAATTGCAAAGTTCGTTCCCTATGAAAAAAATGAAAGATATTCCCAATTAATCCAAGTGCTTCTTAATGAAAGACTATTTTTTTTTTTGATTCTCAAAATCACACTATGTGCAAGAGAAGAGCATACACAAATTTTAGCCTTGGTTATTTATCAAATGGGAAAAGCTCTTAAACTAAAAAATCAAGCATATGTCAAAATGGCTTTATGAAACTTTGTTCCCTTAAGCAAAATGAAGGGATGGTTGTTCCAACTTAATCCCAAGAAGCAAAAAGTGGTTTAGGGGTGTTTTTTATTCTCAAGATCACACTAGGTGTAAGAGAAGAGCATACACAACCCTATTCCAAACTCAAAACAAAGTTTGAAGTAACATATCATCTATTAAACCCTAAGCCAATTTTAGTTTGGAGTATTTCTCTAAAATCAATAAATTGACAAAAACAACAATCTTGTGATCAACCCTTAAAAACTAACAGGAATCATAAAATTTCAATTATGGAGTTTGGACTTCTGGAATTACCCTGAATGCATATGCGCCCCTCTTAGTGCATAGGCACTCATAATCATGCACATGCACCCCTCTGTCATTTTTCACACAGTCAATGATTAATGTGTGCTTCTAGTGAAGCACATGTGCTCTCAGTCATGCACAAGGTAGATGTTTTCACCCGTAACCAAAAATTCATTGTTGCGAAGGGTGCTCATAGTCATGTACAAGTGCTTACAGTCAACAGGCTGTCAAGTCCCAGGTTCTCAAAGTTGGGATTGCACAGGTGCCTTTTTTCTTTAGGTGGTAAAAAATTTAGCTTTTTGAGCAAATTTCTTGAAAAAAAATCTAATCTTTGGGATTTTGGGTCAATTTTGACAGGGCTTCACTTCAATATATCCTGTAGTAAAATCATGAAAACACTAACTTCTACCATGCTCAATCTATTTGAAACAAATTTCAATAAATTTTGGATATGGAAAAAATCAATCTATAAAACTTTGAAATTAATCTAAAAATCTTGATAAACTAACCTATTTCCAAATTACTCTAGCAAACTATGAAATTAATCTCGAAAACTTGAAACTAATCTAAAACTTGAAATGAAAACACTTTGAAACTAAGTTAAACAATCTTTAAAAATTGAATACAATGGGGTATTGTACCACCAGGCATGCCAAAGAGAGAAGCACCCTAAACTTTACAAAGAAAACTACAAATATAAACAAGGAAGGCTAACACCATTGCCATCCCAATAGCTATGGATCTAAGTCTAGGAATGTAACATTAAGATAGAATCTCATAAGAATGCTTACCTAGTATGAAAACAATGCAAAACTAACTAAACATTCCTACTAATATGATTAATTACCTAACATGGACTTAGAATAGACCTAAGGGGCAATCAAATGGTTATGGTTGTTACTCAAAAAATGGTGAAATTACATCACCAAAAGCAAATGACTTGTTATTATAAGCAAGGATTGGACTAGGCTTATATATCATATTTTGATTAAATGAGATGCAAATCAAAGCATGGTGTAAAGTATTAAGGTAAGAGGTGAACTCTTTTTATAGTTTTCCTTTTAGGAGAAACTTTTAAGTTTGGTGTATGTGGGACTAAATGCCCCAAATTAGATTCAAATTTCTAAACATGGCATTAGTTTGCCTTGTTAATCACAATTAGTGAATTACTGAAGTGACTTAAGATGTATTGAAGCCTTAATCAACCACTTAGGGTCAACTAGGAGGCTAGGATAAGATTTTGAAGCTTTCTGAGACATTGTAGGAGGTGAATGAGTTAATTTCTGAGTGGTTGGAAGAGGGGTGCTTCATAAGCCAATATTAGGGCATATTGACCAAATCAAGGGTAAAATAGGCTTAATTAGCTCGGAATCACTAATTGTCTATTTTGAAGAGGAAAATTATACTTACAATTTAGTCTTAAAGTGACATCCTGATGCGAAATAAATGAGTTTACGCAATCAACAAAGTTTTGTTAATTGGTCCATTGCACTAATTCCATGGTAAGAAACGTTAGTTAATTAGCAAAGATCACTAATTATTAATGGAATTGGTGAGAATGAGAGTGTTTTACGTGCATTTTGGCAATATGATTCGCAAAAGTAGAATTTAGGTGTCTGTAATACCGTATCTACTCATCCCATATCCATCCCATATATCACATTCCAGCTTTCTTGACATGACGTCGAGAAGTTAAGTGCATCTGAAATCAGGTGTACAAGTACTTATGATCTTCAAGGTAATAGGTTCTTCAATTCTACCCTAGTTTGTCTAAGCATCCTTTGGAGTTATTAGATTTTCTTCAATCAATAGAGGTTTTCCTATTGTTTTATTTGTTATGATGCCTCACATTAAATCTCTCATAAAGTGTTATTAATCCTAGTGGAGGTTAATGTACCAGCGTTGTCTTTAAGAAATTAATGTATCTATAACATTTTATTTTCCTTTGTGATTTCATATCTAATATTTTTTTATATATGTTCATCATAGATTAGATAAAGGGCAATACCTTCTTTATATATTGCATTATTTATCTAACATCTCTTGCATTAAATATTCCCTATTTTTGGGCCTTGCAACTATTGTCAATAATATGGTGAAACCAAGGAATCTCCTTAATTTGGACTCACTCCAAAAAAATTATAAGCTATATAAAACTAAAAAGCAAGAATATAAATACATTATACCTATAAATTAACTAAATGAAAGTTGATATCAATAATCTTATTTTTAATTTACAAATAGAAGTGGTCTATATGTAACAAAATCAAGACTTTTATTCCAACTTTTATTTTGACTATATGATATACATGTGTGCATGAACCTCTATGGGTAAGTGCACCAAGTTGGGGGGGCCAAAAGGGGGTCTTAAGTGGATGCATTTTTCTGAAAAAATAAAAACTTCAACTTGTACGAGTTTTTCGAAATAGTTACACTCAAAATTGGAAGATGTTATAGACATATGAATCTTAGAATTTTGAGTCTAGTTTCTACGATACTAAATTTTATTGAAAACGGATAAGTTTAAGTGGGTCAAACAACTAAAATACCAATATATACTCTTGTTTTTATTAAAAAAACATAATAGAGTGACTTTCGTGCCCCCCACCATTTTTTTAGCACCATTTAGTATTTTTGAAAACCCTTTGGTAGAAAGATAGCTAGGAGCATCTAGTTTGGGAATCCATTTTTTTAAAAGATTTTTTTAACGAATATTTTTTATTTATGATTTTTCTAGTACATAAATTTTATGTTTTGAAAAATAACGGAGCTCTGACCGTGCCCCCCCTAACTACCTCAAAAAATATCGAAAATTAGTTTTTTTTTTAATATGTATATAATTATGCCTACTTTGGGCTAGTATAATTTCTTTTTAAATTTCGATCTCCCAAAAAAAGATACACCATGAAAGATAGACATATTTACACTTCAAAAAATAGCTATAAAAAGGCATAGTTAGAAAATAAATAATATGGAAACCTTATATTAGTCAAAAAAATTGAAAAATTATATTTTTAGAAAGAAGAAACTCTTCGCTACGTTGTGGAATAATTTTTTTAAATGGATCGATTGTTTTATTTTGATTTATCATACAGGAAGTGGCATTTTTACATTTTCTTGCAAAAACACGTTGTTTGATGTATTTGTACAGGTCCATGCCTCAGGCTTGGAGATCCAAACTAGATCCCAAGTCTTGAGGCATGGCTTGGGAAAAGAGAAAACACAAAACACACACACGTTATAATGTGTACATGTTTTTCTTTGTTTTATATAGTGTGGCCCCCCAACATCCCTTTCATCTCTTTCACGGGAATTCTGTAAACATTTTGTTTTGTCTATAATTTTCTCTACATTCTTGCATAATTTTTTAGTAGTTCATTTTTTCCCCTACCCCACTAGTTGATTTTTTCTAATCATGGGTGATAAACGTTCGAGCTAAGGACAAGAGGAAAGTCAAGAACAAGACACCAGAGCAATTGGAAGAGAAGAGAATAAAGAAATTGAAGAGAATGCAAAAACTTCGAGCATGGCAAGGTACATCCGCTATATTAAATGTAGCTAATGTATTAGAAAATGGGGATGAAACACATAATGAAAATATAGAGAATAATGATTTTGCAATGAATAATGATATTGAATTGAATGATAATGTTGGTATGGATGATAGAAATTGATATGAATCCAATTGTTGAACCCTTACCTGAGAATCCAAATGTTAACCCCGAAATTTGTATGAAAACATTGAATGAAGAAATTAACCTTGTAAATGAATCTTCACCTCTAAGAACATCTCCTTCCATTTTGTGAAGAAAACCAATTCACTTAATTTAAATTGATGAAAACATTATAAAACCAATGCCTAATAAAATGTCTGAAAGAAATGCGAGAAAAAAAGCTAGTAGAATTTGGGATAATTACTTTGAAAATTTAAATGACACACAAAGATGTCAATTATTTGTTTCATTGATGAAATTAATTAAGATGAGACCTATAATGAAGACCCTTGGGTTAAGAACATCTAATGTTGTTGATCAAAATGCGTCAATTGTTGAAAACATACATAAAACATACCAAACTGTAGGTGGCAAAAGACGTACACCAAAGATAGTAATGCTACACGACCTGCACTTATTAATTGTATAGTAAGTGATAAAACAATTAACAAATGCTTGATTAGAAAAACAAGTAATTCTTTGAAGCTAAACAAAAAAACACTAATGAAAGCAATAGAAATACGTAAACGTCTTGAGTTAGTCAATAACACTAACTATTGGGATTTCTCTAGCGGATTTCCACGAAAAGACAAGAATACATCTGATATTCTAAAAGAATTAATTGTAAAATTTTGGAATGAGAACACAAGGGTGTCATCGAATAGAAGAGATACAGTAAAAAGAAGAATAGGTTCTCGTAATCATGAATCATGTGCAAAACATTTCTTAGATATGACTCAAAGAGAATTGTTCTCTAAGTTTAAGAATGAAAATCCACAAATTAACATTAGCCAAAGATTCTTTGAAATGAGAAAACCCTTTTATGCGAAAATCAATCACTCACGTACCACTTGTTGTTGCAGGCATCATGTTGAATTTTCAATGCATTATGATGTTTTTTGTCAAATACGTCATGTTTTACATACTGACATCATGTTGCAGGAGTGTGGATATAAATTTCCCACAAAAAATATTCAAGGGAATTTATTTCAACAATCTTTTGTGAAAAATCAACAAGAATAATTTTTTTATAACAAAGCATGTTTAGATGGAACGCGCAATGTATGTGGTGGCTTGCCAAATCTAAAAATTTGTATCCACGAGGAGAGTACATATTCAATAGGAAAAGAATTGGTTGACTTCACTAAATATAAATCAGTGGCATATCAATTAAAATATGTAAAAGAATCTAAGAGGTGTGAGCTTGTTAGAAAATAATTACATGTATCAGAATATATGGTCAAATTTAAAGAGGAAATTTTTTATGAGTATACGAGGCACACACATAGAGCTCAATGGTTGGATGAAAAATTCAAGTTAAGAAAGGACACATTCCCACTTGGTACTATTGTTTCAGTAGTTGACTTCATAGATAATTACACATTGCAACCACAAATGGAGGTTCAGTCTCAATATTATAAATCATTGCAAGTTTCTATTTTCATGCATATAACATTCATGCACTCTCCTAAAAGCACTGAGAAAGATCAAAAAATATTAAGAGAGTATCATTTCTACATCAGTGATGATCAGACACATTCTACAAAATATGTACAAGGGTGTTTCTAAGGTGTTTTATGTGAAATTGAATGAGAGGAACATTAGTTTCAATCAACATTACATTCAGTTGGACAACTACACATCACAATTCAAGAATGCACGAATGTTTTATTGGCTAAGCAGGATGCATAAAGAAACAAATGTACAACATATCTGGAGTTTTACTGAGGCATGGCATGGAAAAGGAGAGCATGATGGTGCAGGATCATGTGTGAAAAGAGCACTTGCAAGAGAAGAGTTAAAGTTCAAGGATGGTGCTAAATTTATAGATGCAAAAAATATTGTTGATTGGTGTGTTAAGAATATGGGCCATGAATCTCAAGAGAGATCAACGGTTCATAGATATTTTTGGTTGATAGAGGAATAACATCTGGAAAACTTTGAATATTGTATGAAAGTTGCAGGATCAAGTGATATGCACTCATTCCATAGTTTAGATGTAAATGCTTGGACTATTTATATTAGGTACATGACATGTTTTTGTATATCATGCATTGATTTTGTGTAGAATGAATGTGAGTCAAGTAGTGGGTGGATGAATGGACTTATAGACCTCTAATTACAATTCGACACACATCAAGTTCCACGAGCATTATAACTTACAGGGTCTTCAGATCAAATAACAACATCACCTGACTTTGACCAAGTCTCTGATTTAGTGTAACAAGGTACATATATATATGTACATGTCATGTTTTAGATTTATAAATTATTAAATAGTCAACTCTTAATGTATTTATAAATTGATTGAAAAATTTTACTTTTTGATACATAGGGCACGCTTTTGCAGTTATTGCAATGGAATTTAACGAAGAGGGAACATACTACTTCTTGTCTCATTGTGTAGAGGGGGAAAAAAATTGACTTCCACAATCATTGATGGTGAAGACCTTGAGTATCCCACTAGATCAGTGGTAGTCACTAGAACTTGGCTTTGATGATATCCTATCAAAAAATCAAACATTTGGTTGTTTCAAGACTATGAAGTACATCAGAAGATACTTCACTATTCACATTTGGTCCTTGCAAAAAATATTAAATTGATCAAATATCGAGGCTGGCCATCAAACAAGAATATGTGGAAGGTTCGTGAATCATATCATGAAGCAATTTTTGCTACTGTCAAGAATAGAGTTTATCCTTGTGGTTCATTGGATTGAATTTGCAAAGGTGTGTTCTTCATGAATTTAATTTGAATATTTACTTAAATGATTTTTTTTTAATTTTGTATGATTTAAAATTCTATTTAATTACTTAGTAACATGTTTATGTAGGTTAGTGGTGCCAAAAAAGCTTCCACCTTCACGTGGTTGGCACTGTCAGTAGAGAATTTATTATTCTTGAAGCTAAGTGAAGCTAAGAGAAATTAAATATTAGAAAGGAACAACAAATAGAAATTCTCATTTCACCACCCATATTGTAAAAATATCTTATTAAAATTCTCATTTCACCACCTATATTGTATGAACCACCTATATTATTTAGATGATTGGCAATGGACAACCTTACACTGACTCAGTCTGAATGGAGATGGAGAAAATTGTGAGAGGATTTTGTAGAGGGCTTCAACATGGAGGTCTCGGATTTGACGAGATGTCTCTAGGTGCCACGGAGTCTAATAAATCACCCGTCAAAGATATGGCGTGTTTGGGCCTCAGGGATCTTAAGCGAGTATAGCCCAGACGAGGTAGCCAAAAAGCACGGGGAGCATAAGGAACTAAAAAAAATCCTCCACTAGCGTTCACCTAGCCACCCTGATGTGTTGGCGTAGTTGGTTCGGTCCCAGGAGATACCGTTTACAAAATACAACCTATAGCAGACGTACACTGACTCAAACTGCACTATTTCACGTGTTTACAATACAATAGAACAGCGAGAGAACTGAGATGGAGATGGAGAAAACTACGAGAGTAATTTTGTAGATGGATTCAATATGGAGATCACGAATCTAACGAGACATCTCTAGGTGCCATAGAATCTGAGAAATCACTCATCGAAGATATGGCGTGTTTGGGCCTAAGGGCGCTTAAGGGACTATGCCTAGGACGAGGTAGAACGAAAGCATGAAGAGTGTAGGGAACGAAAAAAAATCCTCCACTAGCGTTCACTAGGTCACCCCAACGTGTTGGCATAGTTAGTTCAGTCCCATGAGCTACCGTTTGTAAACTACAGCCTCTAGCAGTCGTACACTAACTCAAACTACACTATTTCATGCGTTTGCAAACAATAGTACAGAGAAGAGAACCAGATGGAGATGGAGAAAACTGCAAGAGGAGTTTCATAGAGGGCCCTCAACATGGATTTCTTAGATCTAACAAGATACATCTCTAGGTTCCACGGAGTCTGAGAAATCACCCGTCGAAGATATGGTGTGTTTGGGCCTTAGGGCTCTTAGGGGACTACGCCCAGATGAGGTAGCCCAAAATCACAGGGAACATAGGAAACCAAAAAATAATCACTCCACTAGCATTAACTCAGGCCACCCTGAACATATTAGTGTATTTGGTTCGGTCCCACGAGCTTCTATTTGCAAACTACAGCATCTGGCAGCCGTAAATTGACTCAAACTGCACTATTTTGGGTGCATTTACAAAAAATATGACACAACGAGAGAACCGAATCGAGATGGATAAAACAATGAGATAGTATTTCGTAGAGGGCCCCAAAGTGTAGGTCTTAGATCTAATGATATGTCTCTAGGTGCCAAGGAGTTTGATAAATCACCCGTGTGAAAGACATAGCGTGTTTTGGCCTTAGGGCTCTTAAGGGACTATGCCCGAACAAGGTAGCCTGAAAGCACAGGGAGTGTAGGGAACCAGAAAAGAAGCCTCTGATAGTGTTCACTAGGCCATTCCTAATGTTTTTGCGTAGTTGTTTTGGTCACATGAGCTTTCGTTTGCAAACTATAGCGTCTGACAGCCATACACTGACTCAAGACCGCACTATTTCACGTGTTTGAAAACAATAGCACAGCGAAAGAACCAAATGGAGATGGAGAAAACTACGTGAGAGGATTTCATAGAGGGCCTCAACATAGAGGTCTCAGATCTAATGAGACATCTCTTGGTACCACAGATTCCAAGAAACCACCCGTCAAAGATATAACGTGTTTTGGCCTCAGGGCTCTTAAGGGACAAAAAGCATGGGGAGTGTAAGGAACAAAAAGAAAGCCTCCACTAGCATTCACCAGCCACCCTGATGTGTTGGAATAGTTGGTTTAGTCCCATGAGCTTCCATTTGTAAACTACAATGTCTGGTAGCCAGTACACTAACTCAGACTGCACTATTTCGCACGTTTGCAAACAATAGCACAACTAGAGAACTAGATGGAGATTGATAAAACTATGATTGGATTTTGTAGAGGGCCCCAACATGGAGGTCTCAGATCTGACAAGACATCTCTAGGTATCACAGAGTCTAAGAAATCATGCGTAAAAGATATACTGTGTTTTGGCCTCAGGGCTCTTAAGCGACTACGCCCGGATGAGATAGCCTAAAAGCATGGGGAGTGTAGGGAACCAAAACAAAGCCTCCACTAGCATTCACCACACCACCTCAATGTGTTGGCATAGTTGGTTTGTTCCCACGAGCTTTGGTTTGTAAACTACAGTTTCTGGCAGTCGTACACTGACTCAGACTACACTCTTTTGCACGTTTGCAAACAATAGCACAACGAGAGAACCGGATGGAGATGGAGAAAACTACGAGAGGCTTTAGTAGAGGGCTTCAACATGGAGGTCTCGGATCTGACGAGACATCTCTAGGTGCAACGAAGTTTGAGAAATCACCCATTGAAGATATAGTGTGTTTTGGCCTCGGGGCTCTTAAGGGACTACGCCCAGATGAGGTAGCCCGAAATCACGAGGAGCGTAGGGAACCAATAAAAATCCTCCACTAGTGTTCACCTAGCCACCTCGACATGTTGGCCTAGTTGATTCGGTCCCATGAGCTTCTGTTTACAAACTACAACATCTTGCAGCCCTACACTGACTCAGACTTCACTATTTTACACGTTTACAAACAATAGGACATCGAGAGAACCAAATGGAGATCAATAAAACCACGATGGAATTTCGTAGAGGGCCCCGACGTGAGGGTCTCGAATCTGATGAGATGTCTCTAGGTGCCCTCCATGTCAGTGTAGGGCTACCAGAGGCTGTAGTTTGCAAACAGAAGCTCGTGTGACTGAACCAACTATGCCAACACGTCGAGGTGGCCAGGTGAACGCTAGTGGAGGCTTTGTTTTGGTTCCCTATGCTCCCCATGCTTTCAGGCTACCTCATCCAGGCGTAGTCCCTTAAGAGCCCTGAGGCCAAAACATGTCATATCTTCGATGGGTGATTTCTCAGACTCCGTCACACCTAAAGACATCTCGTTAGATCAAAGACCTCCATGTTGAAGACCTCTACAAAATCCTCTCACGGATTTCTCCATCTCCATCCAGTTCTCTCGTTGTGCTATTGTTTGCAAACGAGCAAAATAGTGCAGTCTAAGTCATTGTAGGGCTGTCAGATGATGTAGTTGGCAAACAGAAGCTCGTGGGACCAAACCAACTATGCCAACACATTAGGGTGGCCAGGTGAACACTAGTGGATGCTTTTTTTTGGTTCTCTATGCTCCCCGTGCTTTTGGGCTACCTCATCCGAGCGTAGTCCATTAAGAGCCCTGAGGCCCAAACATGTCATATCTTTGACGGGTGATTTCTCAAACTCCGTGGCACCTAGAGATTTCTCATCAGATCTGAGATGTCCATCTTGAAGCCCTCTACAAATTCCTCTCATGGTTTTCTCCATCTCCATCTTGGTCTCTCGTTGTGCTATTGTTTACAAATGTGCGAATAGTGCAGTCTGAGTCAGTGTACGGATTCCTAATACTATAATTTACAAACAGAATCTCATGGGACTGAACCAATTATGCCAACACATCAGGGTGGCTAGGTGAATGCTAGTGGCAGCTTCATTTTAGTTCCCTATGCTCCTCGTGCTTTCGGGCTACCTCATCCAGGCGTAGTCCCTTAAGAGTCCTAAGGCCCAAACACGTTATATCTTCGACGGGTGATTTTTCACACTTCGTGGCACCTAGAGATGTTTCGTTAGATCCAAGACTTCCATGTCAAGGCCCTCTATGAAATCCTATCGTAGTTTTATCCATCTCCATTTGGTTCTCTCATTGTGCTATTGTTTACAAATGCGTGAAATAGTGCAGTCTGAGTCAGTGTACGGTTTCCAGACGCTATAGTTTGAAAACAGAAGCTCGTGGGACCAAACCAAATATGCCAACACTTCAAGGTGGCAAGGCGAACACTAGTGGAGGCTTCGTTTTGGTTCCCTACACTCCCCGTGCTTTCAGGCTACCTCATCCGGGCGTAGTCCCTTAAGAGCCCTGAGGCGCCAACACGCCCATATCTTTGACAGGTGATTTCTCAAACCCCGAGGCACCTAGAGATGTCTCATCAAATCCAAGACCTCCATGTTGATCCCTCTACAAAATCCACTCACGGTTTTCTTCATCTCCATCTTGTTTTCTCGTTGTGCTATTGTTTGCAAACGCATGAAATATTGCAGTCTGAGTCAGTATACAGCTGCTAAATGTTTGTAGTTTGCAAACAGAAAGCTCGTGGGACCAAAAAAAATATGCCAACATGTCAGGGGTGGCTAGGTGAATCTATTGTAGACTTTTTTTTGGTTCCCTACACTTTCATGTGCTTTCAGGCTACCTCGTCTAAGCGATATCCCTTAAAAGCCTTGAGGACCTAACATGATATATCTTTGACGGGTGATTTCTCAGACTCTGTGGTACCTAGAGAAATCTCGTCAGATTTAAGATCTCCACTTCAAGGCCCTCTACAAAAATGATATCTTGGTTATCCATCTCCATCCCATTCTCTCCTTGTGTTATTTTTTGCAAACGGGGCGAAATAGTGCAGTCTGAGTCGGTGTATGGCTGCCAGACATTGTATTTTGCAAATGGAAGCTTGTGGGACCGAACCAACTACGCCAACACATTGGGGTGGCTATCTGAATGATATTGGAGGCCTTCGTTTTAGTTCCCTATTCCTCCCTGTGCTTCCGGGCTACGACCTCGTCCGGCGTATTCCCTTAAGAGCCCTGAGGCCCAACACGCCATATCTTCAACAGGTGATTTCCTCGAACTCGATGGCACTAGATACATCTCATCAGATCCAATACCCCTCCATGTCATGACCCTCTTCTAAATCCTATTATGGTTTTATCCATCTCCATCTGGTTCTCTTTTGTGCTATTGTTTATGAATGCGCAAAATAGTGCAGTCTGAGTCAGTGTTACAGTTTCCAGACGCTATAGTTTGAAAACAGAAGCTCGTGGGACCAAACCAAATATGCCAACACTTCAAGGTGGCAAGGCGAACACTAGTGGAGGCTCGGTTTGGTTCCTACACTCCCCGTGTTTCATTCTAACCTCATCCCGGCGTAGTCCCTTAAGAGCCCTGAGGCCCAAACATGTCATATCTTTGACGGGTGATTTCTCAAACCCCGAGGCACCTAGAGATGTCTCATCAAATCCAAGACCTCCATGTTGAATCCCTCTACAAAATCCACTCACGTTTCTTCATCTCCATCTTGTTTTCTCGTTGTGGCTTATTGGTTTTGGCCAAACGCTGAAATAGTTGGGCAGTCTGGAGTCAGTATACCGCTGCTAATTTGTATGTTTGCACAAAGCTCGTGGTGACCACAACAAATATGCACCATGGTCCAGGGTGCGAGGTGAATGCTATTGTAGACTTTTTTTTGGTTCCCTACCTTCATGTCTTTCAGGCTACCACGTCTAAGCGTAGCCATTAAGAGCCCTTGAGGCCCAAACATGTCATATTCTTTGACGGGTGATTTCTCAAACTCCGTGGCACCTAGAGATTTTCTCATCAGATCTGAGATGTCCATCTTGAAGCCCTCTACAAATTCCTCTCATGGTTTTCTCCATCTCCATCTTGGTCTCTCGTTGTGCTATGTTTACAAATGTGCGAATAGTGCAGTCTGAGTCAGTGTACGGATTCCTAATACTATAATTTACAAACAGAATCTCATGGGACTGAACCAATTATGCCAACACATCAGGGTGGCTAGGTGAATGCTAGTGGCAGCTTCATTTTAGTTCCCTATGCTCCTCGTGCTTTCGGGCTACCTCATCCAGGCGTAGTCCCTTAAGAGTCCTAAGGCCCAAACACGTTATATCTTCGACGGGGTGATTTTTCACACTTCGTGGCACCTAGAGATGTTCGTTAGATCCAAGACTTCCATGTCAAGGCCCTCTATGAAATCCTATCGTAGTTTTATCCATCTCCATTTGGTTCTCTCATTGTGCTATTGTTTACAAATGCGTGAAATAGTGCAGTCTGAGTCAGTGTACGGTTTCCAGACGCTATAGTTTGAAAACAGAAGCTCGTGGGACCAAACCAATATGCCAACACTTCAAGGTGGCAAGGCGAACACTAGTGGAGGCTTCGTTTTGGTTCCCTACACTCCCCGTGCTTTCAGGCTACCTCATCCGGGCGTAGTCCCTTAAGAGCCCTGAGGCCCAAACACGCCATATCTTTGACAGGTGATTTCTCAAACCCCGAGGCACCTAGAGATGTCTCATCAAATCCAAGACCTCCATGTTGAATCCCTCTACAAAATCCACTCACGGTTTTCTTCATCTCCATCTTGTTTTCTCGTTGTGCTATTGTTTGCAAACGCATGAAATATTGCAGTCTGAGTCAGTATACAGCTGCTAAATGTTGTAGTTTGCAAACAGAAGCTCGTGGGACCAAAAAAAATATGCCAACATGTCAGGGTGGCTAGGTGAATGCTATTGTAGACTTTTTTTTGGTTCCCTACACTTCATGTGCTTTCAGGCTACCTCGTCTAAGCGTAGTCCCTTAAAAGCCTTGAGGACCTAACATGATATATCTTTGACGGGTGATTTCTCAGACTCTGTGGTACCTAGAGAAATCTCGTCAGATTTAAGATCTCCACTTCAAGGCCCTCTACAAAATTATATCTTGGTTTTATCCATCTCCATCCCATTCTCTCATTGTGTTATTTTTTGCAAACGTGCGAAATAGTGCAGTCTGAGTCGGTGTATGGCTGCCAGACATTGTATTTTGCAAATGGAAGCTTGTGGGACCGAACCAACTACGCCAACACATTGGGGTGGCTAGCTGAATGATATTGGAGGCTTCGTTTTAGTTCCCTATTCTCCCTGTGCTTCCGGGCTACCTCGTCCGGGCGTAGTCCCTTAAGAGCCCTGAGGCCCAAACACGCCATATCTTCAACAGGTGATTTCTCGAACTTCGTGGCACCTAGATACATCTCATCAGATCCAATACCTCCATGTCATGACCCTCTTCTAAATCCTATTATGGTTTTATCCATCTCCATCTGGTTCTCTTTTTGTGCTATTGTTTATGAATGCGCAAAATAGTGCAGTCTGAGTCAGTGTACAGCTGTCAAACATTGTAGTTTGCAAATGGAAGCTTGTGGGACTGAACTAACTATGCCAACATGTCGAGGTGGTAAGGTGAACACTAGTGGAGGCTTCTTTTTGGTTTCTTATGCTCCCCGTGCTTTTGGGCTACCTTGTCTGGGCATAGTCTCTTAAGAGCTCTGAGGCCCAAACACGCCATATCTTCGACGAGTGATTTCTCAGACTCCGTGGCACCTAGAGACATCTCATTTAGATCCAAGACCTCCATGTTGAATCCCTCTACAAAATTATCTCACGGTTTTCTCCATATCCTTTCGGTTCTCTCGTTGTGTTATTGTTTGCAAACTCGTGAAATAGTGCAGTCTGAGTTAGTGTACAGCTGTCAAACACTGTAATTTGCAAACAGAAGCTCATGGGACTGAAAAAACTATGCCAACACTGTTAGTGCAAAATCACAGCACCCCTGGACATTGATCAGATTTATAGGTTGATCACTCTAGCATCCAGTGTGATTACACAACATGGAATCCTTTCTCCAAGTGTGGGACTTGCAAAGATGAGAAAGGAATCTCCAGAGAAGGTTGGTTCCTCTTCCTAAACTACCTGCCACAAGCTATTCCAGTGTAGGAAAGCTGATCTAATCCTAATCTAACCATGCCAAGGAGACAGAGAGAGAGAGAAAAGGGAAAAACAGAGCCTACACTAAAACGGTGATACACCAGAGAAGGAAAATGTTGAACATCTATCAAAACTGCCATGGAACAAGGAGAGGTGAGCAATGGGAAGAATGGACAGATGCATCACAGGCCCAAGGATAGATTTCACACAGAAAATTTCCCAAAACTCCATGAACACAGCTCCAAACATGTAATGAACATTCAAACGTGCACAAATACCTGCAATGAAGAGAGGCAAGAAGAAAACAAGCGAAAAACGAGCAAGAATGGAAAGATGCATCACGAGACACATTTTTGTTGCTTCAGAAGTTTGCACAGAACATCATTTTAATGGTAAAAGACAAAATTCCATTACAGAGCAAGGGAGGAGGTTCGAACTCCATTTTAAACCCTGGAGAAGAAAAGAAGGGAGGGAAGAGTTGAGAAGATGAACAACAACCACTTAGAAAGAAGCCCCTCCTTACAATTTATAAGAAGAATGAGAGAGGGAAGAGAGGAAATCTGAATCTACCCCAACCACCTCTAGGTTGACTTTAATTTATCTCATTATGGTGGTGGGTGAGAACCCTGGCAAAAGCGGTGAACTGTATTTTGCATTAAAGCTGGTTGTTGAAACGTCAGTTCTAGCCATTACCACGCGCCAGAGACATTTTTTGATTTTTTCTCTCCATATTGAACCAAAATGCAAGATTGACCTAGGAATCATGTAGAGAATTTCACCAGCTTTCCATTGATATAAAGAACGTGAAAATCCAAGCTCTGGATCAAAAGTTATGGCGATCTAAAGATTTAGGGAAAAAACCGGCCAAAATGGATTTTGAATTTTTTCCCGCGCTCTGCCACCTGGATGACACATGTCAGGCTCTGATTCATTCGTGGGTTCATTCTTTAAAAATTTCTTTCGGGCCCTTCCTTAATTTCTTGCCACTTGGACACGTGGCACTATTTTATTGGCTCGGGCCTGAGGGGCACACTTTGCCCTTTGAAAATTTAGTATTTTTCACTTTGGGAAAATTTTCCCATTTCTCCCCCACGCTCCACCACTCAAGTGCTAAATGGCATGATTTCATTGGACGCGGGCCCTTCCTGACCATTTCCCTTTTGTTTTTTGCCTTTGGAAAAAATTTCAAAATTTTCCCGCCGGGCCGATGAGGTGAAGACACGTGGCGAGATTTGATTCGTTGGCGGCTCTTTCGACTTTTCGTGTCCTCCACGTACTTTTGGCCCAGCTTTCCCAAACTTCCTGGGACAAATATCTCTGAACCATCCGATTCGGGCTTCCTTGTTCCTATTTGAGGTGAAGACACGTGGCGAGATTCCATTGGCTCTCGGCTCTTTCGGCTTTTCGCATCCTCCGCGTACTTTTGGCCCGACTGTCTCAAACTGCCTAGGACAAATATCTCTGAACTTCCTGATTCGTGCTTCCTTGTTCCTATTTGAGGTGAAGACACGTGGCGAGATTCCATTGGCTCTTGGATCTTTCAGCTTTTCACGTCCTCCGCGTACTTTTGTCCCAACTGTCCCGGACTGCCTAGGACAAATATCTCTGAACCGCCCGAAATGGACTGACTTGCGCCAAACCAGTCGATCTGTGTCCCACGCGTACTTTTGTTCCAACTATCCCAAACTACGCGAAATGAAGACTTAGACATTTTTTCCTTGCTTTCAGCCATTTCAGCTTTTCGCATCCCACGCGTCCCGATGTCCCAATTGTTCCACAGACTGCCTAGACTAGGACTTAGCCGATTTTTTTGTTTTTTCGGCCCCAAGCTTGGTACGACAAACCTCAGTTCAACCTGAACTGGTAAAACCCAAGCCCTTCAAACCCGAAATGCCTCAAAATAGTCCTGCAACCTTATTTTTGCATTTTTTCCATTCCTTCTAACTCGTTGGGATTTCTTCTTGGATGGGAGAGTTAGAAAAAGGCCGCGGGGACCTCAAAAAACATGATTTCGGGCCTTGAATCAATATAATTTCTCAGGATTGAATAATCTGATGCATGTTATCAAAATTACCTTGGGGGTGAATTTTGGATAACAGTTTTGGTGACTTAGCGGGGTCATCTGCCTGCTAGATGAAGTTACCAGTTCCCTGAAGCATCCATTGGGCATGGAGTCATGAGTTGTAACCTGCAAACTGATCTGAACTTTGAAAACCTCCTCTCTGAGCCACTTGGAAACCCATCAAAATGCCACTGAAATGGATTGTGCAAGAGAAAAACCAGCACCACAAAACTATGTACAGAACTGAAAATCATACATGCTCCAAATGGAACATGCAGAGTGTGCACAAGCACTTCTTCTACTGAAAGCAAACCTACCTACTTTACTCTAATTGGAAGCAAAGGTGGGCTAAACGAACCCTGCAACTGGTTGTGAGAAATAGCTTCCCTTTCTCAAAAGTAGCAGCCATGCAATTGATTTGGCATTGAACATGGCTGATTGGATGGATGGAAAATCAATAAGAAACTGGTCTTTCACCCAAAACATCAAGGTATTAGCTGAAGGAAAATTCAATACCTCTTTTAGTTGCTCTGAATTTGGATTGAAGAGGTATGACAGCTGATCCTTGGTACTTTGTAGCTCACCCTCATGCTCAGAAGCAAGCATGACTAGTTGTGACTTCTCCTTTGGCTCCAATGAAGCCAAATACCTGATTGGGCAAGGTCTGATCCATTTGATATGCCCATAGCTCTGATTTTCAACTCCAAAAATGGAGTCTTCTTGTAGAACTTCTTGAATGGATGGTGTGGAAGCAATGGTGAAATCTTTGTGCCCTTTCTCTTCTTCCAATGAAGGACATGAAAGATTAAAATCTTCCAATCTTGGTTCCAAAGAGCTGCTATAAGATGCAGGCTCCTGAAAATATGTGCTCTCCTTCATGACAGCAGGCCCTGGTGTTTGGAATGTGGATGATGAAAGAGAGGATGGTGGAAACTCAACCGGCTCTTCTCCATCAAAACAGTCCTCCATGTCTGACAGATAAACTGTCTCATGGCTGTCCTTCTGCAAATGCTCCACTTCCTCCATGGTGTCTTCTTGATCTGTAACTTGACCACCATGGTTTCTTTCACCCTCCAACATTGAGTTTGAGAGATCAAACTCCTCTTCAGTACTAGAAATTGAGAGAGGTGAAATAGAAATAAGAACTGAAGGTTCTCCTATAGCCTGCTTTTTGCTCAAACCCCTTGGATCTGTAATTTTCTCCTCCACAGCTAGATTTTACTCCTCTACTTTTGGATCTGGAGCAACTTCTCCTTTCTCTACTACTTGAAGGCAATCTTGCTCTTGATAAAACTCTTCCTCTAGCACAAATTTTGTCAAGTCAAACTCTTCAATCTACTGCTCTAGAGGACAAGTTGGGACTGCAAGATCTTCTTCTGAGCTTTCTTCCTTTATGGTTGATTGTGCAACTTGAATTGAATCAGCATTCCCTTCAAATAGAGTGCCAACATGGACACTACTTTCTGAGCAAACTGACTGTTGATTTGCTTCTTCTTTTTGCTCTTCTTCTGCTGCCACAAAATCAGTCTTAACCACCATTTTTTCAACCTTAGCCTCTTCTGTAGGTTTAACCATCAAGGGGATCTTTGTCATCCCAAATTTGGCAGCCCAAACCCTCAAGTTGTCTGTCATTTCTTTTCTGTTGGGCTCCTCTTCTTGCTGTCCTTCATGGCCAATTTTTGCAATTTCTTCTTGCCCACATGGAATTGGGAATGCAAGAGGAGGGATGGGTTGTAACTCAATTGATTTGGAAATTTTTTGTGGTGGTAGAGGGGTGAAACTCTTGTTTCTTTGGGGGAGAGTGTATTTCTTTTAGCTCTTGTGGAGGGGATGACTGTTTGGAAGGAAAAAGGAAAGAAGAATTGAAGTGTGGTGGAAGAATGAGAGGTGGAGAAATGGGATTCAACACTTGGGACAGTAGATTGAGAGTTTAAAATTTGCAATTCCAAGTGAGATGATGCTGCTTGAGTAATGGGAATAGAAAAACTAGATGATGGTGTACAACTTACCCATTGACCAGGTTGTTCAACAACAAGTGTATAGGCCTCTATTTCTGTTATCCATTGTGCAAGTTGGGGCAGCATCTTCATCATGAAGTCTAGCTTCTCCTGAGGGCTGTAATGCCTTGGAAAAGGGCCTCCCCATGGAAAAGGAGTCCTGTAACCAATCCTGAAATCTCTCATTTGAGCTGTTGCTCTGGACTACACCATCATTACCTCCATCTTTTGGATTTTCTCCAACAGACCAGCATCTTGCGTCTGATGGTCTTCATTACCAGCATACCCTTTCTCTTGATGTGCTTCATATCCAAACTGACTTTGGCACTGCTGCTCATATGGGTATGCATACTGATCTTGAATTTGTTTAAAATGTTGATCTGAAAGAGTTGTAAAGCATGTTGGAGGTGGAATATGCTGCTGTTGTAAATGTGAGTTCCATGATGGAAATGAAGTCATGATTGCACAAATTCATGGAATGGAAAAGAATGAAAGGGACGGAAAGAAGGATGGATAAGAATGGATGAAAAATAGATCTGCAACTTCAGAAATGGGTTGCTGATCAGATGGAGTCGCCAGATGTGTTTGTAAGTTCCTCCAAAAGCTGAAATCTTCACAGGAACACACCAACCTGCAAAAGATGAAGTGGAAGACCTCTAAGGTCCCATCGGGCGTGCCAAAACTGTTAGTGAAAAATCACAGCACCCCTGGATGCTGGTCTCAGGTTTCTAGGTTGACCATACTGTCATCCAGTGTGATTACATAACATTGAATCCTTTCTCCAAGTGTGGGACTTGAAAAGTGAGAGAGGGTTCTCCAGAGAAGGCTGGTTCCTATTCCTTTTTTCAAATGCACATGAAATATGCAGAGGGTTTGCTCAAAACCTAATCTAATCTGCCAAGGAGACAGGGTAAGAAGATGCATAAAATAAATCTAAGCTAATAGAGGTGATGCACTGAGGAATGAAGAACAACCTATCTTTCCAGTAAACATAGACCATTCAAATGTGATATAAGATCATACATAGATAACAAAACTTGCAGTGAAAGACTAGAAGAGGATGCAAAATGAACACAGAGAGGGTTGGGAATCATCCACAGACATGTATTACTTGCTCTAAAGATTGATATAGTGCACTACAGAATACCAAGAGGCAGAGTCATATTACAGTTTCAAATGAGAGGTTCGAACTCCACGAATTCGCTTGATAGGAGAAGAAAGGAGGAGCAAAACAGAAAATGTTCGACCTTTTGAAAGAATCTCCTCTTTTAAATATATAGGAAGAATGAGAGAGGGAAAAGAGAGGAAAATCAGAATCTACCCTAACCACCTCTAGGTCGTATTTTAAATCATCTCATTATGGCAGAAGCGGCGGATCCTGGCAAAACGGCGGGCTGTCTAACAGAAGCGGCGAACTGTCTGCTGCATTAAAGCTGGTTGTTGGAGCGTCACTTCTGGCATTACCATGCGTCAGAGACGTTTTCTCAATTTTCCCTCTTCAAACTACACCAAAATGTAATATTGATCCTAAAATCATGTAGAGAATTTCAACAGCTTTCCGTTGATATAAAGAACGCGCAAATCCGAGCTCTGGATCGAAAGATATGATGATCTGAAGATTTAGGGTAAAAACAGGCAAAAAAACAGGTCGGCGGGAAAAATATTTGAACTTTCCCCGCGCTCTGCGACTTGGATGACACGTGGCAGGCTCTGATTGGTCATGTAATTCTCTCTCCATAGGACACATGTCCTCTTCTGATTGGCTCGGGCTGACCCTTCAAAACTTGCCCTTTGACTTTTGGACTTTTTCCCTTGTGACACGTGTCGTGATATGATTGGTTCCCAGGTCTGCCGGATTTTCGCGTCCATCACGTCCATTTGTCCCGGATGTCCCAGTGCTGTCTGGGACAAAAACTTCTGATCCACCCAAAATGGGCTTCCCTGTCCCTTTTCTGCCGGTGACACGTGGCGTGATCTGATTGGCTTTCGGCTCCTTCGGTTAGCCATTTCCCACGCGTTCTTTTCCTTTGTTTCAAAATTGTCCCGTCGTGACTGATGAGTTCCCACGCTTCGGCCAGATTTGACCGTTGCCGGCTCTTTCGGATTTTTGAGCCCCACGCTTCACCTCGCATACCTTTGGCCTGGACTTGTCCCGAGTGCTGAAAATCCCCTGCTTTGGCCGAACCGGCCGGTTCATGCATTCCTTCACATCCATTTGTTCCAACTATCCTGGACTGTCTGGGACAAATTCTTCCGAGCCGCCCAAAATGGGCTTCCTTTGCTCTCGGCCACTTCGCCTTTTCGCGTGCTTCGCGTCCCGACGGCCCCGGATGTTCCAACTGCTGAGTCGATTTTCTTCTCCTTCGGCCGAACCGGCTTTCCGCGTCCCACGTGTCCCGATGGCCCAATTGTTTCTAGGACTAGGACTTAGCCAATTTTCACAATTTTCCCTGGCCCGAGCCTGTCTTCTGCAACTTTTACACCTTTTCTCAGAACTTGCTCTTTTCTTCTTCGGCCAGGGGAGTTAGAAAAAATCTGAGGGGACCCTGGAAACATGATTCTTTGCCCTGAATCAATTTATCTACCTGGGAATTGAGCATTTAATATATGTTACCAAAATTTACCCCTGGGGGGTGAATTTTGGATAACACTACGCTCCCCGTGCTTTCAGGCTACCCTGTCCAGGCGTAGTCCTTTAAGAGCCCTGAGGCCCAAACACGCCATATCTTCGACATCTGATTTTTCAGGACTCCATGGCACACAGAGACGTCTTTTAAGATCTGATACCTCCACATCAGGGCCCTCTAAAAAAATTCTCTCGTGGTTTTCACCGTCTCCATCTGGTTCTCACTCGTTGTGCTATTGTTTGCAAACACACGAAATAGTGCAGTCTGAGTTAGTGTAGGGCTGGCAGACGCTGTAGTTTGCAAACGAAGCCTCATGGGACCGAACCAACTATGCCAACACATTTTGGTGGCTGAGTGAATGCTATTGGAGGTTTCGTTTTGGTTCCCTATGCTCCCCATGCTATCAGGCTACCCCGTCCGGATGTAGTTGCTTAAGAACCCTGAGGCCCAAATACCTTATATCTTAGACATGTGATTTCTCAGACTCTGTGGCACCTAGAGATGTCTCATCAGATCTGAGATCTCCATGTTTAATCCCTCTATGAAATGCTCTCACACTTTTCTTCGTCTCCATCCGGTTCTCTCAATGTCCTATTGTTTGCAAATGCCTGAAATAGTACAGTCGAAGTTAGTGTAAGGCTGCTAGATGTTGTAGTTTGTAAACAGAAGCTCGTGAGACTGAACCAACTATGCCAACACATTTGGGTGGTTGGGTGAATGCTAGTAGAGGCTTCGTTTTGGTTCCCTACACTCCCCATGCTTTCGGGCTACCTTGTCCCGGCATAGTTGCTTAAGGGCCATGAGGCCTAAACACACCATATATTTGACAGGTGATTTCTCGGACTCTGTGGCACCTAGAGATGTCTCGTCAGATCTGAGACCTCTACATCGGGGCTCTCTACAAATTCATCTCGCAGTTTTCTCCATCTCCATCTGATTCTCTCATTGTGCTATTGTTTGTAAACGTATGAAATAGTGTAGTCTAAGTCAGTGTAAGGTTGTTAGATGCTGTAGTTTGCAAACAGAAGCTCATGGGACCAAACCAACTATGCCAACATGTCGAGGTGGCCAGGTGAATGCTAGTGGAGGATTTGTTTTAGTTCCCTACGCTCCCCTGTGCTTTCGGGCTACCTCATCCAGGCATAATCGCTTAAGAGCCCTGAGGCCCAAACATGCCATATATTCAATGGGTGATTTCTCATACTCCATGGCACCTAGATACGTCTTGTTAGATCTGAGACCTCCACATTGGGGCCCTCTACGAAAGCCTCTTGCGGTTTTCTCTATCTCCATCCGGTTCTTTCGCTGTGCTATTGTTTGTAAATACACGAAATAGTGCAGTCTGAGTTAGTGTAGGGCTACCCCATCCGGGTGTAGTCACTTAAGAGCCCTGAATGACTAGATTGGCTTAAGAATGAATTTGATAGGGGTATGTCTAAGAACACCCGAGAGTTATCAATCACCTAGTAAATCTTTCTTGTTTAGTTATGGATGGGAGTCAGCTGGCCTACGGCTTAGCGACCTTCCATTCATTGATAATTTATGTTATGATAAACCCATGGATTCTTTCAAAATTTCCTTAAAAAGGATAGGGGTAGTCATCAAGCCTAGTGAAGGATGAGATGTGATTTCTAAATAACTTGAAATGCATATAGATTTAAAGGTAGTAACATGAATTGGACAGGATTAGACAATCAAAAATAATTGAGTGTCTGAATCAGAATGCCATTGCATCTGGAGATATTCTCAAGCATTGGAGTAATGTTTATGGAGAGACATTCTCAAAAAATCAACAAATGAAAGGCATAAAATTGTGACGATTATCGGGTGTTTTAACAGGGAAGAAGACTACAAAGCATAGAAGAATGTAGTAAGTGCATGATAAGATAGGAACCAGTACAAAGAGACCATGAGCAAGAAGAAGCGCAACTAATGTAAATACACATATACACATTGATAAATTGAATGAATAATTACTCATATTAGGTAACTCTTTATATACATACATTATATAAATATTAATTTCCAAAATTTTATGCATATTATACATTTAAAATGCTAGTACATGTACATCACCAATAAATGAAAAAATAATCCATAATGTCTTAAATATTGTCAAGTGCACATCTTATTAGATTCATGCAAAAATAATCTCAGAAATGTAAGGTCTCATACAAAATTATCAAGTTCCAAATAGTATTTTAATGTGCATAATAAATACAAAAATTCCCAAATAGGGCATATACCATCAAGTTCAAATGCCATATAGGCTTACATACAATGCCATGCACATAGGCATACAAAAACAATGTCATGTAAGACATATATATTTCCTACTCATCAAAATCTATCCCTCTCTTGGCCTTGCTCGAAGAAGGCCCTCCCTTAGGCGAAGATGGAGATCTATCAGATGACTTTGCATCATCCGAGCCCATGCTTTGAGTCCTCTTTTATCTGAATACTTTCCTGTAGATGAGCTTGTAAATGTAAACAATGTTTTTTTGTCAAAACTTAATTTATATATGTTTTCAACATGTATTTAAGACCATGCTATAATGAAAGTATTTACATAAATACACAAACTTACTGCAAGTTGTCGATCACGCTGAATTTACATCTCACACTCAAATGAGTCATCGGGAGCTCCTGCAGTACGAATGGGGGTACGAAGATGACGAGATGGAGGAGTTCATGCCCCTCAAAGTCAAAATGGAGGAGTTCATGCCCTCAAAGTCAAAATGGAGGGGGTTGAAGTTCCCTACATACACATAAGATCAGAAAATTTAACATCAGAATTAGCAAAAATAGAACTAAGTACATGTATCTACATAATGACAATATTTTAACTAATTTTATCAATATAGAACAATTGTTTTTACCCTGCCACGCTTGGGAATCAAATGAACAGGGCTGCGCCCTGTTGCAAGGTAACTCCTGCATACACACAATGAAGGACATTATTAACATAATTTAATAATTCTACAATGAAATACATTACTAACATGTAATTTAACATAATATGAATTACACGAGAGATTAATAACAAAATTTACGTGTTGTTTGAATACCTCAGTGAGTTGCTGCGCAAATGAAATCACAGAGGCAACACCTTTATCTACTTGTCGCATAGAGATGGTGGGGCGTCTAGTGAAGTCAACATCTTTATCAAACATGTATATCACCTGAGTTATATGGAAATACAAGAACATACATATATTTGACTTTATAACTTTGGCACACATATATAGACACACACACACACACACACACACACACACACACACACACACACACACACACACACACACACACACACACACACACACACACACATGTATGTGAAAATTTTACATAATTAACATTCTAAATTACCTCTGTATGAATGTCTTTGTATGCATGGTGCTCACCGCCTATGGTCGGGATGAAGATGTGCCTCCCACACGCTGTAATATCAATGCATGTACATGTACAAATAAAATTATTTCAAAAATTTAACATATATAAGTAAATCAGGTACTCCAAACTTTTTGTAACACACATAACAAAACATAACAAATTTACATGCGAAGGTGACGCCGATAAATGTAATCCAAATGTCTCACTCGTAAAAGGACATCTGACATAGTGAAATTATCATGTTCATCCCTAGTACCAAGTGCACCAAAATCAGTACACATGAAAGTATCGTCCTCCTTGGGCCCCAAACATATTCTAACACATGACGAGAAAAAATGTGGCCTCATGCTAGTACTCCCTGAGGGAATACTTTGTGTACCTCCGCGAGCATCTGGCTCATAAATCTCCCTCGTATGTCAAAAAAGGGTCACAGATAGCCCCTGAAGCGCGTGGAGTGTATCAATCTCTACTGTCTCCTTCACTACTTGAGGGACAATCACATGGTGAGGGGGCTTCTATACGGGGAATCTACCCTGCTGAATAGGTGCACGTTGTGCACCTAGTTGATCCTGTGCAAATCCTTTTCCTCGGCCTTGGAAATCTTGGAAATCAAAATAATTTGGGATCTTTTTGAGGATAAACTCACAATAGAGTTTCCTTAGAAAGTATAGTGGCACCTTGTTGTTATTACAAGGTGGAAAATCAAACACCATCCACCATCGGTCCCAAAAATTATTTTTAATCAAATTATTATTACACCAATGGATGGAAAATCATTTACATCAAAACGAAATAGAAAAATTAGTGTGGGGGTCTGTGAATAAGGCGCATATGAGGTCTTTTGAAATTTCTTTTTTCTTTACATCCACATATGACAATTTGTTGGAATAATAAACCCTACAACCCTCTCTGTAAGTTGTCTAACGAATCAATTTTCCTCGTTTCCACATCAGTTTGAACAAGTAATGCCTCTAATTTCTTTGCAAGAGAGGTGCGTAGTGGGGGGTTTATAGATTGTGCATCCCTCATTTTTTTGATTAAATCTTCAATTTCAATTTTGTTTTCAACTATTTGGGCTGCTAAATCTTCTTGACTACCCAAGGGGATGTTGAGCAATTGTGGGAGTGTCAGGAGGGATGATAGGAATAACAAGGTTTGTTTTTGGTTGATTCCCTTGACCTCTAACTATAACGATAAAAAATAAGTATTCAATTCAAATTTGAATCTATAATTATCATATTTCAATGCAATTTCGAGAAAATAATTATTCTTACCTCTTATCCGTATCGCCATCGTCGATTCAAATCTTCCCAAGTGGTGATCTAGAAATGATCATTTGAGCTTGAGATCCAGCTAAATGAAAAAACGTGAGGGCACAGTTAAGCTCTGAAACTTACACGTTTGAGGGAGATAAAATGATAGAGGCTCGGGCCTCTTTTTTTTGCTTATAGTCAGGCATAACGCGTATGCGTTATGTTTTGGTGATTCCTTCGGTAAATCCAAAACCTGACAATTAAAACACGAGGTCACGTTTTAACAGAACACGTACGCATTTTGCTTTTTTCTGGATTCTTGTCCACTTTTTGGCCCCCAAACTTTGTGCACTTACCCCTGTCATGCTATAGGAAAAGCATTGAGACAAAAAGAGGTCAAGATTAGTGTCAGTCACTGTCAGAAGTGAATACCTAATATAAGGCTAGGATGTCTGAGAAGTAAGCCTCTGACACCCTAGATCTCAGTTAGAAGGTCAGTGAAGGGTTGGTAGACATCCAGAATAGAATGTTACACCTTCCTATATCTTATTTCATTATTGACTGAGTTATACTTAGGTGAAGTCAATTTTTTTTGAAGAATGGGTAATGCAAGACTAAACCCACAAGAAGTGGGAGCATGAGTATGGATGAGGAGATGGACTTATTGAAAACTTAAGATACAAAAGATGGGTCTTTGGTCAAGTTTTAGACTATAGGTAAAATGAACATTCCAAAAAATGGGTTTACATCCATCAAGGCAATAGAACTATATGGGATGGAATCCATCACTAAACGAATATGCAAGGCAAGTGCTTATGGTAAAAGGATTTGCACATAGAACTCAGGTATTGACAAGATTTGGTGGGATCCATTACTCGATCACTGTAGTAGATAAGATGAATTCTATTCGTATTGTAACATAAGTTTAGTTTCACTAGGACGATTTTCATTCTATGGAGTCAACTTGATGTTAAGACGGATTTCCTTCATGGTGATTTGGAGGAAGAGATTTATATGCAACTTCCTGAAGCATATGGTGTAATGTTCCAAGGGTAGCAAGGGAAACAACACCCAAAGAATTATTATGACTAAACCCCCATAATGTTGAATGGGTGGAGTGTGTGTATATATATGCCTAAGTAGTTTTAATCTTACTCGTACAATGAACAATGACAGAATTTGGGGTATGCTTGAAAATTCTCACTAAAAGGAGATGGTCTAACTTTCAAGGTTTCAAATGATATATAAAAACATGCCTCTCATAAATAATATGGCAATAATTGAGATGTGAATGCATAATAACTAAGAAAAAGATGTGTAAAACAAGACACACACACATGAAGGTGGACTAGGATATGAAAAGAAAACATCCATGACAGGTTTATAAATTAGTACAATTTTACATCCCAAAAGAATGGAAAAATCAATGTGGGAGTTGTTCTAAAACAAAGGGAGAAGTGTCCTAATAAAAATGAGGAGGTCGTACTACTGATGTAGTTGAATGGGAGAGGATCCACACCTATAGAACCCATGAAAATATTTTTTATGATTCCTCCATGAATGATCTAAAATCCCTTCTAGGTGAATATGGATGGTAGATGAAAATGCTTGAATGTGATATGGATTCCATATGCACAAATGGTACATAGAGGAATCATCTCTAGAAGCTTCATGAATCTCATGTCTAACTTAAGTAGTCTCTGGTGTCTCAATGCCTAATAAGATGTGTGCAAGGACTCATGTGTTACTCAATATCTTGTTGAAGAGTAGAGTAAAAAAAACACGTCAATGTGAATGAAGTGGACCCGATGAATAATCATCATCTCTATATCCATTGTCATGGTGAAAAATCCAATGAATGATCAAGTTAGATAGGGGAAGTGATTCCCCACAAATTTATACCTATTCCTTGATAGTCCAAAATGAACTGTGGAATAAAGAGTGTGGAATCTAAAACTAGTTGTGTGTTTTTCAAATGAGACAAGCACAACAATGGGTGAATCTAAAGTGTGGGTTGCAACAGGTGCAATAATGGATGCATCATATTTGAATGGAAAACTCATTATTAGGAAAATAAAAGGATGATGATGTGTCAATAGGGTTTGAATAAGTGATATAAGGTAGAGTATGCTCAATGAGAGGTATTTCCTTGGTGTCAATCTACTATTGCAAGCATGCAAGGAAAGTATCCAATAATGAGTTGAAGAAGGGCATCTTTTCTAGAAATTAGTGAGAGTAATAGAGACTTCTATTTGTTTACCTTCCTATTCTCTTCAAAAAATCTAACCATGACTTCTTGAAGTGAACATACTTCTGAAAAGAACATGGTGTTTTCATAAAATAGGTTATTATTTTCCGACATGAGAGTGTGCAAGTCATGGATAGAATTCATTTACAATATAAAGGTAAAGAATACCTTGGAAGAATTTTAGAAAATGAACACACTCAATAAACATCTCCCAAAATTCTTATAATAATGTAGTTCTTTTAATTTTTCATCATATGATGGCTGATATGCAAGAAAAAGAATAAAATAATCCCAACCCAAAACCTATTTTAATGCACAAAAACATGAATCCCCTGGCTAAAAAAAGGTGAAACTATAGAAAATAGTGCATTTATAAATCAAATAAAATGCAATATATTGAAAGGTTATGTTGAAAGCATACTCCTAGTACATTATGAACCAAATATGAACCCACCTTTGTAAATTATATGAAAAATGTACTTTAAAAAAATGACATCTTGATACAACACATAATAAAAAGATATGGAGACTTAAAAGTAGAAAAACTTGGACACAACAAAAAATGATATTTTCTCAAACTCTGGGCCACCACAAGTTACAAATAACCACTCTAATATGTAGAGCATGAAAAAATGATGCTAAAACCTAAAAAAAAACCTTGTAGGCCTTTCAAAGCAGAAAATATAGCCTATAGAAAACTTTTAGTCAAAAATGAATGTCCTTTAGTGCAAGATATATGAATTATTAGATTTCCCATGGGGCTAAAAATGATAGTTGTATGTCATATAATGGCTGAAATTATAAAATGGGGGCTAATTATGGTGCATAAGGCTAATTTAGAGAATTGGGAGGGTCATATGTATGACCAAAAGCTTAAAAAAATATCTTAATGCTAAGCATGTAGCCTAAGGGATTTGAACTCTAGACCTATTGGTAGAAATGCCTTGCAAAATAATACTTCCCAACATGTCACCTATAATGATCAATACAATATTTCCAAAATTGATCTTTATCAAAGATAAAGGGAAGGCATGTGTATTTGAATGGTTTCGCATAAATAAATACAAACTTCAAGAATATGCTCCAAGAGAACCATAATTCCAAATTGAAAAACATTAGACTTTATGGAAATTTCATGATATAAAGAATATGAATATTAGTGATTAAAGCATACAAATTGCAAAAAAAAAAAGATTATACACCCTTCTTGGTGTGGCTTTTGATGAGAAAACTAGGAGGATCCTTGATAATCGTATTAATGTGCAAAATCAAGTTATAAAGCAATGAAATGGTAAAATACTTATAGGTATTGAACAACAGAGTACACAACAATAATTTTTTACACTGGTACAACAATAAACCAAACACATACGTAAATAAACAATATGACAAATAAAACATTTTAAACAATAAAACATATAACAAACCAAATAACTACTTACCAAATACTAACAACTAAATTACCTATGGTAAATTAAAACACATCTACAATGTAAAATTACCTATACACTATAGATTTTACCTAACATTCCCCCACCCTTAATTTTGTATTGCCTCAAGAGAAGAGGAGAGTAACTCTCTGAATATCTCATATTTGTCACATGCAAGTGACTTCATGAAGATATCTACTCTCTGTTTAAATAATGGTAAAAAATGAAGCTAAATGTTGTGTTTTAATACATGTTCATGGATGAAATATCTGAATATCTCATATTTTTCACGTGCAAGTGACTTCATGAAGATATCTACTCTCTGTTTAAATAATGGGAAAAAATGAAGCTAAATGTTGTGTTTCAATACATGCTCGTGGATGAAATGCACATGTACTTCAATGTTATTCATTCTCTCATGAAAAATTGGGTTGCAAACAAGTTTTTGAACACCTTCATTATCAAGATACATGGTGGTATATTTCTCTTGTGGTATTCCAAGTTCCTCAAGTATGCGACTTAGCCATATCACTTCATAGACACCTCCTCCTACAGCATAATATTTGGCTTTTTTGGAAGATCAAAAATAATAAATTTGTTTCTTGCTTCCCCATGATATTGGATCAAATCCCAAAAATAATACAAATCTAGAAGTGGATTTCTTGTCATCAATGTTACTTGCATCATCTGATTTTGAATATCTAGTCACGAACTAATCATTCTTCTTTTACTCTAGACTAAAATCCATAGTGCGCTTAAGATATATCAAGATTCTCCTTACTTATTTCCAATGAAAAAATCTCAGTTCCTATATGAACCATAAAAGATAGATGACCGCAAACGATGATATCCGGTCTAGTATCAGGTTAGGTAAATGAGACTCCCGATCAATTGTTGATAGAGAGTTACATTTACCAATGGAAATGGATCTGTATGAAATAAATAAAGTCTTGTCCCTTTAGGTATGGCAATCGGTTTCCAGTCTATCATCTTGAATGTTTCAAGCATGGTCTTGGCATATTTCAATTTAGAAACAAAGATATGATTATCCTTCTATTATACTTCCAATCTAAGACATTAGTGCATCATCCCTTGATCTTTCGTGTCAAACAATTGATTTAGATCTTTCCTCGTTGCAGCGATCATCTTCATTATGCTACCAGTGATGACTAGATCATTGACATATACAATAACAATGATGATTTTTCATCCTTGCTTCTTGAGATGGAGATTGGGCTCATACAGATTCCTCTAAAATTGATGTTGAATGAGAAGCTCAAAAATATTTATATATCATTCTTGGGGAGCCTGTTTAAGACTATTAGTGATTTGATGAGTCTACATACATTTTCTTATTTTCCAAGTACAAAAAACCCTCTAGTTGAATCATCTAGACTTCTTCATGTAAGTATCCATTTAGAAAGGCACTTTTCACGTCCATATGGCTGAAAGCTCTATCCAAATTGTGCAACTAGAGAAAATATCATCTTGATCATTTTGATCTTAGCTATGGAAGAAAATGTATCCTTGTAGTCTATTCCTTCCTTCTAAGCATACCCTTTACTATGAATCTTCTCTTGTGTTTATCAATGATCCCATTTACTTTGTAATTTATTTTTAAAATCCCTCTACATCCAATGGGCTTCTTTCCTGGTGTAATATCAACAAGTTTATAGGTGTTATTCTTCATCATGGATTGATACTCAAAATCCATGCCATCTTTCCAAGCTTTAAATTTTATTGATTCTTAAACTATAGATGGCTCACTAGATTCAACAACTCTACTCATTAAGGAAAAATTTACCTCTTCACAATATTTTCTATGATTCTATGGTCTAGGAGTGGAGGTACTTGTATGACCATCCAATTTTCATCTCAAATCATTTTGGTATACCACTTAGGCATATGTTTAACTATTCACATGGGTTTTGGTCATGTCAAATCATCACATTATCCCCATCATCATTGTCATCATTAGTGAGAACATTAGCTTTTGTTTTCACAAAAAGGGTGCTTTATACATCTAGAAAATTTGTGGAATGTGTTTTAGCTTCTTTTTTCTGAAAAAAATCTACATTCCTACTAGTGTATACTTCCATGGTATTTAGATCCATCAATTTATACCCAATAGCTTCTTCACTGTATCTAATGAAGATATATTTTTTATGCTTTCATATCTTGCTTCTTTCTCTTCTTCTTGGAATATGCAAGCTATCTTTGCACCCAAATATTATCAGGTGTGCAATGTATGTCTTCTAGTATGACCATGCTTCATGTGGTGTCACTCCATCAACAAAAATTATGGGCACTCTATTAAACATGTACACTCCAATCTTTGTTGCTTCTTCCCAGAATGTCTTTGTCAATCATGAATCATCGATCATACAATGCACCATATCCATGATAGTACAATTACTTCTCTCAACAACACCATTTTCCTACAGTGTATTTGGAATAGGCATCTATTGACACATCCCATGATCTTTTAGAAAGGATTTGAATTCATTACTGGTGAATTCCCCCTTGATCTGAGAGGAGAGATATGATTTTACAACTAGTCTCATTTTTAATATCCACTTTCAACTTTTTAAAATTATTAATTGCATCATATTTAGTACAAAAATAATAAATCCACATTTTTCTAGAATAATCATCAACACAAAGCATGAAATACTAAAATCTATAATTACTAGGTTACATTGGACTAAAAAAGATTGGTGTGTACTAGATCAAGCTTACCTATATCTCAATATGTACTCTTTTAGAATGAGGCTATGTGTTGTTTTCTTACGCGGTAATTGGGACACTTGGTAGTGTCCTTCTTGAGAGATGGAGAACCTCTCACCATGTCATATTGGCGAAGTGTGTTCAGATATCCAAAACCGATGTTACCAAGTCTCTAATGCCACAACTATGAGGATGAGGTGTCTTTAGCCACAAGTTCTTGATTGTCCTTATGGAAAAAATTAAGATGGAACATCCATCCCATATTTGAAGCTCTTGCAACAATTTTGATCTTATGGATTTATCTCAAATCAAACATACTTCCTTACTGTCTTTGAAATAAAAAAAAATCTTCAAATTATGATCTAGAATTTTATTGACTGATAACAAAGTTATTTGTTAAACTAGGGGTATACAATACATCTGATAACCTACAATTATGTGAACTAAGAGGTAAAGAAATGTTTCCAGTACATTGACTATTGTAGGATGATTCATCACCCAACAAGAAATGCTTTTTTGAGGTTATATCTCTCATTGTGGAGAACAATTCTCTGCATTTGGCCATGTGTCAAATGGCTCCCAAATCAATGTACCAAATAACAATAGTAGATGTGGTTACTTCACTAGAGTGGTCAATATACAAGAATTCTTCATCATCCAAGTGGTCCTCTTATTTAGCAACATTTCCTTGTCAATGGGGTTTCTTCCTCCTGTTCCCCTTTTTTTAACCTTAATTATTGTTAGATTGTCCCTACTGATATTATTGATTGTTAAGTCTTGAATTTCTAGATAAACCCTTCTTTTACATGTTGTCCTGACAATATTTTAGATCATGTCCTCTATTGTAAATAGGAAAAAAATTATTTTTCTCATCCCCTTTTTTATGTTATTGTTGGGACTTATTGGAATAATGATATTCGGTATTCCCTTTCTTATGAGAAGAAAGTGTCTACTCCCCTTTTTCATCTCTATTATACAATAACTTTTATTTCTGCAACAAGTTCACCAACTTTTCAAAACTAATGGTCCAATCTGAAAAATTGATTGTCATCACAAAAATATTATATGAGGGAGGAAGTAGAAAAAAACGGGAATGAGAGTGTTGTTTGATATTTCCTCTCCCAAGGCTAGAATTGAAGCCCTCGGTGTTGCAAATCTTCTAAAAAATCCTAAACTTTCTTATTAGGATTATATTTAATTATATGTAATTATATCTGCAAATTCAGTATAATGTTCTTGCTCTTGGCCTCATACATTGTGCTCAACTTATCCCATGCTTCTTTAGCCATTCTGAAATCTTGAATGTGTGTTTACATGTCATTAGACACTCTAAAAAAATGATAAATTTTTCCTTCTAATTGGCCCACTCATAGTGACATTGATGTGATGTATCTAATTCTGATATGTTTACAGAACCATCCACAATAGATCAAATATCTTCAAACTTAAGTTGAGTTCAACTTTTCATTTTCCACTTGGTGTAATTGTTGCCACAAAGTAACTGAGCCAAGAAGAATATTTTTGGAGCATTATTGACCAAAGCGGGTTGGTACTATTTCCTGACTAAATGGCTTATTGGTACAATACACTGAAAAAATTAAATTGACCTCTTGTGCACAAAAACATTGACTAGCAATAGGCAATTTTTTTTGTTTTCAGATGTTGGTGGTCTTTAGAGAAGTATACGACTCAAAATGTCGAATTCCCATGAAAAATAGAAAAAAAATCCCTTTTTAGGAAATTCCCCTTTACAAAAGTTACATGATTTTAATTTTCAAAGTAATTTGGAGAATTTTGTTTTTTCCCCTCAGACAGGGTTTTCTTTGCGAAATTTAGTAGGGACTTTATGATAACTAATGGGATTTAGTAAGGTTTAAATTTGAATTTTCTTCTAGATTCGTCGGCTATCACTAAATATTCACTAAAATAAAAATGGTTTAAAATAACCTTACCTTGTGAGGCTCTCCACCAAACTCAAAGAATTGAGTTAGCGTTCATTTTTTATTTTGTTCACCACTTTGTGTTATTGTTTATTTTCTACATAATGACACATAGGGTTTTCTCAACATTGTACTGAAGTGGATCAACATTCAACCTGACTTAAATTTGCATAAAGGAGTTAAGGATGGCTCCCTTGGAGCTCACCATGCTTAGGGTAACCTGACCCACTCTTTGTATGGCTCAGCTTCTTTATATTTTCGACCTTGTTCACTTTGAGGAATGACTTGGTCACATGGATTCATATGGACCTGCAACTCGGCTCAATTTCTCAATGATGATATAACTCAATGTATAAGTTCCTATAGAGTTAGGTCAACTCAGTGTAGAGTATCTTGGGCTCAGCTCGACTGCTGAGATCTAATTTTTTTCCCTTGTGTGAGTGCAAAACATGATTCGACCTAATCTGGTGTGTAATTGGATCGATTGATTGGGGTATCTCACCCATATTGATGCATTTGGATGGGTTCGGCCTCATCTTGGCTACATAGGGTATTGGTGTGGTGGATGGGTGTGGAGATGGCTCATGGGTCCAATGTAACTTAGAAGGATGGTCAGCTAATTCACCCTTTAATGCAATCTATATAAAGCTTGCTTATCACAACTCTGCCTCTTGTGGGCTTTCAACTTAACTCAGTAGGGAGATGTCCTAACTTATTTAACTCTTGTAGTCACCTTACTTGCCATGCAACTCTGTTAGGATAGAGACAAAAGATATGCCTCTAATTTTAGAGGTTCTGTTAAATATGGAGGTTGTCTCCAAATTTGGAGAAAAAATCCTATTGCGAAAATAAAAATATGTTTTTTGTTATTTTTTTTATTGTTGTTGAGTGATGCCTAGTGTAGGAGGTAGTTCTTGGGTGACTCATGCTTTTTCAGTGCACAACAAAACTTATATTTTTCTATAATTTGCTTGAAATAGTTTCTATAGAGCTGTCAAGGGATGGAGATGCAAGGGATGGGGCTGGGAAGTTTCAGGAGGCAACTTTGGCTCACCTTTTCTTGAAAAATATTCTGCAATGTTCGTCAACACTTCTTCTATCTTCCTACACTCTTCGTAGCTTTCTTGTATAGGCTCCTTTACCAACTATAATACCAAATGTTGATGCAAAAACATGGAGGATCTATCAAAATATTATTAATGTACAAAATCAAGTTACAAATCAATGAAATGATGCAATAATTATAGGTATTGAACATCAGAGTACACAACAATAATTTTTACAAAGGTGCAATAATAAACCAAACACATATGTGAATAGATAATATGAAAAATAATATGGTCTAAAAAATAAAACCATATAACCAACCAAATAACTACTTAACACATCTATAGTGTAAAATTACATATACACTATAGGTTTTACCTGACAGTGGCTTGTCCTACAAAAGTGAAACTTAAAAAATTCACAAAAAAACAATTCGTGCATCGAAAAAGACCTTTTTTAAAATACATATTTTTAATATATAATCCATTAAAAATATCAAGAACTATGAAAATATAGTTTTATCTTTGAATTTTTAAAAATCCTATAAAATGGATAGAAATTGGGTTTTTGGCAAGAATAAGAAAATAATATTGTTGTTTTTCAATACCAGCAAGTTGATATGCCTAAAATTATACAAATAACCTAGATAAGTATATGACTAAAAATAAGAGTAAAAAAGCTTGCAACACCATAATTACTAATTGGAGTACCACTCTCTAACCATGAAATAATAGGTGAAACCCAGGAATCTCTTCAACTTGGACCCACTCTAGAAATGGTAGAAGATGTTGAGAATAATTAGTAATAATAGAAATAAATTACTTCCAATTAGTCAACAAAAAAACAAGCTTCTCAACAAGTTTCTTTTTAATTTACAAACAAAAGTGGTCTATATAGTAGAAACAATAATTTTAGTCCAACTTTTATTTTGACTATATAATAGACATGCATGCAACAACCTCCACATGAATAGGTAGACATGAGACAAATTTTCAAGTTATGATTGTCATATATCCTAATATAAGCCTAGGAGGAATGCAAAGTAGACTAATTCAACAAAACCTAAATAAAGTTAAGTGAACAAAGTAAACTTCAAATAAAAGGTGCATATATATATATATATATATATAGTATATATATATATATATATATATATATATATTGCACCAAAAACAACCTATCATAAACATATTGGTCTCTACAACCCTAGTATAAACATGATCATATGAATATAACCTTTATATCATCAATTTACTATTAAGAGTTAGTTAGATGTCACTACCCTATTCTAGATGTAGGATTTGGAACCCTTTATCTCCTATGTAGTGTCGAGTATCATATCCTAGTTCCATGTCTCTATAAAATTACATTATCAGTGTATCCATATTTAGTATGGCCCCTCTCATCATCAATATTCAAAGAGGATATTTTTATCTACCATTATTTATTTCCATACAGGGAGTAGTGGGGTGATTATGAACTGAATGAGGGAAGGATTAAATTGTTGAGTTTCACTTTTATAAATATAAATTCATCTCTTTTGATTGGATTATGAATAAAATTTACATCTGTGTGGTTAACTTTCAAATTTATGATGTAAGATTCATCAAACGTATGGTCAAATTAAATATAATTCAAAGACTATTAAAGTAAATATAGTGAAAACAATAATAATTAGAATATGAAAATGGTGAAATCAAATTGGAATTGAGAGAAAAAGAGTCTATAAGAGAATAGTAAAACCACATCTCAAAATTATACCTTAATTAGTTGTCAATGGACTCAAAATGATAAAAAATAATAATAAGAAGAAAAAACTTAAATATAGATTCAACAAATTTAGACACCTTGAAATGTGTTAGGGGTAGTTTTTAACGAACAAAATTATGTACTTGGTCTACCATATTTTTTTCTCTATTTATTGTTTTCACATGAAATCTTACTTGTGTTATGTTTTATCTCTACTTTGGAAAACCTTATTTCTGATTCTTATGATGAATTGTGAAAATCCTAATATGGATATTCCCTTACGAACCCTTATCAAGGAATTCAACATAATAAGAATAAATATCCTCATACTATGTCCAAACTATTGTATCAATGGAATTCCAATAATAGTAATGAATTATATATCCATGTAAATAATAGATTATATATTTTTATGTTTAATATACTCAACAACATGATCATATTCTTGGTACAAGACACTTGGAAATGTCAACTTTAGATCTAAGAATAGAATTCATATTTGGTTAAGTGTTTGGTTTCTCTTATGTACTTTGGAGTGGCTTAATATGAGTATATCTCAAGTAGAAATGATATCCAACTATGTCATCTTTTATATATGATAAGTAAATGACCTACATGTATTTTTATAATACATATCTCTAAGTGAATTTCTTGAGAAAACAATGTAAAGAATTAAACTTATATCGACCTCAAATTGTTCACAATTGTAAAAATGAATGCTTGACAAAAAAGGGATAGTTTTAGTTTCTATATTTTTCTTAGGAAATTTTTTATGGTGTCAATTTTTTTTTATTTTTATAAAAAAATTAAATAAATTATTATAATGGATGAAATGACTCAGCATATGTGTCTCGAGTTCCCTAGAATATTGGAAATAGTCTTGAGAGTGTCTAAGGGAAAATCAGTAGTAATAAAAGTGGTGTGGGATCATCTAAAAGGAGGAAAATTATTCTAAAAGGATATTAAAGTGTGCTAGTGGTCCAAGTATCCTAATACATTTCAAAATGGATGTTTCTAAATTATTATTTTTTAAATTAGGAATCTACATAATGCACCTTTTAATGGTGTGTGTGCATGACATTAAAAGGAGAGAAAAAGTAAACATATACCTTGATTTACATAAGAGTGTATCATAGAGAGAGGAAAGGATGATGTTATTATGTCATAATGTGGGTTTCCCATTGTGTTATGTTCCACTTGTACTTGTAAGAAAATGTGAATACAAGAAAGTAGATAAATGTGTCAATAATGTGAACATATGATAATCAACTTAAAAAATGAAATTTTAAATATTTTAAATGATAAAAGGAATGAATAATCCTATTCAAATGAAGCCAATATTTCTTATTCTTAATTATGTGGATATTTTTGTGAGTTTTTCCTTCAATTGATTTTTTAGTTTTAGTTTCCCAAGCAAGTGAAACATGTTTAAAAATACCACTAAAAATAAAAGATAATTTCCATAGGCCACACTTGAACCTCTATGGAGAAATATGGCTGCCACAATGTCCTTTTCTTATCCAAATAAGACAACTTGATAATTTTTTCCTTCCTTAATATGAGTATAAAAATAACCCTTTGCATAGTGGCTACAGAAGGTGTTCCTTAGCTGAAAGAAGAAACTGTCTATAATTATGTGTGTTCCTTATTGTTTCACAATTTTAATAATAAGTTGAATGTATATACCTTTATGAGGTGGGGGATTTTATTTCATATTATTCATTTTAAAGTTATATTTTTATAGGCATCGGGTATAAAATAGATAAAATAAAGTGTTACAACTATTGTAATAAGAACATATGTAGACATATCACTATGTGATAACATTGTGCAACATGTAATCCAATCTGTAATTATAAGAAAATATGTGATCATCAACACATAATAAAAATATAGTATACCTAAGACATCTGCATGAAATATCATTGAATAAGAGGAAAATGATACACCTAATTGTAACAAAAACAATAAGGGGGAAAATGACATGGCCCCACATGTGAAAATCATTCCCAAAGTAGAGCCAAATAAATCAATGAAATAAATAAAGAGTGATATATACCCTAGAAAATGAATGGTAGAAACCATGGCAATGGAAGTATCAAACATAATAGGTCACAAATTAGTAATGAGCATGATAGAAATCACGACATTAAGGAATATGATATCATGTAGTATATTTAAGCAAAATAATGTAGCCACATAGTATACAACCAAATAGGTGAAAAAAATTAAACAAACATTATGATCATGAATTAAAAAATAAATAAATCATATGTAAATGACACATATAAGACATGACAACTAAAGAATACTTTATGACATGTAAAACAACACACACAAGCACAAACAATTAAAAACTCACATAAATTAACCTAAGGAAAATACAAGTAACAATCATGTAAAGAAGTGTCAATATAACTAAGTATATAAGAAATAATCTAGGGAAATATATGTATAAGAAATGTATAAGTGTTTACATAATAGTCGAATTATGTTATGCAAAGTGTAAAACAATAAAACAGATGTAAGGGTTTGTAACATGATATTATTACGATCTAATCAATTTACAATTAACCATTCATAACCAGAATAATGCATTAATAATTACAAATTTTGATCAATGAAAAATGATAACTCAAATACATAAGAGGAGATGAAGAATTACTTTTATAGGATAAAACATAGAAGATCTAGATGTGCAAACTATTGGAAAAGGAAGATCAAAAAATGGAAATGTTTTTATATCAATTTTGGAACTAGAAGTTGCACTAGGGTGGGACTGTAAAAATGTTGTATGTTCCAGAACTAGACTTGTACAATCCTAAATGGAATTTTATGGTCTTGGAACCATTGATAGTTAGGATTTGTTACTTATGTATGCTTCATTTTCTTACAAATTCCCCCTGGTGTATGTCATTAGTATTCGCATAAATGCATATGACCTATAATCACCAACAACAAAGTGGAAACCCTAGAAACATGTAATACACTTAATCAAATCATCATATAAACAAAAGTATAAAATCATGTGTGTGGTGAGGCTGGAATACCTTTGGTAGTCAACCAAGACAAACCAATCTCAGTAATATACTACATTTCATAATGTGGGATCAAGCCTGATTATAGTTATCATATGTGCTTGTGTAAGTGTGAGTATAGTCTAAGCCAACCCCTTATGGGTGCCCTTATGTCTTTTAACACAAACATATTGAGATAATTATATAGTATAAAATTTACACAATGTGGTAAGATTGTGATGTTGTGTGCTTAAACTACATGACCTAATCCTTTGTTCCTTGAAACCCTTTGACAATGTTTGGAGTGACTATATATATTACTAAGACATGGTTATATAAAATTTACATGCTTGGAAATTAAGGAAAATAGAATCTTTAACCTAGTTTAGTGCTTCATGTCATTATAGAAGGAGATTCTTTAATTGACTATATATATTTTTCTAAGACATGGTTATATAAAATTTACATGCTTGGAAATTAAGGAAAATAGAATCTTTAACCTAGTTTAGTGCTTCATACTTGTAGAAGGATATTCTTTAATTGAAATGCCATTTTTCAAGAATAGTTTGGAGATCTTTAAGTGATTTTTGAATGATATTTAGAATAGGATATTGTAAGAGTTCCAGGCAAGTTATAAACTAATATTGAATTTCTCATATAGCCTTATGTAGGTGAAATATTATAATAAGGGTAACCCTAGAAAGATGAAATGACACAATAAAGATATTAAAATTTAAAAAAAAAAATCAAAGAATGTGAAAGGTCACAACCGTATGAATTGGCCAAGACCAAATTTCACATCCTGACCAAACTATATAGTCTAGAATAGGAAAGTTGCGATGCAAATTAGAAAGTTACAACATGATGTACAAGGCTACTTTACTACTTTGACTAATTAATATTTCTTGAATTTTTGACATAGCAGAGTGTGGAGATGGGAAATACATGAAAGAGCTAAAGAGATATCCTAATTGGATTTGGAATGTGAGCATTTGTCTTAGGATCATAGCCAAACTTACCATTGTAAAAGGACAAGTCACCAAATTTTAGTGTCTACATTTCTCCCCCTTTTCCTGTATAGTTAAAAATTGCATGCTCAAGGAAAAACACACAAGTGGTCACACACCATTTTTCTTCACTCAATAATTGTTTACTGATGTTTTGGTATGGGCATGCTCTATAACGAAACCTTCAACATAGAGTGTAATCAGTGTCTATGATAAAAACTAAACTATAACTTAAATAATATACATTACTTGCAATTTTTTTAAATTTGAAATTATATAATGTAAAGTAAAGGAGATGAAAAACATAGAATACACATGTTCATTCTATAGAAGGAATTTTTACGTTCTTGTTGTACTCTAAAGATTTGGAATTATTGCTGAGATATCAAAGGATTGGGGGTGATAAGTCCCCAAATGTTTTGAAGGATAAACTAAAGTGTTGATAGCATGAAACCCAACACTAGTGGAGGAGAGATGAACTGAGGTACCCCACTAAGAGAAAAGAATAACATATAAGAATTATTAGTAACCCTAATATCTTCCCCTTTAGAAATTTTTGCATATTTCATCTCCCTATACATATCCAACATGACATCTTCTTGCAAAACACATTTACCTTGCATACTTTGAGTGTATTTTATACGAGTTGTGAATATTAGCATCTAAAGTATTGTTCCATTCCAATTAATCAACTTATTTCTTCCAAAATAATGTTTGTGATCAGATTTAATCTATCTTTAGTGGCTTGTTTCTTATGTATCAAGTATTTTCAATGTTTTGTGTGACCATTCTTTTGAATGAACATTACATTTTTTGGTTGCATTTGACATCAGATTGAGGTTCCAACAAGTTTTAGGGTTTGAAATATAATTTCTTGCTCTCTCTTTCAAGCCGCCTCTCAGATCCTCTCACCTTGGTTCAGGAAGAGCCATAAAGTAGTAGGATAACAATGAAGTCCTTAGTAGGGTACCTACCTATCATTAACAATTTTTTGATTAAGTGAGAAATATTGATCCATCCCCAACTAAAATGACAAACCAAAAGATCCATCTCTTCTCCTTGCCCTCCATTTCATGTCATTTGCATTCAAGCATCCTTGTGGTGTTATATTGGGATCCAACACCAAAGTGGCATTGTTTATGACAAATTGAAGTAAGATTTATCAATTCCCATGGTTAAAAATGGGTTTATTAGGTCATTATCATCTTATTGTTGTTGAAGTATGATTCAATACATATTTAGGTAGATTTATCATGTCTAGAGAGCAATCTCTAGTGGTGAATCCATTCTGTTTGACCAATACTCTATGATTTCTAATATGTTGTTGGTGACTCCACATTTGTAAAGCTAGAAGGACTGAGGTCTTCATTTAGATCATACCCTGATAAATAGTTAGTTCTTAAGTTGGGTGCATTCCAAAGAAGAAGGAAACAAGTTTAGAAACCAATTGTTGATCAATATTCAAAAGCTAAGAACGTAAAAACATCTGATCTAGTTGATTCTCCTTTAATTTAATAATATTTGACCTTTACTAAGAGATCACAACCTAGCTTCCATTTTTTCCAACTCCATGATTTTTTTGAACAATATTTTAAGCCTGCAATTGTTAGAAGTTTTCCTTTGAGAAATTTGCATGATTGCATCCCTTCTCCTCTAATTCATAGACCTATTTTTCAAAATATTTTTGATCCTATTATTGTGTTTTCATGAAAATGGGCAACAGGAAAAATTTCAATTTTCAAACATGACAACAATACCCCTGTGTAAAAAAATTCAGATTTTACCTTTCCAAGACACCCCATGTCTACCTGTCCTCAGCACCGGCCTTGTCCAATCAGTCCAATGATCCCCTAGTGTATTTCAAATCATTACCCTAGGTGAATTAGGAAATCCAAGTCAATCCCCCCTAGGTTGATTTTAGGAGTTCTTGAAGATGCAAATTTTGGGCAGTTTTGGGAAGGGCTACCACTGGCCTTCCCAGGACTAGTGTGACCCCATGAAGTAGAAAAAAGGATTAAAATACAACATGGACATAAATTTAAGTGTTGAGAATACCGGTAAATTTATTTTTGAAGATTCAGGGAAGGTTTGGAATTTTTCGGGTAGATTCATCAGAAACAGGGCTCTCAGGCCTAGGCAGTGCATAGAGCCAAATAAGCTATTGAGATTTGAGAAGCAATTCCAAGAGCTCTAGAAGGATTTAGGAGCTAAACAAGATTTCTTCATAAATATAATTAAGACATCTAAAAGATGGTGGAATCATATTTTTCACAACACCTAAGAACAATATGTTTATATCGAGTTTTTCTCATGCTCAATCATGGATCCAAAAAAAACTTGATATTTTGGGGCCCAAATGGAAGAATCGGTAGTTTATTACCCCACCATTGGATTTATAAGGCTATTTTAAGTGAAATTATTATAAAATTTCACCTTGAAACTCCATCGGGAACTCCAGATATGGCCTTCACAAGCTTTCTCTCAAGTTCTCATACTTAGTCAATTTTGAAGTGGACGTGTGTCAGCTCCAAAAGCCTGGCGCATTTTTATGTCCCTTTCATCCCTTTATAAAAGGGACATGAGGGACATCAAAATTTTCCCACCCCATTTTATCCCTCTAATCACGCATAGGATCCTCTGCATCGCCAGTTCAACCCCTAGGAGCTTGCCAGAGCTTGCCCTCATAGTGCACGGATGATCGCCAAGTGTCGCAAGCTAAACACTATGTGAAAATTGATGTCCTTTTAATCCCTTTAGCTTGTTAGAGTAGGTATTTACCTTAACTCATGTTCACCTAGGTACATTATTGTATTTATCCTCCCCCCATTTATGTGTGTGGATATTTCTTTTTATTTATTTAGATATTAGGAGATATTATCTAGTTGTTAGGTATAGTTATTTCTTTGATCTATGGAATTGACTAGTTCTTTCCTAGATCTATGGTATTGACTAGATCCTTGATGTCTAGTTCTCTCATAAATCTATGGACTTGACTAGTTATTTCCATGATTTATGGCTTGATCTATGACCTTGACTGGTTCTTAGATTGTTATTCCTTGCCTATATAAGCAAGGACCATTCTCATTGTATTTCATTGAGTTCCATAATAATATATGATATTGTTTCTCATTTGTTTGCAAAGGTTTTATGTAAATTTATTCTGGCAAATTACTTTCATCTTATTGATCATGGTGTTTGATTAGCATCTCGTGTTCTTGGCTTGGTACGATCTGGTTATCATTCCTTCCATAGCTAAGGGGTAAAATGGGACACATAAATTCTCCCAGCCCCTTGTGGCCCCTAAGTCATCAAAGCGACCTTCTGCAATGCAAAATTCAGCCCCCAGGAACTAATTGGAGCCCTCTATCTCAGTGCACAGATGATTGCCAAGTCTCGCAACCTAGACCAAAGTGAAAATTTGTCCCTTGCATCCCTTTAGCTAATGGGACAAATGGGACACAGAAATTCACCCAACCCCATGCCTTCATGATTTTTTTATGAAATCACAACACTTTTCCATTTTCGCGTCTTTGTTTCATCTCCCCATAACTCCACACCCTTTTGAAACTCTGGAATTTTTTTCTCTCATACATCCAAACTACCATTGCTGCACTCAACCAACTCATTAAAGTCTTATTCACATTTAAAATTAAAATATCCTAGAATAAAAAAATGGATCGAAACAATGAAAAATGAAGACAAAACAAAGATTTTTCACCAGATAACCATGAAGTCTTCCAATCGAAAAATCTTCATATCTCACAAAATACAAGTCGTATTGATATGTCTTCTTTTGAAGGCTTCCTCATTTTTAAAGACAATCAAGATGCAACAAATGGGAGGTTGAATGGTGCCCTAAATCATTTTTTCAATAAAAACCCAATTTCGTGCTCTAGCTCACATTCATCAGATTTCCCATCAATCCGGCAATGGAAACAGGATAAAAAACTTATACACGGACTCCAAATGAAAAACCTATCACAATGGAGTTGATTTCATCATAATCAGAGATTAAAAAATAGACCTGCAAATTTTGAGCTCCATTAATGGTCGTCATGGCAGCTTCGTGCCCAAAGCCACTGGCAGGCGAAAATGTTAAATTTTATTTCCAAGCATTCTAGTGGGTGAAATCAAGTGAAATTTAGAGGACATTTTCCATGATAATGAGTCGAGTCAAACAAAATATGTCCCATCTCAAACCTGAGCATTAGAAATCCACTTTCCAAAATTAGTAAGTTTTCTTATACAAACTTGTTATGTTTGGAAATTCATCATCAAAAGCATTTGTGGCGAAGTGTGTATTGAAGATCACCAGGAAGCCAGAATTATTGTCTGGAGTATAAAATAGTGAAAATAAACACTTACTAAAAATTGCAAGTCACCCCAAGCAGTGGTCGAGGCGAAGGCAGTGTGCGCAAGAGCAAATGAGGGAGTTCATCACATCAAGATGGTCAAGAAGAGGCAAAAATCACCTCTTACCAAAAATAGTAAGTCTTCCATCTGGGAACTTGCTATTAATGATAAGTCACACTCAAAGGGTAGTTTTGGCACAATGGGACATAGAGGAATGATCATTCAGGTTAACATCATCATTTGGGATCATCATAGGCATTTCTCATAGGGCATTCAAGATCCATCCCAGGGAACTCGACAATGTCTTTTAACACTCACTTCATGGTTCGGGTCACAGGTATATCATGTGCATGGTGGAAGTTACAGTCATCAGCGAAACAATTCATTTAACTTGGCAGGATCGGTTATGAGCTCCTATCTCTTCAAAAAGATCTTTATGAGTCAGTGTTCATGGTCATCAGTGAATTAATTCAAAAAGTGTGTTTGAACACTTAACCCAAGGTGTACTTGAACCATCCAAAGTAGCTTCTCAGGGTGCAAGTAATTTAGGGATTTAGGTATCATCACATTGGAGCATTTCATCGAGTCATCTAGAAGGATCTGTGGGCTTTATCGGAGGTGGAATCTTTCATCGTCAACATCATTCTTCCTTATTCTTCTTTATGCTATCTATCTCTCTCTCTCTCTCTTCTCTCCCCCAACTTTCTCTCTCTTCTCAATGTTCTAATTTTGCATTGGGTTGCACTTTTTCGTATGTCTTAATGTTCCTAATGTAATAATTCACCTTTATGTTAAAAAAAGGAACTTAATGTTTTCCTAAGAAGGCGAAGATTCTTAAGTCATGTAAGTACGAAGAGTGTCATGAGACATACGAAGAGTCATTGGGGGCTATATGAAGATTATTTTCTCTTCCTATAAATTGTAAATCCATTCCCATTTCAAAGGGTTGGTGATTGATTTTATAAACTCAAGAGTGCATTGTACTTAGAGAGAACAAAGGAGATATCCATTTTCTTCCATTTCCCCCTCACTATTTTTCCTCCATTCCCACACTATGTACAACCTTAATTGAAATGCTAAGTAAGGAAGAAGTTTCTATTTTCCTAGGAATATGAATGTGTGCATATTTTTATGCATGGTTTCCTCTAGCCAGTAGAATGGATGTTTTGGTTGTTTCTTCTCATAAATGCATGTGTTGAAATTTCTAACTAGTGTGTGTAGGAATCTAATTTTCTACCCACAACATTAGTTCTCCTACCTCATATTCCCACTCTTAAGACAAAGTATTCTCTAGCAAGTGATTGTTAGTTTTTCCACAGGGACAATGGAGTGCCCCTGTTGTATCCCCAATCGCAAGGCCACCTAGAAAATATACCTTTACTCGCACATGAAAATACGGAAGCTGCCTGTTTATGTAGAGGGACTTTGATTCCCAGAGCATTGGCAAGAAACCCACAAATTTTTCCACCCAAAAAAATTTCTCGCCAACATATTGATAATATTATCAATAAAAGCATGGATCATCCTCCTTATTGTGCTCATTTTAAAGTAAATGCTTCTTAGACCCATCACTTTTGGAGACATGCCTAGATATCCAAATTAGGTGCCTAATGAAATTAGGAATAGGTTGCCTAAATTTTAGGCCAATAATGTTATTTATGGTGATCAACACCTTAATTTGTTTTGTAATATTATGGATGATTGTGAAATGGAATATGAGGATGTTTATTTGAAATTATTTGTGGACTCTTTGGAAGAGGATGCTAGAGAACGGTTTAATGCCTTGCCTCATGATTCAATTCATTATTGGGAAGAAATGAAGAATGCCTTCAGGATTCAATATGGTGACATGACTGGCCCTAGGTTCCTCTTATCTAAATTTTAAAATATAAAAAATAATCCTAATGAGTGTGTACATGATTTCAACACAAGATTCAACAAGACTCTTACAATATTTCCAGCTAGTTTGAGACCCAATGACGAATCATGTTTAATCAAATATTTTGATGCATTTGGTAAAAAAGAATACCTATTACTTGAGAGATAACAATATTACGATTCTAAGATAAGAATTTAATATGGTTATCCAAATTAAAAATAATATCAAGGCTACTTGCAAACCACAAAAAAGGGAACGGGTAAAACTTGTCAACCCTGAGAAAGCACAAGCAAGTAAAGCCACTTATTGGAAGTAGTCAAGAGCCTCGTAGGAGTGTTCAAATAAATTTCCCACAATTTAGCAAGATCTGAGAAGGGGTTATCTTTATGCCCTTAACATCAAAATCAGAATCAAAACCAAAATGTATTTAGAGGAGATCATAGAGCGGATGATAGAGGAAAGAGACATATGGGTCAGAATGATCAGAAACATCCACTTAAAGATAATAAGGTATTCTTTGATCCATTAGGGGCAAGATTTGCATCTATCAAATAATATAACATCATTGATTGTTATGATAAGTTTCTATTGCTTCATGTTCCGTGTGAACAACCAACCTTAGAGGATGATGCTACTAGATCATACTTTGAAGATGCATGTATACTTTGTCCTCAAGTAAACTTCAAACAAGGTGTAACCTATACTGATATTCTATGTGCTATAACTATTTATATGTTTTGGGCAAGTGTAAATAAGGTATGTTATATTCCTCTTGAAGTTGATGTTGAGATTTGTTATGGCTCAGTTATTTGAATTTCATAGTCATGATTTTGAGTACCTAAGAGTTTTGATGATCAAGAAGTATGATGGATAAGTTCCTTCCAAAGAGGATAGGGAACTGTTAATAAATATAATTTTTTCGCATGAAAAGGAGTTTAATTTGAGAAGTAGGAAAGTGAAGGGTCCTGCCCCAACTTCCAGGGTCAAGATGTCAATCTTGACTAATGTCCCCAAAGGTACCATCAAGAAGATTATGCCATGCAAAACCCTTGTTTTTTAGCCAAATCCAAGTGGTCCTTATGATTTTTTTGTTTTGAAAGACTTTATACCATCTGAAAAAGTAATCACTCTCCCTTCCATAATTTCTGTACCCAAGTACAATTTCTGTGATATGGCGCAAATCCTAAGACAAATGAAGATAAACATCCCTTTAGTGGAGTTGCTTAGGATTCGTGAGCATAGGAATAGAGCATTTGATTACTTGGGACTTATTAATTATATTGTTGCAAAAAAAAAAAAAACCATTCAACTTATTACTGAAAATGAAATTAAATAACCTCAAGAGGTCATTGACCCTTCCCCTACAATCTATTTGGGTATATCCTTGGTTAAAATTTAATTAGATGTGGATCCTTTTTTCACAACACTAATTGTAAATAGATGAATCTTACACAATTATATGTTTGATTTAGGTTTTTCTTGCAATATAATGCCATTGGTAGTCATGAATGAACTTGGTATATATATAACAACTACATATGGAATATGTTGTGCCATAGATTCAAGAGAATTTTTTGTTGTTGGATGTGCCAAGGGATTGGTTGTGTAATCGGAAGCTCAACCTAGCAAGTACTTGACCATGAATGTTGTTATTGGTTATTGCCCTACTAAATGGAGACTGATAATATCAAGAAAATGGGAAGCAAGTGTGGGAGGTAGTGTGAAAATTTACCTTTCTCATGCCACCATCCCTTTGGAAGTAGATTTGGTAAAGCTACATAGAGAAGATAAGTTAAAACACTTGATAGAATACCCCATGAATGCTTGATATGAGGTGTTATAAACATATGTGAATTTTGATAACTTTGTTGGTAATTAAAACTTAGATGATCAATTCCTCGATCTTGGTGCTCATTTTGAAGACCCTACTTCTCCTTGGTGGATGTATTTTGATGGGGCATGTTCTAATTTTTGAAATGGATCTAGTATAGTGTTTTTTTCTCCTAACCAGGGATCCTTTAACTTTTCTTTCAAGTTATGCTTTGAGTGCACAAATAATATTGTTAAATATGAGGCACTCATACTTGGTTTAAATATTACTTCAATACATGAAATCAAGAATTTGATTGTAAAGGGTGAATCTGAATTGGTTGTAAAGAAAATCAGAAAATTATATGCGACCAAGTTTTAGATGTTAAGATGGTAAAGGAATGCAATGTGGGACTTGCTTGAGATGTTTGATTATTTCAACATTGAATACCATGAAAGGAATCAAAATGCAGTTGTTTATAGATTTGGAGTCTTGTCATCTCAATATGATGATGAAATTATATCTCCATACTACACATTTGAAGTTGAGATGCTTGTTAGGCCTTCCATACCTGATAACATTCAACATTGGCAAGTGTTTGAATATGAATCTCATATCATGATATTCCTAAGCTATCATGATGAATTTGCAAATATAGATTTAGAGCCCATGGTGGAGGTGTGTGGTGGAAACAAAACTCTCTTTGGGACGGAAATAATTCAGTTGAAGACTAATGTTATCCGAAAAGTATTGGTCAGTATTGAATCTACTTTTGACAGTTCTAATAGGACTTTGAAAAAATTCACTCATGAGGTGAGAGATATAGTTAAGTATAATCATATAACCTTCCAAGACCCTAGAAATGTTTGGTTGGGAAAAAACTTCGATGAAAATGAAAAACAAAAACTATACTAAACTATTAAATAAATATCAAGACTATTTGGCATAGTCTTATTCTGAATTGAAATCCTATAAGTTGGATTTGTTTCATCATGTGATACCTGTAGGACCTCACACCAATCCCTTTAGGTAGAAACAAATTCCAATCAACCCTATCCTTGCAACTCAAATGTAAGAGGAACTTATGAAACTCAAGGATGAAAGAATCATTCAACCTACTAGATACCCTTTATGGGTTGCTAATTTGGTTCCAGTAAGGAAGAAAAATGGTGATAGAATATTATGTTTTGAATTTAGAAATTTAAACAAGGCTTCATTACAAGATAACTACCCTTTTCCAAACATGGATAATCTTTTTTAATAGGTAACAGGGTTAGAACTATTATCAACATTGGATGGTTTCTCAGGATACAATCAGAGAGTGGTTAAGGAATCTAAGCAATACAAAACTACCTTCGCCACTCCATGGGGAACCTATGTGTATGTTAGAATTCTATTTGGGTTAATGAACATAGGATCTACTTTTCAAATAGCATTGAATGTTGCATTTACTGGATTTATCAATGATTTTATTTTAGTTTTCCAAGATGACATAATATTATTCTCCAAGAAGAGAGGTAATCATTTAGAACACCTAGAACATATCTTAATCAGATTTAAATAATTTTGAATCTGTTATCAGTTAATTTTGATTGCGCAAAATTAAAAAAAAAATAAATAAAAATAGAAATTTTGCAATTTTTCAAAAGTGTTACTTTGCATGGGTTTATCACTCTCATCACAACCGTCTCATTTTTGTGATCGTTCTGGTCTTCGTTTCGTCCTTTTCAGGCAAGAACTCCTCCCGCCAGGTCTCAAACCGCGTTAAATATTAATTAATTAATATTTAATTAATTAATTACTCTTTGTTTGATAAAATTAATTTTTAATAACTTTGGAGTATTTAATTAAATAAATATTAATTAAAATTCATTCGACAAGTTTTATTTTAATTGTCGGGGGAAAAATAAGCTTCCGCTTCCCATTGTCGGGGATGCCAAATTGGCTTCCCGGGCCCGTATTTCCCCTTTCCTGGCAAAATTGTTTTGAATCCCCGCGTGTGGGATTTCTTCCCCCGATTGCCAAATTAATGAATTGGCAAACGGGCAAAAAATCTCCTGATTTCCCACACAGGGAAATAAAACAAGGATTGCCAACGCCCTTTGCCATTCCCGTTGGCAATTGGCCGTTGCTTTCCCCATTTCCCCTGGTAATTAATTCCACTACCCGGGAAGAGGGGAAGTTGGGTTAACCCTCATAAATTCCTCCGTCGAACTCGTTGGAAAGAGTCATACGAAGCTTTCTAAATTGCTTCTTACTTCTTCTAAGAAACATAATAATATTTTTATCACATTCCTCAAACTGTGAATGCCATTGTGAAGGAGAAAAACACAGCCAAGAATTCCCACATAGGAGCAAGAGGACAGTCCAAGCAAAATCATTTTTCCACGCCAAGGTCAAGCTTGAAAAGATCACGCAGCAAAAAAGACAGCAAAAGACAATAAAAGCAAATCTCCACGCAGCAGAAGGAACAGGTTTCAATGTCAAATCCGTTTCTTGTGCATGTCTACACATCAGGAAGAGGAAGCTCACGTTGGAGGGAGAAAGAACTGTAGGTTTTGGAAGGAAGCCCACAGCTCCACACGTGCCAAATAAAACAAAACAACAGCTTCCTACGCATGCCCAAAAACAAGAGTCCACGTTGAAAGGAGAAATAGGCAGGAAATCCAACAATTTGCAAATTCCATGCATTTTGTTTTAATTTTTGTTTGCTTTTTGCAGCAGAGGCCACACGTGGGGATGAGAAAATTGCAGTCTTGGTTTTGAGAGGAGTTACCCACGCATTTGCAAATATAAAAAAAGAAAAAGAAAAAGAAAATTCCACACCAATCATGAAGAAAAGACCAGATCCACGTATGCCTGGAAAAGAAAAGATATATTTAAACAGTCCAAAAACAACTATTTCTACGCATTGGTGGAGGATAAACTAAACATTCCACGCACTAATACAAACAAAACATTCAACATAGATTTGTAGCATTAAAAAAAAAGAAACAAAAATATATACCCAAGTGCTGAAATTGATTCTCCACGCCAGTTAAAGGGAACACCACTCAACCAGAGGTAGAGAATCACATGCATAGCTGTCCAAAGAAGCTCCACGCCCTTTCAAGGAGAAAGCAGCGGACCACGTTTCACCATAAACCCATCACTCGCAGATGTTAGGAAGATCCATTACTTTGCAAGTTGAATAAAAAGGCAAGATAGCTGTCAGAAAATTCACGCAAGGGAGGTAGCAAGCCAAAACCAAAATCCGGAAAGACAGAGAAATAGCAAATTAAAAAGATTAAAGTTGATCCTATGCGGAGCCATTTCGACCGGATATTTTAAAAAAAGAGTTATTATTTTTACCGCGTTTTGTAACTATTGAAGTAATCAACTTTGAAGCTTGATATCTCGGATTCTGATGATCGTCGGGAAGAAAAGTTTGGTTCGTTGAATTCTCCCCATCTTCCTATACTCATTTGCCAAATTCTAAATGTACAGCACTTTGTTTGATATTTTTCACGAGAGTCAAGAAAAACTTAGTTTGCTCAATTTTGTCGCACGCACAATTTTAGCTTGGCAGAAGGCCTACTTTGAGAATCCATATTTCGAGCCCAGATGATCGTCAAGAGAAATGGTTTAGTTCGTTGAATTCTTCCCACATTCATGTACTTCTTTGCAAAAATTCAAATGTACAGCTCTCCATTTGATATTTTTCACGGAGTCAAATAAAATACAATTTGCATGATTTCACTGCACGCACAGTTTTCAGCCTGTCAAGGTGACTCATTTTGAGAGTTGATATTTTAAACTCAGGTGATTTTCAAGAGAAAAAATTGTTTCTTTCAATTCTCCCCACCTTCATATGCTCCCTTGCCAAGTTTTAGATTCCCAGGGTGATGTTTGGTATTTTTACCAGGCTAAAACTAAACGAGATTTTCACAGTTTTACACCTACATTTTCCTAGCAATTTCATAAGAGTCAACTTTGACCTTTAAATATTTGACTGAAGAATTTTGATTGGGAAAAAACCCTTTGACACGCAAACTTTTGGTACCTTAATATACTTCCTCATCCAGTGACAGTTTCTCATAACAAGATTTGCTATTTTTCCCAGGGTAGTTTTACAGGTGTTTTGTGTAGTTTTGTAAGATGGAAGTAATCACCTGAAATCACGTTTCTGTCACAATCATGTCATCTCCAAACAAAATGATGTTGCGGTATAAGTTCCAGGGCATTCTAATCACACTGACGCTCCATTCAGAGTATGAGAACATCATCGATGCCAACTTAGGACACGTCGATGTAAGTCGGTTCTGCGATCGCATATCGACCGAAAGCGAGTCACAATTTTCCTAACGCTTGTTCTGAATTGGTCATCACTTGCATGGATGCACCATGAAATCTGCATAGTGTGGCGATTCAACTCCAATGGCTCCAAAGGGGAAGCAACCTCTAACTTCCTCATTATGCGGTATAAGTCGTAGTTATTGGCATTGGTCTCTTCGGAGTCAAAAGCTATGGTTATCGGCAAAGATCGATAATGGGAGAATCTTGTCTACATCAATTTTTCACTTGATCATTGTGGAGGATCTATTCATCGACAAACCAAGACCAACAACAAGTGCAATTGTGTGGATCATCAAGCAAGGCCACATCATTCAAGTGTGTCCCTGTCAACTCTTAGTTAGCAGCAGGCACAATACTTCATCGGCTAGTCTTAAAGTTGGCACATTCTCGAATTAGACAATCGTGAGTGGATCTAAATGCCAACACTTTGAGATGGTGATAAAGACAAAATACATAACTCCATGAAGTGAATTGCAATTTTGGCTCTTGGAAGATCTTCTCAATGGCAAAAGATCAAAAGTTGGATTCTGACAAGCCAAGGTGGCGTAATGACTACAGTCTCGTGAAAAATGAATAATTCATCATGGAAGGTTATTCGGAGCACGTGTGGAGAATTGTGCGTAATTGTGAATGTGAATACGAATGAAGACTCCCACGTTTTTTAACTTCTCCTGGGCTCACATGCACTGTAGATGTTGCTCAAACGGATGGGTGGATGAATTGCTCAAGTTTCAAGATCGACTCTCTTATCACCTTGGAGGATTACGGAGCATGGTCAATGAGTTCATTCCTGTATGATTAGGATTAGAACCTCTGTAGGATAGATCTAAATCAGACTCTTGGCCCAATGGATAAGGCACTGACCCTAGGTGTTTTTGCATCTAGGTGGCACATTGTTGACTAGGATGTCTAGGTGTGCGTCCAAGTCATTTAAGTGGGGTCCACATGTACCCATTTATTTTATTTATGTATTTTTCCTTAAATGAATTTTTAACTTAAGTGGTTTCTATTTTTAGTCACTTTTTAATAAAGTTGGTTGAAAAATTCAAAGGTCACTTAAGTGCCCTATTTAATGTGCATTTAAAACTCTAACTACTTTGTAACCAACTTTTGGGTTATAAAAGGAAGTTAGGGGCTCATTTGTAAGGGTGACTTTGAGAGAGGAGAAGGAAATAATTTTGTGTGCAAGCTTTGTTTCAGGAAGAAACTTTTTGTTCTTTTGTGAAAACATTTTGGAGTTAATGAAATATGAACTTTGTGTCTCATTCATTGTCTCTTGTAACATTTGATGTTCTTATGTTCATTAGATGTTAGGTGTTTGAATCTTGCATGCAAATATTATCTTTGATCTTATTGTCAACGTTATTAATCTGTTGTTCTAGTTCACATTGATCAAGCTCTGATTATCTACTTGTTCACGTGTGTTCCCTTTTACACATTCTTGTTTAGCTAACTCAAACTCCATTTTATTTGTGTTAGTTATTCATCTTTCCTCTTCGTGCAATATTAGGCTCTGTTTTTTCCTAACTCTTGCATGTTCTTTCAAATCATTCCTTTCCACTCCTTTCCTTCATTCCATTCCATCTCCCTCATTCATTTTTCTTTCCATTGATGTTCCAAAACACCTCCCACATACAATTTTGAATGTGCAGATGTAAATACAGTTTTGGTTTACAATAAAGGCAGCCTCACCTTCATTGAGGAGGGACTTCGTTCCCACACTGTTGCATGTCGTTTGAATGTGTGCAAATCCATATGCTAACAGAATCTCATTGAATCCAAGGAAGTTCCATTTTGGTGTGCAAAAGGAAATTTATTGGGGAACATTATGTCTCAAGAAGGAGTTATTATTGACCCTGACATGGTAGAGGTAATTGAAAGAGTTCCAATTCCCCAATCCAAGAAAGGTATACAATATTTCTTTGGTAAAAATAAATTTTTGAGAAGGTTCATATCTAAATTTTATGAGATTACTCTCCCTATCACAAGTAAACTTAAGAAATATCATAATTTCAAATTGGAAAATGAGGAAATACAAGCATTTAGAGGAATGAAAGATGTGTTAAATGCTTCTGTTGTGTTGGCTAGTCTAAATTACAAGGAGTTCTAGGTTTTCTCATTTGCATATTAATTTAATATTGTATTAGTTTTGTAGAAAAATAGTAATGATGGAAATGAGAAATTAGTTGCAATCTTCAGTAAGGCCATACAAGGATTTGAATTGAATTACACAATCATGGAGAAACAAGCTTTTTCTTTGGTAAAAGCTACAAAAAAATTCAGACCTTACATCTTGAGCTCAAGGGTCATTGCCTATGCACCACACACCATGGTCAAATATATTTTGACAAAAACGGAAGTTTCAAGAAAAAAGGTACAGGTGGTTCGACAAAATCCAGGAGTATGACATGGAAATTCAAACCACCAAGCTGGTAAGAAACCTTGGTTTAGAAAAATTAATAATTGATGTAAATCTACAAACTTTGTTAAAGTGAACAATGTTATTACTAATATGGATAATCCTCATGAAGAAGTATGTGATTCCATTTGGTACAAGGATGTTGTGTAATCCTTACAAATTTTGAATTTTCCTTTAGGCCTAGACATAAACTAGAGAAGGACATTGAAATTGGTGTCCCAAAAATACATCTTGATTGATTTTGGTTTAGCTTGAAATAATCTGAAAGTATTTTTTTTAAGATGTATAATTGAAGATGAATCTCCCAAGTTGATTGATGAGTTTCATGAAGGAGTTTGCAGTGACCATTATGTTATTAGGGTGACTACTCATAATATTTTGAGGGCAATTAATTGGTGGCCAAATTTGTTTAAGGATGTTACTCATATTGTGAGGAGGTGTGAAGGTTGTCAACATTTCTCAAATAAACTGAAAGCTTCAATATCCCTGTCATTGCAACCCATTTCAGTTGAGTCTCCTCTTAGATAATGGGGTTTAGATTTTATTGGTGAGATAAAAGAAGGCATCTAGTATTAGCCACAATTGGATTTTGGTCACTACAGATTACTTCACCAAGTGGGTTAAGGAAATCCCTACCAATAAGTCTACTCACTAAGTGGTCATAGATTTACTTTTAAACAACATTTTTTGTAGGTTCGGTGTCCCATCCAAGATATTTGTTGGTAACACCATGATTTTCACATCTAATATTCTTGACACAATGTGTACAGAATATGGGACAAACCTAATATATGCTTCTAACTATAATTCCCAAGGAAATGGGAAATCCAAATTAACTAACAAGAATTTTCTCAAGATACTTAAAAGAACCTTGGAGCTTAACAAGAAAAAGTGGGGTGAGAAGTTGAATTTTGCAGTATGGGATGATATAATCATTCCCAAAAGGTAAATTGGAAAGATCCCATTTGAGATAGTTTAGCATGCTCAAGAATTTTTTCACCTTCATTTGAATTTATCAGTGGATCAATTCATGCAGCAACTTGGAGAGGAAGATGGGATTGATCCTAATGCAGCAAGTATCAACCAGATTGTTGAACTTGGTGAGATTAAAAGAGAATCTCACATAAAATTCAAGTAGAAATTGAAGAAGATATTTTACAAAAAGGTATTTCCTCGAAGTTTCCAAGTTGGAGACTTGGTGTTATTATGGGATAGTATGCATAAGGATAAGAGTAAGAAAGGAAAAATTTAACCTCTTTGGATGGGCCCTTACTCCATAGATGTCAGAATTGGGAAGCAAAAATTTTTATTGAGATATATAGATGATGAAATACTTGAGCTTCCTCTGAATGGGAGGCATTTCAAATTGTTTTTGGATTAAGTGTATCCTCAATTATTCCCCTTGTATAGTGTATATTTTTTCCTTTGTTTTCTTTTATGTTCCCTTGTTTTTTTGTGTTTCCTTTGTCTCTTTTTTTCTTAGAATTTTTTTGTAACTCATGTGATTTGAAAAATGTTGAAACCAAGTTCAATTTCATTTGACACCTTTTCCCAATGGATAGGCACCTATTCTACTTCCATGAGTTTTCTAAGGATCTTTCGACACCCACTAGGGGTGTCCATCTACGAGCTAGAGCCAATGTTGGTACCCAATATTACACTTGTTAAATCTTGGCACCATCTTGTGAAATTATCCAAAGTTTCTTCATGAAACCTTTTTATTTTCCCCATTTTTCAATATTTTTTACAAATTTCTTGGAGCCTTATTCATCCTAAGTTCATTAATTGTATCATGATTCAACCATGTAACATGGTTCCTAGCTTACATATTTTACCTTTCCTTTAAAAAAATTTATGTTTTGGCTAAGTTACAGTGTTCAGCGGAAGTACAAAAAGGCAAAAAACAAAGGAATGAAGAAATGCATTCTTCCATGAAAATGCAAAAGTCGCAAAACGCAGAGGTGAAGGAAGGTAATGTTTCACATACCTAGAAGAGATAGTGTTTTATGGAATTGGTTTTTTTCCGTGAAACAAAACGTGAATCATGTTAAAGAGATGTTCCAATGTACAAGGAATATGCTGCAAAATTCCACAATGAGGCAAAGTGAAATTTATGGATGTTCCTAAGTTTGAAAGTTGCACAACACCAAGATAGTGTTCCGCAGGATTTCAAATTTCAAGTGTTCCACAGACTCCTGAAGTGTTTCTATGGACACCTCAAGTGTTCTGCGGGATTCTAATTTTTCAAGTGCTCTTTAGAATTCAAAAAAAATTATGTTTCATTGATCAAAGGAAATGGTTATAAAGTCAAGAGATCCAAAAAAAAAAGGAAAGTGGTTTAAAAAGAAGAAAAATTGTGACAAAAATAATTATACCTTTGTGGCATTGCAGGAAATGAAGGCTAAGTGGGGAAAGTATGAAGACTCGTAGAACAAGGAAATTCAGTGTTGCGCGAACACTGTACACTTTTTGTTATGTGGGTCAAATGAAGCCACGGAACAAATGAAAGATGCATATCAAATGGAAATCCACATAATAATCATGATCCATATAAATTTCGCATGAGTAAAAGTTGCACAAGACTAGGTCGACCAAACCAAATCCATGGAACATCATAAAGTTTGTGGAACAAATTAGTTTTGTGTAGAAGCGTCGAGTTTGGTTTTTTTACCATAACTTTTGACTCAAACATCCATTTCACCTCAAATTAAATGTATTAGGACCGTCATGGTTAGGGATTTCTACAGAGATCAAGTTTGAGGCAAATAGTGTGATATTTTTGGATATTACACTTGCAGAATTTTGAGAGGAAAAGCATAATTTTCATGGACTATAATGATGTGTTTGACAATTGGAGATGATTTTGGTTTCCTCTTTAACCATGAATGATATTAGGGGAAATATATACTCTATTTACCCCCATTAGAGGATGGTTTTGTTGATATCTGAGTTGTGGAGCATACACTTGGCCATTTTTCCTTCCTCCATCTTGTTGATCATGCACTCTTCCATTTGTCTTACCTGAAGGCACATGGATCAACATCTTGACCATTGATTGGGAATATACCAAGAATATTATTCTAGATTTATGTTTTTAATGTATAAATATGAGGCTTGTCTACATAAAACAAGATGCAAAATCATTTTTCTCTTAACATATAAAAACTAAAGATTTCAAGCACTGAGTGTGGGTTTTTGGATCTAAAGTAGCTCTACAAAGACTTAGATACTTGTATTTATTATTTTTAGGTTCATTCTAAGGTGGTTTCTCATGTACATCCATTATTAGGATTTGATATTCATCTCCTATATGATTCACTTGTCTTTTCTATAAATATACGTGCAAGATCAATTCTACCATGAATAACTTTAAAATTTCTTAGTGTAAATAGATATTGAAATCAACGGTGATTCTCCCTTGTAATATTGTGTTTTTTATGTCAAATAACTTCATAAAATCATAATGTATTTTATTGTGTGATTATGTATTGAAGTTTTGTTGCATTGTAGTGTTACTTTGCACCATTTATTTCAATTATAAACCGCATTTCTACAATATCTGTAGATACATATTTTTCTACCCTAGGGTGTCCTTTAGCATTATAAATTTGGTGTGGTGAGTGCATGAGGATTCATTTTTAGGTTCCTATATTTAGGTATCAAGGGTTAATTTGCATTGATTTTCTTGTTTGGTTGTCCATGAGGGCTTCTAACCTTTGGAGAGTAACTTCTCTTTGATTTTAGGTTTGAATGCACAAATAATCATCAAGACAACATGGTTAATGTGTCTACTTCCCCTCACTAGTCCTTTTCCCTCATTTCCATCCACCTTCACTTTCATTCACACTATCCTTTACCCTACCCCTCTATAGATTTTATGTCCCTCTACATATCCAACATGACATCTACTTGCAAAACAAATTTACCTTGCATATTTGTAGTGTATTTTTATAAGTTGTGAATATAATTATCTCAAGTATTATTTCATTCCAAGTTGTCGACATATTTATTCCAAAATAATGCTCGTTATCACATTTAATCTGTTTTTAGTGGCTTGTGTATGATGTATCAAGTGTTTGCAATGTTTTTGTGATGATTATTTTGAATGAGCATTACATTATGTGGTTGTATTTAACATAAAATTGAGGTTCCAACATATTTTAGGGTTTGAAATATACTATCTCCCTCTCTCTTTCAAGCCACCTCTTAGGTCCTCTCATCTAGGATTAGGAAGACCCATAAAGTAATAGGATAATAACCACATCCTTAATAGGGTGCCTCCCTATCATTCCCAAAGGCTTAATTAAGTGATAAATATTGATCCATCCCTGGCTACAAATAAAAAACTAATGGATCCATCTCTTCTCCTTGCCCTCTATTTAAATCCCTTTGTATTCAATCCTCCTCAGGGTGTTAGATTGGTAACCAAAACTCTGTAACTTTATATGTGCTTACAAATGATTGTGATGGAACTTTCTCTAAAACCCTAGGTATCATAGATTTGTAAAACCCTCTCTATAATGTAAAATAGCTTCAAACCCTAACCATGGGTAAGAGACCATATTAAAGGTTAGTGGTTGTGATGAAGTGTAATTTGTACACCACATACATTTATAGTACTCTAAATAGTTCTCAAACCACACGTAGATATTCACCTAACACATTATATTTATATGGATGCAACTACTTTGGAAACTTCATTACTTGAAAATGAGAAGTAATGGCTTTGTGTGTTTAACTTGAGTTGGCTTGTGATATTTCTAGCTTCGGTAACATGACTCTATAACTTGGTTGAGTGTTATTTAGACATTTTTAGAGGTTTATCCTATGACGAGTTATTTCTTTGAAGGGATTTAAGAGAGCATGGAGTTCTTATGAAATGTATTTTATAATATAGTATTATGTTGGCCTATATGGTGTGAACCTACCCATAGAAGATATCAAATTGAAAAAGCAACCATTGGTTGATTGGGAGCTGTTGAACAGTTCAATCCCATATGGATGGTCCCATATACACATTTCATGGGATTCTGTAATTTTTTGGGAATGATGCTTAAGAGGAATGTACTATTGTGGACTAATGAAATTAATTACGTGATTTACTAAGTATTGTGAATAAATAAGTAATTCATATAAGAGATATAAGGATAGGTCAATCAGGTTGTGAATGTGTCCACAAGTCATGTTTTAGGTGAATTTCACCAATATCGTCATTCCAAATTTAGGTGTCTACACTCTATGACACCATTTGGATTTAATTTTACTATTGGTTTTTATTGGGGTTGTAATATTAATTGAAAAATTGCTTGATTAGAAACCCACCAAATACTTATGTGGATATCCATATATCGGGTCAGCATATGTTTTAAATTTAAAATAAGGGTGACCCAACAGGCCACCAACCTTGATACAAATCAAGGTGATATCATTAAGAGATTGGACACACCATGAATCATGGTATGTGACAAGCGAGTAACAAAATTATGTGAGTGGTATATGCTATCAAATTTAAGATACATGATGTGAATGATGTACTCATGAGTGAATGTATATGACATTTTGTAATTCCTCCATGAAGGTGTAATTGTTGGAAATAGTCGAAGTGTTGGGTGAAATGTTTATTCTCAATAAAGATAAGTTATTTTTCAGTGGGTTTTTTACCAAAAGACTTTCCCACTTATATCATTTGTCTTATGTTCATTTACTTTCATGTTTACCGTATACAATTTGATATATAATTCATTATGTGATGTAATCTGTCATAATTTATTTTTCAAACATAAACTATAATCTTTTTCAATTTAATATGGTGGATAATTAAATTTGTGTTATTATTTATCCACGTGGTTTTCCTAAAATGGTATCACAGTTGGTGTTTATGCGTGTGCAAGATAGATATGGTTTCTTATTATTTGAAGGTGTAAATAATCTTTTAGATCTAAAGAACTTGGAAAATTTCAAGATCTACAACACCCTAATCAGTGTTGTGCGGCTATTTTAGTCCCACATGTGTAAAAACCCTAATTTATGTGATTTAAGATAATTTCAGAGTGCTTGGATGCTCTAAATGTGTATGAATTATCAAAAGCTAGGTTTGTATTGACCCTGCATGGTTAGATATGTTATTTTATTCACATGCAGCCTTCCTTTATTTTTTCAAGACTTTCACGTATTTCTACGTTATTGTGATGTTTATTTTAGTCTTAAGTAGTGTATTTGAGTGTTTTTTGGAATTTATTATATTTGTGTGGTTTATTTGAATTTTTTCACTTCTTATTTGAGTATTTCATGCCATTTCTGATTGTTGGGAAGCTTATTTGAATTTTTCACTTCTTATTTAAGTGTTTCATGGCTTTTCTATATCTCATGGGATTTTCTTTAACTTCATGGCTTACTCACATGTTCCGAAGACTTCCTAAGTCTTTCACATCTTTTCTATTGAGTTTTGCAAAAAATTTACATTTTACGAGGCTCTCTTTCATGTTGTCAAGACTCTTCTTCTTTGTGCAAAACCATTGCTTGTTATGTAGCTTCCAACCTTGCTCTTTGATTTTTTGCATTTGTTTTGGTTCACATACTTGTTTTTTCCCTATGGAAGTTCGTTGTTTCACTATATTTCTTGTTGCTTTGATAACTTGTTTTGTAAAAATCATCTTTTGCAACATTTCTTGTCTTGTGTAGTACCCACACTTGAATGACCAAAACACAATGCCAAATAAACTAGGATAAAAAAAATGACTTTTATTACTTATTACAAGACAACACATTGGATTACTCACAAAACTCCACATCACATGATATGTTTGTACAAACATGAACCCATTAATATAACATGATGACACAAGTTGCAAGGCAATGCCATACTTTTATAAATGAACAAGTCCAAAACAATGACCCTACCACAATGTGAACATCACAGATAGGTGCATTGCATAACACCACATTTTCATGGATACATATTTATTATAATCATATTTCATTATTTAACCTTAAAGGTTTGAAGATCACTTAACATGTAAACACACATTATCCTTTTCTTTATACTACATCTCCCTTCTTTCGTTTAACACTTGACTTATAAGGGTTACATCTAATTTAATTCATTATCTTATTGTAAATATATTATATAACTCAATGGTTAATAAAAAGTATCATAACATTTATGCAACATAAGCTTTGATTCCCAAATGAGAAACTACATTCTCTCAATTATTTTTTCTCAAGTGGATCAATTTACATCTACTTTTACATCATAATAAAGATTTATTAAGTTACAAGTAGTCTCCATAGTAGTTAAAATTCTTAGACCAACATCACAAGGGTACATTCTCAATAGCTAAGAGCAAGTTACTATTGGAAATGTTTTTTCATTTATGTCAAAAGTATGATGATTTCATTGATTTTTTGAGTGACATTGATTTCAAAAGAGGAAAGAAATGTGAAGGTTGATTGGTAGTGTCAGTTGAGTTGTTTGGTCATGGTGGCTTGCATGGGTTCTTGATTCAGTATAGTGTCTTGTAGGAGTGTGGTAGTAACTTGAAAAGGTATTTATGATGCTATATTGATTTCAAAGAGTGTTTTTAAGGTTCTTTTAGGTTTCCAAGGATGGAAAAGTGATCATAAGACCAATTTTGGTGAAGCAAGCATGTTCAAGGTATTTGTTCTTGAGACCTAGTCAGAAAAATGAGGTATGTTATGATGAAGTGAGGTAGTAGCAGCTGGTTATGGATTTTAAGAGCATGGAGAGCATGATTATTAGGTTTTGAGACACTTACAAGTTTCTTATAGTGATGGTTCAGGTGTTAGACTTGGTTTTTAGGTTTGTTTCTAGACCTAGTCCTTGAGAAAACATACCATAATGAAGTGGAGTAATAAATTCTAAGTGAATTTGAGAAAATTTGAGAATTAGATAAGGTTTATGAGTTTGATATATATGAGTGGTCCAAATTTCAAGTCCTAATGTTGAATATTTTGCAAGATATGTCATTTTTGCTCCTACCGAGTTTATGGAAGTGAGAAACCAAGGTTGATTTGGACTTTCTAATGTTTTTTGGCACGTGTGAAAAATTTGAATGGGGGTTCTAATATATTTAGCACATGTTGAAAATGGTTATATATTGATTTTTTTTCATTATTTTAGACATTAAGGCCCAAACTTTTATGAACAATCGTTAAGAAGCTAAATTAGTTTTAAACCCTAGGTATGAAGCGATGGAAACTAACTTGATGGTAGTAGCTCAAAATGTATTTATTTTGAAATTATGATGATTATATGTTGTAGAGGAATCCTCCATATTTGTCTAGGTGCAATTTAGGTGTCATGGTTGTGTGTGGACCCCACTCAAAAATGTAAGTTTATGAAGAAGTTCAGTTTTCTCTCAAGTTTTTCATTGGACCTATTGACGAAATTGGTTTTGGATGAATTATTGGAGATATTATAAATTTTTCATAGTGGTTTTATATCATTTTTAATCCCTAAATATGTATATTATGGTTTGTTTTGCAAGACTAGTTTTGGGGTAGTTTTGGGCAGTTTCATGTGACTTGGTTACACAGGCATTTTGGAGGTGTTTTAGTCATATTTTTGGTATTGTAATCCCTTGGTGATGACCTTGATGTCATGAAATTTCCATTTTTATATCACATTTTCATGGATGAGGTGTTTCGATGAGGTTTTGGCGTCAATCTCTAAAGACTAGTTGTGTAGGTCTTAGACCTAGCAAAGAAGATTGCTCCAAATGGTGGTGTTTTTACTTGAGTTGATGGTGTAGAGTGATTAAAGATTTATGGATGTTTTTAGTGGACTTATGAAATATGTCTAAGTGGTTTCAAAAATTTTTTATGGTAATTTTTTCTTAATAACATATGGTTTTGGCGAGTAGGCTTTTTGGGCCTATTAGGCCTTCTTGAGTCTTAGTGAGAGATTTGGGTATGAAGATGGTATTTATGACCTATATGGTCCATTGTGTGATGTTTTTAGGATTTTCTTATGATTTTTTAAGTTAACTTATCTTATTAAGGCCGACCTAGTTATATTGGGACCTTAAGTGATGTATATAAGCAAGTTATAAGGCTCATTTGAGCTAGTGGTGCAAGTAAGGAAAAGTGCGACCTAGTGGGGTGTTTACAAAGGAGAAAGAGGTACATGTGACCTTAAATACAGGGAAGAGAGTGTTTGTAAATTTTCTAGAGTGTGTTTAATTTTTGAATAGATATTTCATTAGACCTAATCAGCTTGGTGAAGAAGAGCTTGAGTGAGTTGACCTAGTGGGCAAATCTAAAGAATGAGAAAGGAGAGTGAGCTTCATTGTGTCATCATCAGTTGTTGAGGAAACATTTCAGAGGTGACAAACATATCATGTGGATTTGGTTTGTCTTGATTCATCTTGGGGCTTGGTACCTCCTTGTATGGTTGGTGCTCTACTGAATGTAGGGGTTGGTGCTCCTTGTGGGGTTGATGCTCCCTGTGGGATTGGTGCTCCTTATTGAGTTGGTTCTAAAAAAAATTGATTTATTTCTCAAATAAAATTGTTTTTTAGTGTTTTTTATTCCCCTTGATGTATTCCCACTTACATATTGTGTTCTAGTGTTGATGTGCTCTCATTTTTTCTTCTTTTATTATATTTTTGTGGATGCATGCTTAATGGTTAATGGATGGAATTGCTTGAGTGAATGAAAATTTTTATTTCTCATTGATTCTCCCCCAAACTCAATGAATATGATTCTAAAAATTGGTATCATACAAGGTCCTCTAAATCAATCTTAACGAGCTTGCGGTGATAATTTGAAGCACAAGAAATGGTGAGTTAGCAAAGTGGTTCCTTTACTAGAAAAGATCTTATGTTTGGTGGGAAAATTTATGCCTTTTGGAATATGAGGATGATAACTCACATTACGTCTTTGGGATATGATATATGGAAATCATTTGTATATGGCTACACCATTCTTGAGACCCTCCAATTGATGCAGCAGATAAGAAAGCTAGTAATGATAATTCTAAAGCTATGAATTCTATTTTGTGTGGATTGGAAGACTCAGAGTTTTTTAAGGTGATGTAATTTTCTACACCTAAGTTCATGTGGGATAAGCTACACATGATCTATGAAGGTGACTCTAATGTGAAATTGAAAAATCTTCATACTTATAGAAATTAGTTTGAAATTCTAAAGATGAAGGAAGAAGAAACAATTAATGCATATCTTTTCATAGTTGATCAAGTTGTCAATACCATTAAGGGATTAGGTGAAGAAGTGAAAGAATCTTTGGTGGTGCACGTGTTAACATCTCTCACTCCTAAATTTTATCCTAAATTCTTAGCTATAGAAGAAGCCAAGGATCTAGGTATTCTATTGATGGATGAACTCCATGGTAATTTGACTACTTATGAGATGAGGACATGTGTGGATAAACCTTCCAAGAAGGAAGAAACATTCAAAGTTGAAAATAATTCAAAAGGTATGAAGATATTAGATTATGATATTTCTGACATTGATGATGATGAGTTTACCATTATGTTTGTTAGGAAGTTGAAAAAATGTTTAGGAAAGTATAAGGGTAAGCTTCCCTTCAAGTGTTTCAACTGCGGATAAATTGGATATTTTGTAAAAAAGTGTCCTCACAAGCATAAGGAAAAATAGCATGATGATGACAAGAAGTCCCATAGGATTGATAAGAGTAAGAAGAATTTCCAGAAATTTAAAGACACGAAGGATTCTAAGAGAATATTTTACTCTAAGGAGGATTGTAGATCATCAGAGGTAAGTAGTGAAGTTTTTGATTTTGTTTCTGATTTTGAGTCTAATCATGAAGATGTTGCCAATGAAGTCCTATTCATGGCCAAGGGTGTTGGGAGTTCTAAAAATGAAGGTTCCATAACTAGAGGATCATGTATGCATTCAGAAGAAGAAGTGGCTGATATTGAAATTGAGATGGTGTGTATTCAAGAATAATTGAAGCGTGTGGATAAGAAGAACATGAAATTAAAGGTGAAAGTCAAGGAATATGAAGAAAAGATCCAACTTCTTAAGGAGAAACATTGGACTGACACCGAAAAGTATGATGAGATTCTCAAGTAGTTAGAAACCCAATTAGATACTATATCAACAAGCCTAAAATCTAAGGAAGAAGATTACATCATGTATGAGAGATATATTAAGTATCCAAGGTTAGAATTGACTAAAGTAACTGGTAAGGAAATATCATTTCAAATATTTGAGAAGAGCTCCAAGGATCTAGACGATATCTTAGATAGTTATAATTATGCAGGAGATAAGAATGGTCTAGGGTTCAAGGAGAACCTGAAAGGTAAATAGGTGATTCAGGAGGATGTTCCTCACAGTAAGGAGGTTTCTGGCCCAAGTTCCAAAGAATCTCATATCAAGAACAACTTCAAGAGCTATGAGAAGGAGAGGTCTGTTAGACAACCCAATGTATCAAGTTATGAGGATTCCTGTAATGGTTATTGTTATGGTTGTAATGCTTTGTGTAGAAGGTCATCCAAGTATGAGAACTCATTGAATCATGGAAGGAGAATGATTTCATACCAGTCAAGAGGTAAGAATGAAATTGTGTGCTATAACTATAATCATGTTGAACATATTACAAAAATTTGTTTGCATAGTTCTTCAAGAAAAAGAAAGAATTTTGAAGGTCCTAGCATACACGAGAAAATACAATACAAGGCATGGGAACCAAGGAATCAAGATAATTTATCCAAGTCAATTTTTGGACCAATTCAAGGATGTACATAGGATGTTGATCTAAAGAATTATGAAAGTGTTGTGCCACATGTGCCAAGGAGGTCTTGGAATCTCCTAAAGTTGTTGTTCTTGATCCCCATGATTTGAGATGTCTCCACTAAGATTATTAGATACATTCATCACTTGGATGAACCATGAAGTTATGGGTAGTGTGAGTGGATGCAGTAAAGATGTTGTGTTGTGTAACACGGTTACATTCATGGATTCATGAGGTATGTTACAGACTATTTAGTTTATCATAAGGTTATTTTTCCTTGAAGGATGCATCAATATTATGTATGGTGTTTGAAGGACTATGACATGTATATTGGAGCTTAAGAGTGTGTTTTACGACCTTATTTAATGTCTGTGTCATTTTATTATAGTTGAAAATGTATGTATGTAGTATCTCAAGACCTCATTAAGGTATGTGATGCTTATGATGGACAATTTGAGTTGTGTGGAGACCTAATTAGTCATGTGATAGTCAATAAATTTAGGTACAAAGAATGTTTGGTGGTTGATAATTCATTAAGTTGTGTTACAAGGTTGAAGCATCATTTAGACAAATAAAATGCATCAAGAAGTATTCTTGAATACCTAGAAGGTAGGGAAACAAGTTTGAAGAATATATTCCATGTTGATAACCTAGTAATGATACAAGGTATGTTTATGTTTATTAAGTGGTCCATGAGTTTCAATAAGGTATAAATGTTGGCAGGTAGAGCTAGTGTATTTGAGATGTTTGTCCTAGAAGATAGAAAAATTAAAGTGTTCTAAGTTTGAAAGCGGTATCTTAAGACCTTGTAGTTCAAGAAATTGGTTTTTACGACCAATATGTTCATTTGAGGAGATGAAGATGACCCTAAATGTATCTTTAAGGGAAAATTTTTGGGTAAAAGGTTAGAGTTCTCATAAATATGGGTGTGCAAAATTTTCTTAGGACCAAGAAAGAGTTATTTAACATAAAACAATGAGTATTGGTTCATGTTATATGGTTGATGATTCTTTGTTATCAGTAGAGATGATTTTAAGGCTTTAAGAATGATATAATTATTCAAAGGTGCTTCCAAAAGGGTTTACAGTGTTGAAGTTATGTTGTCACAGTGACCACAAGGTTACTATATTTAAGTTGAGCATTGGATTGTGTATTGAGACCTAAAATAGGTATGTGCATGAAGAGTCGGTATTGAATGAAATAGGTGGAGTTGACAGACTTATTGAAGGCACAAGTTATGTGTTGTAGTGTTTTCTTGAGCATTTAAGGTCATGGCATGTGTTTCATAGTCTTATTATCTTGGGAAGGTATGACAGTGGCCTCTCATAATAATGCTTGATGTGGAGACTCAGTTAGAATGTCTTGAATATTAGGAGTATTGTACTTGGTGATATCAGGTCAGTCATGAAAGTTATGTCATGGGATTATCAAGATGGTCTATATAGATATTTTCCCATATGTCTCAAGAAGGAAGTTGAGAAGAACTGTAGGTATGTGTTCCAATACATTTGAATGTTTCTTTGATCTAGTCATGGTTATATAGTACAATGAATAGATTCAAGAATATTATTGGACCATTTTGAGAATGATATGCTCAAATTTGTTGTTAGTGACCATATTTAGGTCTATGATACCTATAAGGATCTGTTTAAATTTGATTGCATGGCTGGGAAAATAAGTTTTTGTTTTGACTCTGAGATGGGTCTATGTCTCTTAAGATGGAGATTGGTTTAAAATACCATATGAACTTGTGTTATGTGAATAACATGAAGATCTAAGATGGCTACAATTTTTATTTTAGGTTCAACTTGAAATTTTTTAGCATGAAGATAGCAGGTAACAATGAGACAATCAAATTTTGGCAGTGTGTTTTGAGCACTGTGATAGCATAAGGATGTGTAGAATTTCATGTAGCATCAAAGGTTAGTATACTTCTATATCAAGAATCATAACAATCATAAAATGAAGGGTTTTGTGTATGAAGAATGTGCAGCAAGTTGTAAAGACTTTCACAAGGTTTGGGGTCATGGAATTGTGTTACTAAGAAAAGGTGCAAGAAAAAGGTTACGATATCATGGTGCTTGAGATATTGTGTACTATTTTAAGAATCTATAGAGATGAATGACTTGTCTCAAGGGAGTGTGGTAACTTTGTTTTTGAAGGAACTGGGTATACTAATTTTTAGTTAAGTGATCATTTCCTTACGTTTATAATCAATTCTTGTTTGAGTATAGTTAAGAAGGAGGTATCTCCTAGTGTTGGTGAATGGTCTTGTGCTTGAGAAAGAGTGCATTCGGTCAGGGGGACTGGGAGGATCTTTTCAAGTTGCATCATGTCATATTAAATGATGTCAAGGGCATAGTAAAGCATGGATTTACATGTGTGTTTGAAATATTGGAGTGCTTGTTGGTCAAATGAACTAGTTCATTCTATGAAGGGGTCTTAGACTGGGGGGGGACCTTAACTAGTTGATGTTTGAGCTCTATGAGCTAATCAAAGCAGGTATGTTGTTCTAATAAGTTTGGATGGTCATAAAAATAGGTAAGCATGTTGTTTCTTGAGTTTGCATACTTGAGCAAGTGATTTTTGCCAAGAATGTGTATGAGACATGAGGATAGCTTAAAGAGAGTTTTGTATAGTGATATGATGACTTGATCAAACCTAGGAATTAAAGAGATAACAACAAAGGTAAGTTACAAAGAATTTTCATGAGTTATTCAAGTCTATCCATGATGTTGTATTTCCTTGAGAAGGTGTGCATGATTCAAGGGGAGTTTTATGTCTCCAAGGAGTCAAATTAGAGATTATGAAGACCTTGTTTAGTTTGGTTGATGTTTCTAACCAAAAGGTGAGCCTAATGTGATCAGAAGAAGGAAACCATGATGTTGTGGGTATGTTGCTTTTTCATTAATGTCAAAAGGGGGAGAATGATTTGATGGCATGTGTATTTCGTAGGGGGGGATAAGATTTGTGTGCTTTCCATCAATGGGTTTGCCACCAATGACAAAGGAGGAGATTTTTGGCAGTGTGTTTTCATTGATGTCAAAATTATTATGATTTCATTGATTGTTTGAGTTTCGTTTATGTAAAAAAGAGGAAAGAAACATGAAGGTTGATTGGTAGTGTCAGTTGAGTTGTTTAGTCATGGTATGGGTTCTTGAGTCATTATAGTGGCTTGTAGGAGTGTGGTAGTGACTTGAAGATGTATTTATGACAATATATTTATGTCATGGAGTGTGGCGACGGTTCTTGTAGGTTTCCAAGGATGTAAAATTGATGATAATGTACCTTTTGGTAAAGCAAGCATGTTCAAGGTGTTTGTTGTTGAAACCTAGTCAATAGAATGAGGTATGTCATGATGAAGTGACGCATGTAGCATCTGGTTCTACATTTTCATAGCATTGATAGCATGATTATGAGGTATTAAGACACTCACAAGTGTCTAATAGTGTCAATTTAGATGTTATACTTGGTTTTTGGTCTGTTTCTAGACCTAGTTCTTGAGAAAGCATGCCCTAATGAATTGGATTCTATAATGTCCCCTTTTATACGCCAAAGGCCTAAGGGTCAAGTTGAGTCCAAGCCAGGTCATACCTAAGGGCCTGTGGATGTTGGGGGCTATTGTGAAGGGGTCACATGGTACTAATATCCATGTTTTGCGCTTGGGGGTAACTTTTGAGCCATTGGGACTTAAAAGGGAAAAAGTAACTTTAATTTCTTTTTATTGGCCCCTCCATGGAATGAAATGTGCCTAGGGTTATTGGGGGTCATTTTCCGAGGAGAGGTATATAAGGAGTGGGGAGAGTAAGGAAAGGGAATTTTGGACGTACATTTTATTGACCCCTTCATGTGTAGTTGTTGTCGCGCATCTACAGCTTGTGGATTCAAATCCCACAGGGACCCTAGCTTCGATGGTGAGAGACTTGTCCCTAGCTAGCAGGGCATTCTTCAGTAGTGATATATCTACCCTATTCTATCATTTTGGATCCATTTTAAGGGTTGTGTGGTAGAAACAATATCAAAGGCCTCAAAGACAGGGTTTTGAAGATTCTTGGCGGAATTTGGAGAGGATAATCAGTGGGCTTCCAGATCATAATCATGGCAGAAAATCAGATCCACGACAACCATTTAGGGCAGAGTGTGGCCACTCGTTGAAGGCATCTTGTGAATGATCTCATGGGTTTTGGGGGAATTTGGGGAAGACAAGGAGAGGGGCCCAGATCAGATTCATGGCAGCCTTTTGGGTTGGGCGTGGCAGTACGCTGAGGTGCATCCATCATTTTTTTACCCCTGTCCCAAGTGTGGCGACTCTCAGCCTTTATTTGAGGGTTTTCCAGTCATCCGTTTATAGATCTATCAGTGGAAATATTATTCCTTGTATCTGTTAATGTATTTCCAAAGACCCTAAATTTATGCTTGTGTATTTGGTGATTTACGGATTTTAGAAGTTTTCCAGCCACCCAGGGCACTCTGTAATTCTCTAACAGCAATATAAAATTCCAAAAAAAAAATTCTAGTGTTTATTATTATTATTGCAAGCTTCCCTCGTAATTTCATGCACTTTGAGCAAGTATTTTGTGAGATATCAATTAAATACCATTCGCTATCCTAGCTGGTCATTAACAGTAAAAATCAGTATTTTACTTTGATGTATTTTTCTATATTTTCTGCATTTTTAAGTTGTACCCCATTGGGGATATTACAGTGGTATCCGAGCGGTTGTTCCTCCAACATGTGTGGGTTAAATATGGCAGTTTGGAAAGATCTCAATGTGGGTTTTATGAAGGAAATGTTCACCAACAGGGTGAATCAATAGGAAGCCACTAACCTTTATTTGAGTCAACTCACTCAAAATTTGAATCAAAACATATCTAGGGTCAATAAGGAACATGGTGAGAAAAATGATAAAGGGCATCCAATAGAGGTGTTTGATGAGGATTCTTGTTGGAGGAAATATCAATCTTTGAGTAAGGATTTTAGAGATAATATACCATTTCCAGATTATTGCATAATGAAGATTGGTAGCAAGCCCAAGAAATATCATCATATGTCGGTACCTGAGTTATAAAGGAACTCACTTGAAGAAGAAGAAGCTTCTAGAGAAAAAGGTATGATTTCCATTGAGAAAAATAATCGCATTAGTGAAACTTTGCTTGTTGGAGAAATTATTCCATCTCAGGAGAAGGAATTTTTATATGCAAGCAAAGAGGATGCAATGGAAACTCTAAAATGGTGTGAGGAATGGAATAGCGGAGCTATAGCTACTAGATTGATAGCCACCCAAGTGAGACAACACCAACAAGATTTCAAGGAAAATATGTAGGAAAATGATGCAAGGAAGACTACACCCACGAAAGAAGACTCTATGGAGTAGTTGGCACATGAGGAGGAGCCTCACATGGACACTGGTGTGAAATTGCAGCCTGCTGTAATTTCCAAACTAGCAACTATTGATCAGCTTTCAAATAATTTCAATAGGCACTCAGGCAAAAATGTTGGGGGTAACTCAACATATGTCTATCTTGAACACACAGAGGACATTAATGGCCTTGAAAGGCATGAAGAGCACACTAATGTGTCTTGTTTATGGTGGCTTATTCCCATTTATTTCCATCATGAGATGCATGGTAAGGTAGATGATGAAGTCTTCATCATGGGGATTGTTGGACCATTGCTCCAGCTATGTGTATATGAGCATCTGGTGGATGATATATGGTGGAAAGTTTTAGCTCACTTAACAGATACAATTGCTCATGGGCATTATAAGCTATGGGATCCTGGTAATATGTGGCCATTATCGAAAACTATCTATTCTAATTTTAAAAACTTTGTTACTGACTTCTAAGCCAAAGAATTAATTCAAATGTGTCTTGTGGGATTAAAAGGGTTGGAAAGCATGATTTCTTCATTAGAGACTCTGGGGCAAGAAGGGAGAGTACCTCTCTAGGTACTAGCGTTGGTTCTATGTTTGCTAAAAAGGGGAAGAGAATATTTTTTAATCATCTACAGCCTGTTGGACTATGTATAACAGCAGTCATAAATAGAGGATAAATTAGCAGTATGGGACAACAGGGTCAAAGAGGTGAGAGTGGACATTCAGGGCAATGGCCTCCCTATTCTTCAGTCAAGCCCTTGGGGCTTCAGATATTTTCACATGTACAGAAACCAGCAGATATTTTGGATGAGGAGTCTTGTTGGGAGAGGTACCAGACCTTGAGTGAGGGCCTTCGTAACAACATGTCATACCAGGAATATTACAAAATGAAGATTGGTAGTAGACCCAAGAGAGATCATGAGACACAGGTACCAGAGTTATAGAGGAGATTGGGACAGATTTCCCTTCCACACTTCAATGGCTCTAAGAAGTGTACTGCACAGTCTTGGGTTCAGAAGTTGAATACATACTCCGACTTGAACCCTACACGTGAGGAAGATGTAATTAAGTTTGCAATCTTACATCTTGAGGGAGACGTTCATGATTAGGGGCATCATGGGTTGATTACACATGGACACATATGCATAACTACTTATACAGAGCTCGCGCAGAGACTGGGGAGAAGATTTGATAGAAGGGACCCTGACAAGTATTTCAGGGAGTTGACTCATTTGAGACAAACTGGCCCCCTGGATCAGTATATCGCAGATTTTCATAGATTATTAGTCATGGTACCCGAAGTCACAGAGATGAGGTTGATTTCACTATTCACAACAACTTTGACAGATGCTCTCGTTGGGTTTGTAAAGGCATATGAGCCTTCTTCTTTTCATGAGGTTGTTAGGAAAGCTCGAGACTTAGAGTTATCCACTCCAAATCCAAGGGCTCCACCATGCATACAACAAAGGGAACCTCCATCTAGATCATATGAATGTCAGCAGAGGGAGCCTCCACCAAGGCAAGAGGTGGCTAAGAATCCAGTCACTTCCTGAGAGGAAAAAGATGAGTTGAGGCGAGAGAAAATATGTTTCAATTGCCACACGCCTTAGATTCCAGAACGTGATTTCAGAGGTAGAGGAAAGGCCCGATTCATTGAGGTCTTCGAGGAGAGAAATGGTGACAAAGGTGAGGAGATAGAGACTCTCGAGGTGGATGATGGAGATGGGGTTGTGTTGGATAGTGTTGATTGGAGGCAAGAGGAGGAAACGTTTCCTCGAGAGATTATAGTCGTATTGTCTAGTACTCTAATGTACAAGGCATTTAGGATTAGAGGAGTTATACAGGGTCAAAAAGTTGGGGAACTCATTGAGAGTGGGGCAACCCACAACTGTATTGATGCCTCATTGGTTGAGAGGTGAGGATTACAGACAGAGGATTTTGAGGACCTCAACCAGGTTATAGCCAATGGAGAGTCTATGAGGGGCACACGGCAGGTCCCCTAAGTGAGCATCAGATGGGTAACTATACAGTTACCGATTATCTCCACATCGTTGGTATGGGAATGGCCAACATAGTGCTTGGAGTGCAGTGGCTTCACCCTCTTGGTGAGATTCGGACTAACTTTCAGAAAATGGAGCTGAAGTTTAAATCTAGGGGCAAGAATGTGATTTTGAGGGGATTATCTACAAGAGCACCTAGGGTGGTTACAGCTGAAGGGATGGAGAGGACTATCCGGCATGGTGAGGAGTTTTATTGTTGCGGATCAATATGGAGTATAATGGATATGGGTGTGGCCAGCAACGTTGCACATGATAATATTACTGAGATTGGGATTACATGTTCAGATCATCCGAGTTTATCTTTATGCTAGTTATTTGAAGTCTCGGTTGATGGGGGACCTCATTGGCTTGTTGAGTACTCCAAGAACCAACACACTTGTGAGAATCTGAATGGTCACTTACAGGATAACAACTACATATTGGAGGATGAGATTATCCTCTCTCGAGGAAGATTAAGCCTTGTGTCAGATTCATGGTGGAGGATGGAGATATTGTGACATGTGCATTATTCTTCCATGACTAGATGCTTGATCTTCAATGAGACCTATAGGCTCATGTCTGAGAGAATCATATGGTAGAGGTTGAGGGAGGATTTCCTTAACTTTATACATGCATATATGGTTTGTCACTATGATAAGTCTGAGCTTACGGGATCATATTTTTTTGAATCGACATGGGACAACACTCCTATGCTTTTTACTACTTATACGCCCGGTGAGAACTTCACCCACGTGTTATTCAGTGGAGAGACGAAATTGACTCATGGTTATTTAGTAGGTTCACATTTAGTGAAAGAGGTGGACTATGTGGAGCCGATACTACTGGTTGACTGTCTACTGGAGTCTTGGGACTTTTCCTCCACGAGACACATTGAGATACATTATGAGGAGCCTTCCTCTCACACGAGTGCATGTCAGGTGGGAGAATTAGCACCATTTGCATGTATACAGGTTGTTTCACAGGTGGATTCAGGGGACTCTACGGGATTCAGAGTGAACTTTCATACCCAAGATTCAATTAGAGAGGCAGTGAGTGATCACATTATGATAGCATTGCATCGGCAGGGATTAGACAGATTGGCACTTTCGGCGTGGGTACCAGGGGAGAGTCAGTGTGGGCATCATACTACTTTAGGAGAAACATTGTTCTCCACATGGAATGGAGAGCATGATCACTACATGGGGTGTCTTGGTTACTTCACATCACACCGATCATCAATTGACTGCAAGGTGAGGTGGAGAAAATTGCAGCGTGGTATTCATCCTCTACAGCATGACAGGATAATGCTTGGGGTCAAGCATTTCTTGGGAAGGGAGGGCTGCAATGTTGCCTTTTCTATGCCAAAGGCCTAAGGGTCAAGTCAAGTCCAAGCCGGGTCATCCCCAATGGCCTTGGACATTGGGGGTTATTGTGAAGGGGCCGCATGGTACTAATATCCACATTTTGCGCTTAGGGGTCACTTTTCGACCATGGCGACTTAAAAGGGAAAAAGTAACTTTAGTTTCTTTTTATTGGCCCCTCTATGGAATGAAATGCACCTAGGGTTATTGGAGCTCATTTTCTAAGGAGAAGTATATAAGAAGCGGGGAGAGTAAGGAAAGGGACTTTTGGACATACATTTTATTGACCCCTTCACGTGCATATGTTGTTGTCGCGCATCTACAACTTGTGGATTCAAATCCCACAGGGACCCTAGCTTCGGTGGTGAGAGACCCGTCTCTAGCTAGCAGGGCATTCTTCGGTAATGAGAGATCTACCCTAGTCTGTCATTCTGGATCCATTTTCAGGGTTGTGTGGTAGAGACAATATCAGAGGTCTCAGAGATAGGGTTTTGAAGATTCTTAGAGGAATTTGGAGAGGATAATCAGTGGGCTTCCAGATCAGAATCACGGCAGTAGATCAGATCCATGACAACCATTTGGGGTAGAGTGTGGCCACTCGTTGAAGGCATCTCGTGAAGGATCTCGTGGGTTTTGGGGGCATTTGGGGAAGACAAGTAGAGGGGCCCAGATCAGATTCATGGCAGCCTTTTGGGCTAGGCGTGGCAGCACGCTGAGGTGTGTCCATCATTTTCTGACCCCTGTCCCAAGTGTGGCTACTCTCAGCCTTTATTTGGGGGTTTTCCAGTTGGTTGTTGATAGATATTTCGGTGGAAATATTATTCCTAGTATCTGTTAATGTATTTCCAAAGACCCTAAATTTATGCTCGTGTATTTGGTGATTTACGGATTTTAGAAGTTTTCCAGCCACCCAGGGCACTCTATAATTCTCTAACAGCAATATAAAATTCCAAAAATGTTTTTCTAGTGTTTATTATTATTATTGCAAGATTGCCTCATAATTTCATGCAATTTGAGCAAGTATTTTGTGAGATATCAATTAAATACCATTCACTGTCCTAACTGGTCATTAACAGTAAAAATCAGTATTTTACTTTGCTACATTTTTCTATATTTTCTGCATTTTTAAGTGGTATCCCATTGGGGATATTACATATTCATCATTTCTAAGTGCATTTGATTGAAGGATATAATTGGAGAAGGTGTAGGAGGTTGATATAGAGTAGTGGTCCAAATTTCAGGTCCTAATGTTGAATCTTTTGTGAGATATGTCATTTTTACTCCTACTAAGTTTGTAGAAGTGAGAAACCAAGGTCGATTTGGACTTTTTGATTCTTGTTTGCATGTGACACCTTTACATGGGATTATAATATCTTCAATACATGTAGGGAATGGTTCTATCTTGATTTTTTTGGCATTATTTTAGATATTAAGGACCAGACTTTTATGAACAATCATAAAAAAGCTAAATTGGTTTGAAACCCTTCTAAAACCTTAGGTATGAAGAGATGGAAAAGAATTTGATGGTAGTGGATCAGAATGTATTGGTTTGGAAAGTATGATAATTTTAGGTTTTATATAAATCCTCCATCTTTCTCTAGGTGCAATCTAGGTTTCATGGTCGTGTGTGGACCCCACTCAAAAATGTAAGTTTATGAAGAAGTTCAATTTTCTCTCAAGTTTTACATTAGACCTATTAACTAAATTGATTTTGGATGAATTATGGGAGATATTATACATGTCCATGGTAGTTTTATATCATTTTTTATCCCTTAGGAGGTCTTGTCTGGCTTGGTTTACAAGATCGTTTTTGGGGTAATTTTAGATGACCTGGTTGCAAAAGCATTTTGGAGGTGTCTCAGTCATATTTTTAATATTTAAGCACTTGGAAATGACCCTAAGGATCATTTCCTTTCCATTGGTATATCACACTTGTTTGGATCACATGTTTTGATGAGTTTTTGGCTTCAATCTCTGAATACTAGTTTTGTAGGTCTTAGACGACCTAGTGAAGACGATTGCTCCAAATGGTGGTGTTTTTGCATGAGATAATGGTGCAGAGTGATTCAAGCTTACTAGAGGTTGTTAGTGGAAAGGAATCATTTCTAATTAGTTTCTACGTTTTTTTTTTGGTAATTTTTTCTTAAGAACATCTGGTTTTGGCGAGTAGGCTTTTTGGGCATATTAGGTCTTATTGAGTCTTAGTGAGAGATTTGGGTATTAAGATGGTATTGCCAACCTATATGGTCTATTGTGTGATTTTTTATAGGATTTTATTATGATTTTCTAAGTGAATTTATCTTATGAAGTCTGACCTAGCTGTATTAGGACCATAAATGAGGTATATAAGCAAGTTATAACGCTCATTTGAGCTAGTGGTGTAAGCAAGGAAAATGTGAGCTAGAGGGGTGTTTCTAAAGGAGAAAGAGGTTTGTGTGAAATTTAAGAGAGGGAGGAGAGTGTGTGGAAATGCTATAAAGTGTGTGCAGGTGTTGAATAGATAGGTAATTGGACCTAATCAGCTTGGTGAAGAAGATCTTGGGCAAGTTGACCCAGTGAGCAGATTTGAAGAATGAGAAATGAGAGTGAACTTTGTTGTGTCATCATCAGTTGTTGAGGCAACATTTAAAAGGAGAAAAACATATCATGTGGCTTTCGTTTTTGTTGATTCATCTTGGGGGTTGGTGCCTCCTTGTAGGGTTGATGCTCTACTAAATTTTAGGGTTGGTGCTCCTTGTGGGGTTAGTGCCTCACTAAACCTAGGGGTTGGTGCTCCTTGTTGAGTTGGTGCTCAAATAAATTTTATTCATTACTATAATAAAGTTTTTTTTCAGTGGATTTTATTCCCCTTGAGGTTTCCCCACTTACATCTTGTGTTCTTGTGTTTACGTGCTCTCATTTCCTCTTTTATGAGTATGTTCTTAGGAATGCATGCTAAATGGTTAATTAAGTGGTTAATGGATTAAATTGCTTAAGTGAATGAAAAAAAATATTTCTCATTTATTCACCCTCCCCCCTCAGTGATTTTTCTTCCAACAATTACAAATTTCCTTTACAATTAAAATCTTAGTGATGCATTTATGCATGTCCTAATTTTCCCTGTGATCCCAAGCCCTTTACATTACCTTCCCTTTCTAATGATGTTTATTTTCTACAACCATAAGACTACATGCTATACATTTCGTCGTGTATGTCACAAAATTGACATTATGCCTTGCATCTAAGCATATTACACACTTTCATACCCATATGAATGCTCTCTACTAGGCTCTCAAGAAGGAACACACAAAATCAAACAGTGCCCCTGAGTCTCTAGGTCTACGAAATAAGTTTGGATCCAAACATAACTCAAGGCTTACCAAATAGGACCATCTTTTTGTCTTATAGAATATCCTCCTTATAGAGCTGACCCATTTCAATTCCCATGAGGCGGTTTTGTATATGTAGATGTTAATCAAACATGTTCTTATAGTAACATGGATTTGTGATCTTATCTCCTCTAGTGAAATTAAACTTCTATAGTCCGCGATTTTTGGATGCATTATGAAAAACACATGGGCCATATGAGACCCATGTTTGAAAAATAAGGTTAAATGTCAAAATATGTGTTCACATAGGGAATAACTCATCTTATCATTTAAAACATGGAAGGGATTACTATTGAGTTGAAAGGGGTTGGTTCCATGTTCCGCTTCACTCCTAAGCTCAACATTTTAGGGACACAAATACAACAGACAAAAATCATCGTGGTTTTCATTCTCCAATTATTTTCTTATTAGGGTACTAGATTTACTTATTTCCATTTTGAACTCAAGGGATCTACATCTTGGTACAAGTTAACATTAGAGCAATCCAACCTCCCTAAGATCAATTAAATTTGAGATGGGTTTAATGGGGTCAAACATATGGGTTTAATGCGTAGGTGAATAGGTAAACCAACTCCACTCACGTCACTTAGAACTCTTAATGAGATCATTCAAAGGTATAACACAATAAATGTCATGAGACGGGTTTAATTCTTTTCTTAAATGATATAAGTATTGCAAAACAATACAAGACTTGATTAAGAGGGAAAAAATACAAGGGTTAAGAACACGGTTCCTTTTGGTAGTTTAGGAATAGTAAGATCTAACAAACAATACCATTATTAAGAGGGAATATAATAATTAACGTGGTAGAAGATTGTTTCAAACATCTAAACCATAAGAACATCATATAAACTCGTAACCAAAATCACTCCCATAATAGAATGCCCATTTTCCAACATACCTATATGCTAACAATGTCATACTCATCACATAAAACAATAAATAACATTCATATTTATAACCATAGTGCTTATTTATCCATTTAATATTACATGTATTTCAAAGATAATCTTGTATTACAAAAGCATAAGTAACGTTTCCATTTTCTTCTTGTTCCGGGTACCTGCATTCACCACATGGTCAGCACAACTGTTGACATGGCATTTGCCTTCAATTTAGCACAATTTACACTTTCATAGTTTTCCAATAATAATGAAACAATACTTAACACACTTCTAGGGAGAGTAAGAAATACAAATGTCATTTCATTTCATTTTCAAAGGCAAAGAGAGATAGAGAGAGGAGAGAAAATACCATTTTTTCCACAATCATTTTCTTTTCGAGCAATAGTCGAAAGAAGGTTTCTTACAATCCTGTGTTAGTATTTACATGGTTTCCCAAATGATATTTTTCTAGGATAAGATCATATGATAGTTTACCCCATTTAGTTACAACTATCCAAAAAGCGTCAAATTTAGACAAGTAGCTCAAAAATATATGTTCAAAAAAAATCTCCTAGATACGAACACACAATGAGTCGAATACCTACCTACTTCCTTATATACAGGGAAACACTTGGAGCTGACATTACCCAAAACTGATGAACTAGATTCGATTGGCACCTGTCTTTTTAGAGCTACCGATTGTAATTACACTTGAATGACCTCATTGCCCAACGACCGAAGGCCTACAAAACCCACAAAAACTAGGTTGTGAGAATATTTTATCTGAACTAAGGGTTGGTAATGATTGTCACAGAGAAATACTTGAGGTATGTGGAAGCTAAATTATATTTCTCCACCCAGGGCCTAAATTACGAGTCTAAACCAAACCACATTTTTAACTTTCAGCAGTTTTCTATCGCTTGAAAAAGTTCCACTGGGATCCTAAATGCATGACGAAAAAGGTTCAAACAAACATTTGAGGAACAATTCATGGTTCGATGGAACATTCCATGTGACAAGGAACACGGTCAAAGCTTGATTTTCTCTTTTTGGAGTTTAGAGGGATGTTTTGTGCCTCATTAAAAACAGGTTCTATTAATATTTCACAAGGTCGCCAAAGAGTAGTTTCACAAGGTCGACTCACCAACTGCATTGCTTTGGTATTCATTACTATAGGTGGAGTTTTCCCAACATATCAAACAAGTAAAAAGGGAATCGGGTTTATGTTCAAAGTAACTTTTCAAGTTGCATAAAAACAAGAGGTAAATTTGTTATGAAGTATTACGCCTTATCTAATTTTCTGAAATATTATTCTTCTTTGGTTTGAAGTTCAATTCCATTAAAATAGGAAAAACTAAAAACATTAAAATTGTATAAGAGAAGGCTAAGATGACCATGTCTGAAAAGAAATCAAATTAGGTTATTTGGCTCCGAGAAAGTTGAACACACACAAGATACGTGGATGCAAGAAGGTTGTCGAGCTCTGCCAGGGACCAATTCACCTTTCCAAATCTACGTCCACCAACCATGTTCCAATTTCCACTTTCAAATGACAGGCAAATTCCACATGGAGCAGCCAACACAATCCACATGGGTGACCAACCCAATCCATACAACTGCTCCAGGCTTACCAGCACGTTGATGACAAAGTTTGGAATTTTATCAATATAGTTGGTCCAAATGTAAAAATGTATACATATGTTTTATACATTTCCCTGATAAGCTCAAATTTGTCCCACAATTCATCCACGCATTTTTTCAAGCAGTCTTCATCCCTTGTGCTTGCTTCCACTTTTTCAACGCTGCAATAAAAATCATACAATACCAATGTCATCCAGTGTCAATTTCAATCTCACAACGTTATGTAATGCAACCCAGCTAGAGGTGTTGCTACAAAATATGCCTACTACATACAAACCCCCCTTTCTTATGTGCATATTCTGCAACCATTGCAAGCCATGAGGCTGCATCTCTTTGAACCATTTTATCAAACAGTTCATGTGTCTTGTTCGAGCTTCCACATTTTGTATACATGTCTACCAAGACACTTGCGTGCACCTCTGACCTGTATGCTTGGCATGAAGGTTTCCAAAGCCCCTTTTTTAAACAAAACCAAAGTGTGTGCATCCTGAAACCGTGTTAAAAAGGGAAACATGAGTTGTATTTCCCCAAGCTATTTTTCAAATAGTCCACGAGCTAAGTGCATGCTTCCCCAATTTTCTTACATGGCCTCCAAGAATTTACAACTGCAGCTTTTAACAAACTTCTTATATCATATATGTTAGGCGTATTGTCCATACTCTATTCCATGGATCCCATTTGGCACAATAGGGGTACGTTGCCAAAGGATATGGCATTTGGATCCACAAATGCCAATAATATTTTCCCACAAGTTTCCCAGGATTCTAACAGGGCCAGCACGTTCTAAAACTCTAATTTGGCAGAGGCAGAGAGAATTTCGGTAAAGGTGAACTGATCTGGATGAAGACCACTATGCTAAGATAGAATTTCATACCCTTTTCTCTCCATTCTATTAGGTCTCATTCACTTACTCTGAACTTGTCGTCCACCTTCTTTCATGACCACCATTCCCATCTCCAAAGTGGATGAGAAAAAGAAGTAGTGGAGCGAAGGAAACTCTAAACTAAAAATATGTATAATTTTAACTCTCCTCTCAAATTTCAAAGCACCTCTACAAACTAAAAGAAAGGATCTTATTATTATTGTTGTCATATAATTCTCTCTCTCTCTTTAAAATTATTATTATTAATAGTTACACAATTTGAATAAAAAAAAACCTAGGTATATGATTCTGGACAAGGATCAACTTTCAATGAGGATAACGCCTAGATCAAGTTTACCAATGGGAGCATTTGAAACCAAGAAATCAAATTCTTGAAACAAGCATGTATATGTACATTTTAACTAATAACATTAGTTGTTATCATTATACAAAAGCAGGTTTTTAACACTATATTACCAAATTACATTACACGCACAAAACTATCACACCGACCCATTTTCTCGTATGGTTTTCCAAACAAATCCATTTTCTTATCTCTATCATTTAATATATATTATTTATATCGTTACTATTATTTATTTATGTATTTCGACTAAAATTTATCACTATTTAATATTTCAAACTTTTGAAGGTCAATTTTATGGACGAATCATCACAAAGTCGTCAAGTGTACATCTAATTTACTGTCATAAAATAAAAGTGAACTCATACTAAAATTACCTTGTATTTGACATAACACAACGAATTTCGTTTTAAATTTTCTAATCAAAATTTTAATCATTTAAATTTTCATTCTTATGATTTTGACATAGATTTATTAGTAAGGGGAAAATGACAACTATGTTTCCATATTCATTATTATAACCTAATTGAGTGATCACGAATCAAATGCAATCATGGTTCTATCCTCTCGTACACCCACAATGACACCCATCTATCAACTAGAATGTAGTGAGGTGATTACACATCATTCATTACTCAACGAACATGTCAAGGGACCGATTCGAGTTCAAGCAAGTGAATTTAATGACACGGAGATGGGAAGGATGTTACATCTCGTGGCCTTATCTACATTTTTGTGTCCTATGGCTCTCTACTTCCTTTTGCGGCATTGTTTGTTTATTCTATGAACTCCCTTGTTACACGATCTTTCCATTATCTCACGGTCCCTTTTCCTTGTTCCACGGACTTCCTCTATCTCGCGGAATGTTTTATGTGTTTTGTGGATTTCCTTGATCCTGTAGATTACCTCCTTATCCAATGGATTTTTTTTCATGGGCATTCCTTTATTCTGTGGCTTTTATCTTTGTATTCCACTGAACACTAAAAAGTTCAAAAATCTCACAAAACTCTGTTCCTATGTATTGCAGATTCTGAACTTAAAAGTTATATATCTTCCTTTTTCTTACCTTATGGCTCATTTTTTTTTGTTTTACAACCTCACTACTAAGTTTTCCTACCTTGATTGAAGGATTTCTTGGCCTTTTAGAAAATATTCATTTTTTATAATTCCGCAATACATTGTTTCCATGTTCCACAACTTTTAAAATGTGAAAAAAATGTCTTATTTATTATTTTATTGTGGCCTCTCGCATCCTATTCTTTACGTTTTTTGGCTTCCCTTCTTAGTTCTCATACCTTATTTGAGTGTGTGTAATTAAGTTACAAGCATTAAAAACATTTCCCTTTATTCGCAGAAGTCTATCTACAACTGTTAAAACCCTCATAACACTATTTTTTTCAAAAGTTGCTTAAGTTTTTTTTAATGGCTAGTTCCTCTAATTTATCCATGGATTAATCTAAGTTGTTGAATGATACTAACTATATTATTTTGAGATTTAGGCTTAAATCAATCCTTATGGCTAAAAAGATATGGGATCTTGTTAGCAGTGTTAAAAAGAGACCCACATGGAGACAAGCTAACCCTGAAATCTTAAGTATCTTATCCCAAAAATCCTAAGAGGCCATGTTCATCCTATTAAAAATTATCATAGATGAATTATTTTTGCATATAGGACACATGGAGTCTCCAGATGGTATATCGAATCAATTGCAAACTATGCATGAAGGTATTCATCTTTCTAATATAATTAAACTAATCATGGAACTGTTTACAATTCCAATGAAATGAGATGAAAAGATAGTTAATTATCTAGAACATTAAAGCACAATTGCATGGTTGTAATTCTAAATTATTTCAAGATAAGTTGTTATATTTTATCATTCAGATTAATATTCATGAGAAAATTAGAAATACATTTCTATTTTAAATTCTAAATATCAAAATGAATCTGATTTACTTGATTTAGATACCTTGTCTTCTTTACTCATTCAAGAAGAGAGTAATGGAGAACTTTGACTCAAAATAAAATGCCTCTTAGGAATTGTTCTCCCAAAATCAAAAAAAAAAATGAAAATAAGAATAACAGCAATACTAATCAGCAATCAAAAGTTCAATCTAACTTTTATCCTAAGAATGATAAAAAATTTAAGATCAAGTTTGATGTCACATGTACCAAATGTGGTAAATTTATTCATAAAGAAATTGATTGTTATTTTAATACTAATATGGTTCATAATAATGCTAAAAACAAGAACTTCAATAATAATTAAAAATAATAGAAAAATAGAAATCAACGTCAATCTAAAAATCAAGCAAATATTGTTGACCAAGTTATTTCCCTTTATACTATTCTTTCAACCTCTAATGAAAATAAATGGATTCTAGATAGTGTTACATCTAGGCGCATGACTTATATTCATGAAACTCTTCCCAATGTTGCAAAATGTCATGAGAATATATATCTAGGTGATAATTCAGTCATTAGGTCTGAATGTTGTGGCGATGCTAAGTTAGCAAATGGATCCTTTAGTAATGTCTTATTTGTTTCTAACTTAAAGAAAACCCTTTTATCTTGTTGCCAACTAACTAAATAAAATTGCAAATTTGTGTCACTTAAAAGATAAATGGTATGTAAAAAATGAGCTTGGTAAAGTTATTGTTGTTGGTTGTCAGAAGAATGGCATGTATATCTTTGAAGGATTTGTTGTTGAATATTGTTTTTCTTCTTGTTGTTGTAATAATGTTCAAGTGTGGAATGAAAGGCTTAGACATGTGTCCTTTAAGAGTTTGTATGAAATTTCATTCCTTAACCTTGCTATAGGTCTCCCTAATATGAACTCAGGCTATGGATCTTGTCAAATTTTCTTGCTTGGTAAGAAACATGGTGAATCATTTCATAAACACCATGAGTATAATTCCTCTAGCTTACTTGAGTTAATCCATAGTGATGTAATGAGTACTTTATAAGTTCATTCTCTTAATGGATCCTTGTATGATGTTAGTTTCATTGATGAATTTTCTAGAATGACTTGGTCTTATTACATTTTAAAAAAATCAAAAACTTTGTCTAAGTTTCAAGAGTTTAAAGCCTTAGTTAAAAACATGGCTAATCTAAAAATAAAGACGATCAAAAGTAATAATGGAGGTGAATATGTCAATAAAATGTTTGATGGTTTTTTTGTGTCTTATGGAATTCAAAGAGATTTAACAACATGATATTCCCCACATTAAAATGGCATAGCTAAAAGGAAGAACATAACAGTAATAGAGATGGCTACGATCGTGCTTCATGCGTCCAATATGCCTAAGTTTCTATGGGTTGAATCCATGAACATTGTTGTTCATATTCTAAATAGAATTCCTACTAAATCTTTGCATCAAACTACACCTCATGAAGTATGGATTAAACAAAAAAACCTGATATCTCTCATTTTAAGATATTTGGTGGTCCTACTTCTCTTCTTATTCCTAAAGTTAAGAGACAAAAACTTGATCCTACCTCTTATTTTTGCATCTTTTTTGGCTATGGTATTCACTAAAAATTATTAAGAGTGTATGATCTTGTTAAGCATGTGATTGTAGAAAATAGGAATTTTCATGTTCTTGAGAAATCATTTTGTGAATCTTCCCCTCTTCCCTCTTCTGCGTCTGAATATCTTCATTTTGATAATCCTTCCTTAGACAATATGGAAACTAATTTCCAAGAGGCTAATCATCCTTCATATGATATGATGGATGTATATATTGAGGGGGATTCTTATCAATTTGTGTCTCAATCTAGAATTCCTAAATGGGCTTAAAATTTGGTTTCTAATTCTCAGCCCAATAATCTAAGAAAGATAACATGTAGTTTGCATTCCTATCATGCCTTGTCAACTTTGTATGAGGTTGAACCTCAATCTTTCAAATAAGCCAACCTAGATGAAATATGGATTACTATTATGAAATTTTAATACAATGCTCTAATAAAAAACAAAACTTCAAAATTAGTCTCTCTTCTTCATAAAAGAAACATTGTAGGATCTAGATGGTTGTATAAAATTAAGTATAACTCTGTTGGTAAGATTGAAAAATTCAAGGCAAGATTAGTTGATAGAGGGTTTACTCATAAACCTATTTTAGATTATGTTGAAACATTTTCTCTTGTTTCCAAAATGAGCACTATTAGAATTTTTCTAGCTCTAGCTTCTCAATACATGGATGGTAGATTCACAAAATAGATGTTAAAAATGTCTTTTTAAATGGTGATTTAAAAGAAGAAATTTACATGCATCAACATAGAGGGTTTGAAGAATCTAGTTAGGAATTACATGTGTGCAAGCTTAAAAAATCTTTGTATGGTCTTAAATAAGCTCCTAGAGCTTGGTATGCTAAGATAAATAGTTTCTTTCAAGATCTTAGTTTCAAAAATTGTTTTGTTGATAATGATTTGTTTGTAAAATATGAGAATAATCATGTTATCATTATTGTCTTATATGTTGATGGTCTCTTGATTACTAGTAGTGATAATAATCTAATTATTAAAATCAAAGAGAAGTTAAGACAGTGTTTTGAGATGACTGATCTAGGTTTGTTAAATCATTTCTTAGTTGTAATTATTTGTCAAAATCACAAGTTTATTGTTGCATCTCAATCACAATATGCTTCTAACCTTCTTAAAATATTTAATATGATTGATTGTAAGCTTGTATTTATTCCTATGGAAGTTGGAGTTAAATTAGAACCAAAACCTTCTCGTGATAAGTTTAATCCTACTTTATATAGATAGCTTGTTGGTAGTTTGATTTATTTGACTATCAATACAATTAATATATCCTATATAGTTGGAATTTTTTCTAGATTCATGTGAGATCCTTATGAGGACTATTGGAAAATGGAAAAAAGTATTCTAATGTATATCAAAGGTACAATCAATTATGGATTATATTATTCTTCTTATGATTATGCAAATTTATTTGGTTACTATGATTCTGACCATGATGCTGATATCATGGATAAAAAATCTACTTTTGGATATGTTTTCAAGTTGGGTGCAAGTCCAATCATTTGGAGTAGCAAGAAGCAACCAAAAGTATCTATCTCTTCTATTGATAAAGAATATAAAAGTGTTATGGAAGAAACAAAAGAAGTTATGTGGCTAAAATACTATTGGATGAACTTCATATGGGCATCAAAGGAAGTACTCTTCTTCTATGTGATAGCCAAAGTTGCATTTCTCTTGCAAAAAATCTAGTTCAACATTAAATAATCAAGCATATTAAAATTTATATGCACTTCATTTGAGAGAAAGTTCTGAATAGTGACACAGACCTCAAGTTTTTTTCTACCGAAGATCAGGTTGGAAATATTTTTACAAAACCATGTTATGTGCTACAAAATTTCTATAATTTTTGTTCTATGTTGGGCATTTCATATTTTGGCTCAAATGATGATTTTTGATCATGTGAACGATGTGTATATTCAGCTCTGAATCATATGAGCATTTTTTCCTTTCAGAGTTTCCCTTAAGGAGGAAGTAAAGAGGATTAAGCATGTTCTGCATGTTTTTTGCAATGCCGACTCTTTTACAATGCCACCTCTTATTGGTTTGATTGTGTCAAATCTAAATATCTCCTTATACTATTTCCATTTTGTTTGAGTAAATTGTCACTTTATGTGAGTTTACTTGTAATACCCATCTAAGCATTAAATATGATAGTTTTTTAACTCTATAATATTATGTAAGACTTCATAGTTAACACTTTTATCTTGAGAATTATGATTTTTTCCAGTGTATCACATGTTTTTGACTTTCCAAAAACCCACGGGACACTATGCAGTATACCATGGAGATTTTGTTCTTTCAAAAACTAGGAAACATTGTTTGTGGGTAGTGTGATTTTACAAAACCCATGGAACACTTGCTTTGTGTTACGGCTTCTTAAAGTCCACATAACACTAAAGCAGTGAACCAATTTTTTTCTAAAACATGTGGAATGCTTGCATTTGGTCCGCATATCTTGTTTAATTCCGTGAAATACTGCATTAGTGAACCGTGGCACTAAAGTAGTATATCGTGGAGTTACAAAATCCATAGAGCAAATGTTTTGTTTCATGTTATCCTAAATCACTTAAATGGTTTATGTTCTAATTCTTTTTTACAAAAAGATGCTTAGCATGTGTTATTTGGAATAAGCATTATATTTTTTCATGCTAATCACTTAGATGGTTTATGGATTGTAATTCCTTTTATACAAAAGGTGACTTGACATGTGTTATTTGGAACAAGCATAATATTTTTACATGTTAGCCTAAATATTTACGATTTATGGATTGTAATTCCTTTTGTATAAAAACTAAATTTTACTTGTTTCCCTATTTAACATTAAGGGGACCTGTTGGGGTTGTAATATTAAGTAGGAAATTGCTTAATTAGAAACCTAAAAGACTTATGTGGATTCCCATATCGGATCGGCGTATGTTTTAGATTTAAAATAAGAGTGACCCAATGGGTCACCCGCCTTGATATAAATAAAGGTGATCTCATTAAGAAATTGGACACATTATGAAACAGTGTATGTGACAAGTGAGTAACAAACTTATGTGATCAAAGTTAAGATACATGATGTGAATATATGTGCTCACAAGCAAATGTATATGACAGTTTGTAATTCCTCCTTGAAGGTGTAACTACTAGAAATAGTGGGAGTGCTGGGTGAAATGTTTATTCTAAATAAATATAAGTGATTTTTCAGTGGTTTTTACCAAAAAAAATTCCCACTTATATATTGTGTCTTGTGTTCATTTAGTTTCGTGTTTATGTATGAAATATAATATATAGTTCATTATTTGATGCAATCTATCATAATTTTGTATTCAAACATAAACTATAAAATTTATCAATTTAATATGGTAGATAATTAAATATATGCTATTATTTATTCCTGTGGTTTCCCTAACAGTTTCTTCCTTTCTCTTTAGTAGGGTTTACCCATTTACAACATTCTATATTCATTACTTACAGACATATTTTGGATTTCTTTCTTTCTTTATCTTCTACTATGTTATTAATCCATATACGACCTTATTATTATAACATTTATGCTTGTGATGGACCTATTATCCAATTTTGCACACATGGAAAAATTGGATAACGAGGTCCTATTATGTTCAAAATGAAACGTTAGTCTCAGGGACCTATTTTTCGGTAGTTATCAAGATAAAAAAATCAACAATAATTAATTAATCAAAAGGTGATGAGGATCTTTTCCATGTCTTTATGATCCTCAGTTTCCAAAAAAACTCGAGGAGATCTTAAGTTTTAATAACAAGTGAGGAATGCTCCAAAAAAGGGACTATGAGCTCAAATAGCTCTTCGAGTAGCTCGGTACGCTACTCAGCGAGATTATATCTTGTAGAATTTTGGAGCTAGGTTGTGTTAGCTTGGTCGGGCTAATTAACATGGGATTGTATTAAGTTTGATGTGACCAAATCATGTCATGGAAATAGAATTAAGCCTAAGTGCTAAAAGCTCATGATGAAGTCGAGACATAGCTCGGTTTAGAGCTCGGTTAGAGCTCGGCCCCACCGAATTATATCACTCAATGGCATATAGGCAATAAAAAAGGGAGTGGCTCAAATCATGGATTAACTCAGTGCCAAGACGAGCTACAATGAGCTTACAAACAAGCTCGTATGGCTCAAGGTTTTGTTACATAGAGATATGGTGAAATTCACAGGGGACAGTAATGAATGGCTCAGCTCACTGATTCATGGAGCGAGTAGAGTGAGTTTCTAATGCATGAGGAGTTTGAAATCATATATAGTGGTGAGCCTATGGGAAAAGCTAATTTTCTCGACAAGCTAAATATGAGTTTGACGAGGCAAATTAAACAAAGATGGGTCGGTTGGCTCTTCACAACTAGAATCTATGTAAGGAGTGGCAATTTTCTTGTCCAAGTCATTCTTAGAGCTCTTTCAACCAACAACGAGCCGATAGGATCAAAGCTCGGGATCAAGTAAATGTGTAAGTACCTCAAGGAAATCTCAGAAAATTATCTCGCTCAACCGAGCTAAGATGAGTTGGGGAACATGTTTAAGTTAATCCACATTGGAAACTTGGGGATCTGCAGCCATGCCAAGACATTCCAAGAGCTCAAGCCCACCGATGAGATCTTCCAACAAGTGGGTAGCACAGTGAAACTTGTCTGACAAGCCAAGTTGGGGATTTTTTGGGATTGCTTGACATGTGGAGATAACGTGATGGCAGGCCAAGCCAATAACTCTGCACAGGGGAGATTCATGTAAACATGGCCAAGTGGAGTATTAACCATGGAAAACCAACATAGGATTTTCGTGCAAGCCGTGAAATGGGAGAATCAGAGAAAATTGGAAAAATATCACCCGAATCAGTGTGACCATAGGAGGCGGTTGATGACCAAGTCATGACAAGTGATCTACCAGGTAAATAGGTGATTAAGATATGACACTGAAGGTGGAGGATCAAGTCAAGTGTCGAGCATTGTGGTGACGCGTAGCATCTTGCAAAAAGAGTAGTAAGATTTACGTGAGGTAAAGGAACTCGGAAGATGTAACACCCACACGTTATCACCGTAGCAGTGTGGAGAAAGACTTGAAGGAGCTATCAATATGCACTACCAAGTAGAGATGACACAGAGCTCATGAGATTGAGTTATGTGGAAATATATCCGGTGTCGACAAGTTTAGGCAGTAGTATGGCTAAAAACGAGCATGGGGTTCAACATTATTACCAAAGGATCCTGCTAGAAGAAACATAGCATGGGAAAGATGGAAGACAACAGCTCTGCACTTGCTAGGAGGAGACATTGAAGAATCTCTACATGCGGGAAATCTAAGCCATGCAGGCCAAAAAACAAGAAGGTCGAGGCCTTAGAGAGCTCGGATGCATCGGTGATGATGCACAAAGGGCCCCTCCCCATTCGATTCCAATGAGCTATTGTTGATCCCAAATAATAATGTAGAACCGAAGATTGCAGAGTGTTCTACACCGAGTCGAGCCCAACTAGAGAAGAGTTCGAGGAGCTCGAACGAGTTGTAGATGATAAGGACTTGCAAAGGAGAGTACCATAAACCTGAGCCAACGTGGATCTTAGTGAACCAAGTCGATACAAGGTGAGCCCAGTCATTTAATGCATGATGAGCTCTATAGTGGACCCATGTCGAGCTATTTGGTGACTTCAATGAAAAGTTACAACTCGGGACTCAACGCGTGAAGATGGAGCTCGGCTTGATTGCGGATAGAATAGAAAAGTGATATTATGGTGGGAAGCTTAGAAGTCAAGTGATGTTCAGTAGCTTAGCTCAATGCGAGGTGATACGATAAAAGGTGTCTATGCGGTGAGTATGTGCGTTAAAAATGAAGTCCAGTTTTCAATACAAGTGAGATCACTCAATGCAAATGAGGTCGAAGAAAAGGAGGAGGAACTCGGTAGCTCGGTCATCAATAGAATGGAAAATCGGGGCTCGAAATGTTAGCTTGGTTAATACAAATTGCAAACGTACCATGTGAAGTGAACCATGTAAAGACTATGAGCTCGACTTGGCGTTGGAGTATGGAACTCGGTCGGGCCCTAAGAAAATCTCGTAGGCCAAGCTATGAGATGACAAGGGTGATTCCTTCTATGAGTTGAAATCACGTTACAAGAGGGAGTTCATTCAAGCTCGGTAATGGGATGTCGGTAACGGAAAGCTCATGGTGAAGAGCTCTTGGAAAACATGAGACTAATTGCGTGAACTGTGCATAAGCCCGAGACACGGTCCATAAAAATAAATGAGTTCACGGGTGTAAGCTCATAGAGATCGATGGTTGAATCATTTCGGTCTCATAAATATGAGTTGCAAGTTGGCCATGACGACACAGAAGTTGAGATAATTCATGATAAGATCAAATCATGATAATTCAGCAAGTTGATATCTTGTAGAAGTTTGGATCTAGGTTGTTTTAGCTCGATCAGGCTAATTAACATGGGATTGTATTAAGTTTGATGTGACCAAATCATGTCATGGAAATAGACATCAAGCCTAAGTGCTAAAAGCTCATGATGAAGTTGAGACATAGCTCAATTTAGAGATCGGCCCCACCAAATTACGAGCTAAAGAGCTACATCACTTAGTGGCATATAGGAAAGAACGAAGGGAGTGGCTCAAATCATGGATCAACTCGGTGCCAAGATGAGTTGCAATGAGCTTACAAACAAACTCGTATGGCTCAAGGTTTTATTGAATGGAGATATGGTGAAATTCATAGGGGATGGTAATGAATGGCTCAGCTCACCGATTCATGGAGCGAGTAGAGCGAGTTGCTCAGGAATGAGGAGCTCTAAATCATATGAAGCGGTAAGCCTATGGGAAAAGTTAATTTGCTTGACAAGCTAAATACAAGGTCAACGAGGAAAATTAAATGAAGATGGGTTGGTTGTCTCTTCACAACCAGAATTTGTGTAAGGAGTGGCAATTTCCTTGTCCAATTCATTCATATAGATCTTTCAAGAAACAACGAGCTGGCAAGGTCAAAGCTCAGGATCAAGTAAACATGTAAGTGCCTCAGGGAAAGCTCATAAAATTATCTCGCTCAACTGAGATAAGATGAGTTGGGGAACATGCTTAAATTAATCCACATGGGAAATTTGGGGATCCACAGCCAGGCCAAGACATTCCAAGAGCTCAGGTCCGTCAATGAGATCTTCCAACAAGTGGGTAGCACAGTGAAACTTGTCTGACAAGCCAAGTTGGGTATTTTCGGGATTGTTTGACATGTGGAGATAACGTGATGGAGGGCCAAGCCATAAATCCACACAGGGTAGATTCATGCAAACATGGCCAAGCGGGGTATTAACCATGGCAAACCAATATAGGATTTCCGCACGAGCCGTGAAACGGGAGAATCAGAGAAAATTGGCAAAATATCACCTGAATTGGCGTGACCATAGGAGGTGGTTGATGACCGGGTCATGGCAAGTGATCTTCTAGGTAAATAGGTTATTTAGATATGACATTGATGGTGGAGGATTGAGTCAAGTGCCAAGAATTTTGGTGATGTGTAGCATCTCCCAAAAAGAGTAGCAAGCTTCACACGAGGTAAAGGAATTCAACGGATGTAACACCCATGAGTTATCATCGTAGCAGTGTGGAGAAAGACTTGAAGGAGCTATCAATATGTGCCGCCAGATAGAGATGACACAGAGCTCATGAGATCAAGTTATGTGGTGAGATCGCCAGTGTCGATGAGTTTAGGCAGTAGTATGGCTAAAAACGAGCACGGAGTTCAACATCGTTACCAAAGGATCCCGCTAGAAGGTACATAGCATGGGAAAGATGGCAGATATGAGCTTTGCACTCGCTAAGAGGAGACGTTGAATAAGCTTGACATACGGGAAATCCAAGCCACGCAGGCCATAAAATAAGAAGGAAAATGTTAGCATAGGACTAAATAACCATTTTATTACACTAGGAGTAGTACAGCACTTAGTTTAAGAAGAGGAAGTTGACCTTCTCTGAAGGTTCACCTTGAGCCCAAGTCCCACAGCTTGAGAGGTGATCTCATGTGTCCCAATCACACTGAACATCATGTTCACATTTTGGACATTCAGAGGGTGCAGTGATTTGGAGACAACAGGACCTGTCATAGGTTCACATTCACATCTCTTGAGATCTCTAGTAATTTATAGCTCCTATACTGCCTAGTTTTTTCATTTTATCTTTCATCTCTAACATGAATTTATGTTCATATCTATTTATGATCATTGATCATTTTTTATTCATCATTATATCACTCTTATAGCATTTTTTTACACATATCCTGCCCCTCTTGCTTGAGGCACACTTATGTTGAAGATGAGATCACACTCTTTCTTTGGGGTGGATCTAGAGGTACCTAAGAATCACGGTTTCTATATTTTTATTTGTATAAATTTGGTGTAATCATATTGTGTTAGTAATCTTTCACACCCACTAACTCAACCTTATGAGTCCATATAGACAAGGAAAAGTAAAATCCAAAAGAAAAAAGGTAAAATCCATATTATCAAAAAAGGTAACAAAAAAGTAATTATTACAAGCAATAAAAGTCCGCAAAAAAATCTCTAATATAATCATATTCAACACATATCTCTATCTTGGTTGAAATCTCAAACTCCATAGTTGGCCTTGTTACAAAGCTTGATGTCCTTTGGGGTATGGTGCATTTTTCAAATAGGGTAGGAGGTCTCATATTTATCATTCAGTATCATTTCCTTCTCACGCTAGTACGTAATCCTTATAGTAGGCCTATAGATCTTTAGCTAAGGTCTTGAGGAATGGGGAAAACATCATGGGGACGTAGGACACATATTTATATTATTTACTATTATAGATGACTTGGGATATATCTTTATACTTCACTAGTTTGATCTAAGTCAAACTCATTCCCTCAATTTCTTTCTCTCCTAGATGATGAAAACCTTTAGTCATATCCTCTTCATAAGAGTCTCTCATCTCTAATAAGGATATTTTATCACCCTCACAAAATCTTACTTCTTCCTTTTTCATGTTTACTCCCTTTACATTCCTTGATGTATATTATTGGTAGTTGATCATGATTTTATATATCTTTTTATCCTACTATTTTACCCTTACAAAATTAGCAATTTTATGACCTCAAAAACCATGACATAGATTTGTGAGTATGATTGTAATGCCTTCAATACTTCATCAAAAATATTTATCCACTTTCATCTGCTCCATATTTATTCACCATAGGCGTGACATTATATGGTATTATTTTATCTTTTAAAAAATCTAGTGTAAGCATTGATTTTGATCCTAATCATTTTTCATGTTTCATTTTTAAAATGTATTGTGTTTTCTTTTCCCTTAACTTAGATTAGATTTTATATGTATAATGTATCTCTCTAGCATATCTCATGTATTATTTTCTCGTGCCTTATATTTAATTTTTTATTCTTTACGCCTTATTTACAAATATAATAAAATCTTTGATTTCTTTCTTGGATTTTATAAGGTGTCTTTCAACCTTATTTATATGCCTTATCATATAAATAAGGTTGAAAGACACCTTATAAAATATGTCATAAGATTCTTTTATTAGGTTTTATTAGGTTTCTTACTATCCCTTATGATATATTTTTTATTTTATTTTCTTACTTTCTATATGCCATAAGATTCCATTTCATCTATCATTTTAGTACATATTTTCATTTACATATTTTCCTATCTTTTTCTTTAGATGTTCACTTCAACTTTTATCTTATTTTTAACTCTTCACTTTTATAAGATTTCATCACATTTTTTCAAACACATAAATGAAAACGTAGGTAAGACATAAGTGAATCTCCAAACACAAACATACAACCCCATAATATATGTACACATTGGGCCAAAATACTATCATATAAATCTATATATCTTTGTTTTAAAAATGGGTGCATAATACAATAATAGATATAATCCTCAATCTCCAATACACTTCATTCACCCCTTGGAGGATGAGTTGTTATGATTTGAGAAGATGGGGTTATGACTATTCATGTAAGCAAAGAAAACAAAGGAAGTTTCCCTATATCTGGCATCTGAAGCTTCACCCTCCTCCCAGGTAACATGTATGCAACATATTTTTTATGCGTATTTACCATTTATTTTGTGCAGGGGCTACTAATGCATTATCCTCCTGAGTGGGTGCATTAAGGGGCCTATCAAGATTAGGGTGTGATTTTACTTGGTAATGTGGGATATACCAAAACATTTGAGAGAAGTCATTATTACTCATTGGTCACCCTGTCATTTCCTTTTTATTCCCTTTATGCACGCATTACACTCATTATGTCCGCTTGTCTCGTTATGACTGCTTGTTTATTCTTTTTTCACACTATTATCATTACTTTCAGTCACCCTAAAAATTTCATTTATCCCTATTTACCTTCTCCCTCCATCTCACATGATTTTTACCTCTTGATCTTAGGGTTTCCCCCAAGGTCAACCCCATCACCCATGGGGGATGGTATCGGTTTTGGATTTTTCATAAATGGTACAATCACCTACGGGTGATGGTATCAAGTATATAAAAATTGGCTTATTTTTTGATAAACCACTTGCCAAATAATTAATTTCTTCATATATGAAGGATCTTTTATCTCACCTATGTTCACACTATTTCACATCTACTTGTTGACTTGGAATCTTGGAAATTACCTTTGTGCATTTTGGGTCACCATAGTGAGTTAGTACTTGATATATTCTTGTTTGAGCTTTCCCCTTCTTCACCCATATTGATTCTCTCTTGGTTTTTTTTCTCTATGGATAATTATACATCGGCGGTCACACACACACACACACACACACACACTACATGTAATTATTTATAACCCTTCTATTAGTGTGAGGTGTATTTTTTTCCTTTTATTTAATTATTGGTCATTTTCCATGTAAAACTCTTGTTATGATCAACCAATTTAAGGGGGAAATTTTTTAAAACATACCCTTAATACACAATTAATGCTACCAATGTTTAACATTATTATTTAGCTTATTGGTAAATAATCCAACATAATTAAAATCTTCATAGTCCATATGATAACATATAATAACCATGTGCAGTTGTAAGGGTATATCCAGATCTCCACGATCTCCCTTAAGTCACTCTAACTGAGTTTGTATACTATTGTATACTTGGTTTAACCTTTTACAGGTTATGAAAACTATGTGCATCTCCTAAGTGCCTACCTAGAAGACATTCATGCAACTTCCATCTGGTATCTGACACTATTTATTTAGGGGGATTGGTGATCAGACAATGTAGTCAGATATTACATTACTTTGGCCAAAGTTTCAAGCATTTCTTTGTAAGCTTATTTCTGAGACCACGCACTAGCCTATGAAACTCATCTTCCGTCACCACACAACCATCTCAATACAGTTATCTGGATTCCATGTTGTTAAGAAGGTGAATTAGTCTAAGAAGAGGGAGAGTCCATTACTGGCTCATTTCCCTAAATACAAAGAATTACATTTGTACCATCTTAGGATTCCTAAGGGAAACATAGGGACCACATAATGATTACCCATCATTACGTCCTCACTACCCTTCCTCGTAGCCATCCTAAGTTGGCACAAAGCTAATATTCTAGAGAGATGACGTAGGAACATTACACCCCACACTCCTCTTATACTTAGGTTACCTTAGTAGAGTGATGTAACTAAGTCATCCTTAGCAAGTCATTTAAAAAGTATTATTTCACAATACTTAATAGGTTTCCATAAAAGGGTCTTAGTAACTCAACGAGTTACTAATTAAGTATTAGTTTCTCTTGTCGTACTTTAAGAAACTTAGTAATTGTCGTTAGGTGTAGGTTAATTATTCATTTTTCATACCGAGTCATTTAAATACATTTACTCGTCATGATTAGTCCATTAATACCATAAAGTATATAAACATCTTTATTTCATTTTCTATGTTTCCTTTTGGTTTATCTATGTCGATATTCATTCTACTTTGATTATTCTATTTAAATTAATGAAATCAGAAATAATCACATACCTTAATAAATTATCAGATTAATTAATAAATCAACTTTATAAGTAAAATATACTACATTTTCAGTTCAAATAAGATAAGTCATAAGACCATATTTCAAATAAGGGACAAATATCCCCAAACTTTGTTTATAATGATTTACAATAGTCAGCAAGAATAATACATTGGGCCACAATGCCCTTTTCAATATGTGATGATATTTCAATCGCATAATCAAATTGATTACAAATAATACTTTCGGATTTATTTCCCAATAAATTCAAGATGTAAAAAACAAGCAAAAAATCTAATCCAAGTAGTTACTTCAAGTATGTCGGTATTTCCTACAAAACTGTAGGATTATATATATATATGGATCAGTTCATATGAACTGACATGAGTTCGCATACTCTTATCCTATGTTGTAATTATAATGAAATAATAGAATAAGAGATTAGCTAAGATTTTTCTTCATCAATAAGTAATAATTGTTAACTCCATAGTTTATATTATGAAATCTAACTTAGAAACATATCTTAATGAAACCTCTTAATTAAATAAAAACATTGTGTCCATTGTTACCGTATAAAACCAGCCAACATGACTTAGACATTTAGACAGTAATGGGTCATATACTACATCACAAAACCTTAATTAAAAATGTAATAACTCACAATATTTTCCAACTTTCCCACTATTAATAACAACTAGAAATTTCATAATGCAAACAGTCATTAATGACAATGGACTTTCTACCAACTCATATTTTAGCAGAGTTAAACTTCATAAGATTACAACAATCAATCATATCCCAATCAGAACCTCAATTAACTAAAAACTAATTAAATAATTCTATTTTAGAGACCCTTATTGAGTTGACTACACCTACATATAATCGTTGTTTTACCAGAACTTCAACAATTCCATGTAAGGACTTGGTTAATCGAAACATAAGTTAACCAAAATGTCTAGTCCCAAGAAGGGAGAAAGAGTCCATCAATAATAAACAAATAATCATCAAGTGTATTACATATATCAGAAATAAGTAATAAAAGGATACATAACCTTTATTCCCTTCTTAATATTTCTAAAACTAACTCAAAACACTCATGTTTAACTATTTTAGAATTCAAGCCAATATTCATATATATCAACATTAGTATTCTAATAATGTCACAAACTGAATTCATATACATTTAGAACAAAAAAGGTCATTTTCCTTTCACTTATTATCAGAAATAAATGGATTTGAACATTGTTCATAAATTCCATATAAAAAATTGAAATCAACTAAAATGTAAGTTCAATTTATATTTTCCAAAACCTTCATCTTTTCAAGTTTCCCATTAACCGAACAAAATACTACCAGATTTAGGACTGAAACCATTTAATTGTTCTCAAATAGAAAACAAATGTGTAAAAATAAACCCATAACTCCCAACAACTATTTTCTAAAATTTAAAACCCACACAAAAATAGAATTGATTAACTGAATACGTCCAGGAGGGAGAGGAATCAAACAATCCATATGTATATAACCCAGACTTCCCCAAAACCTATTCCAACTTCTACAATAACCCATAATACAAATAATTCATGCACTCAATAGGGTTTTACCATTTATTCATAACAAAAACAAAAGAATGAAAGAAAAATTCTCTAAGGAGATGTAAAACTAAATGATAACAGCAATGCTCTAAAAATGAGATGTTAAAATTTATCAAGTTTGTTTTTATTCCACGTTGTCTCCTTATTTTTATTTTTTTAGATTCATATAGTAATCCAAAACCAAAACGTATTCAGATCTCTCATAAAAACCAAAACCAAAACCAAAACGTATTCATTTTCCAAATTTCAAATATTAATCCAAACCCAAAACATATTCAAGTAATTCATTAAAATAACAACGAAGAGTAAGAGTATATATTATCATGCCTGTGTATTTTTCCTCCAAAATTCTCTGCAAAATTCCAAGTTGAAAACTTCAAACAATATATTTTTCCATTAAATATTTCAACAACGTATTTAAATAGTAAAAATGCCATGATAACCGGAGATAACAACAATGAAACTGCATGCACAGTCACCAAACAGCTATTCCCCCAAAAAATCCATGCATGCCCTCAAGCAGAGCTCCAAAACAACCAAATTAAAATAAAGTAATGTGTTAACTTTACATGACCTAGCTTATCAAGGAAGCTTCTTTTTCCTAAGGCATTTATTATTCGTATTAAACTCCCACCAACCTTCCTTAGTTACCATGTCATGTTGTGGCTTAGCAACTGTTTAAACCTTGCAACAATATGTCATGCAAATTAGGATTTATCCTAAGTTCTATTAACTTTAAAAACCACATAGCTCGTATGGTTGGGTGGGTCAAATTTCCAGCTCACCTAATTAACCAATTAACATTTCCATGTAACAAACAAATTCAACTCTTTATAATACATAACATAAGTGGTTAAATGCCTAAACATATATGTGTATTTATACACGCGCACACGCACACACACACACACACACACACACACACATATATGTATATGTATATGTATATGTATATGTATGTCTCTGTGTGTGTGTGTGTGTGTGTGTGTGTGTGTGTGTGTGTGTGTGTGTGTGTGTGTGTGTGTGTGTGTGTGTGTGTGTGTGTGTGTGTGTGTGTGTGTTGATATATATATATATTATTAATTAATTAAATTGTTACCAATCACTCAAGTAAAAATGCAAATCAGTTAAATACTTTCATAACAACGATCTTTATTAAATCCGGGATGTTGCATTCCACCTCACACATGGTGAGTCATCTCACTTAAGTGATTCATAGGTATATTAGGGAGTTATATGACAAATGACAGATTCCATCATAGAATCTGTCATACTTTTCATATGTGTCATTATCATATGGGAATTACATTATATTCTAACATTGTAACTCTTCACTCCATCATGGGAGTATGACATGTCCAAGCATGGGAGTTACACATCACTCCCTATATGTATTTTCTCTTTTTGATCTATGAGCATGAGTAAACCTTTTCCCTTTGCATGATCAATTTTTCTTATGGTTAATTTACTTTTTGATTACTTGGAGAATTTTTTCATTTTTGTTGGAGTATAACAACCTTTATGTGCATGCATCCCGTTAATCATCTTGGTTCACTCTCACATGGTATCAGAACCGCATTGTTTTAATAAACGTGTTACTCGTATTAGTTTAGTTAATTACTTCTAGTTTCTTGATTTATTATCTCTTTGTGCAATTGCTATTAATTCATTATTGTTTTGTGCATTTTAGTACTAATTCGGGCTAATCTCATTTTTGGAGTTTGTTGGTTTTTTATGTTTTCCTTGTTGTTTGTGTAGATAGGTGTTGTCCAGCTATATCTGGATATCCATAGCTAACTTTGGCATAAAACAATTTTTGGAGGTATTTTCTTCTAGTTTTGTGTTTGGCTTTTTATCTCCATTTAGCTTTGTTTTGATCTCCTAGGTCTCTGTTAAGCTCACCCATTCTCCTTACCTCCTCTCTGCACTCACCCTGACATGCTCTTCCTTCCATCGAGCTCCTTGAGATCCTTGTAGCTAGATTGGTCGAGCCACCTCGGGCTCGGCCCTTCCTCCCCTACAAAGCTTTGTAAATATATCTCACTAGCTTGGATCTTAACTAAGATCCCATAGAGCTTGGACACCATTCTTGTTTTCTTTCTTGAGATCCCCTTATTTATCCCTACCCAAGCTCGTTTGGGTTTTCATTGACCCATTTTGGGTGTATAAACCCCTGGCTTGGTTTTTTTTCTATTAACCCAAGCTCTATTTTTTCCTCCCCGAGCTCACTTTGATTCTTTAGGGCTCATCCCCCTTCATTATTTTTATGTCGAGCTCATGTTAGGTTTCCTCACTATTAATCTTAGCCATGTCTCCCATGTGTGTTTAGTGTAGCTCGACCCTTGATCAAACCTTCATGTGTGGTATTCAATCCCTACGAGCTATGTGCTTTATGTGTCTGTTTCCTCCCTGTTTCCAGCTCAACCCCCCATCCTTTTCAAAACCACCTCTACCTTCCCTTCTGTTTTGATTACGTTAAAATCAACCACCCTGCCTTGAGCCATCCACCTTGACACTTGCAATGCTTTGACACTTTTTAATTTTTAAAATAATTCTTCCCTCTTTTTTATATAAACATGTAGCTTTTATTATTTAATTTTTTTTTTTGTTTAAAACATAGTTTTATAAACTTTAAACTAGCTTTTATAACCTTTAAACTATAGTGTAAAATTAATTAAGGGGAAATCTTTTTTTAATTAATTATTTAGGTCATCTTAATGCAAGTGGTAAATTTAATTTAGTACCCTTTTAATTTTTTTAATCATTTAGGTTAATTAAAGTAATTGGGAAAACTTTTAAATTGAACGTTACTATGTGTTTTTTGTAACATACTATTGTGAAGGTGTTAGTCATTTTTAGAGGCCTTTTTTCTATTTCAGGAGATTATTGTCTCTTTCAAGAGTCATTTTTTGTATTGTTTTGAGATCTTATTATTGTTTTAGGGTTAGTGAGTGTGTCTTCCATAACTTTGTGGCAAGGGAGCTATAAAGCGATGTGAAACGCTATTTCTCACACAGATCTTATGTTTTTCCATTCTTTCTTGTTTTCATCATAGTTTTTTGTGCTTGTTATGGTGATGTTTTGTTGCAAACACTTAAAACTCGTTGTGGTCTCCACACTTACATGTTTTTACGCCAATTGCAAGGTGAGTGGCCAAATATTCACATCACATGAATGCATTTGATTACAATCAACACACTAAACTATAAAGTGCCGCAAACAGGGGATGAAAATATTATTTTGGGGTGTGTGTGCATTTATTTTTCTTCCACATTCTTTATTTCTCTCTCCTAACAATAGATGTTAATGTTGTTCCTTTACTCATGTCATTTAACTTCTATTGAATTGAAATCCAAGATGATAATTAAACTAAGGGGTAGATAGTTGTACCACTTCACTATGGGAGTGGAAATTGAACCTGATAATAAACCCGATAAATCCAAGTGGTTCAACTGATGTAACAAAGCCTTAGGTCTTATTTGTGTGCATGTTTCTCTTGACTTGATATTCCACATTGATTCTTTGGAAACACCTGGTTAAACACGGAAAACTTTAGATGGTATGTTTGGAAAATAAGATGACATGAGAGCTCATGAATTGGAGAATGAACTACTAGGATTAACTCTCAGTAACGTTGATAACCTATAGGCCTTATTTTATGAATTTTCCACACGAGACTATTTATAAAATAATTTGGAGTTACAAAATACGATGCCCAACTAATCTTATCCATTCTCCCTAAGCTTGGCCCTAAGAACTTTTCCTTTGTTTCTACCTTTCATGTCACAAATGAAGTTGTAGGGATTGCTTAGAAGATGCCCTCATTTGACAACTTTTCATCCCAACTCATTCCAAAACATGAAAAGGTTATTCAAATGGGAGAAATCAATTCCAAGTCACATGCCATAGAAGCAATTACTGTTAAAGGAAAGGAGAAGAAATGGGAGAAGAAGATAGAGAAATGGCCAACCTAATAAATAAGCTAAGACCACCCAAACTAAACCCAACACAAACACTTTTACTTCTAAGGCCAAACCAAAGAAGGAAAAGTGTAAGTGTTCCTATTACAAGAAATTGGGACATGAAGAGAATCAATGCATGAGAAAACAAATTAACCACTTAACTCATTTACTTAAGAAGCATAATATAGGTTTTCATGATTCCATCAAGAAAAATGCTCCAAAACCTTAGTTTTCTAAGGAAAGGGAATCCAAATCTGAGAAGAAGAAAGGAAAGGCCCTTATAATAAGATGTTCTCTATGCCATTGAAATGGGACATAGATTTTGGTGCCTCGCACCACATGAGTTCTTCACATGTTGTTTTTTGTGACATTGAACCATGTGGCATGTCCAAAATCACTTTAGGTGATGACACTTTCATGTTGATTCCTAGTAGTGGATAGGTAAAAGTAGATGGTGGGACCTTTAACAATGTTTTAAGTATTCCTGATCTCTTTACCAGTCTCCTATCAATTTACCAAATCATTCATATTCATCAAGGAATGTGAGTGGAATTTAATCCTAACTCAGATGATCATTAGAGAGCTTCATAGTGAGAATACAATGACTGAGGGAAAGGCGGATATCATAACTTAGTGATCATTATATAGCTTCATAGTGAGACTACAATGGCTGAGGGAAATGTGTATCACAAGTCCCAATTATACACATTTTACCACTTTACTTCTGACTCTTCACCCTCTGCCTTTGCTTACTCATGTAGATGAGGTTAGTAAGATATTGCATGAGCACTTTGGCCATTTAAAATATTGTTACCCTTGAACAATTGAACCAACATGAGATGGTCAATGAGTTACCTTGGGTCAAATTTACAAAGGGTCTTTGTAAGAGTTGTGCCCTTGGGAAGTACCCCAAAGAAGTTTTGGCAAGGGAAAATATTGGAGAGCTTGTCATCCCTTGGATCTTGTTCATAGTGACATTTTTGGCCCCTTTTCGTCTCCTTCATTCATTAGGGCTCTTTATATACTTACCTTTATTGAAGACTTTTCACATTACACATGGGTGTATTTTCTCAAACAGAAATATGAAGTTTTCGATCACTTTCGAGACTTCAAGTCTCTCAATGAGAAATAAGTTGAAAGTTATCTCAAGGTTATTAGAACTGAAAATGGATGTGAGTATGTTAGTAAAATATTTGATTATTTTTATACCTCCAAAGGGATTCTTTTGCAACATATAGTTGCTTACAGCCCTTCACAAAATGTAGCTGTAGAAAGAAAGAACATAACACTTAAGGATATGGCCACTTGTATGGTTCATTCTAAATCCCTTCCTCCACACTATTGGGCTGAAGCCATGAATTTTTCTTGTTACATTCATAACAGCATTCCGCACAAATAAGTAAAAGGTATGACACCATTTGAGGCTTGGTATGGACGCAAACCTGATGTTGAGCACTTTCACGTCTTTAGGTTCAACTGTCATGACTTGAATACCAAAAATAAATGTAAGGCCTTGTAGCCATAATCCAAACCTTGTATCTTTGTCAGGTATCCCAAAGGCGTGAAGTGTTATAGATTGTTAAACCCCACCACTCATCAGACTTTATATCAAGAGAAGTGTGAAGTTTGATCAGTCATCTTCTACTTCCACTTATCCACCCACTAAAGTCCTTCTTACCCTCTTTGACTCTGATTTGGACTATTTTGATGATGATATTCTTTATCCTCCCAATATTTGTGCTCTTAAATCTATTGATTCTGATAGTAGTGATGATGAGGACTATCTCCACTCTCACTCAAGTGAAGATTCGATAGATTTTGAGCCTGACTCTCCTCCTAGTCCTCGTTGGGCTAAGAAAAACCTATAGAGTGTTGGAGATTGGATAGGGGATCCGTCAAATGATATATGAAATCATTCAGAGTTCATTGGACCCCATGCATTCTTCACCTCTCTTTCCAACCCTCAATTTCTTGTGAGGCTATTGGGCTTCTTGAGTGGGATTCTACCATGGAGGAGGATTATCCCTCTCTCATGAAGAATGATACTTGGGATCTCACCCCTCTTCCTAAGGGAATAAAATGGTTTAGTACAAGTGGGTATACAGAACAAATTATGGTTCCAATGGGAATGTTGAAAGTTATAAAGTATGATGAATAGCTAAGGGTTTCTCCTAAGTTGTTGGGTTGACTATTCATATAACTTTTCTCATGTTACGAAGATGAATTCTATTTGGCTGACCCATTCTATCGATGTCGCTAACAGATGGGAAGTCCATCAAATGGACATTAAGAGTATCTTCCTTCATGGGGACCTAGAGGAATAAATCTATATGGAAAAACCTTTGGGTTATGTATAAGATTCCCCCCTCATTTACAAACTTAAGAATTCTATCTATAACCTTAAACAAGCCTCTTGGGCTTAGTATGCCAAGATGGACTCATTTCTTCTTACATCAGGGTTCACTAGGTATCACTCTGACCCAAATGTTTACATTTTGCAACAAGATGATTCCATGTTATCCTCGTTCTATATGTCGATGACTTGTTTATTACAGGTATCTCTTCCTCTATCATTGATTATGTGAAGACTAACTTAGCCAACAAATTCTCCATGACTGACTTGGGTTTGCTTCACTATTTCCTTGGGATTCAAATTACCCAATTTGACTCAAGGATCATGATTTCTCAACCTAAGTATGCCCTTGATTTGTTATCCATGTTTAGCATGTCTTATTATAAGCCATATCCTGCTCCCTTCCTTTCTAGAGTCAAGTTAGTAGTTGATTTCTCCCCTCCCATAATCGACAATACCCTTTATCACCAGTTGGTGATGAACTTAATCTACTTAAATCATACCATGCCAGATATTTCATTCGTTATTGGCATTGTGTCCAGATTTATGTAGGATCCTCATGAGATGCATTGGAAAATAGCTAATTCTATCCTTCACTATGTTTTTGGCACTCATACCAATGGAATTCATTACTTGGGAGGGAAAATATTGATTTAGTTTGACTCATAGATTTTGATTGGACCAGTGATCTCAATCATCAGAAGTATACCTCTGGATACATATTTTCTCTTGGTTTGGATCCTATCAGTTGGTCAAGCAAGAATCAAAATGTGATTAATATATATTTTACAAATGTAGAATATAGGGGAGTAGTCAATGCTACCACAGAAGCTATCTGGTTACAGGGGATTATGACAGAGTTTTGTATTCACTTTCAGTGGCCTACCATCATCTATGGTGACAACCTTATCACTGTCTTGATTTTCTGAAATCCATTTCAGCATCATCAGGCAAAGCACATTGAGATAAGCATGCACTTCATTCTATAATTGATCCATGGAGGTGTCATTGATTTTTAGTACCGTTCCACTTCATATCAAGTTGTAAAAATTTGTACCAAACCCTTCACTGAAGCTAATTTTATTCCCTTGTACTCTCTTCTTGGGGTAGGTATACTACATCCACTCATCTTCTTCAGGCTTTCTATTCCTCTTCTTCTTCTAGAAATATTGTATTTTGTACATATTTACCTCATCAAGCATTTTTTTGTTGGCACCCATATGACACATCTTTCTTGGTTGTCTAGGGGAGTTCTCTTTCTTGGTTGTCTAGGGGAGTTCTCTTTCTTTTTTGGATTGTCATGCCTCTACCTAAGCCTTGATGAAGGGGGGATGTTGGTGTGAGGTACATTTTTTTCCTTTTATTTAGCTATTGGGAATTTTCCACCTCACACGTGGTGAGTCATCTCAGTTAGGTAAGTCATAGGTCTATTAGGGATTTTTATGACATATGATAGATTTTTTCATAGAATCTATCATACTTGCCATATGCATCAGTTTCATATGGCAGTTACATGTTATGATAGCATTGTAGCTCCTCACTCCAACATGGGAGTATGACATGTCCAGGCATGGGAGCTATACAACACTCCCTGTATGTACTTTCTCTTTTTTATTTATGAGCATGAGTAGACCCTTTCTCTTTGCATGATCAATTTTTCTTATGGTTAATTTACTTGTTGATTACTTAGATCATTTTCTCATATCCATTGGAGTGCAACAACCTCGATGTGCACGCATCTTGTTGATCTTCACGGTTCACTCTCACACCTTCTTATTCTTCTATGTTGCACATGTATGTTGTATATTTGTTAGTCATTTATATAGACTAGAAAAGATGTATGTATGCTTTTATCTATTGTGTTTCCTTTGTCCGCCCCTTGGTTACTCTTATTCTAAATCCTAGTAGGATACCTATATTTATATTAGATATAGGCCTTGGAAACCTGTAACTATCATAGGGTTAGGGTCACTATATTATAGAATTATGACACTAGCACTCATTGAGAACACTTGCATCTACATGATGTGTCTAGACTTAGATTGGATCCTTATATTTGAGAACCCAATTGGGAACCTATATTTTTTCCTTCATACATAATGCTGACCTCCAATATACTAATCGTATATACAACAATATGGGCATCAACTAATTAATCATCCTACTTTGTGGCTAGGGCCATATGAGTTTGGCCTAAAATGTGTAAAAGGGTAACCATATCTCCCTACTCTATAACTATGAGTGCCTATATCTGACACACTGTCTCTTAAGCCACTTCTCCTTCCAACTAACAAATCACCCACATATTCCCCTATCTGGGGCACCATAGGATCTAGCATCAACTTCCTATCTATTTTCTATAGAATTGGATTCAACATATCATGATGTGTACATCTATTAAGGCCCTCCAATCAATTGCAATCTCCTTTACAAAAAATCACATGTATCACACATTAGCACACAAATTCAGCATCCTACATCATAACATATATCTCTAATCTATGAAAGGAACTAACTCAAATCCAAACTCATACCTTGATGGTTGGGTCAGTCATTTGCAAACACCCCATTAGTTCGTCCACCTATCACAACATTATAATCATCGTATCAAGGCCTCATATATATCAATTATTGTCGTATCTCACTCTCCAAACTAGCATCCTTGATTCCTTCCTCTATACTTGAGCTTCTCTCACCAAGTCCATAGAAATAATAGCATTGATCTTTATACTACGAGGAAAAAAAAATATTCACCTCTTGTCCACCGCAATCTCCACTCTTGATATCATCCATGAGGTCAATGTACCTCCTCTTCCTCCTAACCTGGGGTATCCTTCTCAGGGTTTTCCCCAACTTTTATAACTCCCACTTTCCCTATAAATCCCTCTAATATCCTTGGTTATTGTATCCTCAAATATCATATACATTAGTGTGGCTTCAAAGATGGGATGAATGCCTTCGGTCCCCACCTACTCGTACTAATGACTCGCTATTATGTCATAATTAGTATTATGGAAATGGAAATGGTACAATAGGATACAGCCTCCCAAACAACCCTAGCACTCAATCTACAGGATGTTTCTAAACCCACCACTAGTAGTGACCCATGATCTCTACAACATATTGTGTTACTTACATTATGGACCATGAATGCCATCTAGCAATTGACCCAGCATATGGGTTCCATACAACCTGATTGTGGTGCACTGTGTGTAGGGATATATATATCCAACTCTATCCTTCATTTCCTTTCCTCTCACCCACTATAGCATTCTTGGGGAAGTAGTTATTATTTGTAGTTGTACCCCCATAAATATGTACATAGGAAATCACTCATATATCCATGATGACAATAGAATAATATGATCAATAATTTATTGTTTTCTCACCTATAATCAATAAAAACATGTGCCAATTATACACATATGGGTGTTCCCTATCTAAATTGTTGACCCTACTCTAAATCCTACCTACTACTACCAATGTCAAAAATTTCCCTCATCTTATTTGTGACACAAAAATTTTGTCACAGCAATCCCAATAACGTCCTTCTGAATAGCTAGAAATTTTAAAGTGTAAATAATTGTAATTCAAATAATCAATGACCTTTGATGATACTCATAAAATCATGTCGCCCACTATGCCAACTCTCTCCTCTCCTTTTCACTCTCAAGAACATCGTAGAACATGCATGCCCCTTAGACCGTAAGTTCCATAATACCATATACATCTTCCAATGTGAGTGTCATCTCTATAATATTTATTCTAGAATACCATTTAAATGTATTGGCATGATAATTTCACCCACTAATAAACATTTCAATCAAATCCATAACTAAAGGGACCATCTACATGATCCCACCAAAACCCAAAAATTGTAATGAGGCCTTATCTATGGCTAATAATCTCTCTAACAAGGCCAAATTCCATGTCATATCAACCAATCTACAAATTTAGATCCTCCATGGGTTCTAAAAAATATCAAACAACAATCATCCATCAATTCTAGTAAAAGAAAAATATCATAAATCAAAAATACTACTACAAAATCAATCAAAAACAACTACCTATACACTATTGACCATGCTAACACAATAGGATTGGCCCCTGACAAAGTCCCTTTTCTATTCCTTTAACATTGGTCGTATTAAGCCCATTAGATGACATCAGTCATCATGATAGAAGATTTTGTCCCTGTTAAAATGAAAAATGCCATCATCCACAATGTGATGTGATTTTCCTACCATAGTTGATGATTTTTGTATTACATTTGCAGGCCTTTTCAATGTTTTCTCAAAAAAAATCCTAAAGACACCTAAAATTAAAATGCAACCAAACCTGCCTACATTTCGACCCAATATAAATTTTGACTATCTTTGGGGAATTTTTTTCCAGCCAAATTTTCCATAAGACCTATTTCTACACTTTTCTACTAGCTACTCTTTCCCAAATTAAATACAAAACCTACTCAAGGATTCACTATAGCATGCTCTCATTGGGCATCACTTCAACCACTAACATTGTAGCCTCAAATTTTGACCGTCGTCTCTTGTTTTGTTATAACTAACAAATTAGAGCTTCGTAATTTTAATAATATCTAGCATAAAATAACAAATGAGTAAATTGAGTTCCTATTTATAGATATCAATTAAAAACTTTATAATCTCTTCTCACAATATCTCAATTTCTTTGAACTATGATGTCTTTCCAACCGTAAATACAATTTCAAATTTGAAAGAAATGTCATGATCATGTTTTTGAAACAAATCTAACAACATATTGCACATAGTTTCCCAAAATTTCCTTTTTCATACCTATAATCCTTACTTATCCAATTTTTTACTATGCCTTCTTTCCCAATTTCTAACTTAATTAAGACCCACTCTCCAACCTACTTATTATCCCCCATCCTTACATGACCTTCCCTTTAGCTTAGGTTTTACTTTTTACTTATCTAATTTATCTTCTAGTGTTTCTTTTCATTTGTGTATTACTTGGGTTCTCATACCATATTTTTCTACACTTTGATCATTCGTTATGCGGCCACACTCATAGGAAGGTAAGTATACAAGTAGTTATTCTTTATTCAAGTTCATTTTTATATTACCCTCCACACTACACATCTAATTAAATTATTTTTTTATTTCAATGTTGCATTTTATTTTCCCAAAGACCGTCTCATATACATTTTTTATGACACAAAATTATCTCAGTTGGGGCATATGTATATGTCTTATTTCCTTTTATTGGCATTGGTTCTTCTCATACATCATTCGCGCATTGGTTTCCTCAAAGAAATGTCCTTAAGTACACTACCAAGAGCGAGGAGTAACCAAAAATGGTTGCTTGCAACCTTCAGTGATTACATTGGGCTAGTGGTACTTATGAGATAGCCTTTATTTTTAACCTAATTATATCACATTTCACATGTTTTTATACATCTACAATCATCTCTTACAACCTCCTTATGACATCACATTGTCATCCTCTTATAGTCACCTCCATACCTACTTTCAACACTCACGTAGCTTTTTCATTTTCCCCTTTCAAAACCTCTGAGTTTCACTCCATCAATTAGGACCCTCTTTTAGACCCCAATGATCTTGTATTTTTCTATCTAGTGGTATTGACCATGGTTGATACTTTCATGCAAATAGTTTTTCATAGTTGATGGTATCAACCACATTCGATATTGTCGGCTATCATAAATGATTAATGTTACCATGTTACTATTTATACTCATCATTTGAGTACTCATTGAAAATAACCATAATCACTCATATGGTCTTATAACTCTCATCAATCTTCCCTTAAATCCTTAAAGGTCTTGAATTTAGTCTTACTTGTCTTATTTAGAGATCACACTTAGAGCATTGGGTACTTAGGATCTTCAATCATAGGAGATACACTTACTATGGTCTACCTAGCCTTTGGATTCTTTGGAGACTCCAACTAGAGGTTTTCTTAGGTCTTTTCTTATTCATTTTTTATCCCCCACATGAACTCTCTCATAAGGTGTTGTTAACCCTGGGGGAAATCTATGTGTCATTGGTTTCTACAATCAAGTATCTCTAACATCTATTTTCCTTTAATTTATATCGGATTTGGATGTTTTTTATGTGTTCATGCATATGTTAGAGTAGAGTAGTGTATTTTTAATCAAATACATTATTTATCTATCAACACTTTCCTTATAATCCTCATTTTAGTCCTTACAACCTATAGACCCTTATAACATATGTTTACAACCATAGCATTGGTATCATTGGGTTGTTAAAATCTTATTAGATTCTTATTATGACCTTATTATTATCAATATACTATTGGGATCTAACTAAACAACACTACTACATCCTAGATCTATACTTTGAAACCCTACATCTCCTATAGAGTGTGTATTATTGCCTTCCTAGTTTCACATTTCTAGCAACTTACAACCTCAAGGCATGCATCATTAATATGGCCCCTCTCATTATCCTAGTCTATATCATCATTATACAAAGACAAAGAGGATATTTTATTAGGTCATTCTTTATTTTCATACAACGGGCTCAGTGGGAGCTTCTTTGTAGGACAAAAGATTGGTATCTCATCTAATGTTCTACTTTGTGTGGGAAAATTTGCAAGCGATTTGAATGAGTAGCTAGATAGCGAGCTTTGGAAGGATCTTTCCTGACTAAAAAATGAACATGAATTTTATCCGGCCCCTAACAAACCTATGACAAGTTTTCTCACTTATAACCATTATGGTGGAGGTTCTCCTTTAGATAACTCTACACATCAGTCATCCATATTGCAATCAACATAGTATCATGGCACCTATATAACCATAAGGATGCATAAAAAGGGTTTTTTGCATGCTTTAGTGGAATTTAGCAAATGTCATTGGTGGATGTAAGGTCAATTTTCCACAACCTTTTTCAACATCCTCCCAACCCGCGCCTTGAGGACTTGTAGGTATTACATGTCCACAATGATTGAAATATATATTGGAATGGGTTTGTTAAAGTTATTGAGGTGCAAAGGGTCCATGGTGGTTGGATGGGTCAGTGCCAAAATTCTCAAGTGTATATAGCATGTCCTCCTCATGGTTTGGGACATCCTATAAAGCACTATGAGAGACAAATTTGTATGATGTTAATTACAAGTGCTCTAGTAGATATGTATGCAAAATGTGGAATTCTAATAAATTCTTGTGAAGTAGTTAACGAAATGCCCGAAAGGAATGTGATCTCATGGAGTTTCGTGTTTTCTATATAGGCAAAAAAAATGGGTCTTTGCAAGGATGTCGTCAAACTCATTTAACTTTAGAGAATCGAAGGGCATGTAAGCATATTTTGTTAACATGTGACCATGTGTATTTAGAGGAAGAAGACTAAAATACTCAAGTGGCCCGCATTTTTTAGCCTACATTTAAGCATCATGTGTAGATTATTGGCTACCTTGTGAAAACTAAATCGGAAAAATGAAATTAAACTTGTGGAGGTTGTGTGGATGTGTTTTTAGGGTGCTTTCAAGCATGTGCATCATTCAGAAAAGAACTACCATGGGATACGGTATTTAGAATGCGTTGATTGTGAGATATGCACAAATGAAATTAAACTTGTGGAGGTTGTGTGGATGTGTTTTTAGGGTGCGTTTCAAGCATGTGCATCATTCGGAAAAGAACTACCGTGGGATACAGTCTTTTAGAATGCGTTGATTGTGAGATATGCACAAATGACTGCCTCCTTCAAGCGTATCTTCCTTCCTTGATCACCTCCTTCCTCGAAACAATTATGGACTCCCTCTTCTTACCAATTACTTATAATCAATTTTAGTATGAAAAAAACAGCCCTAAGTGCATAAGCACGGGTAGACGTCGCCTCATAAATGTCATGGTTCTAAGCTATGGTCATGGATTTAAATTTTTATAATTTATTGATTTCCATATTGAACCCACCTCATTGTTGTTTTGATCTAGTGTTAGATAATTTACATTACTCCATATTGAACCCACTTCATTGTTGGTTTGATCTAGTGTTGATTCCTAGTTTTATGGAAGTCCTTTGGAATGGCCTTTCCAAGGAAAGTTCTTCTTAGTAAAAAACCTTTTTGTTGACTTCCCTGCAATCTTCTTAACTAGGATAACCCATGGAATATTTATTCTTGGATTTCTCCCAACTAATAGTTTATTTTGAGGGCCTTTGTGGCCAATTTAATTGCCTAGATTGTTGTGTTTCTTCCAAGTAAATGAAACTAGTCTATTTCTTTGGCGAAACCATTGTTTGAACCTGGAGGTACTTGTAGGAGTGGTCTATGGCATGTTAATAGTTCTGGAAAGCACATCAAAAACCTTTTTGGACTTTGGCACATTTGACCATTCTCCACAATTACTTGGTATATGCTTGTAAACACATATTAACCCTATTGTCATAAATATTAATGGTGGTCGTGTTAACACTTTTCTTAGCATTGAATGAATTAATGTGTTGTTATTTACCCCCTCTCTAACTCTCTCTTATTGAATAGACAAGATGTATATGTAAATTATTAAAGTGCTCACTTACTCTCTAAATTGATCTATTGAGCGAATGAATATTCCTTCCTCCCTCCCTCTTCCTATCTCTCTCCCTCAAGGAAAATTAAATTATATATTCCATTTCTTATAGTGTAGGGTGTAGTTTATGGCATCCTTGTGTTGATCATGATGTTACAGGGTTGCAAGTATTGTGATGAAACTACAAATGAATGGTATTGTTCAAGATCTGTAATTACAATTGAATTCTAACTTGTAGTATTCACTTGATAAAGGAATAATATAGTTAATGATGTGCACGTGTTAGTCGTACTATAGCTTCGTGAATTCAGATGTTTCAAAGCATTGCTAATAATTGTATCTCATGTATGTTGAAAGGACATATTGTATTGTTGGAGCATTGAAATGATTTTTGCAATTTATTTAGTCCTTTTGTATTTTGCTCCTTATGTTGTTCTTTTGGATGACTCATGGATAAAAAATAGACCTTTGACCTCGTGTGAAATGACTTATTGTAATTGCACAAATTTAATTATATGTATACGTAAAAAGGGATTTAAAATGGAACCAACATATTGGGTTTATCACCCTAGCTTGAGTATCTCGTGTGTAAAAGAAAATGTCTCTATTTTTTTCTTTATGCAAGAAGTGGGTCATACCCTGTGCAACCCTTCACTGGCACCTTGGTCAACAAGGCCATTCCTTTTTTACAATAACATTCTAGGATCCAGTTAAACTTGTTGAATTCAAATTGATTTATGAACCATTAATTTAACCTACATGGACAATTCTCCTCTTTTATCTTGTGTATAGAAGGCATTTTGAAGTCTTTCATATGGCCTTGATTTCATAATCGTAATCACGGTGGCACTAAGAGTAGTATGTTTAACTCTTATGCCTTGAAGCACCGTTGGTGTATTGTGGAGTGTCTTGTTAACATCCAATGAGAGTGAGATAAATGTGGCCCTATTATTATCTTAGGAGGATGCTTGTGGATGGGTTCTCATAATGACTAAATAACATGAATACCTAGTACGAACTTGGTGAGTATTGACCTTAGATTATTGAGACACTCCCTCCTGAAATCCTTGTATAACTGTTAGAATATTTGTCACAAAGAAGCATGGTTCCTCCTAGAGGGTAACAAGTATGTTTAAGGGAATGGTCACATAATATTGCAATCCACATCCTTGTGTGCCCTAATGTTCCGCATACAAAAGAATAGACAAGTATTTAAAAATGTGCAAGATGTAAAATCTAAAATTAAAATATGCATGTTTATTTGTTATATTGTGCATTGTAGTTATGTGATGTTGTGGGAAAACCAATAATTGTGGCCATGTAAAAAAAAATTGTGTGGGTTTTTAACTAGTTTGAGTATGAAATTTTGGTTCAAAAGTATTGGGCATTATAGCCCTAATAGCATGTCACATTCACCATTATTAGCAAAAAATAAGAATGATGTACCAAATTCTTTAGGTCCTATAATATGTGGTACCACAAATTCCATACGAGATTTTGGACATTATCCATCAAAGTAGTTTACTATGGGAATTAGACCAATAAAATTTGGTCATGTGCACCCAAAGATAGTAGTGTTGGTTTTTTATTGATTTCTTCTTGTCTACCATAACATTGCATCAAATGTGAATCAATGAATGCATGTATGTGTAAAGGCCCATTAATGGAGTCCTCGTTAGGAATAACACGATCATAAAATTTAATGGTAGGTTGTCTTAATCTCACATTTGTAAGTGTATCAATGAGTGCATGTATAGGGTGAGCAATTAACTCTAGGAACATATGGATTTGGAGGAGAATGTGCATGGTAGGTCATGTGTACGTTGGTATTTTCTTTAGCTTCTTGTGCATCAATGTATTGAAAAGGATCAAATAACATCTATAGATGTTGATAGGGTTTTACAACCAATTAATTTGGGGTTTTTTCATATTTAAGCTAATTAGTGTTGTTTTCAATAAGATCTTGAATATTGTGTTGCAAGACAAAATCTATTAGTTGAATATCCTAAATATATATGGCAATCTCAATATGAATTGACATCTAAGTTCTTAAATTGCACCCAAATAATATTTTAAGTACCTTTTGCAGGGTTAAGATAATCATGTGAATTGCCTCCATTCATGAGTAGAAAGGACAAGCCAATTAGTTTGTTGTGAAACCACATTAGCCAATGCCTTGGCCTCAATTCTTAATATTTTTATCCAATTTTGCACACATGGCAAAATTGGATAACGAGGTCCTATTATGTTCAAAATGAAATGTTAGTCTCAGGGACCTATTTCCAATCGTTATCAAGATAAAATAATCAAAATAATTAATTAATCAAAAGGTGATGAGGAGATTTTCCATGTCTCTATGATCTTCAATTTCCAAAAGAAACTCGAGGAGATCTTAAGTTTTAATAACAAGTGAGGAATGCCCCAAAAAAGAGACTATGAGCTCAAATAGCTTGTTGAGCATCTCGGTGAGCTACTCGGCGAGTTGATATCTTGTAGAAGTTTGGAGCTAGGTTGTGTTAGCTCAGTCGGACTAATTAACATGGGATTGTATTAATTTTGATGTGACCAAATCATGTCATGGAAATAGACATTAAGCCTAAGTGTTAAAAGCTCATGATGAAGTCGAGACATAGATGGGTTTAGAGCTCGGCCCCACCAAATTACGAGCTAAAGAGCTATATCACTCAATGGCATATAGGCAAGAACGAAGGGAGTGGATCGAATCATGGATTAACTCGGTGCTAGGACGAGTTGCAATGAACTTACAAACAAGCTCGTATGGCTCAAGGTTTTGTTGCATGGAGATATGATGAAATTCGCAAGGGATGGTAATGAATGGCTCGGCTCACTAAGTCATGGAGCGAGTAGAGCGATTTGCTCAAGCATGAGGAGCTCGAAATCATATGAAGTAGTGAGCCTATGGGAAAAGATAATTTGCTCGACAAGCTAAATATGAGGTCTGGTGAGGCAAATTAAACGAAGATGGGTCAGTTGGCTCTTCACAACCAGAATCTATGTAAGGAGTGGCAATTTTCTTGTCCAAGTCATTCTTAGAGCTCTTTCGAGCAACAACGAGCTGGCAGAGTCAAAGCTCGGGATCAAGTAAACATGTAAGTGCCTCAGGGAAAGCTCAGAAAATTAGCTCGCTCAACCGAGTTAAGATGAGTTGGGGAACATGCTTAAGTTAATTTACATGGGAAATTTGGGGATCCGCAACCAGGCCAAGACATTTCAAGAGCTCGGGCCCGCCGATGAGATCTTCCAACAAGCGGGTAGCACGGTGAAACTTGTCTGATACGAGCCAAGTTGGGGATTTTCAGGATTTCTTGACATGTGGAGATAACATGATGGCAGGCCAAGCCAATAACTCCGCGTAGGGGAGATTCATGCAAACATGGCCAAATGGGGTATTAACCATGGCAAACCAACATAGAATTTCTGCAACCAAACATGAAACTTGGAGCACTGATCAATGGCCAAATTGGAAAATTATCACCCGAATTAGCATGACCATAGGGAGGCAGTTGATGACCGAGTCATGGCCAAGTGATCCTCCAGGTAAATGAAGGGTGATTTATATCATGACAGTGAAGGTGGAGTGATCAAGTCATGATAGCCGAGCATTGTGGCGACGCACAGCATCTCACATCATCAGAGTCGGCAAGATTCACACGAGTTGTAGAGGTTTTCGGCAGATACAAGTTAAGCCCATGAGTTATGATTCCACATTGTGGAGAAATACTTAGCGTAGGAGCTATCAATATGGCACCACCAAGTAGAGATGACACAGAGCTCGTGAGATCGAGTTATGTGGAGAGATCATGTAAATCGACGAGTTTAGGTAGTATTATCGGCTAAAAACTCGAGCATGGAGTTCAACATTGTTGCCGAAGGATCCCGCTAAGAAGGACCATAGTGTGGGAAAGATGGCAGACAGGACGATCTACACTCAACTAGGTCAGGAGACATTGAAGGAGCTCGACATGCGGGAAATCCAAGCCACGCAGGCCAAGAAACAAGAAGGTCGAGGCCTTAGAGAGCTCAAATTGCATCGCATGAATGATGCACAAAGGGCCCCTCCCCATTCGATTCCAAAGAGCTATTGTTGAGCCCAAGCTAATAACATAGCATCGAAGATTACAGAGTGGTTCTGACAGTCGAGTCGAGCCCAACCGAAGAAGATTTCGAGGAGTTCAATGACGAGGTGTAGATGATAAGAACTCGCAAAGGAAAGTACCATAAACTTGAGTCAACATGGAGCTCAGTGAACCGAGTCGAGACCAGATGAGCTCGGCCATTCAATGCACGAGTGAGCTCGGTAGTGGACCGACGTCGAGCTATTTGGTGACCTTAATGCAAAGTTACAACTCAAGGCTCAACACGTGAAGATGGAGCTCAGCTCAATCGTGGATAAAAGAGATTGCAAGTTATAGGACAATGGGGAGCTCGACAGTCAGGTGATGCCAAGTAGCTCAGCTCGATGTGAGGTGATACGACAAAAGGTGACTCTGCGGTGATTCTGTGCGTTAAAAATGATGTCAAGCTTTCAATACAAGTGAGAGCACTCAATGCAATATGAGCTCGACGCAAAGGAGGAGGAACTCGATAAGCTTGGTTGTCAATAGAATGGAAACTCAGTGCTCAAAATGTTATGCTTGGTTAATAGGAAATTGTAAAGGACCGTTCCAGTGCGAAAGCGAACCATGCAAAGACTCATGAGCTCGACTCTTGGTATTGGAGTATGGAACTCGATCATGGCCCTAAGAATGAGTCTCGTAGGCCGAGCTATGAGATGAGAAGGCTCAATTCCTTCCACGAATTGAAATCACGTTACAAGAGGGAGTTCATTTGAGCTCGGTAATGGGATGTCGGTGACGGCAAGCTCGATGTTCGAAGAGTTCTTGGCAAACATGAGACAAATTGCGTGAGCTATGCATGGAGCCCGAGACAACAAGTCCATAACAAGAAATGAGTTCACGGGTGTAAGCTCGTAGAGCTCGACGGTCAAATCATTTCGGTCTCATAAAGTCGAGTCGCGATTTGGGCCAGCACGACACAGAAGTTGAGATAACCAAGGTCATGATAATGAGCCGAGTTTCGATAGCTCGTCATTCGGAAGGTTCATCCGAAATGAGCTCGATTGGCAAGGTAAGGAAAGACTTAGCGTGTCGGGTTGCAAGATAGAGTGCAACACCGAGTTAGTGTCGATGCCAGAACTCGTCATGTTGGAATTGGTTACGGTAGATGTGGTGCTCAGTGGTCACTGGAAGATGCTTAATGACCGCCCATGCATAAGGAGTGCGAACTCGGCTTGAAGGGTGAGTCAAGACAGGATCTCAGGAAGAATAGTTCGATGCGGAATGGGAGGCGGTGAAGGATGATGGAGCTTGTGCCCAGCTCGGTGAGTTGGCTCGGCGAGCCAACCACTGAGTTGGGCTTTTTTGGCCTTTTCCTCATGATTCCCCCCTTTAGCACAAACCAGTCAACCAGGGGGTCCCGCAATTATTTTTTAAATAAATTAATATTTTTATTTAAATATTTTAATAATATTTATTATTATTATTAAAATATTTTATTTAAATATTATTTTAATTAATTGAGAGGATTAGGTCAACTGGGCATTAATGACACATGATGGAAGCTTCTAAAGTGGTTCAACCAACTGTAATAAATACATCATGTGCCTTCAATTTAGGAAGGGAATTTATGACTTCTTCTCTCCTCTCTCACAACTTCTTCTATAAATGTAAATTGGAAGCTCATTCCAAAGGGTTCCAACAGGTCAGATAGGTTGGACAGTTAGACATCTTAGGCAAAGTGTGTGTTTTTCAAGAGTCCTCTTTCTTTTGCAAGTTGTTCTTGTATGTTGAGGAGAACTTTCAAGCCTCCTCTTCAAGACTGTAATGACAACCATTGCCTCTTATAAATGTATGATGCATTGTGCATTGTTATTGAAGCAATAAAAGTGTGTGTTTTGTGACTAATCTTGGTCCTTTCATCCTTTTATACTTCTTTGTGCCTTTTCTCATGCTTGCAGGTACACTGTGCAAGTTTAAGTTTCTATTGCAGGTTCTTGGAGTTTATGTGCTTATCAAGTGGTGGAGTATTGCATGCAGTTGAGTTATGGTGCTTATTCACCCTTCTCAAGTTCATCCTTCTTCACTGTAAGACTGATAAATTATTTTTCTGATCTAGTTTAACAAAGGGAATGCATGTGCTTCTTAGTCTGTGGTATTTTGTACCCTCTCTAAGTTGCAGTAGGTGAAGTTGACTTGTGGTGCACACACCCTCTTCAAATTAACCCTTCCTGAGTCTGGAAACACCCTTTATTTGGTGCATCACCATCCCTAGTATAGTTTAATTTCTTGCAAATCTCTTTCCCTAAAACCCATGAAAATGTTAGCATAGGACTAGATAGCCATTTTATTACACTCGGAGTAGTACAACACTTAGTTTAGGAAGAGGAAGACTGGCCTTCTCTGGAGGTTCACCTCAAGCCCAAGTCCCACAGCTTGAGAGGTGATCCCATGTATCCCAATCGCACTGAACGTCATGTTCACATTCTGACCATTCGGAGGGTGCAGTGATTCAGCGACAACAAATATCATTAACATTAGCCTGAAATTTTGCTTTATTTGAAATTTGGCTCCAAACATGTGGGACAATTGTTCCCATATTTTAACTTATTTGTATCAAGAAGCTTTATCTCATTGATGTTTAACTATATGGCAAAGATCATCAAAAGAATAGAATTTCAAAATAAGACAGTGTTTTTGGTAGGTTGAAGCAATCGTTTAGTTAAAATTTCTTGTAATTCACTATTAGCAACTTGATATGGCATTCACGAAAGCATGATCTTATATCAAAACATGTTGTCACGAATATGCTCTTTAAGTCATAGTTTAAGTTGTGCAATTTGAGCAAAAGATATTATTTTATTAATCTTGATCAAAGAAAGAGTTGGGAAACTATCAACTAAAGGATTGAAAGAATGTATAGAACCCCTAATAATGGTGTAACATCAATTTAAGGCATAATCCTTGAGACTCCTTAGAAAAGACTTGACTACTATCATTGCCCACATAATCTATACATACAACAACAAAAATCTCAAGATTATTGGATTCATCCTTCCCATCAAATATTGTAACCTCGGGAGAAACAAGACATGTATGTAAGAGATAACTAAGGTCTTTTGGGCCAATGGATTATGTAATATGTGAAGGGAACTCGTCGCATGACTCGATCTATTCGAAGCTTGTTGGTAGTTAGCTACTTGCGCTTAGTTAGCCAAAAGTTGTGCAAATACATATTGAATAGAAGTTGGAGAAATATGCATAGCATTATGTGAAGATAGATTAGGAAAATGAGGTGTCACATTAGGCCTAGGCCTAGGTGACACAAATGAAGCATTGTGCTATATAAAATTACTAGAAAAATATGAGTAGTAGGTTGTGGTGCCGCCATGGTAGGAATATTAGGTGTAAGCATCACTTGGGAAGTCATGGTAGTAGAAACATGAAATCGAGCAATAGTCAAATTACCCTCAACACCTAAGAGTATAAAATATTTAGAATCTATACTTAATTCAAATAATAGGAACAATCCAATAAACTATAGTAATATGAATAGGGTTAATTTGATTATTCTATATAGAAAGTATAATGGTAACTTGATTCTCCTTAAGGATGAGTGTACAATGAAAGCAGGGGCCTAGATCTTGCTCATAAAGGCATGATCAAGATCTTTATTACAAATCATTGTCTAAAATGTTGTTTGGACACTATCAATGCATGCAAACAACACAGTTAAACATAGTGTCCATCGCAAATGATAGTGTCTTCGAGCATTTGATACATCTGAAACTTTCCAAAGATGTTCACATGTCTCCACATTAGGTATAGCCTAGTAAAGCACTGTGATATAATACCACAAAGCCTAAATGATCTCTCTTTTACAAACCGCAAAAATGCACTAGAACAAAATAAAATAAAATATTGTGTTATTTGGCTAGAGTGACCTCATCATATACCCAACTATATGTGAGTGCTACACTACAAACCAATACTCTGAGGAGGGATCAATCTGGACATTGTTATCTCAAGTCATGTGTGAATATGCAACTATGACATTGATGTGTAATTTATAATGATCCTTGACACGACATTATGAAACTTTGAACTATTATACTTTAGTTCTATCTATATAAACCTTTTGTCAAGTGGCCTCCAAGGTGTCTATCAAGTGCATGGTTGGATAATGACCTAGAGGTTATTTGTATATATAGGTGACTATTCATTAATTTCACATCTAAGTCATCCCATGAATCAAATACTATGTTGACCTAATAAATCACCCATATTCAAGAACTAGTTATTGCTCTTCCAAGGACATTACTATGGAGGTGGAAAGTACTTATGGATGGTCTGCCTAAGGTGATCGGTAGTTTCCAAGGGGTGAGAATCAAGGATTTGTGAAATGGAGAATGTGTGTAAGTTTCTAAGATGTCATGTATATATTGAAATGATCCTCAATAAATTTCATTGGCTAATAGAGGTGAGCAATATTATATATGGGTAATTTGAAAGGAGAAAAGTGTGATAAATAGTCAAATATATGTCAATAGTCAAAAGTATTTCAAAGAGCTATAGAACTATAGTTGTCAAGCATCGAAGACCAAAATTAAGTGTTTGCAGTATCAAGGAAATGTAGTTATAAACTAATGTCAAATGGAGATGGGACTTCAATCCCATAATCATTTCGAACACTAATATAGTGAGACACGAAAATTATTAGGAGAAAAATATATAATATCTTAACACCCTCAAGATGTGAGTGAAGCTCATAAAAGAGTGCTAATTAGATCTTGAAAGTTACCCAAAAAAATCCAAGCGGCCATAAGATAATAAACATATATATGAAAGTTAATGTAAAGATAGAAAATGAAAATTATAGAGACAGCATATAATGGAAATGCTTACAAGTATCAACTTCAAAAGAGCATGTCAAACACTCACATTCAAATTTTGCAGCTATGGGATGGGTTGGTGGCCATCCATAAATTAATTAAGCTTTAAATGGTTAGTGAACACTGCGAAAAATAAATTAAAGTGGGTTTAAGCCAAAATGATAAACTACCAAACATACAATACCTAGGAAAAACACAAAAACTAGGAACGTACTTAATTTATAAGTTGAAAATCAAAGCATAAAGGTAATGTTAGACAGAAGCCTAATTTTATTCTTTTTTTAGTTAGGGAATGAAATACCCTCAAAGTACGGTAGTGGGGACCTACCTTTGGGGCAGCCCCCTACCTCCTATGAGGAGTAGGGTTTGGATGTACATATGAATTGAAATGGCATGTCTAAATAGTTGGCTCATGTATCATGCCTCCTACCTCCTGTGAGGAGTAGGGTTTGGATGTGCATATGAATTGAAATGGCATGTCTAAATCCCTTTGCAAGCTTGCATTTGGCCTCTTGTATCATGCACTCAATGCAAACAGTAAATGTATCCATAGCATGTAACTAACATCTTGAAGTCAAATAATCTAAATCATTTCTATAATAATAAAATCAAAAGAATTATCACAAAATACAAGTCACATATTTCATCTCTATAAGCCTCAAATATCATCATATATCATAATCTCAAAGCAAAATAATTATCATCATATCCATTGTCCATAACCATGGAATCATGACATAACTATTCAAAATAATATGCCAAGCATCCATAAGCATCATACATATAAAAATCTATTGTCTAATCAAGGTCAATATTAAAAATCAAAATATAATATAAAATATATAAAACACTGTTTACTATCAAAATTGAGCCTCACACGGTGTTTGCACCATTTTTCTTTTATGGTATAGTTTAAGACTTTGTTCACATTACTTCACTTGCCTAAGTGTATTGATTTATTATCTTCATTAAAAAAAATGAGTAAAATATTAAGGGGCATATGGCATCTTTCTGTTATTATCAAGCCCCTATAAAACCAATTCCTTAAAACCAACACACCAAGTATAATGTAGTGTTTGCAATGCAATCTAGTGGCATGCAAATACCTAAACCTTATCACTTTAATGCTTTGAATATTGTTTAACGCAACAAAGTGTTCTCTTCAAATTTTCTTAAATGTTTAATTGTTTTCTCTAAATAGTGGTAATTGCTTTTGGCATGAGGATGCACTTCTATCACTCACTCATATGCTTTTTTATTGCCCTAAATGAACTAATGCACCTATGCATTTATACTTTTTGAATTCCAAGTAAAAACATCTTGGAGCGAAAGTCCAAACACAAAAGCCAAGAAAACAGACAAAGAATACCTAAAAATTCCAAGGAACCCAAAGATGGGTCGGAAGGGCCCATCACAAAACAATTAAGGTTCGAAGGAAATAGAACACTATGGGTACAATTCTTAGAGATAATCTAGAACAAGAAGAGAACATGGAGAGAACATGAGGATATAGAAGAACATTGAAGAACATGCCAAAAGACAACCAAAAAAATAGAGTGATGTACCAATAAGAGGTTTATCTACACCAATAATTGACAAATATGCAAGTGCACTAGAATAATGAAATTTTACAACTAATAACTAATCCCATACCAAAATTACATGTCAACAACTTCATCCACAACAACCACTTCATGAGTTCATTATCATTAATAATGTTTTAGCTTTGGCGATTGCAGCTATCCATATTTTTTTTCTAATACCTTTACTATACCTGCATTGATTTTTACCTCACTGACATCCCGTACTACTTAGGCAACATAAACTACTGCATTGATGCCTTGTTACGTTCTCCATACAATTTAACCCCAATTTAATTTCTTAATTTTTTTTTCTTAATCTTGTATTTGTATGGATTGTATTTAATCAGCCAACTAACTGTGTATTCCAACTGAAGAGACTCTGTATTTCAATGGACATGCAACATCCCAAAGAGTTAGTAATACGTTTAATTCACTCAAATTTGAATTCCAAGACTTATCTTTTAAGGATAGTGCACTAAAGTCTTGTTAAAAGTCATATTCTTAAGCATTACCCTTGGCATAAAAATGGGTAGTCAATCTTTCACGGTGGCTAATTTTAAAAACCAGTATTTCCACCCTGCATTCTTTATGCATAGAAATTTCGAGTTTCTTGACATATAAATGATTCTGCACTTTTCTGACCCTTGCTCACTATTAAAACCGTGTAGGGGTTTTATTGGTTCCTACATGTCGCCAAAATCCTAAATAACCTGTTTAGTCTCTTATTTCAACTCTTGGATACAAACAAATATAGAACGAGAAGAACTGTTCTTGGCAAGTGGAATATGCTTTAAAAAAATAGAGCCAACATAAATTGAACAATGTTGTTTCCTAAAGTTCAGTCGTTTATGACATTAACCCAGCAACTTGAACTCAATATGAGATCATGCCCTACCCAGTGGATTTTATCCCGAGCTTCGTTTTTTTTTTCCGATTGAGTCAAAAAATTTACACAAGGAGATATATGCCGAAGAAGGGAAATCCACATCTAACAATCTTCAAACCACCTAAAAGAGCACATCATCTTACCATGTCTACATCAACATACGATCATGCAAGTTTAGACAACTACTAACTGCAGCAGCAACAGTTTCAAGCTTAAAGCATAATCATAATTATAAGTGCCCATACAAGGGCCATTGAGAATGCATAATTATATGACACGTTTTCACAACCCATTCAAGGGCACAACCAAGACACCCTTGGATAATGTCAATCACATTTCCTTAGCAGAATCCATTACATGAGAAGAGCAGTCGACCTCATCAGGTCCCTTATTTGCTGGAAAAGGTCCCTGTTGACCAACATTACCCATAGCTGCTCTCCCTTCCCTCTCATCAAGCTGTGCAACAATGTTTTCCTCGCCCTGTACCCATCTCTGAACTTTTTCCTGGAGTAACTTTTCTAACACACAAGAGTAACAACCTCCAGTAAATGCCAACACCTTCAGCAATGGGGAGACAAGTAAGAGAAAAAATAAATCACAGAGTATAACGAGACAAAGCACTCCCTTAGAATCACATGAAGCAGAAACAATTCTCTCAGCAATATCTTGAAGAATTCTAAATACAACATCAACATCATCTTCAACCCTTTCACCCACCACATTCTGGGCAACCTGACTAGGAGAGACCTTCCTCTCCTTAGCTTCCTCGTCAGTCTCTTCCCTTATCATGTATGGTTGACTTTCACTGCTCACATCTCTGTCCTGCTCAACCAGTTGATCGTGATCTGGAATATGTTTTCCAGCATTGATTTCTCCCTGGTTATTGGAAATGAAACTCGCGGTTGAACTTTGTGAACTAATTGCTTTTTCCATGCAGTTGAGTGCAAGAGCACCAATCAAGACAAATTAACAATTGCTTTGTCAGGCTCATAACTATGCAACCATAGCTTGAACAGCCAAAAGGCATCCAAAAGTATTGAACATAATGAAAGGCTCCCAAACCAAATTTGTTAAAATTTCACTGCCAAAGCCGGCTCAGAAAAAAATCATAAAATCTGACTCAGATATGAGTATACCTGCAAAATGCACTTGTCTCTATCTGCCAACCTAATTTATCCTTATCCATCCATTATCAACGACATGTCAGATTCCCAAGGCAATTGGTTAATATATTGAGGTACCACTTTCATACAGTTGGCTGAATACTTTGTAGCAAGACATCTGTTCCAAAAGATTGCTACCAGTGTACATAACTCTCTTGTATTAATAAAAGCTTTTGATGAAAATGTGAAGTATCTTCGTCTTTCTATATCATCTACTTCAATTTCATTTATACTATAACAAATTAGATTTAATTATAGTGTTTTCAAACGGATTGCTAATTGAATTCATATCATTGCTACTGCTGGTAAGATGAATATTTTCTCCCTACCATGCTAATTCAAACTAAATTATTCATTTTTGAGACTCTTAACTTCCCTTGTTTTCATCAATGTTCACCATAGGCTGCTCTCTTATGATCACAGATGATCAAGTTTGACCCATTAGTAGAGAATTAAGTATCAGATACAAGGACTGGCCTAGCAAGCAATTAACCTGTGGAATCATTTACAACATCCATTCCTTCATATAAACTTTTCTCTATTTCAAAATCTCTTATGTTTTATGTCAAGACCTCAACCTCGACCTCGTATCAAACTCCTTGCACAGTTTTTCCAAATTGAAAAATGTTGAATGAATTTATTTGATTGAAGTCATTAAAATTGTAACAATCTACAACTGAATCGATACATATCATATGTAATCAATTTTCCCCTGCATGCAAAAGACCAGAGTTTCAAGTAAGCCTTTACATCAAACAAATATAATCTTCATAAGGATGCTAATAAGAGTAGTCAAAGATCCCGTTAAAGGGACAGGCGTATCGATTCCATCTCGGATCAAACAAAGAAGGCTTAACGCTATATGGCTTCCCCCTATCTCAGGATTTTTCAAACTAAACTACGATGGGGCATCAAAGGGTAATCCGGGGGCCTCGGGGCCGAGGTGTGTCATCAGAGATTGCTCTCACGCCCTATTACAGGCGAGTTCTTTTCATCTCCTGGATGGTTGGAAGCATCAGCATTGGTTCATGGTCTTCAATTGGCCCCTAGTTGCAGCATCGAACAAATTTGCATTGAAGGGGATTCCATGGTCATCACCAATGCTATTAAGACTGGCAAATCTAAGGCATGGTGAATCGATAATACCCGGTAAGCCTGTCATCTTTTCTCCAACTTCACGGAATGGAACATCCAACATTGCTACAGGGAAGCTAAAGCGGTGTCGGACTATCTAGCTAACTTTGGAGTTACCCAAAATATAGCAGATATGGTTGATAACTTGGCAGACCCTTGGCACGACCTTTGGGATTTATTATCAAAGGATTTACCCTGCCCCCACTCCATTACAGAGAACAATCATTAATAGGCAAGGCCTTTCTCTCTATATGGTTAATCATTTAGCGGTGGTGGGGTGATTTTAATTATTCTCCCACAGGTGGCATCGCTCGCTTAGAAGACCCAGTATACTGCGTCTGTGTGACTTGATCACAAGCTCCTATTAATACAGATCCGTTAAAACTGTCAACCTATTAAATCTAATCGGGATGCCCTTAGCTCTGACATGTCCCTCCGAAAGAGTAGCATAAAGCTCAGAGATGTTGATAAAGAGGAGTGTAGGGGGAATTACGCCATCTTTCACGCATCTACTCATTTCATTAAGGGAGCCCTGGGCATTCGCATTCTCCATAATTGCTCTGGTTTGTTCTGCTTTCCCGTCCAAATACCAACAATGGGCGACCCTATGCTCCCACGTTTTCATTTGGCTGGTTCCAAAAGGGAAATAGCTTTTTTCTCTGCCTCGACTGACAAGAGGATGCACCACATCTTTGTGATTCAATCTAGTCCAGTGATGAACACCATTTAAACTATGTTAACTTTTGGGTATGTAAAGCTCTCCACTCGCCCTTGGGAGAATTCAGAGATTGCTTCCATCTTTGTAGATAACCTACTCCATATCTCCCCTGACAAGCAAGCGGTTGTGAGCATTGCAGAGTATTTCATTCACTCCCCTCATCAGGTCGGGCTTGGGTCAATAGTAGCAGCATTTAATCTGCTCTCTCCGTGTCTTCTTTCAGGGGCATGTTATCCTACAGATGGGTTGGTGGCTCATGAGGCCTTTGATGAATTAGAGGAATGTTTCAATGTATTGGCAGATTTTGTAGAGAAAGTGGTGAACCATTGTCGTGGCAGGGCTTCCGCGGGCTGCGTCCTCCCACAAATTGACGTGGCTTACCTGCATTCACCCATCCTCCCTGTGGCTCCTAGAATTGATGCTCGAAAGAAAAGGGCTGCAAGGGCTCACAAGTTTCTAGCTCGAATGGCGCGTCTGGCTAAGAAAGATGTCTCCCTAGGCGGACACATGAATCCCCTGCCCCTGGCTCGCCCTTGGATTGTGGATGGTCTGGCAACTCATGTGGACAGCGAGGAGTCAAATGATGCTACTCTTCCATAGTTTTTGGTAATGATTTTCAGACACTGTTATGTCCATATGTGTTCGACTTTGTTTTGTTGTTGTCTCCCCATAGGGGTTAAGTCTCGTTTGTTTGTATATATGTAATGGTATGAGAAGCGGTGGGTATGTCTGCCAAACTGTTTTGTAGTTTTTTTGTCTAGGCCTCTAGGAGTGCATGGTTCTTGGAACTGAACATGAAGGCATTCCATATCGAAATATAACAGCTACCTATGTATATTTTTGGTTTATGCAATATGAACGGGAAAAGGACTTGCCAAGCCTTGTTCACGGATCAAAAAAAAATAATAGTCAAAGAGTTATGTGAATCCTATCCCTTGTTGAATTCTCAAATTGATAATGACAAAGGATTATTGTTGAGGCACCAAATTTGTTGGTGGATCAAAGGTCCACGAGGATTATTTTTCCATTTACCTTAATATATTGTTCAAATTTATATGTATTGCTCGTAGCAGCAACCAATGGGGAACGAGTCTAGAAGGTGAGAAGCCCAATGCAGTGGATTATATTCGCCATTCCTGCTCCCCCCCTACTAATAAATGCTTACGGTGTTTGTGTGCTATGTACACAACAATTAGGCTTCTATTATCAATACAACAGAGCTATGTACAATGGGAGCAATCTCTTAGAAGAGATGTCTTGCTGCAAAGTTATTCAGCCAGCCATTTGAGAGCAGTACCTCGATATAACCAGTTTTCCAGAAAATAAAAAAATTATAGTCCCCGTTGTCACATCCTCAGCAACCAAAATACAAATATTCAGAATATAATAGGTTATTGATCAAGATAGAAAAACTTAATTTACCATTTAATTTTTGATATCATTTAAGAAACTTGAAAAGGCAAAACAAGAATAATCATGATTACTAAAAAATTCCGAAGATTCAAACGTCAAAAAGAAATCTCATATCCAAAAGGAAACAGACGGAACCGATTAGTCAGAATGATTTAAAGGATAACTGCAAGCGGCAAAACAACTAAAAGCCACAAATGAAAATGCATCAAATGCTTATTGTATAACAATTTGCTAACGATACATAAAGCCTTGATAATACAACAATGCACCACTAGCCTGGAACATTCACACTAGTTCTTGATCAACCAGCAATTTAAACATAATACTATGTGCCAGATGACGACACTGCAGTTGAAACTTCACGTTTCCGCTCACCTTTCACCTTCCACCAACGCTGTGCAGCAATGGGTCTCCCAGGATCTTCTGGAGGCTTACCACTTGAGCTTGGTGCAGCATTTCCTTCATTTTTATGGACTTCCAAAGTTGGATTTCTATACTTATTTGGCTGGCATATAGAGATGGATTTGCTATCATTATTGCCATTCTGCTCATCTTTGAATCTCAAACCTTTTGGTATCTTATATGAATGTTGCTGAATTGTGACCTGGTCATGGTTCCTCTGAATTGCATCCCATTTTCTTATAATATTTGCAACAACTTTGTGTTTATGGTGGTAAGCCACATCAACAGCTCGCATCATATAGCAATCACGAACATCCATTGAAGCTCCTGCTATAAGGAGATTACAGACAAACCAAATGGAGTCTCTCCTGGCAGCAATATGAAGAGCCGTTTGGCCATATCGATTTTGAGCATCCAACAACTGAATGTGAAAACTTCCGCAAGCAGATTGGTTTTCCTGTGAAATTTTGAACATTGTACTAGCATAAATATTACTTTTGTCAATGTACATTTTTTTATCCTTTGAAGTGCAGACAGCACTTACACTGACAGTATTATCATCCAAGTGGCTGGTTAAGTTTATTTTTTCTGCTTTTTTTAAAGCACAGATGACATTTTCATTGAAAATATTATCATCCAGATGGTTGTTTGGGTTTATATTTACTGCTTTAAGCAAAACTTTTGCAACATCTTGTCGATCAGCAACTGCAGCTGCCATTAGTGGCGTCCAGCCATCACCTAGAGTAAAAAATATAATATCATTAATTAAATTTCCTGCTAACAAATAAATTGCAAAGAAAATAACAAATATAATCCTGATATACCCATGGAAATCTAAATTCAAGTAATTTTAGGGAGTAGTGGCAGTACCATAAGCTTTTGCACTCTGCCAGTTGATATTATTTTTACAACAGTGTCTTACTAAAACTTCTACAGCTTCACAATGACCCCTTAAAGCTGCAATGTATAGAGGATTCTCCCCAGCCCTATTACAGGCCAGGACATCTGCTCCACCTTGTAAGAGCAATTCACAGACATCTGCATAACCACATTCAGCAGCAACAAACAAAGCAGTAGCTCCTCCTGAATCTTTCATACCCTTGGCCTCAGCACCAATTGCTAATAGGCATTGAACGGTATGAGAATCTCCAGATGCAGCAGCAACATGCAAGGGGGTTCTCCTCCTCATGTCTGAACAGTTTACAGCAGCATGAAGTACAAATACCAAATCTTCCCTGTAAAATATTGACTTTCTTGTCACATCCTGATAGTAACTCGTCTTTGAACTGAAATCATCTTTAATAGCTAGCTTGGACATGCTGGCAGATATGTCTGTAACTATATGGTTAATTTTGGAACGCTCAGTGCAACAACCTGTGAATAAAATGGCATCCATGACAGATTGCTTCTGACAAAAATCCCAGACTTGAATATCTTTCCTGATTTCTTCCCTGCAATAAAAAATTCAATTTCAATTTATCTGTACATTACACAGAAGATATATCGAGAAACAATAGCCAAACAAATATAAAAGTGTTTCTCAAGGATGCTAATTACACTGAAATGGATGAACGCGGTCATTAATCCCTCATGAAATTTGTACAAGCACTTAAAACATACTACAAATCTTATGGTTATTTCATCATTTGCCTCTTTAATCTGCTCGGGATTATTACAGAGATAGTCCACTGGAAACAATCTAACAGTCAACTTGCTTTAGATCTGTAATAGAGAAAACAATCCCTTTACTTTTCTTTCCTTAGGCTCCCCGCCACAGCTTATTCTCTTTTGGGAAGAAACAAACCTTATCCTTCCAGATTATCAATTAGCTCCATCACTACTGCTTGTGACTATGGAGTTTCCACTACACCAGTTAGTTTGTTGTGTTGGCTCGGTTTGGTCTTACTGCTGCTCTTGGTCCCATAGACCGCTTGGTATCATGGCCGTTATTAAAATCTTGCATTCATTCACTAAGCAAATTAGAAGCCGATTCCAGTTTTTCTCCAGATTGATGCCGGAGATGGAACTGCTTGGTCTGAGAATGATTTAATCATTCAGTCGCATCCTTATTCCTATAATTGTTGTATCTTATGTCCATTTACCATGCACTCTCAAACAGACTTATGGTTCCAAACATCTTCCCAAAACCTACCCATCTTTGAGCACCTCAACCCACTGCCTACTACACCTGCAAATCATGGGACCGGATTGTGCCATTTGTTATTGTAGCATCAACATAACAAGTTGATCTCATAAGTATTTGGTGATTATGATTTTTCTCCACAGCCTATAAAATCTTTCTTAATATAGAGGCTAGCTTTGCAGCCAAAGATTAATTCACATAAGTTGCCCAAATAAGTCAGCTAACATTTCTCGAGGCCAGTGTATGCTACTTAATATAGAATGTATTTTAAAAGCATAACCCGAGTAATTAGCAACTGTGCTGGCCTTTTGATAAGGGAGTCAATACACAGACTTACTGCACGTAGAACGAATGTTAACTGCCTACAACCTGTTAAAACTAAAAAGTTAATATTAACAATGTATTTGTCCAAGGTTGCATCTTAGCATTAACAGCAAGAAATTATTTGCAAGTTGCAGATATGTTTGCCAGGAATATGATTGTGCAAGTTGAAGACCAAAAATCCAATTCTGTATAGCAGATGCATGCAGTGCTCTACCCAATGCTTCTAAGAGCAGCTATGCACTTTAACCCCTTGTATCCATTGAGAAGAGAAACCAATTTTTTTGGTGAGTACTGAATAAACCTCTAGTTACATTGATCAGAAGCTCTGGACATATCAAGCTTGAGTATCATATCCAGATATTCCTATTCAGCCATGGAGTGCATAGTCTCTTGTGCGATAAATATTCCTGTTCAGCCATGGAGTGGATAGTCTCTTGTGCAATAATTATCCTGTCTTAAAATTTTCCACCCTTTTGAAAAAAAACGTTTGAGCTTCTGAAATGATTTGTTGCAAAATGGGTTGCAGCCTTTTGCATTATTGTTTTTTTTTTTTAATTTGTAGATAGTGTAGTTACCATGTTTTTACAAACTTCGTGAAAATTCAGTTCGAACAGTACTTTTGGGTCTGACCAAACTCACCGAACAAGTTTAGTCAAACATTATTTTTTCTTTTTTTTAATTAAAAGATTCAAGTGTTTAAATTAAAAAAACTTCAACACTAATACCTAAGCACATACAAGAAAAACTCCATGAATAATATATTTAGTTATTATTGACAGTACTTTTGGGTCTGACCGAACTCACCGAACAAGTTTGGTTAAACATTATATTTTCTTTTTTTTAATTAAAAGATTAAAGTGTTTAAATTAAAAAAAATTCAACACAAAACAAAATCAAAACAAGAAACACTAATACCTAAGCACATACAAGAAAAACTCCGTGGATAATATATTTAGTTATTATTGTGTAATTGGTTTTTCTTTTCAAATATCATCATATATGTATGGTATTTATTCTTTATATTATTTTATATTTCTAAATTTTCTAAACCCGATCGAACTGAACTTTTTGAAAAATTCCGAACTTCCGAACTCTTTTCTCCTTTCGAACATGGTAACTATGGTAGATAGTGTTCCAGTGTGAGATTTGTTTTAAGTATTTTTGTGTCAGTTGACAACTATTTTGCGAATAAGGAAAATATGAATGATGTTCATCTCCTCCAAAACATGTTTAATGCACCTTGAGCCAACATTTCTGGTAAGTCCATAAGAATATGCCAATACTTCTGCTAGAAGAGACTGGCGTATCCATAAGGATTGGGTGCTTTGTTGTGTGCTCAGATGACACTTGCTATAACTGCTCTAAACCCCATGCACGAAATACTAGTTCTGAAAGAGGAAAATAAAAATCCCAACCGTAGGATTCAGAAAATCTGAATGCTCACAAATAATCATCTTATTTTTCATTTTATAAACTGGAAAAAAAAATTAAAATCTTTATGAATGATCTAATTTCTTGGGAAAAAACAGATCTATAGTAGTATTGAGTAATGGTCATATCAGTTACAGGAAATGCATAAAAGAGAGAATTTTCCCAGGAAGGTACAGATGCCAACTCCATCCATAAAAGTCTCCTAACACAGTTTGGTCATTGCGCTTAGCCAAGACAGGTCTTTATAGACCAGAACATAAGAACCAATTCCCAGAAACATACCCTACTCACACTCTAGCTCTTTTGTCATTAGCAAGTGAGAAAATTAGATTTTACAGAGAGTACACCAGAGTAGCATCAAAAGAAAACACAAATAGCTTTAACAACTCCAACTGAAACCACAGAACCAATCACAATGGATCCATAAAATTCCTGAAGAACACACAGGGTACCAGTAACTAGTATTGAAGCTGATTAGCTTGGAGCATCATAGCAGTTCTTTTGTCTTTATGTGTTTGTGCATTAACCTTATTCCTTGGAATATTTTGTCTCTATTAGGAACGGAGCAACTTTTTGGTGTTCCCAAGTGCTATCATTAGTTGCTAGCCCATAGCCCCCTAGATGGAATGGGGCAATCAGAGTCTGCAGATCAGTACTCATTTAGTCGTTGAGTTGAGCTGCAGATAGATCAAAATCGAGACATTTGTGGACATTGATTTTTGGCCATTTTTCACTGTTTTGTTGTCAATCTCCAACAGTTTTGATTTTTCATAGCTAGAGAACAATGGACATCCAGGCATGTCACCTTATTCCCAATCAAATAACCTAGTTCTTACATCATTCTCTGTAATTGTCTCGTTCTCACATTATTCTCTGTAATTGTCTCGTTCTCTAAATATTATTCATAATTGTTTGTCTTGATCTCTAATGACTTTGATGTAGTACCCTAAATTTGGTCCAAGGCACTTAACAATTATAACTTTTGCACCTTTACAAACATTTGACCAATAGACTCAACACATAATTGACCTTATTCACACATTTTCCCCCACTAGACTGACTCAGTGTTTTAAAAATCGGAACCAGTTGAGGGTTGGACCGGAACCGAACCAGTTCAAACTTTATAAACTGGTTTACTACAAACACTTAAAAAATTATATTTTTATTGAAAACAATATATTTGAAAGGTTAGAAACCATGATTCAAACAATTACACACAAAATATGCAAAGTTTGCTCATGTATATACTGCATAACATGTAAGAAAGGTGTTTATAGAAAAATGGCACGAACTCCAAGTAAGAAAAGTTATAAAAGCAGAAAATTTAATTAAAATTTTGAATTTTTTATACTCAACGCTGTATGCATGCATCTTTACACGACTCAGCCGGTTCAGGTTGGAACCGGACCGGTTCGACCAGTTTGGTACTGAACCGGTCGAATGGTCCGGTTTTTTAACCAGTTCATGCCTAAAAATGTTGAACCAGCCAGTTCCGGTTCCGGTTCGGCCAGATTTAAATACACTGGACTGACTCCATTCTCCAATTTTGCATTACCAAAACCATTGCAATCTATACAGAAGCCGACACTTGCATTATAGATAAACATCACACATCTTTCAACTCTGTGTCTTGACCTCTGGAAGGGTTTGTGGGTCTTGGTGTCATGAACATGTCCTTCATTCACTGACAATCATAATTTCAAAAAGGGTAACTTGCCTTCGTCATCCTTAGCATGATTTTAGAATCAGTTGAGTGGAAAAACTAGTGAAACATCATCTATTTAAACAAACACACCAAAGCCATTCAATCTATCTAGACACTAGTTGGAAATCACCTCATCACTTAGAGACACTATACACAGAGCCAAATCTCTCAAGAGCAGTCCTAGATCAACCAAGAGCAAAATCTGAAACATACGAGGGTCAAAAGTCGTGTTGTCAAGAGCCAAAGTCAAATCAAGGGTTTCATTCTAAGTCTATTTAAATCTATATTGTTAGTTGCATCTCATCCTAGGCTTGTGGGAACACTAATGAAACACCATCTATTTAAACAAGCACACCCTAAACCATTCAATTTATCTAAACATCAATTGGACATCACCTCATCACTTGAAGACAGTATACACAAAGCCAAATCTTCCAAGAGGGTCCTAGATCAGTCAAGAGTGGAAATTTGAAGCATACAAAGGTCAAAAATCATGTTGTCGAGTACCAAAGTCAAATCAAGAGTTTCGATCTAAGTGCATTTATTTTTATATTGCTAGTTGCATCTCATCATATGCTTATGGGAGAACCTAAGTTGCCGCATTCGAATTCGTGTTCGGATTCGCTGATGATTAAATTCATGAAAAATTCGCTAGTAAAAAAATCAGCGATTAAATTCGACCATGAGAAATATACATTTTTATTCATTATATAAAAACAAAAGATAAATTCACATTTCAAAAGAGAGATAATATCACATTTCATTGATTTCATAAGTAGTTATTACAATAATGTGATTGAAAGCAAAAACTTTTAAAAACATGTGCTCGCAGCTGCATACTAATATTTGAAATGTTGTCAAAAAGTGATGGATCAAAGTCTCAAACTTCCCTATCTAGTATGGGCTAAGTTCTACTTATTACATCAAAAAGCTCTAAATCATCAAGAGCACTTGGCTCAATCTCATCATCACTAGAAACATCATCATTACCAACATCACTAGATTCACCCTCATGCTTATCAGCATCACCAACAAAATCAAGATCATCTTCATTGCCTTGTAGGACATCCTGAAGCTTTTTTTCTTTGAAGTGCATGCATCTTTTGCCACTTTTTTCATAGTCAATCGCAAATTACTGCGAACATAAACAAGGTCCCCCAGTTTTCCTGATAACAACCTATTCCTTTTTTTTATTGAACATGGTCAAAGCTGCTCCAATTCCTCTCACATGCTGATGCACTTACCCCTTTACTCAAGACTCGAATTGCAAAATGTTGTAGTTCAGGGGTATCTACTGCCGAGAATCTCCACCATTCATCACCATCCATGTCTTCCCTGTCATCTATTGCTGATTGGGTTCCAAACAATCCATCCCCTCTCCTGTAAGCTCTAAGTTGCTCTCTAGTTTTCTTTACAACATCTCGATCTGGAACAAGCTTTTCAATGACTACATAAATCCCGCTCATCACTTCACGGTCACTTTCTCTTTCAATGTGATAGAGTGTCAGCTCCAAATAGCATGTTGTTGCATGCAAATGAGTATGCATCATCCTCCATCTTCCATCACAAATATCCCATATCTCACTATATTCTGCTTCCACGTTATTGAATGCCTTTTGGATGTCTTCTTTGCAACGGTCCATGCCCTCATAAACCATGCCCATACAAGGGGTATCGCCATCAACCATACGGAGCATATGAACAATGGGTGCACACATTTTTAAGACCTTGGCTGCATTTTCCCAAAAGTTAGAGCTCAAAATGATTTGCTCCACCTGTTTACCTTTAGATTCTTTTGCAAGAACTGAATCTTCCCACTATTTGCTGCAAACAACAGTTCGAAGGGCTCCTTTCTGCTCAACAACTCTTTTCAAAGTGATATTGAAGGAGACAAATCTTGTGTCACATGCCTTCAGCAACTCCTTAGATGCATGCCTCCTATAGATACTCAATGTGAGGCGATGGTTTCAAATAAAATTAGCAATTGTTCTTCCTCTTTGAACTGCTTCATGTACCCAAGGGAATTTGGCTAAGTCGTGGAGTAATAAATCAATACAGTGGGCTGCACAGGGACTCCAATATATATGTGGGTACTTCTCTTCTATCAACTTCCCAGCTCCCACACAATTGCTAGCATTATTAGTCACAACTTGAACTACACTTTCTACACCCACTTCAAGAATTGCTTCATCCAAAATGTTGAAGACATACTCTGAAGTTTTCTTGTGTTCCATGGTCTCAATAACTTTTAGAAATACAACACCTTTAGGGCAATAAACAAGCACATTGATGAGGGGTCTTTGACACATGTCTGACCAACCATCACTCAAAATGGTGCAACCTGTTAACTTCCAAGAGTCTTTAATATCTGCCAATTTTTCAGTGACCCTATTTTTTGACCTCTTCAAAAGTGTAGTCCTCAAAGCCTCTGACCCTAGAGTTGTATAACCTTTTCCAAATTTAATCAATTGTTGAACTGCATTTCTGAAATAAGGACTCCTGGTAACATAAAATGGAATGGCAAATTCATAAAAGAAATCAGCCCATGCATCATCAACTTGCTCTTTTTCAACAAGTTTCCAAAAGCTATTCAGTGTCGCTGCCCCAGTACTAGATGTTGGCATTTCAAAGCTTGTGGACATGGTGGAGGAGAAAGAAGTATTTGGCACTCTGGGCCTAGAAAGCTCGCCTTGAATTCGTTGTTTTTTTTGCGCCCTTTGCTGATTTACAACTAACAAATGCTTGTAGTCTTTCTCCAACTCTGCTTTTACTTCAAGAGTGACATTCCGACATTCTTCAACACCGCCTCCTTGACCACCTGGTATGCCAAGAAGGTGGTTCATTACTCTTGTCAATGTCCCACTAAAAGAATGATGACATAAAGTGCACATGAGATTGTTTGTCCGACCCTCACGGCTCATGGATTTCCATCCCGCTGCATTTGATTTTGGAGGCGCCATACCAATATTTATATAACCTGCATTTTTTGAAAAAAAATAAACAAAGAATTAGAAATAAATAAATTTAAAAAATCAAATCATACAAAAATTTTATCATGTATTTAATTTAAATGTATGATAATAATAATTATCAGATAATTATTATTATCATGCATTTGAATTAAATAAATGATTTAAGAAATATATAAACACCTTCAGGCTTCAATTCAACGATATAATATATAATTTTTTATAAAAATACATTATATTATATAATTTTTATCCATCTAGTATATTTTTTATAAAATATATTATATATTTAATGATAATTTATATAATAAAATACATTATATTAATATATATTTTATTATACATAATGTTATACTATTTTAGTCTTTAGATATTAATATATTAATATTTATTGTATGAAATTTTATAAATAAATAAATAGTTAAGTTGAATATAGTTAAAAAATTAAAAGTCACAACTTTGAAATTTAATATATTTGTAAAAAGTTTAATATATTAAAACTTTTAAATTTTAAAAGTTAACAAATTAATTTATTCAACATAAATTAATATGCCAAACTAAAGTTACAAAACTAAACCGACGTTGCATTTAAAAACAAAGCAAATAAAATTTAAAAAAAAGCAAAACTTTAAACCCTGAAGTTCTAAACCGACATTAAAGAAAGCAAATAAAAATAAAACATAAGCAAAGACATGAAACCTACCTCAGTCCTCTGCCTGCAAGCTCCAAAACAGAAATGGCGGACGAAGTTTAGAAACAGCAGAAATCCTTTCAACAGCAGAAGTTTAGCAACAGCAATGGCGGACATCTCCTTTCAACAGCAGAAATTCGTCTTATAAAAATCCGTCTCACAAGAATAAAATTTCGTCCAATAAAAATCCGTCTCACACTCACACGATTCAGCTTCGAGCTTCGAGTTCCAGGAAAAAAACGACGCAAGAGGAAAGGTGTGAAGTTTAGTGTTATGCGTAGGAGGCTTTATAACAGGCAGAAACCCTAAAATGCGTAAAAGAAAAACCCTAAAACGAACTTCAAAAAAATTTAGACAAATTTCAACTCTTTTCAAACACATTTTTCAACCCATTCCATAAAAAATGATGTTCGTTTAAGAACATGAATTAAATCGCGATTTTCAACGAATTTTTTTGGGTCAGTCAAAATCTACCGAATTTCAAATTTTATCCTTCAAATTCGGCGAATCCGGCAACTTAGGGGAGAACTATGTAGGTTTGAGGTCTCTTCAGAGTAGTTGTCATGTACACAATGCTCAGCCATCGAGGGGTGGTTGGGGTCAACCCAACCCAAAACACTAACCCCTTTTTAAGGTTTATCATCTTCAAGGCAAGCCAAGCCAAGCTAGGTTTGACAAAGGTGAATGCATTCACCTCAATCACAGATTCATTACAGCATTCTAATGTTAGAACACATAAGTACAAATCTAGGCGAACCTATGCCGAAGAACTGAACAACACAGTCAATCCCAAGCAGGTTCATAGCCACCAGACAAGTTCGGCCTTGATATAGTCTACTTAAAACAGGTTCGAACTCAAACTTGTCCACCATTTTCAAACCTCTCCAAATCACATTGCTAGCTCATAGATGTTTCTAAGTGTCTTGGCGACTGTCTTCCTTGCTTATATTCAACATTTGAGCATCAATTTTCATTATCTACAAGCTGGTATTAGTGAGTTCATTCCATTTATATCCATAATTGATGTTTTGTTATCTTTAGAATGTTATGTACCTTAGGATATGATATTAGAGTATATATGGGTTGATGGAGATGCTAACATGTGGCACACATCCCCCTTAGTTACATGTTTATATGGGATCACAAAGGAGTTAGTTATATTGGGTAATGAGTCGGCCTACATTGGGATCAAGTGTTACCCCGCCCATTAAGAGTATTGTATCCCTATATAAGGAGAAGAATTATAAGATATGTCATGTATGGGTTGAGTCTTCTATTTGGTATAAGGATATTGGAGATGTCCCCCTCAAAGTTAAATTCCCATATTGGGAGATTGTGGAGTTATTCCTTAAAGAGTATTCTATATTGTTGCCCTACCTTAAGGGTATTCTTCTATTATTCTGAATATATTTGAATATTAAGGCATCTTCGCCACCAATAACTCTTGTCTAGTGTTATTTTATGCATATTGTTTGAATTATTCATTTATTATATACGAAGATCATATCAAATGGTACCAGAGCATAAATTTCGGCAATTCTTGTGGTGAAACCCTAATTTCGTTGATTTGCCTATATCTTGAGATCGACTATGATTTTTTTTGAAATTTTGTGTGAAGTGGACAAATACTTCAAGGAAACTACCCTCAAAAAAATTCTCTTTTTTTTGGACTTGTTTTGCAAGAGTTGTCTCCGTTTTAGGGTTGTAACCCTAATTTTGACGATTCTAATACTGGAGTTGCAAAGCAATGCAAGGAAGCTACCTTCCAAATTTCATAATTTTTTGAGTTGTTTTAAGGAATTTATGGCACTTTTAGGGTTTTCCACAAATTTCCTTTACAAGCCGCAATTTTCAGAATTTTCCTTATTTTTTTACATTTCCGAAAATTTCTCAAAAATTTAATTAGGGTTTGTTTTTTGCATTTTCTTATTTGAGGCTGACATCTAGCCCAAATTGTTAGAATAATTCAATAAAGATTGATCAAAAGGGTCTATTCTTGAAACCCTAATTTTTGGGGAATCATGGGGTTACCAAAGTTTTCTGGAGAGGAGGATATTTTTGTTAGAGAGTGGCTCCTTCAATTTAAAAGGCATTTTATGGACACGAGAATTGGCAAATTTGTGTTTTTGGTGCACGTGCACTTAATGGTAAAGCAGCAAGGTGGTGGTGAGCATTGATTTCCACAAAATATGAACTTTCTTGGGAAGAAATGGAACATGTTTTCTTAGCTAGATAAGACAAAAAAGAGGAAGAAGGGGATGAAAATAATGAAGATGTTGTAGATAAGGATGAAAAAGAGGATGATGAAGAAGTCAATGTTTATGATGAAGAAGCAACGGATGATTTAGAAGGAGAGGCAGCATATCAAGATAACAGTTAAGATAGTGCAAAGCAGAAAGCTGCAATATTTTAGTTTCATGGGTGCATTCAAAATTAGAAGGTAATTGTGTCCATAAACCCTAGCAGCAAATATAACTTCATTAACATGAATATGGTTCAACATCTATCTATAGAAGCAAGGAATATTAAGGAAGCTCAAGTGGATGGTAAGCCAATTAAAGTTTTTAAAGATTTGAAACTTACTATGGACAAATATGCTTTGCATTCAAACTTTTATGCTTTGGATATGGATGGTTTGGATATGTTCTTGGGTATCCTTGGTTAGAGACATTGGGGACAATTATTATTAACATGCAAAAGAAGTTTATGAAGATTTGGTATAAGAAGAAGGTTACTAAGGTCACTTTACAAGATATCACGTTTAATGAAGAACAAAAATAGGTCAACATAGAGCATGAGGATGATGAGCATGAGGATGATGCGGAAGAAGGGAATATGGATGATTCAAAAGAAGAACATGATGAAGAAGAAGAAAATAATGATTCATCTACTCAAGAGAAAATGAAAATAGCCAACAAAAAAGTGGAAGAGAAAAAGAGAGCTAAGGCAAAGGTTGATAAAATTGAGGATACTAAGGTTGCAACATATAGACACCCACATCATCGTGAAAGGCAACAATCATGGAGGCATGTTAGGGCACATAAAGCAACAAATAAAAATATGCAAGTCATTGGAGGAACAATCACTATAGCTATGCATGAAATCATTGTAGTAATAAGTATGCAACAGGGAATTACAAGAATAATTACTATGGCTATACATGGAAGCCGAGGGCCAACTATGGATATGGATGGAATCATACTATCGCAGCGGATAATGTAACCAGATTTAGAGATGTATCACCCATTAAGATCATATATGGGTGGTTGTATGATCGAGCATGGAGACAAGTGTGCAATGATTTGAAGCACACTCATTACATGGTTTCTTCTCATGTTTCGAGGATGTAACATGTCAAGGGAGGCCATGTTATGAACCTTGGAATATGGTATTATAGTATAGATGGGTTGATATAGATGTTGACATGTGGCACACATCCCCCTTAAATATGTTTAAATAAGGTCACATAGGAATTAGTTATAGTGGGTGATGAGTCATCCTACATTGGAATTAGGTGTTACCCACCCATTAAGAATATCGCATGCCTATGTAAAGGAGAGGAATGGAATTGTGAGATATGTCATGCATGCGTTGAGTCTTCTACTTGGTAGAAGAATATTGGAGATGTCCCCCAAGAAACATAATTACCATATTGGGAGATCGTGGAGTAATTCCTTCCGTAAGGAGTATTGTATGGTGTTGCCCTACCTTATGTTAAGGAAACAGGAAGGTAGCCTACAGTATTTTATTAATCTGGGAATCAATCAAATTAAATAATAACCAAACTGCAAAGCTTATATAAATTGAACAGCTAAATGTAGACAACCAAGAGGTTGCACAAGTGAAACCAGCTCACATACATGAGTGAATAAAAACAAGTATATGGTTTAAACAATAAACCAAAGAATAAAACAAACATAATGGTTATAACAATATAACCATAATATAAACTAATTTACCCCAGTAAAATATCAATTTACCTAAGTAAGAATAACTACGGTAAAATACTAAATACAATACATAATCACCTAATATGGTTCACCTAACATTCCCCCCCTTAAGTTTGCATTGCCTCAAGGGATGAGGTGAGGAACTCTCTAAACATCTTGAATTTGTCACGTGCAAGTGACTTCGTGATAATATCTGCTTGTTGTTCAGCTGTTGGGCAAAATTGAAGTTGGATATTGTGTTTCAAGACATGCTCGCGAATGAAATGAACATGTACCTCAATATGCTTGGTTCTCTCATGAAAGACTGGATTGCGAAAAAATTTGAGAACACCTTCATTGTCAACATACAAGGTAGTGGATTTCTCATGCGGTACTCCCAGACCCCCAAGTATGCAACGTAGTCAAATTGCTTTGCAAACAGCGCCACCCGTAGAACAATATCCATCCTCTATAGAAGAGCGAGAAACAAATTTTTGTTTCTTGCTTCCCCATGATCTGAATCTGAATATCCAGTCAAGAAGAAATGATCATTCTTCTTGTACTCTAGACCAAGACCCATAGTACCCTTGAGATATATCAAAATCTATCTTGCTACTTTCCAATGACAAACTTTGGGTTCCTCCATGAACCAAGAAAGATAGCTAACTGCAAAACTAATATCTGGTCTAGTATATGTTAGGTAAATGAGACTCTCAATCAATTGTTTATAGAGAGTTGCATTTACAAGAGGAGATGGATCAGTACGAGATAACTAAAATCTCGTCTCCATGGGTGTAGCAATCAATGTGCAATCATCATCCTGAATTTCTCGAGTGTTGTCTTGGTATATTTTGACTAAGAAACAAAGACATGATTCTCCTTATGTCATACTTCCGATCCAAGACATTAGTGCATGAGCCCGACATATGTCATGTCAAACGATGGATTAAGTCGTACCATCAATCTTCACCGTGTTTTCAGTGATGACTAGATCATCAACATATACAAAACTATCACAATCTCTTCTCCTTGCCTCTTGAAGTAGATATTGGGATCATATGGATTTCTCACAAATCCATGTTGAACAAGATGCTCATCAATCTTGATGTACCAAGCCTGGGGTGTTTGTTTAAGGCCATACAGAGATTTTTTGAGTCTACATACCTTTGTTTATGATCCAAGTACGACAAAACCCTCAAGTTGAGTTCCTCCTGTAGATCTTCGTTCAAAAAGGCACTTTTCATGTCCATTTGATGAACTTTTCATCCAAACTGAGCAGCTAGAGCAAAGATCATCCTAATCGTTTTGATCTCAATTGTGGGAGCAAATGTCTCCTCATAGTCTATGTCTTCCTTTTGTGCATACCCCTTTGCTACCAGTCTCGTTTTGTACTTGTCAATAGTCCCATTTGCTTTGTACTTTGTTTTGAATATCCATCTGCAACCAATGGGCTACTTCCCTGGTGGAAGATTGACAAGTTGTTAGGTGTTGTTTTTCATCACTGGCTAATACTCGGCATCCATGACATCTTTCCAAGCTTTTGACTGTAGGGCTTCTTGGATAGAAGAGGGCTCACCAGATTCAACAACTCTACTCATCAGAGTAAAATTTACCTCTTCTCGAGCTTTACTACGAGTTTGTGGTCCAGTGGTGGATGTATCCAGAGGAGCATCCAACTTTGCATCTCAAATCATGTTTGTATACTACTTGGGCATACCTTGTATTGTTCCCGTGGGTTGTGGTCTTATCAAATCATCGCCATCATCATCAGTGGAAACATTTGCTTTTGTTTTTACAAAAGGTATGGCTATCTACATCAGGTGAGTCTGTAGGAGTCTCAGCTTCTTTCTTCTCAAAGAACTCAACATCTTTGCTAATGTAGACTTTCCTGGTCTTCAGATCCATCAATCTATACCCAAGGGCCTCTTCACTGTAGCCAATGAAGATGAGTTTTACCGATTTCATGTCCAACTTCTTTCTTTTCTGCTTGGGTATGTGCATGTTGGTTTTGCATCCGAATGCACTGAGGTGTGTACAATGGATGGCTTCCGACTTGACCACGCCTCATGTGGGGCCCAAAATGTCTTCGTTAGTCCAAAATCATTAATCATACAATGCACCATCTCCATAATAATATGATTCCTTCTCTCAACAAAACCATTTTGTTGAGGTGTATGTGGAGGAGGCATCTATCGACGAATCCCATGAGCTTCTAGGTAGGCTTTGAACTCAGTATTAGAATTCCCCCCTCGATCTAAGCAGAGAGATATGATATGACAACTAGTCTCGTTCTCAACAACCACTTTGAACTTTTTGAAGTTCTCAAAAGGTTCACTTTTGTTATGAAGACAAAAAATCCACATTTTTCTCGAATAATCGTCAACACAGCATGAAATACTAAATCCAGAATGACTAGGTTGCATCGGACTACAAAGATCAGTATGAACCAAATCAAGCTTACCTAGAGCTTGATAAGTACCCTTTTGGAAGGAAGCTCTATGTTATTTTCCTACGAGGCAATTAGGACACTTGTTTGTATCCTTCTTAAGAGATGGCAAACCTCTCACCGTATTGTACCGGCAAAGTGTATCAAGATATCCAAAACTAATGTGACCAACTCTCCAATGCCACAACTGTGCAGAGGAATTATTATTAGCAACTAGTGTCTGATCATCCCTATGAACAAAATCAAGTTGGAACATCCATCCCACATTTAAGGCTTTTGCAACAATTTTTCGAGCCTCTAGATTTGTCTCGAATCAAGCACACTTTCTTATAGGAATGACTATCAAAATCAATCTTCAGATTATGATCTAGAAGCTAACTGATAATAAATTATTTGTTAAGCCAGGGACAATACATCTAATAATCTACAATGACATAAACCAAGAGGTAGAGAAATGTTCCCAATACCTTGTACCGTGTAAGAAGAATCGTCATCTAATGAAACATGATTTTTCAAAGGTCTGTCCCTCATGGTGGTAAACAGGTCTCTGTGCCCGGTCATATATCGAGTGGATCCTGAATCAACATACCAGATAGCACTAGATGACGTGGATGATTCACTGGAATGGGCAATGTAAAGGAAGTCCTCATCGTCTGAATGGTCTTCTTGCTCAGCTACATTTCCTTGCTGATGGGATTTTTTTCTCTAGATCCCCTTCTTTTGCCCTTGCTTGTAGTGTGATTGTTTCTATTGTGGCTGCTAATTTTGAGGTCCGAAATTGCTCAAAGACCCTTTCTTATACGTGTTGTACCAGCAATTTTTAAGTCATGTCCTCATTTTCAGATAGGACAATTCTTCTTTTGTTTGTCCCCTTGATGTTGTTTTTCAATCTTTCGGGAAGTTTGTGCTTTACCCTTCCCTTTCTGATGAGAAGATAGTGCCTACTCTTCTTCTTCATCTTTGTTGTAAAGTGCCTCTTCTTGCTACAGCAAAATCACCAACTTCTTAAAATGGATGGTCTAATCTGACAAGTTCAGTGTTGTCACAAAATGCGGCAAGAGGAAGTGTTCAGAAAACAATGGGCACAAGAGCATCATTAGAAAACTCCTCTCCAAGGGCTAGAAGTGAAGCCCTAAATGTTACAACTCTTCGCAAGAAAGCCTCCACTTTCTCGTTCAGCTTGAATTCAATGTAAGCAACTGACTCTGTAAATTCAAAATGGTGTTCTTGTTTTGAGCCTTGTACACTGTGGTCAACTTGTTCCACACTTTTTTGGTTATTTTGTTATCTCGAATGTGGGGTTGCACATCATCAGACTATGAACAAGATTATCAATTTGGCCTTCTGATTGGCCCTACCAAACTGGCGCTGCTGGGTTGCATCATATACTGATCTAGTAATTGAACCACTTACAATCGATCAAATTTCTTCAAACTCAAGTTGAGTTCGAATTTTGGTCTTCCACTTGGCGTAATTATCACCATGGAGCAACTACGAGTAAGGCAAGAAGAATTTCGGAGCATTGTTTGCCATAGTGGTTGGTTAGACTGTTCCCAACTAGAGGGCGCGTTCACACAAAACAACGCAAAAAAACATTGAAAATATGTAATTACAGCCGATTGTGCGAAAAAATTCAATGAAAGGCAAAAAATGGCTCAAAAATGGCTCAAAATGGCTCAAAAAGTGAAAAACCCACAAAAATTTACAAAAATGGCCCTTTTTGGGGAACCCCTCCTTTACATGAGTGGCCCGGAATCAATTTTTAGGGTCCACGAGAGAACAAATTTTTACCCAAAATAGTGTTTTTGTAACTAAATTCAGGGGGGTTAGATGTAACTAGGCAGTTTAGTGAACTTTTTCCTTGCTATCTTTGACGGTTTTGCCAAAAGTACCTCCAAATGTTTATAATAGTAACAAGGAGTGGGTGCGGGGAGGTTCGATCCTTTGACCTCCTGCTTCTAAGGCACTACCTACTAGCCAACTTTGCGCCTTATGTGCATGGTTTAAGAATTGAAGAAAATTTATTTAAACAAAAATTGAAAGGCTACCCTTTAAAAAAGGAACATGGCAGGTTACTAGAGGGCCATGTGGCCAGTGTAGAGAGGTCTAGGTATTGCGTAGAAACAGGACCTAAACGCTTATTGCTGTTGTTTGCTATGTTTTGATTTATGTCGCCATTATTATTTGTTTTATTTGAATGTCGTAGGTGTTCACCATTTTGTATGCAAGGTCGCAGGTCGATTATGGCTCCGTTGGTTTGGATTTGAGTTCGGATGATGCGGCTCGATGGAATAGGGGATCTTGATAGCTCGGTGGCATGGGAGGAGTCGGCTCGGTCAGCTTTGGTTTTAAACCCGCAAAGGCTTGGCAATACAACTCTATCCAGTGATTATTTGCTCGCTCTGTAGCTTGTCAATGGGCTTTCGTAACTCGCCAAACAAGTAAAAAACAGAGCTCGGTTCAAAAACCCGCCAATGTCTTATAACTCAGTCACAACCCATGTCAAGCCCAACTTGTCAAACAATGCCACATCTCACTCGGTTACCTCACAACACAACTCGATGGTGAGCTCAATGACCCAACTCAGTTCTCACTCGCCCAAACATTCAACCAGCTTGATTGCAAAGCAATGTAGCACAACCTGCTAACAGAGGCCAAAACAGCTAGATTTAGTTGTAACTGTATGACCCTCTAGATTTAGAGGAAAAACCCCTACTTGGGAATTTGATTTTTTTTTCCTTTTTCTGAACAAGATTTTTTCAAAAATGCAACCAATTTGCTTGGTGCAGGAGGCACCAATGCAAAAAAAATTGCAATTCTTTCTCGTGGAAATTGAATTGGAGGTTGTGGGGATGTAGTGGTGGGATTGGGAAGCTACTGGAGGCAGCACGGGCTCTCCTAGTAGGCAGATTTCTTCTCCAAGCCTTTTCAAACTTTTGCAACCTCCTACAACTTCTGCTCACTTGTACAGGCTCCCCAAAACTAGCTTAGATACCAAATGCTGAGGAAACAAGGAGGTAGCCTATAATATTTTATTAATCTGGAAATCAATCAAATCAAATAATAATCAAGCCACAATGCTTATATACATTGGACAGCTGAATGTAGACAACCAGGGGGTTACACGGGTGAAAACAACTCACATACGTGAGTGAATAAAAACAAGTACATGGTTTAAATAATAAAACAAAAATAATGGTTATAACAATACAACCACAATATAAACTAATTTACCACAGTAAAAAATCAATTTACCGAAGTAAGAATAACCAAGGTAAAATACTAAATACAATGCATAATTACCTAATATGTTTTACCTAACACCTTAAAGGTATTCTTCTATTATTCTAAATATATTGAATATTAGGGAATCTTGGCCTGCCAATATCTTTTGTGTTGTGTTATATTCTGCATAGTGTTCAAATTATTTATTTATTATATGCAAAGATCATATCATAGAGCAATCGATAATAATCAAACCTCAAGATTTACATAATTCAAATTATATTAGGATTGCCTCATTAGTCTGAATTATTATTTCACAGTATTTATATTATTATGCTAATGAAGTAATTTTATGCAAACATTTTGGTGAACTCGATCTTTACTTTTGAATACACACCCTAGAGTTTATTTTTCACCCTATAAGGTTTCAGATTTTAGAGCTAAATTCCATATCTTAGTCTTTCATTTAAAACCCTAATTTTCACTTCTATTAGGTTGTGTGGTCTTTGAGTGCTTTAACGATTTCATGTTATGCCATCTCGACAAGTAAGATCTCTTACACCTGCATTGGTCTCTTTTTTTGTTACAAATCACATGCAAAATTTTCAATGGATTGTTTGGTTCTTAAGATTTTCTACTTTTCTTTCTCATGTGGGAGTTGGAACTAATTCGCATTTACCTAATTTTATCCATGTGTGGTAGGGGAAAATACATCTATCTTCAACCACAAAATTTATTTTGTATGCTATAGGCAGTTCCATTATTATCTTAATGGGAGGTTTAAGTATGGGCCATGTTGCCAGGAAATGAGTACAGATACAGGTCCAGGTCCAAAACATGAAAACGCCAATTTTCAAGAAAACCTTTCAATATGAAACATTACGGAAATGTCCGTACAATATATTATAAAAAAAAAATTAAATTTATATATATATATATGCATAGTACTCGTTTTCAAAATTTTAGTCCATGGACCATAAGAGATAACTAATAAAGCACTCAAAATATTTTGTATTCATTGAAATTTGAAGTTCTAAAGATTCATCATTCAACATGGTTACAATTTCAATGTTTCATATATACATGATCATAATCTAGATTCTAGAATATATCATCTAGATTTTCCTCATAATCATCTCCATAAATACCACTGACAACTCCACTCCCAGTAGCTGCTCTATCCATCCCTTGTGTAGAGCTTCCCAGATCTTCATCATCAATACCAAGCAATGAAAGTTGGCTAAGGGTAGCAACAAAAGCATCAAAGTCACAAGCCTCAGGATCAATATCCCAAAGTTTGTTGGGGCCTCTAATATAGCCTTCAGTTTTGTGTTATAGGATGCACAAATTGGAATGTACATACACTAAATCCTCAGCCTTCTTGGATGTTGACTTGTTATGTTTTGTTGAGTGGATGAAGGTATATGTACTCCAATTCGGCTCTGCTGAAGAATTACCAACCACCTGTTACAAAAAAGAAGTTCGAAATTTCCAATTAGTAATAATATTAATTTACTGAGAACATAAATTTTTAATTAATAAACTAGACTGTTTCGATACAGGTACGGTACGCTGAAACAACAAATTTTTAAAATCTTGGGTACGATACGCTTTTGGGTACGTTTTATATTATATATATATATATATATATATATATTATATATATATATATATATATGTATTTATTATATTTATATACATATATATATTTTTATACTATATATAAATATATTTTATATGTATGCCTCAATTATAAATTTAAAGAAGCATTTGCATACTCATTGAAATTTAGTTCTCATACATTGCATACTTACTGAAATTTAAAACTCATAGAAGTTGTCATACAACTTAAAATCCGATTCATAGAACATGAAAACAAAATTGAAATTTCCAATACTTATTGAGAATTGAGACTCGAGTTTGTATTGATTCATAATGTTCAAAACATGATAGTAAATAACATAATACATTCAAGCTTTTAAGTTTTATCTACTTTTAAATCATTAATCAAAATCTATACCAATTTGGAGTAAAAATTATATTCTTATATGGTCTTAAAAAATCCCTAACTGGTAACAAAATTAAACACCAGTGAATAATACAAAAGTCTCTCTTCTGGAAAAAAAAATTTGACATTTATAAGATATAGAAGATTTTACACAAGTAAACCCCCGTCCACATAATATTGTTCAAGGCCTCTAGTGATTTCAATTTAATTGCTAATAAAACTACAGAGTAAAAAACTTGGCAATTGATAAAGGATCATAGCTCAAAAGATTACAATAATGCCTTCATCCTATAATCTTTCTACTAATACAACATTTCTAATTTATCAAGATGTACATGAAAATCAAGAGCAGAGATTATAAAACATGTACTGAATATAATTTAACATGATTTTTGAGCATTTCATTCTAGTTATGACTAGTAACTAACATAATACATTCAAGTTTTTAAGTTTTAATACCTCTAAAATTAGAAAAAAATCTAAAAAAATTGCATATTTTTTATGTTTTATTGAGTTACATCCTTAAGTCAAAAGATGTATTGAAGCCATGGGTGCAGTTGGGTACGTACCCACAGTGGCAAGGTATGCTACAAGTACGGCAAAACCGTACCCGTAGCATAACATGTCACTATGGGTACATACCCATTTGTACCCACAGCGTACCAGTAAGGATTGTACAAGTACCTGGTACGTTTCCAGGATGGTACGAGGAAGCCCCAGGACGTTTCCGTTCAATCTAGTTAGTAAACAACACACTTTTAATTTCATTTTAATATTTTATACCTATGAGAGGATTTTAATGGCAACAAGTCATAGGTACTTGGCATCATGGCCATGTACATACCACCACATGACTGGGGTCATATTGTACTTGTCATATAATGCCTCCATTTCACCCATGCTACCATTTGACACAGAGACAAAGATCCCCATTTCACAGTGGACCGACACTAGCTACAACTAGATCAGGAAAAAGTCTCCAGAATGTTGTCTTAGTTCCATTTGCAACTTCTTGGTCATTATATGGTGGTTGTCTATCAGGTAGCCCAAGTATTTCACTACTATAATATTTGGGATTCAAGGCATGGGCAAGGAGATGCAATGGGGTGGTCATTTTATTCCACCTTCTCATGATCATGCTTTTAACTTGATTGTAGATGATTTCTTCAGGATCTTGCTCTTTCTTTTGTATGATGTCTCTAATTTTTTCAAGCATAGAGTCAATGCCATCATAGATTTCCCCTATGCAAGCATGATCTTTGTTTGCATATCTAATCATGGATAAAATAGGCTCAGTAAAACTGAGCAAGTATTCAACCTTTGCCCACCAATCATCATCAAGTATCAATGATTTTATCTTGATGGCTTGTTCTGTGTTTCCTTGCCTCCACACAAACCAAACATCATCAATCACCATACTACTTAAGGCTTGTTTTACCTTCACAAGTCGTCTCAAGACGAGTGTGTGAGAGGGAAATCTTGTTTCAACAACCTATTAAAATAAATTAAAACAAGTTAATAAAGTATAAAATTAAATTTAAAAGAAATTCAATTGATAATTTCATACAAAGTTAGAAAATAAAAATTAGAAACTAGTAAATTGTTCCCTTACCTTCAACAACTCCAACCTTGAGAACCTCCTAAAGATAGCTTGGGACATATGATGATTTGTGACAAACATCTGAATCTCATTTGCCTCCGTATAAATTTCCTCTATCCATGGGATTCTGCCAATCTTCTGCAGCATCAAATTCAAGGAGTGTACTGCACAAGGTGTCCAAAATATGTGCTCATATCTCCCCTCTACAATCAACCCTGTTGCTCTACAATTTTTTGCATTGTCCGTGATGACTTGGACAACGTTTTGAGGGCCCATTGACTCAATAGTCTCAATCAAAATATTAACAATAAATTGTGCATCTTTCACTTCACCCTCACAATCAACAACCTTTAAGAACATTGCCCCTTTAGGGCACACTACAACAATGTTGATTAGGAGTTTATTTCGAGCATCTTTCCATCCATCTGAAATAATAGATACCCCTGAGTCCTTCCATGAATCCCTAATTGGATGCAAAGAAGTATGTATATGGTCCACTTCTTTCGCCAACAATGATGTTCTAACCTTCTCATAACTAGGGCTTTTGTACCCTTGTGGTGCCTCATTAATACCTCTCACCATTTGTTGCCAATATGGTGACCGCAACACATTGAAGGGCAGCCCACATGCATAAATGCATTGAGCAACCAACTCATCAGCAATTTCCCTTTTCTCATTTGCAAATGCTTGATCTAATGGACCTTTTGTTCTCTTTCGTGAGAAACTCTCTTCCTCTATGGGAGTTTCAACTTCAAGTGGTTGGGTTGGAGTTTGAATGAAAGGATGGTTTGATGGGGTGGGTGGTTTTCCTGAACCCCTCCTTTGCAAAGGAATGGTTTTAGATCTAGAGCTTTTGTAGCTTGCAAGTCAGCCTCCTCTTGCTCTTTCATGTACGCCAAAATTTGTGTTTTTTCAACCTTGGAACATTTTCTAATCCCTGTTCCCGTTAGCCCCATTAAATGAGCTTTGAGTCAGGTATATGAGGACTTGAAATGCATATTGCAATGACTGCATATCCAAGATCGAGAGCCACTGCCAGCAAGGTACTCCAACACTTGCACATGTCTCCAAAGAGGAGCTTTAGGATCTTGTTTTGTGGGATCCACGCCCTCACTTTGGCTTGCTTCCCCATGCCCTCCCCCTGAAGCTGAATTGGATGTCATTTATGTTTTATATCTCAAAGACTCAAAGTTCAAACCTACAATGAAAAATAAAAACAAAAACTTAGAAAACAATAAATAAAACTACACCCTACATATCCTATTATGTTTTTGATCACCAAGTTCACCGTATAGGTCGCGAGGTGAGAGCATACACAGTAGTTCGGATTTTTTAATTTAAAAAAAAACAAAAAAACTTTTAAAAAATAGCAAAAAGAATTAAACCCTACGCATCCTATTCTGCTTTTGATCACCAAGTTCACCATATAGGCGTGAGGTGAGAGCATACACAGTTCGGATTTTTTAATTAAAAAAAGCAAAAAAACTTTTTAAAAATAGTAAAAAGAATTAAATTATTAAACCCTACAGTATACTTTTGACCACCAAGTTCACCGTAATCGACGCGAGGTGAGCGCATATACAGAGTTCAAATTTTTTAATTTAAAACAAAAAACACGTTAAAAATAGCAAAAAAAATAAACCCTACGCATCCTATTTTGTTTTTGATCACCAAGTTCACTATATAGGCACGAGGTGAGAGCATACACAAAGTTTGGATGATATTTTTAATTAAAAAACAACATAGTTTTTATTTTTAAAAATGCAAAGGAAATGTTACATTTTATTTTTTTCTTTACGTAGAGTTTAAAATTTATTAAATTAAAACTACATATTGATATCATGATCAATGATCATGAATGATGTGTGCATTATGCACACATCATTCGTGATCATTGATCACATTAACATTTTCTTTTTTAAAAAAACTTGAAAAAACTGATTTTTCCTCCTTGAAGTTGATCCCTCCTTCCAAATCTGTTTTTAAACTCCTCCTTGATGCTCTTAGCTCTTAGTAACACCTCCTAAACTCTTTCTTCAAACTGCTCCTTGATGTCTCTTTTCTCTTCACAATGTTAAATGTTAGTTTAATGAAAACTAAATTTCGCAACAAAAAATATTGAGTGTGATTTAGAATGGACCAAAGATGTCATTATATAACTTTTAGGAAGTGTCTTTACGAAGTTTAGGTGGGTAGATTAGGTTTAGGAACAATAAATGTTACAAATTATTTTTTTTATGTTTTTAGCTTTTAAAATTGAAAATTTGTTGGTCTTCTTTCTTTTTGTAGGAAATGGGCTAGGTAGGGATGACAAAGTTTGAACCTGCGACATTTTTTACCCAAAAAAACGTGCTACCAAGCTGCAAAACATCCCTTCAATTGTTAGTCTTTGGCATTATTTTGAATAATTCATTTTTTGTTTTCCACAGAAGAGACATAAGTCACATAGTTTGCTTGATATATGCCATGTGGCTTATTAGATAAGTTTATGTCTTCAATGCAATGTTTATCTGATAGATTCTTATATTGGGCTAGGTTTACATATGATTGCAATGCTACATTTGTTGAAAACCAAAAGACTACTGGTAGAACATCTCGTTAATGCACGGGTCACATATGGAAGCTAGAATGCTCTCTATCACCACTCAAAGAAAGCAAGCTCTTATGGCTCCATTTACCCCCCCTCCTTCAAGAGGGATCAACCAACATGGTGTTATCACTAGTCCTAGACTCATAGTTAAGGCTGCAAACACACATGAGATAGCCACAATTACAACTCGACGAGGTAGACCTGCAAACAACCCTGAACTTCATGGGGGCACAAGCTAAAGAAACCATCCTAATTTATCTCCACCATCTAGGGTAACAATACAAGCAACCAAAGAATACAATCTCATAGAACAATTTAAGACAACCCTAGCCAAGACATATATTTTAGAATTTCTCTACAAAGATCTCATTTATAAAGATGTACTTTCCTTCGCACTGCGGGGTGCTATGTTGCCTCACAATACTACGCCAACATATTTTGCTTATGTTCTACACACTTTAAAAGAGGGAGATAGTATCATATCTTTCAAGCCAGAAGATTTACCACCTCAGTCTATCATTGATCAACACCCATCCATATCCAAATAAGAATCATTGGAAAAGGTATCAAGCGCGTTATTGATGATAATGGCTTAGGGCTAAATATTTGCAATATCACATTTCTCAAAACTTTGGACAGTTGAACAGAGATTCTCGCCTTTTCTAAAACATAAATTAAAGGCTTCAACAATGTCACTAGGCAAGCTTCAGGAAAAATTACGTTGCATGCATCAATGGGACCAAAAACACTTTCTACAACATTTGAGGCAATGCCTAATAATTTGAATTATAACTTACAGTTAGGAAGGCCTTGGATCCATTCCATGCAAGGTGTACCATCTACAATGCATAGATGCCTCAATTACATCCATGACAGATTAGTCTATAGATGCCCAACTAATGATGTCCCTTTCAGATTTTGTGATACTACAGAACCCATGGAGTTATTTATACCGCAATTGATGCAGGAGCATCCAAGGTTCAAGGCGATCCTGCATGAACTTTGGCTAAGTATGGGTGCGCACGAAAGTTGGAGAGCGCATAACAAGGAAGAGGAGACGCCGCAGAATAAGGGGAAGTTTGCACGAAAGTGCACAAGCACTGTGTGCGATAAGAATCAACAAAGGCGCAATGTGAGGGAAAGTGTGCAATAGGGGCAAGCATGTGATTAGTGCGCGGTAGGCTTGTGGGAGGTAAGGCAGAGTAGAGTAGGCGCGGAGAAATAATGCATAGCGATGCGCATAGGATTTTGGAAGCACAACCAAGAAGTTTGGCTCAGCAGAAAAGACTAGAGGCACGTAGAGATTGCAGAAAGGTTAGGCCCAAAGGCATGAAGAGAGATTGCGCGAAGGCTTGCAATGCAAAAGAAGTACGGATGTTTTAATGGAAGGCCCAGAAGCCCAAGACTAGTGCGCAGTAGAAAGATGAAGATGCAACTCAAAGCTTTGAATGCGCGCGAGAATCGTGAAGCGACTTAGCAAGGAGAATAAAAGCTAGAAGTGCACGGCAAAGTAGGTGGTTGGCAGAAAGCAACAAAAGTGGTCAAAATTGTCTGATCAAGGCAACTGACAGTGACTTAATGGTCACAGGGGCCCAACAACCAAGTCGACGTGGCACACCAAGAACATCCAAATGGCAGAAAATTGGTTTAGAGTATTTATGAGCTCGAATTCAACTTTGAGTTTGAGCGGGAAGATCTGGAAGCGTTTAGAAGGAGCCATCCAGGAGAGAGAAGCAGGAAAACGTGGCTATTTAAGGAAGACAAGTTTACCATTTAAAGATTGTTGAGCCCAGAGCTTGGGCGGCCAAGGAAAAGAGCCGAAGTTGTTGAATTGTGGATAAAGGCACAAGAAAACCAGTTTAGGTTAGGTCCTTAGGAAGAACACCAAGAGTTTGTAAAAGCTCCATGATAGATTTGTAAGCTCCATAGAGAGCAACTGCATGTAGATGTCGTTAAGGCTTTGACATTAATATGAGTCTACAATTTTTTGTGCATCCCATTGTGTTAGACTCTGTAGTGGAGGCGGTGAGTACCACCCTTGTGTCATTATCAAGTTGTATCAGAGCTAAGCTACTTTCCTGCAAGTAAAGGAAGCAGAATAGTTGGCAGAACACCAAACATGAGGCAGCTAGTGAAGATATTGTGTTCTTCGTTGTGATAAAGGTGGGTAGAGAACATAAGAAGAGATCTCAAAGTGTAGAGGCCAAAGGGGATAGAGATCTTGCATATGAAAGTGAAGATGTTGCCAAGGAGAAGGGACATGTCCGATGCAACAATCATGGAAATGTTGGAGGATATGTTGGAGGAGTTAAATGGTTTAAGGATCAGACTAGAGAAAGTAGAAGAAGACCACCGGAGGAAAAGAGGAGTCTTATGGCTCAAAATGCCCACAAGGTGGAGAAAGACTCAATAAGGAATCTACAATGCATAGAAGATTGCGCAAAGGATAGCAGCGTTGTAGCGCCAAAGAAGGGAGAAAGGTGTGCATAGAGGCACAACCGGAATATTTGCGCGAGAAGAACGCAAGAGGGAAGAGAAAGAATGAGTGGGAAGTACCGCCAAAGAATGTGCAATGGACGGCGCATGGAGAAATCTCACGAGTTGAGAAAAGGGTGAAGAGAGAAGTCACCTAAAAGTATGCAGCAATGTGCAAGAGTGTTGCACCAAGGAAGGCGGTTGTTAGAATGGAGGAGATGGTTGTTGTAGACCATGAGCACACGAAGGATTGCGCAAACCCACACATAGGGGTGAAAGGACAAAGAGAAGATAAGAGTGAGGAGATCGCGCACCTGAAGAATGAAGAGCGTGCAGAAGGAGTCCTAGCAGAAGGCCCAGCAAGCACAATGGATTGTGCAGAAGAAGATGCTCCAACGGAAGGACAGATGGGGTGCATAATTGAGTGCACAGAAGAGGAGACCCTAGTGGAAAGGTGGAGTGTGGAAGAATATCGTGCGAGAGGAGAACTTCAGAGAACAAGAGTTGAGGAGTGCGCAGACAAAGGCGCGCATGGCAATGGGAGCACCATTGTAGAGGAAACAAAGAAGAAGGAAGAAGTAGCCCTAAAGGCAACTATAGTAGAGCAGTCCACAGAGGAGACAGCGAGAGTGTGCATGAAACAGAGTGCACCGGAGAAAGAAGAGATCCGCGAAGATCTCAAGGAAGCAAAGCATGCAAAGGAGTGCATAGGAGAAGAAGAGCGCAATCAGAAGACAGAATTGCGCGAAGAAGAGGAATTTGCCCCGAAGGCAACCAAGGAGGAGCGGTCCAAGGAGGAAGACTGCAAGAGTGCGCAGTGTAGGAGGCACACAGAAGAAAGAACATGCAAACAAGGAAGAACACGGAAGCAATACAGAATCGTTGCGAGGAGATACAGAGGTTGCCCTACGGGCAACAAAGGAAGGAGGGGAGCATTGCGAAGAAGCTCTTAGAAGTTTTGCTCAAGAAAAAGTGTGCAAGAGAAGAAGAGAAGGAAAGCAATAGGGAAAGGTTGTTGCCAAAAGAGGGAAAGAAGATGTGGCACGCAGCCATGAAGAGAAAATTGTGCAGTGAAGAAGCAGAAGTGCAGTTGGAAGAAAAGGCACTAGGAAAAGTGCACAATGAGGGCACACAAGAGAAGAAGAGAAGATGGCAGAGTAGCCACGAGGAAGCAGAAGATAAGATAAATCTTCGAGCAAGCAGATAAGCGACCTAACGGTGCATATGCAAGATGGAGTGCGGTCTAGCAATGGTCAAGAAAAGGAAAAGTGAAGGAAAAGCCTAACAAGAAGACACTGGGAAAAAAGATGGAGATTGCAAGGTGAAGACGGCCCAGCAAGTGTCAAGCACGCAAGAAAAGTGCAAAAAGAAAGAAACTGCACAGAATATGAGCAAGCCCCAAAGCTGAAGAAGGTGACCAAGGAGCGTGGTTTGACAATGGGTCCAAACCCATAAGTTCGCACAAGTATGGGAAGCGCCATAGCAAAGGAAGGCGAAGGCAGCAAAGACCGAGGAGATGAAGAACAAGTCTATGGCGCACGAAGGAGGGAAGATGTGCACAGGAACAGCGCAACTAGTAAGTGTGCAAAGAGAATGCGCAAAGAGGGTGAAGAGGTCGGGAGAACAAAGACGAAGATTACGCAAGAATAGAGTGCGCAACGAAAGCCCATGAAAAGAAGCGCGTGAAGGATGAAGGTGCAAGGTAAGGAAGCCCAAACATGATGTGGGCAGGAGAAAAAAAAAACCTCAAAGGCTTTAGACGGAAGTGGACGGACATAGGTGAGCATGAAAAAGAGAAGTCATGGCGAGCACAGAAGAGAAGTCATGGCCCCGAAGGACTTGAAGCATAGCAAAGAAGCCTTAGATTGGAGAACAAACATGGGGAGCACAGACTCATGAGAGCACAACACTCAGCAAAGAGAAGGCTCAATAGTAAGCCTTAAGAGGAGCAAGGATCGGTTTGTGGCAGGCGGGCGCTTGTGAGCGAGAAGAAGGAATGCGACGAGCAGAGACTCGCAAAGGATCAAGGAGTAAGATCCATTTGGAGTGATGTGCTCAAACGTTGGTGAGTTTCAGCTCATTAAAGTACGCAGGATAGCACGGAGGAGTCACCCAGAAGTGACAAAGGACTGGAAGAGAAGCAGTAAGAAGCACCAAGGCTACTATAAGGCTCAGAGGACAAAGGAGCCAAAACTATTGGCCTCAGTAGTTATTGAAGGGTGGTTCTATCACTCACTCAACCTACTTGAGGTGGACCTCATGTTTAAGTACCTCGGATGTTTGAAGCAGAGAGCATCCAAGGTTCAAGGTTATCCTACACCAATTTTGGCTAAGTATGGGTGCATGTGAAAGTTAGAGTGCACATAAGAAGGAAGAGGAGAAGCCATAGAACAAGGGGAAGTTTGCATGGAAGTGCGCGAGCATTGTGCGTGACAAGAATCAACTAAGGCACAATGTGCAGGAAATTACATAGTAGGGGCAGATGTGTGATTAGCACGCGGTAGGCTTGCAAGAGGTAAGGCGAACTAGAGTAGGCACAGAGAAAAAATGTGCAGCGATGCGCGTAGGATTTTCGAAGCACAGTTGAGAAGACTTGAGGCGCGGAGATATTGCGGTAAAGTTAGGCCCAAAGGCAAGGCATGAAGAGAGATTGCGCGAAGGCTTGGAATGCGAAGGAAGCACGATTGTTTTTATGGAAGACGCAGAAGCCCAAGACTAGTGTGCAGAAGAAAGATGAAGGTGTAACTCAAAGCTTTGAATTCAAGCGAGAATCGTGTGGCGACTTGGCAAGGAGAAAGAAAGTTAGAAGTCTACGGGAAAGTTGGTGGTTGGCAGAAAGCAACAAAAGTGGTCACAAGTGTCTAATCAAGGCAGTTGACAGTGACTTAACAGTCAGAGGAGCCCAACAACCAAGTTGATGTGGCATGGCAAGGACGTCTAGATGGCGCAGAAGTATCTTAGAGAATTTATGAGCTCGAAGACCAACTTTGAGTTTGAGCGGGTAATCTAAAAGCAGCTGACAATGACTTAACGGTCAGAACAGCACAACAAGTTGACGTGTCATGGCAAGGACGTCCGGATGGCATAGAAGTAGCTCAAAGAATTTATGAGCTCGAAGACCAACTTTGAGTTTGAGCAAGAAATCTAGAAGCGTCTAGAGGAGGCCAGCTAAGATAGAGAAGCAGGAAGGTTGGCTATAAAAGGAGGTCGAGTTCACCATTTAGAAGTTAGTCGGCAAAAGTGTTAGTCAGCAAGGGAGGAAGGCAGAAAAGGCTGAGATTCGAAGTTGTTCATTGTTCCTATGGTATACAAGGAAACCAATCTAGGATGCGTCCTTATGGAGGCACCAAAAGCTTGTAAGTACTCATTTAGAGAGTTGTAAGCTCTGTGAGAATAACTGCATATAGATGTCATGAAGGCCTTAAACAAAAAGAAGAAACCTTAGTGTTTCATTCCATTGTGTTGGACTCTACAAATGGTCGGGGATGCTTTCGGCCCTTGTGTCGCCATCAACAATCCAACATACCACAACCTACCATCGGACCTCTCTTAGGAGTTATAACAACTAAGCGTATATGTACTTATGAGGTCAGAGAAAGCAGTAAGACTAATAAAGAATCACCTATAGACACCATCAATCAATTACTTTCCACTCCACGATAGTATGGAAATGTATTAACCAAATCACGGAATCCTACTACCAACAGGAAAGAACAAATATAGGATGAGTATCCTATCATTGATACAACAATATCATTTCCTAGCATCTTTGAATCTATCTTAAACCAATGTGGCTTTGGGCTAAAATGTGCACAAAAATGGGGTACAAATGGCAAGGACTAGACAAAAATGAGCAAGGTATTCAAAATGAATTTCCTTACTTGATAACAAAGAGAAATGAAGACTTGGATTAAAAAAGGTTGAAGTATATGGTATTCCATTCAAAGTAAACAACGAATACCTTCACGCGCATAATAATGATGGGCCCGCTATGCATATACTTATACATACCCACTTCCTTAAAGTCTATCAAAAACCATGAACATGAAATTAATTATATTTCTTTAGAAGTGATAAATCCCAAATTAATGACCAGGCCACCTTTTCAAAAATATGGACACTGGACCAATTCGCCAACAATGAATCTATTCTAGAATGCTTGTGTGTATACAAGGGCTTCCCTTCCTTCTATCATAAGAAAAAAATTCCATTTGACACAAATAACCATGCATACTTTGAAGACATTAATTTATCACTAGTCAATGAGGTTGTCCAATTAGATGACGTGGACTCCTTACATATCACATCTTATATTGAGGATCGATTAACAATACCAAAGGAAGAAACAACTTACTTCAACTTCCGTACTAAAGAAGATCCCAAGGTAGTTCTACTTGGTGCGTTATTAGATGGAGACCAAGACAAGGTAATCTGAACTGTGTTATATAATTTTCTGGAATTATTTGTTTGGTCATATGCTGATATATCTGGCAATGACCCTGCCAACGCACTAAATAACATAGTCCTCTACCCAAATGCAAAACCAATTAAAAACAAATAAGAGAAAAAAATGTATCCTAAAGTAGCATTACTAGTAAAAGACAAAATTCATAAGTTGTTAGATGGAGGTTTTATAACATCTATTGATTGTGTGTATATTTTCATGATGCACAATAGGGTCTACAAAAAGAATATCTCACATTGGGTGAAGAATCGCTTAGGTGACATCTTGGGCTACACTTGGATGAGAAATAACTTAGGTGACACCTAGATAAGATATCTCTTAGGCAACATCTTGGGCTACACTAAGATGAGATATCTCTTAGGAAACACCTTGGGCTAAATCCAGATAAGGTATTGCTTAGGTAAGACCTAAATGAGATATCTCTTAGGTGATACCTTAGGTTGCATTTGAATGAGATATCTCTTAGGTAACACCTTCGGCTACACTTGGGAAAGGTATCTTTGAGGCAATATCTTGGTGGAGCAAATAATATCGTGACAGTTATATCTTTCCAGAGACCATAACTTCCTCATTCGGACTTCAAACCAAGGGTTGCTTTTTTCTATTTCGTGTATTTTTACAAGAGGAATACAGTGGAGGAATCACATATTTTGTCTAGGTTATCTCCTAAGCAACATCTTGTGGAATATGTTTCGGCTGGAAGTTGAAGCATCATGGGCAAATGGTTGGTTAACAGGGAACAACAAATCATCACATGTTTGAGGAAGGCGGATGATCTCCTATTGATGTGCCTATATATACTCGCACATTGTTTAAAGATTTTGTATGTAATATTTTTGGATGAGAACTTTGAAGTGTTATTGTATTGTAAAAGGTTGAGTTAATACAATAAGAAAGAAAGTTCCGATGTTGGGTTTTTATCTGAAAGAGTTTTCCCAAGATAAATTTTGTGTATTGTGTAATCTTGTGGGTATGCCAATTTTCTATTCAATTTTAGATTAAAGATTTTGTTATTATTGCTACTACTGTATAAGTTTATCGAATTTATTTTCTCATTCATTTGGTATTTTAGAGCTAGGATGTAGCTTTATTTGAAAAGTTGTGGTTTCTTTCTCTGTGATAAACGTTTTCTGTGTGGGAGTTGTGTGTTAGAATCTGTGTATTAAAAAATGATAGGAACCACACAGTCTAGATATCAAAAAATTCAATAAACAGTTTTGAGTTATGGAAACTCAATAGGAAAGATCCTCTTGTTGACAAAGAACAGTGGATTGTTGTATCAAGAGTAAAATCTGCAGGTATGAAGGACGAAGAATGGGAAAAAATTGATAGGAAGGCGAAGATTTCAACGAAATTGTGTTATCAGATTCATTCTTGCTGAATGTATCAACAATAGCCACTTCTAAGGAACTGTGAGATAAGTTGCGAACTTTCTATTAAACAAAGTCTCTAGGAAATAAATGTTTCCTCCGAAAGAAGCTATATTCACTAAAGATGAATGATGGTAACTCTGTGGCTGAACACCTAAAACGCCTTCAATATTGGTATAAGTCCATTACTTTCTATTGATATTAAAATGGCTGAAGAAAAAAAGTGTCTTACTCTGCTTTGTTCTTTACCTTACTCTTGGGATAATCTAGTTATGGCAATTACTAGTACTATATCTAAATTGAAAGTTGAAGATATAGTAACAGCATTACCATCAGAAGAAATGATGCAGAAATTTGTTAAGCATTATCAAAGGATGCCTTGGTAGTAAGAGGTCGTTCCCAAGAGCGAGGCAAAACGAGGTAAAGACACTCAAAGTCTAGAAGTAAATCTAAGACTACAACAAAAGATAAGAGGAGATGCTGGAATTGTGATAAAATGGGGCATTTTAAAAAGGACTGTAGTTCTAATAAAGATGAAAGGGGCAAGTGATCAGATAATACCACGTCTACAGATGCAATGCCCTCTAGTGAAGATTCAAGGGATTTATTCTTGGCAACTTCAAGCTCACACGCATGTAATGGTGTATGGTTAATTGACTCAGGTGCTTCTTTTCATATGACTCCCCATAAAGAGTGCTTTGGTGAATATGAAAAGCTCAATGGAGGTGGTGTCTTCTTAGGAGACAACTCGACATATAAAATTATAAGTCGAGGAAGAGTAAAGTTGATGTTTGAAAAAACAAGGCTTAAGACCCTCCCTAATATTTTGTGCATCCTAGGTTTGGCAAGAAACCTAATTTCTATAAGCAAGATGAATGATGTGGGTGTGCATGTAGTCTTTAGCAAGGACAGCTGCAAAATGGTTCATGGAATAATGGTGTTGATAAGAGAAGTCCCCACAAGAATATTGTTCAAGCTTGAGGTGAACACTCTTAAGTCATGGGTGTAATAGCTCTATTGTTCCTAAGACTAAAAATGTTTTAGATCGGACCTCTGGAAAAAAGACAATGTAGAGGCATTAGAGGAAGGGGCACATTTGGAGAGACACACCTTCAAGCATTAAAAATTAATGATATGGTTGATGGAATTTCTGATTTCCTTTTAGATTTTGATTTCTATGAGCATTGTGTTCTTGGCAAGCAAACTCAAGTAAATTCTACCGGTATTGCCACAAGAGCAAAAGGGATTTTGCAATTAATACATAGTGATGTATTTGTACCTGCAGAGGTTCCATCGCTAGGAAAGTCTTTGTACTAAGTCAGTTTTAATGATAATTTCTTAAGGATGACATGGGTATATTTTATCTAAAACAAATATGATGTTTTCAATAAGTTCAAGAGTTTAAGGCACTTGTGGAAAATCAAACGGATAAGAAGATAAAGGTTTTTAGAAGTGATGATGGAGGGGAGTATTGCTCTAATGCTTTTGAGCAATTCTGTAAATAGCATGAAATACAAATGAAGAAGACAACTCCATATACACCACAACAAAATGGAATTGCAGAAAAATGAATAGGACTAATGGATAAAGCCAAAAGTATGCTTAGTGGTGTGCATTTAGACAAAAGCTTTTGCATAGAAGCAGTGACAACAGCTTGTTACCTGATCAATAGCTCACCCACATCAGCCCTTGTCAACGGAACTCCACAGGAAGTATAGACCGGTAAGAAACCCTATATCTGACATCTAAAGGTCTTTGGTTGTGATGCTTGTATGTATAATCTAAGGAAAAAAAGGACTTAGTTATATAATACATCTGCTAAGTGCATATTTATTGGATTTACTTATGATATAAAATACTATGAAGTATGGAACCCAAACAGAGAGAAGATTGTTAACAGTCGTAATGTGATCTTCAGAGAGGTTAAGGGGATTCCAAAACAAGAAGAAAAACCAAAGGAAGATCCTAAACAGGTTAATGTTAAATCAAAAGACGGCAAATTTGTATCTAAATTTGAAGCAACTGCAAAAGATGAACCATCACAGAGGGAGTCGGAAGATACAGAGTCGGATGAAGTAGAGGAGGAACCCAAGATGAAGAACTAGTGACTCCAATTTTGACGAGGTTAAAATGAACTATAAGGGAACCAAAACGATATAGTCCACCTGGCTTCATTCTTCATTTATGTTATCAGCTTTGTCAGTTACTGATGAAGACACCAAGATTGTGAAGGAGGCACTTGGCTCAAATGAAAATAAGTCTTGGAGGAAGGCCATGGAGAAAGAGATGGAAGTCCTTAGATAAAAAATCAAACATTGGACTTGGTGAAATCACCTCCTAATAAAAAACTTGTACGATGCAAATGGGTATTCAAGAAGAAGCATAATGCAGAAGAAAAAATGGAGAAGTATAAAACTCGCTTGGTAGCAAAAGGATTTTCTCGAGTAGAGGGAATTGATTTTGGTGAGATTATTTCTCCTATTGCTAAGATAACTTCCATTGGATTTCTTTTAGCCATTATTGGTACTTTTAATCTTGAAATAGAACGAATGGATGTAAAGACAACTTTTCTACATCATGAGGTTGAGGAAGAAATCTATATGGTGTGACAAGAAGGTTTTTAAGCAAAAGGGAAGGAGGACTTGTGTGCATGTTGAAGAAGTCTCTTGAAATATTGAAACAATCACCAAAAATGTGGAACCATCAGAAATTTAACATGTATTAGGGCTTGGACATGCATGAAGCAAATTTGATCCCTATTGTATTTCAAACAAGGAGATAGTTTTGCTATCATAGTCTTGTATGTAGATGATATGTTGTTAATGGGTAACAACAAATAGAATATCAACTAGGTTAAGTCTCAATTTGATATAGAAATTAAAAGAGATCGTGTAACCAAGAAACTATGGATAAATCAAAGAAAGTATGTTGCGATGATAGTGTAAAGGTTTAGGAAGATTTTGATTTTGAGCAGGTGAAGCTCATGGACAAAGATTGCACCGACTTAGAATGGATTAAAGTAACCCTGTGAGTACTACTTTTTCTATAGATCAAAAACTAACTACATAACAATTTCCCAAGACGAGGATATTGACGACATGTCTCGAGTCTGCTGGTGTTGTTGGAAAACTAATGTATGCAATGGTCTGTATAGACCATACATTGCTCATGCAATGGGTGTAGTGAGCAGATTTATGTCTAAACCAAGGTAAGAACATTGGAATGTGGTGAACAGGATCATTAGGTATTTGAGTGGGACTTTTGACTATCGAATACGCTATCAAAGAACTCCTAATGAAAACAAGGCATTGAGTCTATATGGTTTTGTGGTGACTGTCGAAGATCTACAAGCGCCTGTGTTTAAATTGTTTGGAGGAGCAATAAGCTAAATGAGCAAAAGGCAAACAATTGTTACAATATCTACAACAAGTACAAAGTACATGGTAACCACTCATGCATGTAAGGAAGCAATTTGGCTACAAAAGTTGAGTTCAATTGTTGGTCTCTCACAAAACGTTGCAAGGATAGACTATGACAATCAAAGTGCAATATGCAAGGCATGTAATCCTAAGTATCACTCCCAGACAAAGTATATTAACGCGCAATACCATTTTGTTAGAGAAATGGTTGAAGACAAAAAGAAAAATGAGTTATTGGAAAAAGTTGAAATAAATGAGAATGTTGCAGATTCTTTGACAAAAGTTGTGAGTACTAAGAAGTTTTCTTGGTGCAGAAAATCAATGGGCATAGCTGCCCTTGGCAGCTGAAAGTATGAATCTATGGCCCCAATGGAAAGTATTCAACAAGTGGGAGATTGTTGGAAATGTGTTGTATATTTTCCATGATGCATAATGGGGTCTACAGAAAGAACATCTCGCATTGGGTGAAGAATTGCTTAGGCAACATCTTGGGCTACACTTGGATGAGATATCTCTTACGAGACACCTTGGGCTACACTTGGGTAAGGTATCTCTTAGTTGACACCTGGCTGACATATTTCTTAGAAGACATCTTGAGCTACACCTAGATGAAATATCTCTTATGATACACCTTGGGCTAAACCTAGGTGAAGTATTGCTTAGGCAACACCTAGATGAGATATCTCTTTGGCAACAACTCGAGCTACACTCGGGTAAGGTATCTCTAAGGCGACACCTTGGTGGTGTAGATAATATCACAACAGCAAAAACCTTTCCAAAGACCATAACTTCCACATACGGACTCCAAATCAAGTGTTGCTTTTTTTTTATTTCACATATTTTTTCAAGGGGAATACAATGGTGGAGTCAAATATTTTGCATAAGCTATCTACTAGGTGACATCTTGTGGAATATGTTTTGGGTGCAAGACAAAGCATCGCAGGTGGAAGCAAAAGCATCACGGGTAGAAGTTGAAGCGTCACGGGCAGATGGTTGGTTGAAAGGGAATATGAACAATCACGTGTTTGAGAAAGGTGGACAGTATATATATATATATATATATATATATATACCCACTAAAGTTTTTCATGGAATATTTTCGCAAAACTTTGAAGTGTTATTGTATTTTAGACAGTTGAGTTAATACAATAAGAATGAACGTTCATGTGTTGGGTATGTTTACCCATAAGGGTTTTCCCCAAATAAAGCTTGTGTATTGTTTAATCTTGTGTGTATCATTTTTCTATTCAGTTTTAGATTAAAGATTTTTCTATCACTACTACTGTTGAATAAGTTTATCAGATTTATTCTCTTTAGATTACTTGCCATGGATGTCTATCATTGTCCCAGATGCTAAATCCGATGGTCGCATTAAGATATGTACATGTTTTCGTGACCTCCACAAAGCTTGTTCTAAGGATAATTTTGCATTACGCAATATCAATGTAATGGTCAACACCATAGCAGGACATGATATGCCCTCCGTCATAGATGGATTAGTAGGTTACAACCAAATCAAGAGAAATTGTGTTGATCAACACAAAACGACATTTACAATACCTAGGGTACAGTTTGGTACATTGTCATGCCCATTGTAACAAGACTCAGACTTGGCAACAATACTCGGTAAAGAATTTGCATGACTCGGGAAATTTAAAAAACCTTTTAAAATAGAGAATTCTAGGGGAAAAACTATTAAAATGCATTCTACATCAAAGCAACTTCTAATACACTCAACACTAATCTGTTATAATGATATTGAATGTCTAAATTTGAACAATTGATATTGAAAATTGTGAGCTGATATTAAATAAGAGTTGCTTTCATATTCATAAATTGTTTCCTTGTACACAAAATATGGATTTAGAAATCCATGGCGAGGGCATCAACAAAAAACATAATGCACAGGCTGCAACTAAGCTTGAGAAGAGCCTGCATCACTCGACCCAACACAAGGTTCACCACGTTGGAGCCAAAGATGTTTTGTGTATGTCTAGGAAGCAACTTCATCCATTCTAATTGTCCTCAAGCTATCAACATGATCATCCTCCACAACATTTTTGTCCTTAGATGTACATGTTCACTCCTCCCCCCCCCAACGCTACAAGCTCCACCTCAAGATCAGGCTAATTGACCCATGCATGGTCCTCTATAAACACATGTTCGTCTTCCTCGGTGATCCACTTTGATCGTGGATCATACTCCTCCAGTTCAATGGGGGATGAATTTTCCTTTGTCCCTACAATCTCCTCGGTGTGTTTTTTTAACTTTATTGTGTATTTTTTTGAGTTAAAAAATGGCAAACTTCGACAAGTCTACACACGAGACTCGCAAGTCTTATCAAACTCACTGAATCTGCCGATTTTTTTTCAAAAAACTCGCCTAAGTGGATTTGGATCTAGGTCCACGAGTACTCACTAAGCCTCGTCGAGACTTGATGCACTGGTCATGCCCTTCGAACTATAAAACATCGTTGCAACTTATCAACGACAAATGACATGTATATATTTCATGATTACATTCATGATATTATCAAAGATTATGTCGTTGACTTACTGGCAAAATCTTAAAATCAAGAAGACCAAGCTATAGATTTACAAAAAAATTAAGTGCTTACGAAAATATAATATACAACTCAACCCAAAAAGAAATTGTTGTTGGGATAATGTCGTGTAAATGATTGGGCTTTATTATCTAAGATCGAAGGATAGAAGTCAACCCCAAAAAATTCTCAAGCCATCATGGATATGCCTTCTCTAAAGAATTTATGGCAGATGAGGAATTTACAAGGAAAAATCTAAGCCATCTGACAACTTATTGTTCAATTGGCAGATAAAATTGTTCATTTCACACAACTCTTGCAGAAAGATGTCAAGTTTGAATAGGATTACTAGTGTCAATAAGCCTTCAACGATTTCAAATAATATTTACTAAATCCATTGGCCATGATGCCATTAATCCCAGATCAACCACTACTAATCTATATCTCATCCACAAAGCATGTCTTGGGGAATTTGCTTGCACATTATGATGATGAGCATCGAGAGCTAGCCATTGACTACATCAGCCAGACGTTAGTGGATTACAAAAAAAAATTAAAACCCTATGGAAAAGTTATGCTTAGCCATTGTGTTCCCAACGCAAAAACTCCAACACTATATGGTAAACACAAAAACACATGTGATTGTTACAGTTGATCCTATAAAGTACATCATGTCAAAGCTTTGAGCTTTATCTATCAAGACACATAGCCAAAGGGGTCATGTTACTCATGGAATTTGATCTTAAGTTCATATCATACAAATTTGTAAAGGGAAAAGTTATTGTCGACCAACTATTGGCGACTCTTGTACACGACTGCGCACCAATTAATGATGCATTCCAAGACCGAATTATTCATGAGCACAGAATTTGATTTCTTGGACTATGTATTTTGACTTGTCTAAATGTTGTTCGGGCAATAGGGTCAACATCATCCTAATAACCCCTTGAGACAGACTATGTCACTAGCATATAAGGCCAATCATTCATGCACCAACAATATCGCAAAGTATGAAGCCCTAATTTTAGGACTACACGCTACTCAGCCCTTAAAAATAAAAGACATTAAAGTCCATGTTAACTCTCAACTAGTCATGAACCAGGTAGCAGATGTTTACCAAACCAAAAAGGGCAAATCAATCCCATAATCATAACCTCATAAAACGCTTGATTACTCATTTTGATCAATTTCATAATTCATGATATTCTTAGAAAGGATAATTGTCATGTGGACGTTGTGACTAGCACTCCCTCATTTGTTCCTATTAATATTACGAAATATCACGCTTTTACCATCAAGCAACTAGAACTATTACATCTTCTGATATAGACCACCAAGAAGTGTGAGTTGTCCAGTATGCTACTAACACACAAAAATGGTACATATATACCTTTTATTTTGACAAGACAATCCCCAAAAAATTGACACGAAACGACAAAAGAAACCGACGAATAGATGTTCTTCAATATGTAATCATTGGAGACACTATTTTTAAAAGATCTTTTAAAGGAACCTTACTCTAGTGCTTCAATCAGGAGTAGGCCTACATCACATTACAATAGGTCCATGATGGGAATGAGGCGAACATTTCACTGGAAATTTTGTCTTACAAGCTAATTAGAATGGTTTATTATTGGCCCACAACAGACCATGATTGTCAGGAATACAAGAAGGTTTGTGCATAATGCCAAAGACAGTTGTTTGACCAATGCACCATTGCAAGAGTTACGATCGATTATGTCATCTTGGGCACTCTCCATGTGGAGGTTTGACTTAGTGGGCAAGATCAACCATTTTTGTTTTGAAGGCCACAAGTTCATTATTACGGCTCCATAATACTTTACAATATGAGTTAAAGCAACCCCATTAGAATCAACTATAGATGCATCATGAGATCCATCAAAAGGTCTCCCATGTCCTTGAGGACATCGAGGACACCATGATTCACATACATTATGATATTCAGTGACAGGTTCATGATATTACTGAGGATGCTTGCAACTATCTTGCACACCCCTTTTGATCTCATCCACTTGTCCCCATAGTATCGTTTGATTTCCACATTTTGCTTTTGCCTTTGCCACTACATAGTTATCAACCTTAGATTAGACATGACGATTAGTCCACTTATTCAACTACTCCTTACAACCTTAGATTAGACATGATAGTTAGTTCAATATTTCGGCTACCCATAACATCCATAATTTAGACAAGTCGATTAATCTAACAACCTCAACTACCCCTTACAATCCTATATTATCAACCTATTATACAGGTTGGTTAATTCACACATGTTGACTACCCCTTTACATCCTAGATACAATTTACTAACACCCTATGACATCCTTTGGATTCTTTTAGTAGGGTTCATCCATTTACAACCTTTTTACTCGCAATTTACAGACTCCCTGCATTATCTTTTAGATTTACTTTACTATATATTTCTTACTTGATCTTTTAGTAGGGTTTATCCATTTACAACCTTTGTACTTACAATTTATAGCCTCCTTGCGACATCCTTTTGGTTTATTTCCACCATTTGATTCATATGTGAGCTTTTGTTATGTTGTTGATCCATTTATGAGCTTACATTATCTTGGATATTAAGTTATTAACACTTGTTCAGCATGCGTTGGACTTATCATTGGTTCACACTTAAATCACCTGACATCTCTAACAATCTACAAATCCTATACTACCTAGTTCATCTCATTTCTAGCTTTCATCTCTGAAATGAAGCCCCCTTTATACCTCTTTATGGTCAACTATTAGTTATATCCATCATTGTATCATTCTTACATCCTTGAAGCTTTCACTTATCCCGATGTTTCTCTCACTTGAGGCATGTCGAAGAAGAGATCGCACTCTTTCCTCAAGGTACATCCAAAGGTACCTAAGCATCCTAGTTTCTAGCTTCTCCCTTGTAGCGATTAGGTGTCATCTCTCGTCTTAGTCATCTTTCACACCCACTAGATCAGCCTTCCAAACCCGTATGGACAAGGAATAGTAAGAGCCAAAAACATCAAATGAAAAGAAAGTTAAAAGTCATACTATCAAAGGAAAATCAATAAAAGGCAATTATTACGAGCATAAAAACCAATCTCAAACACAAATGACGTGATATCATATTCGGCACATCTTCTATTCAGGTTGAAAGCTCGAACTTCACAGTTGGCCTCATTACAAAGCTCGAGGTCCTTTGGGGTGCAGTAGGTTTTCGATTGGGGTCGAAGGTCTCATATCTATCATTCAGTGCCCTTACCTTCCCAAGCCAATGCCTTATATTCTTCAGACTATAACTCCTTAAGTGAGGTCCTGAGGAACAAGGAAAACGTCATGAGGAGGTAGGATGCATATTTACTATCACTTATTATCATACTTGGAATACATCTCTATACTCCACTAGTTGGCTTAATCTGAACTCATTCACTTGGGTTCCTTCTCTCCTAGATGGAGAACACCTTTAGTTATATCCTCTTTATCGGAGTGTCTCATCTCCATTAACGATCTTGTATCGCCCTTGTGGCACCTTGCTTCTCCCCTCTTTTCATGTTCACTCCCTTTACTCCCCTTAATGGATATTGTTGGTAGTTGATCATGAGTTTATATCCTTTTTTATCCTACTCTCTTATCTTCACAACATTTCCTTTTTGTGCACGATTGTAAGGCCTTCAGGGATTTGTCACAAATATTTATCCACCTTTCATCCACTCGATATTTATTCATCCTATTCATGACACTAGATAGTAGTGTTTTATCTCTTGAGAAAATCCAATGCAACCATTAATTGTGATCCTATACATTTTTAATGCTTTCCCTTTTATCATATCTTATGTTGCTTAGATTACATTTGATATTTACAACCTATCCTTTTGGAGATCTTATGTTTTCTCCAGAATTAATTTGATATTTATTACACCTTATTTACACATCTTTTGATCTCTTTGATTTCTCTCTTAGATTTTTTTAGGTGTCTTACAACCTTATTTGCACACCTTCTGAATCCTTGTTTAGGTTTTTATTAGGTGTCTTGCAATCTTTTAAGCATATCTTTTTATTTCTTTAATTACTTTCTTCGATATCATTTTTAGCACATCTTTTGACTCACATATTTTCCTATCTTTTACATTAGATGTCCATTTCAGTATATTACTTGTTTTTTCCTTTTCATTTTTATAAGCCATAGATTTAATCACCATATGTGATAGAAATGAACACATATGTAAAACATGGATAAGTCCACAAACATACAATCCCATAAGTCGTGTACACATTGGGTCCAAATATTGTGATATGTATCTATATATCAATGTTTCAAAAATGGGTATAGAATACAATCATATATACATTCCCCGTCTCTCATATACCTCCTAAGCAAACGGAGTTCAACTAGCCACCCAAGCACAGCAAGCCAAGGAGGTTGCCCTAGATCTAGCACCTAAAGCTTCACCCTCTACCTAGGCAACCCTAACCTTTATTCTACTAATGGTATTCACTGCGGTACGGGCATCAACCAAGTGCCTAGCCTACTCCACAGCTAAGGCCACCTGAGTTTGCCCCAACATGCACAAAAAATGTACCCATATCTCCTCGCTCTGTAGTTGTGAGTGCCTCTATACGACACTTCGACGCTCAATCCGCCTCTTCGACCAACAGAAATGCACCCACATACTCACCTACTAAGGGTGCCACTTGATCCAACATCAATGTCGAGTCCGTCATCTAAAGAATTGGGTCAAAAATCTCATGGTAAACGACTTCTATCAAGGCCCTTTAGTCGAATGCAAGCTCCTTTGCAAAACATCAACATTAACACGCATTAGCACACTATACATCATCTTGTTTCCTAGCATATATCTCTACTCTAGGACAGGACAACTAAAAATACACTCGTACCTCGTTCATCAAGTCAGGGCTCTATAACTGCCCCATCAACCATCCGCCTAACACGACATCATCCTTGTCATCTCGTTACATCGTAACAACAATTGCTGCCATCTCTCCTAGTGTACCAAGATTATAGGCACCTGCCTCCATGCTCGTGTTGCTCTCATCAAATCCTTGGCAAGAATGGACTTTATCTCCACACCTTGAGGAGAAAAATAACCTCCTCCTAATCGTTGCGATCTCCCATTCTAGTGCCATCCACAATGTTGTTGTATCTCCTCCTCCTGACCTAGGGCGTCCCTCTCAAGGTTGTCTGCCGCCTCAATAATTTTCCCTTGACCTGCAAGTCCCTCTACTCTCTTGCATTGTCATCTCCTTGGGGCTTGCCTATACTGGCATGGCCTCAATGGCGGGACAACCACCTCCAATCCCTCACTTATTCGGCCTCATAGTTCTCTAGCATGACGGAGATGGTACAATGGGACTAGCAATGCAACAATTTGATCCGGCCTCTCAAACTACCAAAGCACTCTATCTACAGGATGTGTCTTTACCCACCAGCGGTAGTGACATGTGATCTCTATAACCTCGTGTGTTGCCTGAGTTGTGGGCCATGAAGGACATCCTGTGTTGTGGGCCATGAAGGCCATCTATCAACTGACGCAACATATGGGGTCCATATCACCTAATCTCAACACATTGTGTAACGTTGGATATCTAACTCTGGGCCTCACCGCCTCTCCTCTCTCCCACGGCAGCATCCTAGGCGCATTGACTGCTAGCTGAAGTGGCACTCCTATGGATCTGTACATCAAAAACAGCTCATATATGTAAGACAATAGCATAATGATGGGACCAATTACCCATTGATGTCTCACCCACAATTTGCATAAATCATGGGCCAATTGTACCCAAATGGCTGCACCCTAATTCAACTGAATACCCTCCTCAAGACCTTGTCTACAAGCTACCAAGGCAAAAAGTGGCACTCTATCTAATTTGTGACACAGAATCTGTAACACAACCATCCCAATAACGGCCTTCTCAATATCTAGAATCCCTGAAGCATAAATAGTGATGAGATAGATACTAAGTTATCTAGGATGATACTCATATCAGCCTCTCGCCCAAGGTACTAACTCTCTCCTTTGCACTCTTGGGAACATCACAAAACATGCTTGCCCCTTGGATCGAAAAATCCCATAATAGCATGGACATCCTTTAGTGTAAAATTCATCACAAGCATGTCCCCACCTCCATGAATTAAATCCACATCCAAGGGATCAGTACCATCTGCATAATCCCTCCAAAACCCAAAACCTGCAAGTGGGCCCTATTTACAGCCGGTCATTTATCCAACAAGGTCGGCAACCATGTTGCATCAACCAATCTCCAGAGTCGGATCCTCTATGGGATTTGCAAAATAAAAAACGAGTGCCCATCAATCTCAATCACAGAAAAACATCATAAATCATCAATTGCAATTACAAAATCAATCAATTATCATTAACTCTACAGAATCGGCCATGTTAACTAACCATCATCCCCTAACAAAATTTCCCATCTATTCCTATGGCATCAACCATCTTATCAAACAACATCGACTATTCTCCATTCTTCAGACAACATCGCCCATCCTAATAGAAGGTATCGGCCATGCTTAAGTGACGGATACCATTGGCCATCCTGCAAAATCGTTTGCCTACATGGCAAATGTCTACAAAAACGTTGTGCACCATTTTCTCACCTTTATTCAAAAATCAACTCTAAGGACACTCAAAAGCAAATTGCGCCCAAGCCCACCTACATTTGGACCTGATCTAAATTTTGGCTATCTTTGGGAGACAAATTTCGCTAGCCGATTTTGCCTCGGGACCCGTTCTTACACTTTTCTACTAGCTACCATTTCCCAATTAAAATACAAAACTTGCCCCAAGATCCACAACAACTTGCCCTCCAAGGTTGTCACCTCATCCACCGAATTTCAGCCATCGTCTCTCATTTTGTCTAAATTAGATAACCCAAAGCCCTAGAATTCCAAAAATAGCAAACACAAAATGCTAAATGAGTAGATTGATTATTATTTATAGATTTCATTTGAAAATATTAAAACCACCTCTCGCACATTCTTGATTTCTTCTGACTACAATGTATTTCCAATTGTAACTTTAATCTCAATTTTGGAAGTAGTGTCATGATTGTATTCTCAA